>OY728138.1:1228552304-1229802304 GCA_963277665.1 Viscum album | reverse complement strand
GACACCCTCATGGATAGACATCCCTGGACCCACCTGGACAGACACCCATAGACACCCCCTTCATTTGACAGACACCCCTCCCATAGAAAAAGAACCCCAGGACAGATACCCCCTAGACACTCCCCCTCCCTTCTAGACACCCCCTTCACATCCCCTCCCATGGAAAGACACCCCCCCCCCCTCAAGACACTCACCCTCCCCTCCCTCTTGGACACCCCCAGGACACCTCCCTCCCCTAGACAGACACCCACTAGAACGCTAATATAGTTGTCCATAAAATTTGAAATCAATGACAAAAACTAAAACATAACACATTAATCATCCCTCAAAGCATCATTTCCCAACATTAGTTGAGAAAATAGTAAAAAAATGGTTGGATATAGAACAATCATACATAGGTCTTTAGATGTCCATAAAACAACATGTTGATACACCTAATTGAAGCTGACATAGTTTGGAGTTTGAACAACCATTCTCAATGATGGAAGATATACAAATATAATACAAACGATAGTGGGAAATTAATGTTGGAGAATCATGGATGGTATGGAAAAATATAATGTGGAATATATAGCTACATATGATTAATATAAATATTTAACTCTAAACATGAATAAACAAAATTTCTACACAGAACCATAATGTACACTATCATCTAATACCCACCCTGCGCTAGCACCACCCCCTACTAGAGACCCCTACCTCTATAACGCCCCCCTTCACCACACTTGACAACCCCTCCTAGACACTCCTCCATCTCCAAATCCCCTATACACACCCCTAAACACCAATACCTCTTCAACTCCCTCCTCTACCCCCACTCTCCCCCAAGAAGACCCTCCTGGAAACCCCTCCCTATACCGACCCTCCTAGACATTCCTCCCTTCAAGACCACCTCCCTAGACAGACCCCATAATGACCCCCTTTTACCCCCCCCCCCCCAAAAGTCCCTCATGGACACCCCCTCCCTCCTAGAAATCCCCCTCACAAGACATGCCCCATTCCGACCCCCTTACACCCCCACCCCCTACAAACCTTCCTAGACACCCCCTCCCCCAGCCAGTCTAGCATACCACCCCCACCACCCCCTGACAGCCCCCCCTACAGACCCTCCTAGAAACCCTAGTCTAGTTCTCCCCACCTTCTAGTCACCCCACCTACTATTCCCCCTGGTATCTCCCTACCATTCCCATTGTAGACTCTCCTGTAAACCCACTCCCCCTTCTAGTCCACCACATGTTTGTCCCCCTACCATCCCCCACCCCCTGCATACCCCTATCCCCCTGCCAGTCCCCCCCACCCCATGTGATCACCCCTACAGAACATTTAGAATACCCCCTCCCCTACCAATTCCCACATTCACTATTTTTTATCTGTGAACTAATACATATAATTCATGGAGTAAATGAGTACTCTACATGCTTCACAACAATGGAGAAAGTCTAGGACAACAATAATGATGTATTTTTCATGGAGTTCCAATGTATTAAATATACCATGATGAAGAGGAAGAAGAATCATCCATGGTGGGGGATCTTGTATAATATGGCACAGTCAAACATCGAATAGGTGAAGTAGTTTCATTATAGATATAAGATTTTACTGACTCGTGGTCACGTCGCAATAGATATTGATCACACCAAAATTCCCTTATGAGTTATGATTTTAGGAGGAAATCAGTTTATTGAAACATTTATATCACACCACAGTTATCCTTCTTGTATACACACATAATTTTATGGTGTCAAGAATAAGGGTATTTCATTTAGTGCAAAATTCTATTTCATGCATTGCTGTATATTCATTGAACACTGGAGGTATGTGTTCTATGATTAATGTGCATAAAACGAAAAAAGGGACTATTAAAATAGGGAAAACTATATAATTTCTCAGTGAATCCAAAATTTTCTTTCTCACTATGAGTGTTTACAAAAATAAAATAATCAATGAGTTTCCTAAAAAAGACTTTGTTAAATTGAACTAAATGTGTGAATCCAAAATGAAAGGGTTGTTCAATAGTAGTATTTTAGCTTGATTCATCCATATGTTGGACATATACATTGAAGGAAAATAAAATATAAGCAACACACTATAAAGAAATATAAAAATTAATGACACAAATTAATCTTTGCCCTACCGTAATCGCCTTCCCTTAAAAATAAAACTATGTAGCCACCAATATTCCCTTTCTGGCCCCATTCACAGAATATAACTACCATGCATTGGTAGATAGTTGTAAAAGGCCAAATCTATTGATGAAATAAAGAAAAGAAAATAATAACTAAACTACAACATACCAGTTTCTTATGAATAATTATATATCTATCCTATTTCATTTTTCTGTAGAAACATAATGATCTTGCAGTAACCCACTTTGATTATTGCAATTCAGGAAAAATTTTGCCAATAATTCAAACCTTTCATATATAAAAAAGAAGTAATAGAGGAGAATCATACCTTATTCAATGACTGATATATTCTGGATGATGTTCTGAGTAGTCTATCCTCTTCCATTTTAAAACATGAAGACCATTTATTGAAATTGAAATAAATGTTGTCAAAGGAGCGATAAAAGGTTTTCTAATTCCATTATGAATGTTTAAAATCCAAATAATTATTCACTTTCCACCCCACGTTCACCCATTCACCCTCCACGATGCACCCCATTCCCCATTTTACCCTTTACCCTTCTCACTGTACACCATACATGCACCATGATCCACCTCACCATGCCCCCTGCACAGCCTCCCACTTCCCCTACACCCCCACCATGCACCGGTACCCCCACCCCTACTCCTTCACCCTCCCCTACCCATACGGACAGCCCCTGCCCTACCCCTTTCACCCCCTACCCTCTCAACACTAGGCACCCCACTTGAACACCATCCCCCTCACCCTTCCCCCTATACACCCTCCCCTACCCCTTCACACCCCCACCCAACACCATCACCCCACCCATAATGTTGTACCCTCACACCTTTACATTCAGACACCCTACCCCTTCCTCCCACCTCACCCACGTACCTTCTAACCTACCCTCTCCCCAATCCCTTGCAGACCCCCCCCCACACCCTGCCCCATTACACCCCACATATACCCTCCCCCTGCCACTGCTGACCCACCTAAACCATCCCTATAACCCTACAGACCCCCTACCTCTTCCCATATTCCCCTGTAACTAGGTGTTGGAAATTAAAATAAAAAATTCCAAAAGAAAATAAATACTAATCAAATGATCCATATTTAACAACAAATTGAAAAAAAAGTTAAAAAATGATGAATGTAAAACATGCTAAAAATTTCAAATAAGAATGAAAAATTGAATAAAAGAAAATTACATGTGGATAATCATATGTTGTTAATTGTTACAAGTTTTCTCAGTATTTCTACCGAAAAAACATAGTTTTAACAATAATTTATTTCTTTTGAAAAGGAAAAGCGGACAAAAAGTGAAATTTTAAATAAAAAATTTTGTTTTTAAACAATTACAATGATTAATGGTCTATTGAGATAAAACCTATTACTACTTAAATACATGGAAACACAAGCATAATCAAGAATACATCTTTAGGAAAGACATAGTGTTGTACTATTGGCTACACCCAAATAACGACCCAAAATATCTTTTGAGCTCTTTCACTTGCATATATTCACATAAAACCCACAATATATTCAGTGAGATTTATATAGGAGACAACAAAAGAAAAAAATGTTAAATTGGACTACATACCATTGGAGGTGAACTGGAGGAGATAGAGGGGCCCCCTTGTAGCAGCGTCGGCAAGGAGGTACGACGGTCACATTAGAGGAGGATATAATTAAATATAATAATAATAAAACTATAATACTACATAAAAAATACATTATAAAAGAATAATTCAATATATGTTGAAACATACAGAATCACCGCATCATAATTCAATGTTACAATAATCAAACAGCACTGCATAATAAAATTACATGTATTAACAATCCAAAAATATGTTGAAACATATGATGGTCACATCAAATAACATTTACTGGCAGCAGCATCAGCACTGACATTAGGTCCAGCTCTGTCTCTGGTAGAAGAATATAAATTAGCAGAACACATTGACATCAAATAGGCATCAATTTCTATATATTCTTATGTTGGATTTATAAAGGAAATGGAATACATAAGTCTCATCATATTTTTAGTTATCACTTTTTCTGGTTTTTTGAGTATCTTCATTGATTACAACATTCATATATTCCATTGTGACCAAAATAGAACAAGTAATCAATTAAAGGTTGTCAGTATACCAGTATCAAGATGGCACACCATTCTTCCTATATTGAAAATGTACTCTACCCTTATGATCAACTCCTAATACCTAGCGCAGATGACCATTCAAGACTAAATTGTTAGGTTATTTTTCATTCAATACCTCTAAATTGTTCTATTGATTGATATATAAGATAAATTAAAATGATAAAATAATATAAGGAATTATATTCATTCAAAATAATAGAAATTTAAATACAATTACAATTGCCTTCTTAGTTTTAGTATTTGGCATATTACCATCATTTTTTTGCTTGTGAAAAACAATTTAATGAGAGGAATGTAGACCTCGATATGAAAAACATTTAAAAAAATCATAATTAGAATTCTTAAATATTACACTAAATGATGAGAAATATTTTAATATTTACATTACATTTGTTTTTTTCATGATTCTTGAGTGAAGTGTGTCCATTAGTATAAATGTGTTTTATTCTGCTCTTATTTATTTTATTTCTCTCTGATTTATCTTGTAAAAAAATAATTATATAATTTTATTAACATAAATAAAACTCGTATTCAAATAAATAAATGAATATATATATAAATTTAACAAATAACGTAATATATGGACACTTCCCATAACTGATCATCTCTTTGTATTGTGATATTGGGCAATCATGAATCACTATTAATTATTAAAGCTCTGTACCAACTCTTTTTTTACAACGAAGATATAATTCATACTTTCACCCTTTCAACATTTTATCAAAATCCATTAACGTTGAAACCATGTAATTTTTCCCATCTGGAAAATTATATCAATGTTTCAATGGAAAAAATATCTTTTATAAAAATATTATAAATTAATATATATAAATGTTGGTTAACATTACCTACCCATATCATTTCCCATACATTGTCCATTATTTATTCTCTTACATCCCTCTAACTTATTGGTTGAACCAGAATGATATTGATGTGTCTAGAAAGTGTTCCTATAAATCTTTTACATTATGTACCATTTCTCATAATAACAACACCACACTAATTTTATTAATCCATGATTTTCATGTGTTGATTCCAAACCCCTCTCATATTTTGCGGACTCATCGTTTGAAAAAGGCGGGAGGAAGTCATAAAAAATAATAAATGAAAATAATATATATTAATTTATCATTAATCACTAACATTGTTGTTTAAACATATACTATTAGATGGTGGATCTGCTGACCCCTGGAGTGCTATGTCTAGAGGGGGAGTAGCCTCTCGGGTATGCAGGATTTCTATAGTATAAATAATCTATATAGTATATAATGATAAGTGTATTTATAGGGGAATAAAACCTGATGGATAACCCTATATAACTGAGGTTGGAAATGGATATGGAGGTGGAGGTGGGATATATGGGGGTGCATGACCCATGTATAATAGATGGTGGGAATGTAAAATATGGAGGTATGGGAGTCTGAGAACAACCATCCGATGTGGGCACAGGTAGAAAGGGATATGGAAATGTTGGGTATAGATAATATGGGGATAGAATAATGGAAGGATAACATCTTGGCGAGTCAAGAATCATAGTATTAGTAATAACTACAGAATCAACACCCCCACTATACTATCATCCTCGGTAGTATAATCCTATCATCTCCTCAATGATGTAGATGAAAATAACATAGAATCTAAAATAAAACAAATAATAAAAAGATAAATAACATGAAAGACAATAACATTAACATAAAAATTGTAATTATAGTTTCGTCCAGAGAAGACATACATTGTTTATTTCTCCGTATTCTTCTAGTATCGTCAAAATCATACATTTTTACTTGAAAATTTAAAGTAATATTCTCAAATATATAGAAATAATTCAAAATGATAAATAATACAATTATATCATAAAAATGAGATACATTTTCATGTGTGATATTTATATTCATAAAATATGAATAAATTTCTATGTGAAATAATTTCTAGAGACATGTATAAACATAAATTGGTCGGACTAGAAATCGATTTATATTAGACAATGGTATAAAATATATTAATTAATTTCATATAATGAATGGAAGTTTAAAAAACACATACAATATTGAGATAATGTAAGGTAAATACTGACAAATGTGTCAACGTTATGTGTGATCTATGATAATTTCTAGTTCATAATCTGTTTTATTAATTGACTCATCTGTATCATCGAATAAAATATTCCAAAAAATATCGACAAGTTCATATACAACATCATTTTTATCAATATATTTTGTAAAAATATGTCTAGGAATGGAATCAACAATAACAGCAAATTTTTGTTGTACCAGGTCAGTTAGATAAGACACCTATCTTGAATGTGATGCAAGATTATAAGGTTCATCAGTATGAAGCCGGCGATTTATAACAATCACTCTAAATCCAAAATTATCAATTTCATTTATTCTCATTTCATTTAATCAATCCACATTTATTTCATCATCATGACATGTCCATGTGCATAGTAATATAATAAAATTATTATTTCATCAACAATGTAATATGATATATTATATGATCGAGGTTATCAATCTGATACACTCGCATAACATTCTATTGTGGTGCTTATTGTTACACTGTCATACTATATTGCAATTTTTTTCAAAACTATTTATAAAAATTTAAAGCCATTGATAACCATTTCTTTACAATCATGTACCACATCACTTGGACCAAAAGACAATGCACTTACATCTTCTAATAATTAATTTGTTAGAGATAAAACCTAAAAGTCACCATTATCAAATATTAAACAAAGACACGTGATTTTGTTGTGAGAGGCAGAAAATAAATATATTACCTTGGACTTGAACCAAGAAGCTAATTATTTTCTATGAAAATATTCATTCCCATTAATATATAGAGAGCAATGTCTCTTTTTTTAAAATCTAAATGTTCTCTATAAATATAAATTCTTTTAAATTTTATAAGATATAAAGACATATAACAATGAAATAATACATATTTATTATTTTTCTTACTTGATATAAACATCAATCACAAAAGAGTTGAATAATAATGTATGATGAGCCATTTCCCACTATTCACTACTTAAAGTACACAATGAATATAATCAAGATATCCCCCCTATTTGGGGAAGTGAAGGAAATGCAGGCTCGATAGAATCATATTGTTAATATTTAGTTATCCATAGTCCATTAGACCTCCTAGTGACATTATCCAAGAATGATGAATAAAAATCCATGCATTCCTGGGCTAAATAGCATTTCACAATTGAGCCTTATGGATTATATTTATTTCTCACATAAAATTTTAATGTAAACACCATTCTTTATATAGGATAAATCCACCAACCTGAAATAGGACAACCAAAAATAACTTATGTTGGAATATGCAGAGTCACATGTAACATAAATGTTAAAAATGAGGGTGGGAAAATTTTTCCATGTTCCAAAGAACAAGTGGATGCATCTCTATGCAATTTTTGGATAACATTTCTCCTTAGTATTTTGGAACAAAGATCTTGATAAAAATGACATAACATAATCACAAAAACTCTAATTTTATGTGAAAATAAATTCAAAATGCCAATAAGAATCAACTCATGTAACAAGACCTTGTAATCATGGGGTTTAAGAGATTTTTGATTCACATATTGTGTATTCACCCTATTCTAAATATTACTTGACTAACCATATGGAACCATCATACATTCCAAGACCTAAAGAAATATGTTTCTTCTCCACATTTTTCATCAAATAATAGGAAAAAATAGACTTTCCACAAATTTTGACCAATTAACTCAGAATGACGTTTCGCTCTTATACCCCACTCCATCAAATCATGCTGAGATCGCAAATCATATTTTTTGTCCTTTGACATTTAAAATAGTAGAATGTAACATCTCCCAAATGTTTTTCTCAATATTCATTACATCCAAACAATGGAACAATAAATTTGTTGATCAATAGAGCAACTCAAAGAGTTTGATTTTCTTTCTCTAATTTATATTGGAATTCAAATTAATATGACTTTTCATTTTGATATTTGATTGAATTTTTTCAAGAACATAATTAAAATCATCATGTTTTTTAACAATATAATTTCTTATCGTTCGTTGAGGTGTCTCATCTGTCTCGACGACATTATCAAAATAACTCTGATTTTTCTTTTATGGATGATCCATCGATAGAAATCGTCTATTACCTTTGAAGATAAAAGTTCATCAAAACATTGATCTTCAGGAATGTGTATTTTTCTTAATAATAGGGAAGGATAATTTTCTTTTAGTACTCCAACCACACATCATTACGTTGGTAGGTAAATCATTTATCATTAATAATAAAGTTGCACAAAACATAAATTACACCTTCATGGATGAATCACATGCTTGTGAAACAACAATCTAAAGCTCATTTAACTCCTCTATTAACGGATAAAAGTATATATCAATATCATTTCTTGGATAACTGGGCCTAGAAATAAATATAATCATGATAGTAAACATCTTCTTCATTCAAATCCATAAATAAAGGTTATAAATGTGAATGGAAACATGCAATGTACTATGTGTAGTATGAATTTGGATAATTGTGTTGAAACCTTCATAAGATAATCCCAAACTAACATTTCACGTGTCAAATAAAAAATCATGATGTAACCTATCAAATATCATCCAAGACAACCCGTCTACAGAATGCACTATTTCATCATTATTATTATTTATTTCATCTTTATGCCATCTCATATTATTTTTCATTTTCTCTGACAAAAAAATGTTTTCAATGTCTAGGACATAAAGGGAAGTGCCACATCACTTTATTTGTTATGAGAGATGGATTTTAGTTTTTATTAATATTAAACCTTTATGTGTTGCACTGTTTTCACTGACTAAACTCTACATTTTACTTATATAACATGCAATAATATTTGAGGAAATGTTGAATCTTAATAGATAAAAAAATTAAACAACATTGATTCTATGTAATAATTTTCTAGAATACATGAATCATTAGGCTGTAAGTACATAATAACTGTAATGGGATAGCGGACCACAATATTACAAAACCCATACATTGTTTTCTAATGTTATAATTGCATTAAAAACTCAAAATTTCTCATTTTTTTCACATGCATAATATGCTGGGGTATTTGCATCTTCCATCAGCTTTCTAACACTCTCAAAATCAGCATACCGATTAATAGATGAAAATTGTGTTCTGATATTCATTTCCTTTTTCACAGGTCTATATAAGGATCTATCTTGAGAAACAAAAAGAAATCGATTAGAAATGGGATTTTTTATTCCAATCCTTTTTGTTGAATCGATGTCATTCATTACTTTTTTTCTTGTTATATATTGTGATACTACACTTGATAATTTTTTTGGAAACCATGTTTAGTGATATGGGAACTCACATCCTCATGAGTTTACTATAGTCTTCCAATACAATCAAAATATGGAAATCAAATAAATCATCCATCTAAATCATTAGTGAATGAAAATTCCCAAAAAAACCTAACTCCTTTTGAAATTCATCAGTTATATGATCAATGATGTACATCCAGTATTTTTCTATTTTGAAGCATATTAACATAAATTTAATAAATAATCAAGAAAATGACATAACATTATATTTATTGTTTCATAATATAATAATTAACCATCAAAAACATTTTAATAAAAATCATAAAAAATATTATGGTTTAGGTAATTCTTTAATTTTTTAAATTATAAATATAATGAATTGTCCCACATAAATTCCAAGGATTAGGATTGATTATAGTAGAAAGAGTTTATGTAAAATCTTAGAGAGAATAGTCAAAAAAATTCCAAAACGTGTTTGTATGGATACACAATGAGTTGTGATGTTTTGTATTAATTCTACAGAGATTTATTGAAATTATAGACATTTTGAAAATATAAACCATTTCATATACCATATTGTAAGGATGAGACATCATTACATTGTTGATTTTTAATCATGGAGTATTACACAGTATCATGGTGAAGGAGATTGAAAACTCTTTATAATTTCCTTTCATACCCAACAACAAAAACATACCAACCAACATTTTTGACACTTGATGGAACAACCCAAACACCTACATTTTTTCAGGGATATGGTAGAACCTATGAAATAATTTTTTCCGAGGTTAGCATAACCAATATACTATTATTTAATGGAGGCCAAACCATGTGTGAGTTGAGTGCTTGCAAATAGATAAAACATTACACCAAAAAAGAAATTAATAAAAATGATTATTGAATAATTAATCCAATAAATGATGTTGATAATTATTAATAGTGTAGAATAACTAGATGTGAACCCTCACATAGTAGATATATGACAATTTAACTTGGGAATTCCTTCAAGAGCATGCAGTAGATAAGAATCATTAAAAACCATTGGTTAAATGAATTAAACATTAGTTATCTAAATAACTATCATTATTTATTTTTTATATCGATTATAAAATAACTATTATTTAAATGAAAATGTGAAATACAAATTTTTTTAGGTACTTACATGGAATGATCCTCCAAATATCCAATCTCTGAGAGGGGATATCTTTCAATCCACTGAAGACGATCTAATTCCCAAAACATCCATTTTTAAAAAGGCTCTTGAAGTATAAGGCAAAATGTTTCATGTCCCGTAAGGTGTTAATGTAGGGTATAATAATTTATATACTCTGTAGGGAACCACTGACATAACTAAAGTCAATAGTTAATAACTGAGTGTATGTGTGATCTTCTATACTCATTTTCATGTCTAAATAAAAAAATTATGAAAATAACCAAAATAATATAAAAATAATTGTAACTATGTTGTTGAAAGAAAAATACAAGTTATATCAAGTAACTCTCTATATTATGAAAATTCATATTGGAACTTACATATGTTTATCTTCTTCAATGGGGATAGTTATTGATGTCAATATAGAAATATAGAATACTCTAAATTATCCTTTTCTAGGTTAGGAGTAGTGAAATCTTACAGACCGTCCCACCGAGGTGATCTTCTGGAGTCAGGTCCTAAGCACATCCCATGGAATGGGGAAGGATTATACAAAGTGGAGGCCTCATCCCATATCATGGAATAATTGAAGGGTTATTCTCATGTATAACTCAAAAACAATACCCATGTAATTTACATGTACATAAATGGATAGAATGAATTAATTAAAATATATAACAAAAAGAAAAAATATAAAAATACCATCTATAGCATGTTCATAATCATACAAATGGGGATTATATGAATATGGTTGATATAAAAAGGTAACAATCGGATAAGTATTGTTCTTTACCTAATGAAAATCTTATCCTCTTCAATTTATAACTAAAATATCAAAATTTTGAATATTTTAAATTTCGTAAATACATAGTATATTACACAAAACACATTAAAATAGATTAATAATTCCAGAATAGTAAATAAAAAAATAAATAATTCTAAAATGGTAAATAGATAAAAAATAGTAAACAAATTAAACCATGAATACCGTAATACCAAATTAATTTTGAGAATTTGAATTAAATATGTACCACAAAATACTATTGAATAAAAATAAACAAAATACCAGTCAACACACAAGCGCCACATAATAATTGAAAATAAACAAAAACCCCTCCTTGAACTCCTCTAGAAAACTGAAAAATCCTGAAACGGAATGAATATTGCAAAAAATATTCAACGAAGAAAAAAAATAGGTGCCAAAAAATAGAAAAAGCACCAATACAGAAATAGAATGAATAATGAAAACTAGAATCAACAAAACACCAACTCCTCCTGAAAATGAATATATAATGAATTATGAAATCTCCTCCTACACACATAAGGTAGCCACAAACATTTTGACAAAACTACAAACAATACCCAAATAATATAATGAGGAAAATTAGTTTGTCGATTGCATCGTATGAAAGCGGAATGCCCAATGAAGGCTATTGAGGAGGGGAGGAACCCTTCAGAAAACACACCGAATAGAGGAGGAATTCCCAACAAGGGTATGGAAGAGGGGAGTATCGCACAAGGGATAGAGGAACCCAAAATGGAGAAGACAAGCAATGATTAGAGAATCTGCACTGTGAATGAAAGAACTCTGATGATGGATGGAGGAACCAATGATGGTAAGGATGAACTATAGGGGACATCACATAAGGGAAAGAGAAGAAATCCACAAGGGGATAGAGGAGGGCATGGTGAGAGATGTCGTCGAGGAGGTAGAGAGGTCATTGAGAGATGAGGGAATTATAGTGACTGGGTTGCATATCAGGGAAGGAGGAGGAGTCCGGAGAGAATCGAAAAATCGATGAAAATGTGTATCCATGGATCAAAATTGAACTGTAGATACAAAAAACAACTTCCACATACATATAAAACTATGTATATTGGTCCATGACTATTTCCTACATTTCTATTATTGTGGGAAAAGACATTTGAGATGAAGGAGGGAGGCCACATCCTTGCCGCTGGTTGCTGGTGTCTATGAACTGCATGGAATAAATACCTTTTCTAGGGTATTCATTGTTTTTCTTTTATAATTGGCATCTGGTCAAAAATCATTTGGAAAACTTGATCTAAAAAATTTATAATTGATTTGAATCTCGGTCCTTCAATTCTCTCAGTCTTTCTAATGTGAAATGTGCTTATTCCTCAATCGTCATGTTTGGCTAATGGATTCGCTAAATCCCTCCAGAGATTGGGTTGAAGGTGAATAAAGATGGTTTGTGCACTGAGTATGTGATGCAAAGAGGTGTCCATTGTGTGGGACTATAACAGATCTATTGCTATCACATTCATGACCAACTTTGGATATGGAGACTCGCTCCAGGATGAAGCCAATGCAGTTCTTGCTGGTCTTGATATGTGCAACAGTAGGAATATCAGGATTGTAGCATTGCAGACCAACACTTTGCTAATTTATAATTATCATCATGGTCATATTTATATAAATTGGTATGTCATATATCAGGTCTGAAGGTGTAAGATATTAATCCCTAAAGGCATGAGTGTCTATCATACCCGAAATGAGGGCAATAATGTTGTCTATTACATTGACTTTTGGGATTAACCATCAGATTTAGTGCCTTTCTTCTCTGATTTAGGATCCTTCTTCCATGTGGGATCTATTTTTTCGTTAAGGTTGTCTGTGGGATCAATTAATTCTCACCCCCAAGGATTTTTGATCCCTACCTTAATCAGTTTTGTTAGTCTAGGTATTTTTTTCTCTAATAAAATTAGAAGTGATTAATGATTTGTGAAACATGACATAATAACAAGTAAAGGATAACGAACAGAACTATATAATATGATATAAAAAACCAATTTTGTATGGGGTTTACTATTATATACCATATATAACATCTCATGGGGCATATGTTTAACCAAATTCAATGGAGTGTTTTCTAAGAACACTAATCATATAATGTTCATGATTATGTGTTCCCCAATAGGAAAACAATCATATTTCTTAAACATAATAATTACCTAGGGAATAAAATAGATTTCATTAGAATTCCTCACATCATAATCCAAAGATAGTTCACAATAAAGGCATTTGAGAAAAGATTATATGGAATTTATTACCCGATTAATGGAATGGAGAATAAAATAGGGATATACATGAGAGACAAATATAGTGAATTTAAAATCATTACATAACATTAATTGGAGATATACAATGAGATAGAAATAGAAATGTAAAATCCTAAGGAAAAAGGGTAGTTCAGTGAGACCCCTTACACAGATAAGAAATTCATTTCTAGATATCAAAAAATCCATTCCGTTTAAACTCCTTTTGAAAATACATAGAACAAATTCGAAGTGAGTTTTTCTATGAATGAAAAATGGAAAATAAGGATTAATTCCAAATACCAAATAATTATTGAATATTTGGGAAAAGTTATAAATTCTATATAAGTAAATCAATAACATCCCTTTTATATTTTCTAAATAAATAAAAAATGTTCTGTATAAATACATTAATTTTTAATTTTTAAAATATTTTAGAAATATAAAAATTGATATTATTTGATATTTACAAATTAATTATATATATAAAAAAAATTAAAAAATTAATTTCATGAATATAGACATGGAACATAAAGGTTAAGAAAATATGTCAATAAAAAATTTAAAATGAGATTTTCAAAATAATGTGTCTCTTAAGTAAAAGATTAATTTTATTATATATATATATTAAAAAGAAAGTGAAATATTGTAAAAATGAATTTTATAAAACATTTTAGAATAAATAATGTGCTTAAATAATTTATAAAGACATGAACATGGATGAAAAATATTTGGAAGGGAAACTTTGAAAGAGTATATCTTGGAAGAAAGTCCCATTAATTGAGTCAGTCTTGTTATTTACATTATTTATATTCCTAAATAATAAAATTATTTTAATTATTAATTCTCTTAAGAACCTATTTCAAGTTTATTATTAATTATAATTCAATTATTAACATGTTATATACATCTAAATAATCAATTATGTTCACATCAGATGCATTGATGACATTCAATACATATTTCCATAATGAATTCATAGGATGGCAATGGTAAAACTGTTAATTATTACAAAAACTCCATAATGATATGATATAATCACCATTTTTAAAGTATTCTTTTAATACCAATCATAAATTATGGGTATGAAAAATTAAATAAATTAAAATTATGGAGATGGTAATTCATGCGTTCGCATGAGTAGTGTTTTTGTATTTCAATATTCATGATTGAGATAAGGTAAGTATTATTTTATCTTTATATATTAATAAATATAATATTAATAACATATATTTCCTTTAATATAACTATATATATATCACTGACGTGATTTGAAGATGAAAAAATCACATCTCTTCATGGATATGGTTGTCTACATAAACACACAGGCGTCATTATAATATTTTATGACTAGATATGTAATAATATAACTGATATATAAAATTTTAAGAATAATTAATATTTCATAAATATCATACATAAACACACATTAAATAAACCATTACAACCATACAGAAGGGGTGATTATGTGAAATGAATTACAATGGCTCACGAAGTGGTAGTCTTCCATACACATGAATGGTGGACTTTTTTACCATTTTATAGAATATGAGATGTATATTGGGAATAAAATCAATATAAAAACAACGCATTATATTAATTATATTGTTTTTATTATCTTATTTTGTTTGAAGAATTTTTTAATGAGGTATAAGAATAAATGAAATAAAAACACTTGATTAAGAATTACACCACTTCATTAGATAACCTCTTGCGGTTTACAAAAAAATAATTCTTAGGATGATCTTATGATCAAACCATAACCTTTTAGAAGTATATAAGGATGTAAATAATGAACACGAGTATATATTTTGTAAATTAAAATGAATTTTATGTTGGAATAAAAGTAGAGGGTGATCCCTTTTATATCTGATAAAGAGTAAAAATTTTAAAAATATGGAAACAATTTCAATATTGGGAAGTAACTCTCAATCAATGTTCATAAAAAATGGTGTTTACTATATTATAGGGATGATATGGTCTATCCAAATCTACACCATTAATTTTTTTTAAACATTTCACCACATTTACCTATAATATTTCCCACTTTTACAATTTTATTATTGACCCCAATATCCAGTTTTTACTAAAGTAATATATTCTGTGATCATAAATATAAAATAAACCTTATTGTAGTGAACCTAACCACATTTTCTCAAAGCATGTGCCTTAATTTATTACATATCTATAATATAAAAGTGGTCACATCCAAAAGTACTAAATTATATATCACTATTGGTATACTCGATACATATATTAAATTCATATTCATTTTTAGATATATAATACAAAATGTAATATCATTGAGAAAACCAATATTTCCATTAGTGTAACCCTTCATATCAGTTGTATCAAAATAAATTTTTCCTATTGAAAATCCATTCTTATAATTATCTCATATACTATAAATCAAATAAAATCACTTATAGAACATACCAAAAACTATATATATGATGAATGAATGAAATAAGAGGTATTTAAAAAAGTTGAAGAAACAATACTGACTAAATAGTAAAATTACCCAAAGAATTGTAAATTGAAAAATAAGAATAGTAATTTGATTAATAGAATAATAATCTCACAAATAAATGCATAAAAAATTTACGAATCATAAAATGAAACTATTATATAATTATATCACAGTATGAGTCATTTATTTTTTTAAAAATTATTAATTAAGTGGTTGTATTTTTAAAAAATATAATTTTTTATTTACTTTTTTAAAATTAATGATTTTATGAAAAATATATTTTTTAAATAGATAAATAAATTAATATTTTGGTTTCTTATTACTAAAAGAAACTTTTAAGAGACCTTAATTAGTTTTTCAATGTGTCATAAAATCGTTTACTATTTTAAAATTATTATTTTATGAAAAATAATGATTTTAATTAAAAATTAAATTTATCATATTTAAAAAATTATTTTCATAAAATGGAGTTATTTTTTGAAATCTACACATTAATAAATGGTTAGAGTGATTTTTTTGGATTTTTCTAAAATACATGAATAATTGGGGAATATTAACATATGACAATTTATGATAAAATGTAAATACACAAATATTTGAGACATTATTGATGTAAGGATAATTTAAGCCAATCATATATCACCCTATTCATTATTTAATAATATATAGTGATAATGTTCAAAATATTAACAGTCTGGAGACAATATAATAAACTAATGAATAAAATATTGAGAAAACACCACTCTTCTCCTTTATAAATACCACCCTCACCAAATATTCTCCCCACACCTTCCAAGAAATTAAAAACAAACATGTTCTAACCAATACTATTTTGAATCCCCTTATCCATATCATCATGCCCTTGGTCTGATCAAATGACAAAACCATTTTCCCTAAGGAGGTTCTCAAAGATGAGAAATTCAAGTTGAAAAATACTCTTCGGTTTCATTTAATTTTTTCAAGATATTTTCTTTTCTTATTATCTCCCCAACTCACCTAATAAAAGGGTCATGATAACTCCAAAATAATACATATAATATAATTTTATTATTTTAATAGAATAATTCATCATCCAACCCCTTCTTCTCTCCCTTTTATTCTAAAAATGAAAACATCATCCCTAATGAGTCGATTTACCACCAGCATAGATGATGCTCTTTTATTTTCTTATACTACCATAATGGATGGTCAGAAAACCCATATAATGGTTGAAACATATTGTTAAATTTATTTTATAACCCTTTTTGTGTTATGTAACTATCATATATACATAATAATATATAATAAAAAGAAACTAGTTTGTGATGATCAAAAAACGGATTAATTAATCTAAATGATTGTCATTAATGTTATATCTAAGGATTCATCATAATTACATATAAAAAAATTAAATATAAGAGTAGTTGAAAAATTGTATGTTCTTTAATAACATATAATTTCAATTATGTAGTATCATTCTCATTGTACATAAACTTAAATACTTATAAAAAATGATCTGATCATGAAAACCATAAAAAACACTCCCAGAACGACAAAATTGACCTCTATAACTCAATAAAAAGTCCATAAATAAAATCAATAAATAATAAAAAAAATTAATATGTTATTTGTTTTTTGAATAATTAATTTTATTTTATTATCCAGGATATTAAAACAAATAAATAATATAGACATAAGGTAAGGGGATTCTCAATCCCAATTTACTTTTATTGGGTTATTCCAAATTCATGTAAAATCTCAGTTTGGATGTAATTTAATATTCATAAAATATAATTTACATGTTCTTAAATTTTTATTCCTGGTATATATATTCTTTAAATATGAATTTATAAAAAATGTAAATATTTTTTCAAAGAACTATTTTTTAAAAAACACTTGTTTTACATCCCTTGAGATTGTTTCTTCTTCACTTGAGATTGATTATTATTGTACCTAGTATGTCATTACCATTTTATTATTGGAACCAAATATTTTATTCACGAATGATTGCTTTATGAAATTCTCTTAAATCACATTTTCATTGCGTGGTTTATTTTACGTCTAAGATTGATGTGCGTTCAATGTGGAGTGCATGCTTATGTAATTGTTATGATGTGAAATGTACACTCTGAATTATATAGAATTAAAATTCATTGGGTAAAAAATTATATATCATGATATAATGTGAAATATTCTTGAACATGATGCTATCTTTTTTCACAATAATGATGTTATGATTATGAAAATATGATATGTGTGAACATGATTCTAGATTAGTTCACAATAATATGTGGTATTTGTCTACTGAGACATGATGTTTAATTTTTTATGTATTTTAATATTCAATGAATTTATATAATAAATACTCTCGCTATTATAATTATGATTTTCCTAATATTATTTTATGATGATGATTATTATGGTTAACCATATTACGTGTCTCTTATTCGTCATCTTACTGCGATTTCAGCTCACCCCTTTCATTGATATATGTATTCATATTAATACATGAACTATAGATAACACAAGGAAAAATAAGAAGCTTGGGAATGAAGAACTAAATAAATTTTATGTTTTACTATGTAAATTTTATGTTTGTTACTTGTTTTCCCAATATAATAAACCTTTCAATACGGGTTTTGTAACACTTTTATATTTTTTATCATTAAAATGATTTAATAGTAATTTAAGAAAAATATTGGTTTCTCTAGTTGGTATATGAGACATGATTAATTAATTTGGGAATTATGATTAGATAAAATCCTTTGTGTGAGAATAATTTTATACCTAATAATCATTCTATTAGAAAAATTCTAAACATATGGATATCACAAGATATTCATATAGAGTTAATTTAACAAAGGAATAAATTACTTATTCATGGCCTGTTGTATTTTTTTCAAACAATACTATTTAAAAAAATGGTGGGTACTAGGGGAAACCATACCGACAACCCATGTGGGGTATAATGCAGTGAATTACCAAATGAAATCCCCAATTCCTTAGGAGTTGGAGTTCAAAATTTCATAGAGATGCTTACCCAAATATCTTATTCCATAAAGAATAAACTAAATAGCGTGGAACTTCCTCCTTTACCTAAGAGAGAGAATCTATCTATCAAATATTTTAGGCAGAAAAACCAACAGACATTTTGTAGATCTTATGACCCACTAGCCACATAACAGCGGGTCATCTCAATGGAGAAGATATTTTTCGTACATTACAATTATATTATGGAGAAGTTGACTCAATCTATTTATCATTATTATGGAGATTTCAATCAATGGTGTGAATTGATTATGAAAAAAATACAATGGATGTAATTGAAGAGATGGAGTGGGAAGACTTCAAATAAAATATCTCTTAAAATTTATTTCCTTCAAACTCTCCGTATAAAGATGTATAAAATCATTAGATATGAAGAAAAAGGACGGTAAATTTTTCATGACATACATTGAAAATTTACCATGGTAGGACCCAAGTTTTATTATTAACAAATACAGAAAAATAGGAACATTTTTAGGGGTTTAAAACTGACCATTCGAAAGGATCACATAAATTGAGACTTTGGGGGCTACAAATTGTTTTTCAATGTTATTATAAAGTGGTGATGGAGTTTGGAGATTACTTTCATGGATATAGTGATAAGAAATAAAATATTTTGCTTTAACAATATGGATCTAAGGAAAAATGTGGAATGAAAAACTCAACCACTAACATGTAAAAAATGTTGTAATAAGCATCGTGGGAATTTCATTAAAGGCATATGGAAATTCTTCAAGTGTGAGTGACAAGGCCACCAAGATCATGAATATCGAATAGATAAGAAGATTTAGGACAATGTGACAGAGTAATGGAGAGAACCACCCATGGTTCGATGCTTAAACTATATGGAAGAAGGGTGCTATGTAATCTGGTGTACTAAACCTCTAGTTCTTGATGGTAGTTAGCATCAAAAGCCACTAAATCCATATTATAAGTGGAAATATTATTCCATCACTACTATTGAGGTGGTGGCCAAAAATTATGTGGTCATAGGTATGTTGGTTGTTGATTCGTGAATAGTGAACATACTATTTGATTATGCTTCTATGGATTATTTAATATCATGAATGTTTAGTAGAACTATGAATACACCCCCTCAAAATATGGAGGTTGAGTTATCTGTGGGGAAAACAAAATGGGAAAATTATTGTATCCAAAGTATATAACTCTTCCTTGATTACTATTGGTTGACTAAACCTTCTAGAAAATATTTTCTTACTTACTTTTGTCGAGTTTGATGTATCTTTGGCATGTATTGTCTATCTTTATACAAATCCAACATCAAATTTTGGGAACTTGAGACCACTATTCACATCATGAGGCATCATATAATTATATAAAAGTGTAAGGAGGAGGATGAATCTACTTCAAAATCATCATCATGAGTATTTATATTGTTACCTTATGAGAGAAAATATATAGCTCAAATGATTGAGGCAAAGAATAGAATCACGATTGAAGACATTACCATTGTGAGGGACTACACTAATGTGTTTCCTGAAAAATTGTCACGTATTATTTATAAGTGAAATGTTTATTTATCTATAGAACATATTCCTTGATAACTACTGATAAAAAATTCACGTGATAAAATTACCATCATTGATTTGTAATAAATGAATAGGAATTTACAAGAGAATATAGTCAAGGGTTTAAAACTCCTGAGTACTTCCCCATGGGGTTTACACATTATATTCATCAAGAATAAATGTGGATCAATGTACCTCTACATTTATTATCATGAGATCATAAAAATCATGTTAATTAACATGTATCTATTTATTTGGAAAGATGACTTGTTCAATCAAATGTGTGGGTACATGTTAATTATCTATGGGGGATTGTCAGTCGGGATGAAAAAAATTAAAGATGATAAGGAATATATTCCCAAGACATCCTTTTGAACATGTTATGGACAATATGAGTTTATAGTGATTCCCTTTCAGAATCCCTAATTATCCATAAATTTTCATAGAAATAGAAAATAGATTATTTTGATATTACCAAGTGAAATTTGTGGTAGTGTTTATTGATGATATTTTGATATACATAAAGAGAAAAGGGGAACATGAGGAGCATTTGAATTCTATGATAAATAAATTTAGAAGGGATAAAATATTATGAAATTAATAGTAATTTTCAGTTCTGGCTTGAGAAGGTATCATTATTGGTGAATGTAATCACTAGTAATGGAATATATATGGACGCTTATAAGATAAAAAAATTCAAAGAGTGGCCCAATAAAAAATATAACAAATATCTGTAGATTCCTAGGTCTAATTCAATATTACCAGAAATTTCAAAAGGCCTTATCATGGTTTTAAAACCCACTAACCATGCTGCGTCAGATGAGAAATTTTTGTGTCTAGACCAGTGAATGTGAAGAATGCTTTAAATAGTTTTAAAAGGAGTCTTATCACAGTACTCGTACTCACACATCTGATAAGCATGAACTCTTTCTGGTATAAACTGATACTTCAAAGAATGGATTAGGTTGTGTACTGGTAAAAAATCATAAATTAGTATACTATTCCTTAATTAATTTGAAAATTCTTGAGAAAACTACCCCACACATGATATAGAGTTAATAGTTGTGGTCTTTGCGTTGAAAATATTATTGTATTATCCCTATGTGGAGATGTGTGAAATATATACTGATCATAAGAGACTCATACATATAGACCCACCAAAATAGAATAATATGCACTAATAAATATGGTTATAGATCATTATATATTATTACTTATCAATCCACTATAATCCACGAAAATCGAATGAAGTGGAGAATGTTATAAGTATAAAGGATCCAACAATGTTATCAATGATGAGAATTGGGAAGTATCTAATCTTCATATATTTGAAAAGGATAGAAGTGGGAATCATTAGAGAAGGAATATCTTCAATACTTTATAAAATTATTACTCAACCATCCATTACGGATAAAATAAATGATGCTCAAAGAAATGATGTTGAAATTTAGATGAACATGGAAGCTGTCGAAAAGGGGAAATCATTTGAGTTTATAATTTTTGAGGAAGGAGTATACAAATATGGGCCATGAATATGTTTACAATATAATCCGTAGATAATGAAAAAAAATCTAAGTGACACTTATATCAACATTACCGATTCACCTAAGGAGAACACAATGTATTTCAATCTCTGATAGAACTATTGGTGGGATAATATGAAGAAGGAGATCAAGGAATATACATTAAAGTGCATGGTATGTCATCAACTGAATGAGAAAAGAATAATGTAAAAGGGGATGATGAAACCATGACCAATACCAACATAGAAATGGAAAAATATCACCATGGACTTTGTCATTAGACTTACGAGGTAATGAAGAAAAAATAATTATATATCAGTTATTATGGATTTCCATACAAAGGCCACTCACTTTGTCACAATTTCAGATGACTTCTCCCTAGATGAACTGAAATAGATATAAATTAGATAAGTAGAAATGATACATGGAGTACCATTATCGATTATATATGATTGAGATCTAGGATTTACCTCTAAATTCTGAAAACGACTCTGAAATTATCTAAACACTATGCTATTCTTTAGTATTGATTATAATCCTAATAGTTATGGTCAATCTAAATGGAAAATTTAGACACTAGAAGGCGTATTGAGAGAATGTTATATGGTCTTCGAAGGATGATATAGACAATGTCTTCCTCAATCTAAGTTTTATTATAATAGAATTTTCCACTCAAGCATCCAAATGTCTATATATTAAGACCTTTGAGGGAAAAGATGTAGAACACTAGCATGCTAGGATGAATTCAGTGAACGTATGCTACTAAGACCAGAAATGGTCAATGAAATTGTGAAAAAGGTGAAAATAATTCAGCCTCACATCAAGGATTCCCAAATATGAATGAAGAGCTATGCAGCCTGTCATTCAAGAGACCTATAAATTGATGTTGAAAATGTGGTATTCTTTTACATATCTCCATGGAAGAGGATCATAATATTAGGGATGAAATATAAGTTGAGTCATAGGTATATTATCCCCTAAAGATTCTTGATCAAGTCAAAGTTGTGAACTATCTAATAGAACTCCCACCTACCATGTATCAAGTATATGATGTACTCCATGTATCCTTCTTGAGGAAGTATATAACAGATCCCTCACATGTACAGAATCCAAAAGTGTTACAATTAGAAAATGATATCTCCTACAAGGAGAAACTAGTGATGATCATGGACTATATATATAATTTTCTACGCAATAAGACTACTCACCTAATCAAATTATTATGGTAGAACTAAAAGTATAAAGACGAATAATGGGAATTAGAGGAGGTGATGAAGGAAAAGTACCCTAACTTGTTTTCATCGTAGTTTGGGAAAAAAATTGAGGTTAAAATTTTATAAGGGGGGATAATGAAAAAACCTATTATTTTATCAATGGAAACATCCTTCATATAATTATTCCATATATTATAAATCAATTGAAATCACATAGGGAACACAATACAAACTTTATAAACGATGAATGAATGAATTAAGATGCATCTATAGAAGTAAAATAACCAATACCCATGAAATAGTAACATGACGTTTAAAATATTAATATGTAACTTTGGAATAATAATATGACCAATAGAATAGTAACCTCATCTATGGTAGAATAAATAAAATTTAGGCACCATATAAATGAATATATAACAGAATTATATCCTAGTATAGGAAAATATATATTTTAAAAATTCTCAATTAAGTGTTGGAATTTTTATATATCATAAATGAATATTTATAATAATATAAATAAATTAAAATTTTAAAATAAAATTTATAATCAAAAAAAATTTCTAAATTAATATTTATGTTTCTTATGACTATAATATAATTTTATGAAACCTTAATTAATTTTTTAAGGCATCACAAAATCAGATATAATTTTAGAATAAGTATTTTCTGAATAAATAATGAATTTAATTAAAAATTAAATTTTCCAAAATTAAATAATTTTTGTCAAAAAATTGAGTATATTATTTAATATAAGACATCGAAAAAAGGTAATGCTTAATTTTTGGGATTTTCTATGATACATGAATTTTTAGTGAATAATGAAATATGATAACTTATGAAAAGTGTTAATTACATGATGTTTTGAGTCATTTTTTTGTGAGGATGATGTGAGCCAAAAATCATGAACTATCCATAATTATTTTAATATATTTATTTATAAGTTTCAAAACATTCATTTTATTGATCCAAAATTATAAACTATTAAACAAAATAATGAGAAGACACCCCTCTCCTCCCCTGTAAATGCCACCCCTCACCACCTATACTATTCTCTCCATCCGTGACCTGTAGCTTGATAATGTTCATTACAATACAATTCACAATCCCCTATTAATTCTCCATGAGCTATTGGACTTATCAAACAACAATAAAAAGTTCCCCAATGAGGTTCTCAAGAAGGATAAATTCAAGATGTAAAATCCTCTTCTGTTTCATTTAATTTCTATTCATGTTATTTTCATTTCTTAATGTTTCATAACCTAACCACATATATGTGGAATGAAAACACCGGTACCATATATATACTATAATTATATTCTGTTAGTGGAATAATTCATCATCAAACACTTATCATCTCCCTTTTATTCTAAAAATTAAAACATCACTAGTGATGTGTCAATATACAACCATCGTGGATGATGAACATTAATTTTCCCATAACACATTCAAGGATGGTTTTAAAACCGTTGTAATGGTTGAAAATCATTTTAATATTTATTTTATAACCCTTTTTATGTTATATAACAAACATAAAAAGAAAATATTAAATAATAAAATGAAACTATTTCATGATGAATAAATACTCACCAAAATAAACTAATTGATCTTCATAAATCTTTTATGAAATGATCCATCCACATGAAATATTATAAAATGAAATATAAGACCAATTTAAAATCGTTTTTTTAAATAATAAAAAATAATTTTAATTCTGTAGAATCATTTTCATTGTACGCAAACTTCCATATATATAAACAAGGGAAACGACCATGAAAACTAAGAAAACAAACACTCTTGAAATGATGCAGTTGAACTGTATATGTCATAAGATATTCCATAGAAAAAAACATAATAATAATATAATAAATCAAATACATGTATAAGAGGTTATTTATTTTTTAATTATTGAATATATTTTGATTATCCAAGATATTAATATGAAGAAAGCTTTTAGACTTAAGGTAAGAGGATTCTAGATCGTAATTTCATTTCTTTGGGTTATTCTTATTTCATTCCAATTTATTGAATGGATGTTCTTTAATATTACTCAAATATTATTTTTTTCCTTACATTATCTTTTATTGGATATATATATTTCTAATATGATTTTATGAAAAATGCAATGATTGTTTCAAAGGAACACTTTTATATAAGAACACATGTTCTGCATCCCTTGATATTTTTCATCTTCATTTGAGATTTATGATTCTTATACAAAGTATGTTATTCAATTTTTCATTTAAACCTCATGTTTTATTCATGAATTTTATCTTAATTAAATTATCACAAAATTGATTCCCTTTATGGGGGTTATTTCATATCTATGGTTGATATATGGTATATGTGTCATGCATTATTATGTAAATATTATGATGTGACGGGTGATCCCAGAATTATATAGCACTGTAATACTTTGGTTAAAGTGATGTAATCCATTATATAATTTAAAAAATTCATAAACATGATGTTATATTTGTTCATAATGATTATTTTATGATTATTCACATATATTATGTGGGAATGTGGTGTTAACTTTGTTTACAACTATGCATGGAAGTTGAACAGTAAGACCTGATGTTTTTTTATGTATTTCCACATTCTGTACGTTTTTCCAATGCTTTCTATAATTATTATGTTTTTTATACCATACATATGTTATGATGATGATAATTGTTTCCCCCATGTTACATGTGTTTTATTCTTCCTCTTACAAGTATTTTTCCTCACCCATTTAATTGATGTACATCCTTAGGTGAATAATTTTACTATATAGAACACAAGGGATAATAGAAATAAATATAAGATTAAATTAAATAATGTTTATTCTCTATTATTTAAATTTTATGTTTGGTTCTAATTTTAATAAGTAACTAAACGTTTGGATCCTTGTTTTTTACACTATTATATTGTTTATCTTTTAATAGATATAATAGTAATGTATTAAAAATCAAGGTCTCCTTATGAATAATAATAAAATTCATCAAAACCTATGGTAAAATAAATATATGAAATGGGTGAGGTCAAATTAATAGTAAGGGTTATGTAATATAGGAGCTAAATTTTATCAGTAAGAATAATCAGTACCGAAAGGTAAATAATAAAAATAAAAGAAATACAATAAAAGACATCAGAATGAAACATAACAATATAAATTATAAACAATCAAATAATCACATTGAATATTGATAATTGAATTCATAATTATAGAATTCACAAAAATGGTTATCTAAAACATACTATTGAGGCTTCATCTTTTTCATTTATTACTGTCGAGGATTCGTGCATAATATCTTAAACTAGTACAACATTATTCCATGAATCAATTAAATGTGTAAGGAAACAACTAAAACCATATCTATTTTTTCTCATGAAATCTACTAATGTAACAATTTGAAATAGTGGGCCCTGACTACCACATAAAAAATCCAATGCATTACTTATATATTGAACTAATCAATTTACTTAATGAATCAATTTCCCTAATCATGAAATATTTGTATTGGGTAAAAGATATATATTTTAAATTAATTCCCTAGTTTTTTATTAACTTTAAAAGTAACACTATATGTAAAAATGGTATACAGTTAATGTAATAATCAAATTAAATAGAAGTTTAACCTAACCAGTGATAATTATGTTATGAAATCCCATACCACTTATAATTTGTAGAATCATATTTCCCATAAAATATAGAAATATAAAATGTAACATTTAATAACATTAATATAATTCATATTATTATATGATATATCATAGGGTGGTATATACAACACACACAAGATATAAGTGGTGAATAAGGCATGTTTCTTGTAGAAGTAAAAGTGAGATGGGAAATCCTTACATTGCACTTTATTTTAGTTAATAATGAATTAATATCATGTATAATCATTAAAAAAGTAAATAAATCATTCTATAATCATATTAATCTTTTCAATTACTTATATTATTATTTTATATCATATTTTCACCCATTTGTTTACAATACTTCATTATTAACCTTATTTTGGTTGTTAACTGTTTCATTTTCCTATGAATATTTTTTTGTATAAGTCTTAGTTTTTATTCATATGACAAAGTTAAATATCATACATAATTATATTAAGAAAATTTATATCATATTCAATGATTATTTACATTTTTATAAAAAATATTGAGTGTTAAACTTGGAAAATTAATTGCATCACATCATAGAGATGGTAGGACGTACGTACAAACAAGCTACAATATCATTCAATTAATGGGTAAAATAGTAAGGATGTAGATGATATATTAATTTTGAATATTCAATATAATTTCACAATTATCATATTTATCCATTATTTTCATCATCAAACCCATCCTTATAATTTGGTGACGAGAAATGAATTACAACACAACATGGATATGGTATGCCATACATACGCACGCCCGCGCGCCCGCACACACACACACACACAATGTTTTCATTATTGATAGGATAGATAAAATGTGGAATATGGTTTTACCATAATCCTAATATCATATAATTATATATATGATATTTTAATTATTACAATTTAAAGGAAATAACAAATAAATAGGATGAAGAAGAAGAAATTAACTTGAGAGACGGTAAATATGATTACCTTTTCTTCAGCAGAAATCTTTATTTCATCTCTTAAGGGACCTAGGGTAGGACTTTTTGAAATTCCCAGAACTCCAGATCTTATCTATGGACTTAATAAAGATATTTTGGTAGAGTATCTTCAAGCTATAAAGCACAATGAAGTGAAATAAAGTGATGTAATTAGTTCCATTTTATAATTGATGTGATGGGAACTTCAGGAACTCCATGAAATATTAAAATATAATTACGATCATTATAGAGATAAAGGACAATATAATTTCAATAATGTACATTATATTGTATTTTAAGCCAAATATTTTACCATTTTACATTATTTAATATTTCTTATGATTTATAAATAATTTAATAAAATATTATACTAATAAAATATCATTGTTTTCAAAATTAACAATATTCATTACTACGTATATAAAATCATTAAAAAAGATTAAAAATATTACCAACAAATATATTATATCTTATAAATGAAATAGTTATCGATAATATCCTTGAATTAGCTTAATTAACTCAAATTTACTTTATTTAAATATATTTTAATATCTTTTATTTGATTGTTTCCATTAATTTAATAATTACTACATCATCGTTGTGTAAGAATTTAAGTTATTTATTTATTAAGTAAAAATTAAAAATAAATATCATAGAAGAAGATAAATCTTTTATATTTTATATAATTTTTATGTTTTAATATATCTATTTTAAAACTGTATAATAATAAAATTTATACAAATTAAAAACAATAGTGTGAACAATTTCACATTCTTTTAAATAAAATACTACAGGGGACATATTGTCAACCATATGAGTATAAAAGGAAATATATTGGAAACAAGTCTAATTTTTTAGAAATTTTGCTCATTAAATAATATTTATCATAATTGTAGGGTCCTTTAATAGATCATATAATTTTAGTTATAATCATTTTTTTTATTAATATCCTACCTGCAGAAGTACTATATCAGTGTTTTATAAGCATCAAAGAAACTTATTTCATATATAAAATATTATGAAAATTTAATATCATAAATCTAAATTAATTAGGATCAATATAATATAATAAATTTTTCAATTACATATATATACCAATATCCATGTCAAGAAAACATATTTAATTTGGTCATTTGTATTTTTTTGCCTTGACTAAGCATTGCACATGAATTTTGATACAATTCATGTTATATATATATGAAGTTAAAAAATAACAATCAAAATAATCATTTAGACTTGATATGTAATAAAAAATTTCATGTAATTTCTTTTAAAAAAAATTATTATTTATAAAAAATGAAATTTGACTTTGTCAATTTTGTGTATGCACTGCATCGACACTTAAAATGATTTTCATATTTATCAGGAAATAAATTAAACATTACATGTTATGAAATATTTTATATTTATATATATATTATAATATCATACATGGATCATTAAATATGTTTTAAAAAACTTATATCATATAATTTTTTTGATAATATAAAAAAGGATAATGTATTTCATAAAGAATAATATTTTTTTATAATTCATCAAAAAATGGAACTTCTCAGAAACAAATTCACCCAAAGATAATTATGATAGTTATTTTATGATCAGGAAGTTTATTTTTTCATATAAAAATTATAAAAATATAAATTTATAGTTTTCATACAAGTGCTCCATTAAAAGGTGGTAAAATTTCCTTATAGAAAAAATTTCTTTTTATACTTATAATATTACTAATTCTTAAATAAACACAACAAAAAGTATTGGATCTATTAAAAAATTTAGTTAAAATATAAAATATAAATTTTTTAATGATATTTCACTAAAATTAATTAAATTACATTATTAATATAAAATTTTGTCATCAGTAAAAAAAATTCTATAAAAAACATATCATTTATGTTAAATTAGTTTTTATTTTAATTTATAACTAATTTTTAACCATTGAATTAATTTTATATAAATGTGTAAATGTTTTTTCATAATATAGTTAAACTCATTTATTCCCACTATTACAACGACTAGGTGATAAAAATCATAAGTTAATAAAATATTTAATAATTTGTTTAAGATTAGTGTTCTATATAAAGTAAGCTATCAAAGAAGATAAATTTAAAAAGATGAAAACCATAAAATCATGGTGTTTTAAATTAACCCATTCTTCTAGAAATTTTATCCTCTCAATTTAAACATGTGATTGGTAATCATGGGTTGATCGTTTTAAAATACCCTTTTGTAACTCCACTTCATAAAATGGCTAAATAAAACATCCTATTAAAAAGAGGGAAAGGGAGATTTGATGGTCCCCAAAAAATTCGAAACTCAAATAGGATAACAGAATTGAGGGGTGAAAATATAGAAATGGTTGAAAAATATAACTATTATTGAGTCAATGAGGTTATTTTATGAATTCTCCATTATTTATGGTTTTATGTTTTTAAAATAACAAAACACTTTTTCTTATGTTCTATTTTTTTCTTAAGATATGGAATTATCATTCAGTTATACATACATATGTATCATTATGATAAGTAATTCTGTTATACTTACAGATGTATCATTATGATTTTTCATTCTGTTATACTTATAGATTTATCATTACGATTTCCCATTCTGTTATATTTACATTTTTTCATACCATCTTTGTGATACCAAATCTGGTGTATATGTGATACCGTCTTTATGATACCGATTCTAGTGTATATGTGATACAATCTTTATGATACTTATTTCTGTGTATAAGTCATGATGTATTTGTGATACCATATCCAATGTATACGTGATACTATCATTACGATACTGAGTCCGGTGTATAAGTGATTCCAATTTTATGATTCAGATTCCAGAACAAATGAGATACCAATTTCTGAATCCAAATTACTATTACTTATCAATTCATTTTCATGATAATTTTTTTCTTAAGAATCCATTTTTCTTAATAATGATAGATTTATTTAATGTATCATTACAATGTTATTGGATTCCAAGTTGTTTTACATAATGCTCATCTTTAACTCAAAATCTTTTCTGTTACTTGAAATGATGTCATACAATTTGTTACAAACTAATTTTTGTCTATTTGAAATGTGTCCTGGTCCCTTTTAAATTTAAGGAAAATATGACCGTTGTAGTGTAGCCAACCATTGGGAATTTTTTCTTATAAATACAAGTCCATTTGAACAAGAAAAATTCTTTTGACTGTTGATGACTTGGACTACATTGCAGAGAGTGGATGAAGATGATTCATGTGAAAAAGCTATGAAGTGTTTTCTAGAGAGAGAGACTCTTTTAACTCTCAGTGCTTCATGCGGATGTCATGAACAACTTGTTTGAGTGTGAACAACTTTTTCGGACTTACTTCATTTAGACTCTGATCGTGATGATCGTGAGCTTCTGGGTTTGAAAGATAGAGGTTCTAATTTCCTTCTAAATCGATTTCTTTCAGGGATAGCATGATAGATAACGATCTACTGATTGAGGGCTTACCTCGATTTTGGTAATAAAACAATCTTGAAATTATAAATCAAGGAACCTTTATCCAAGGTTGTTGGATACCCTTATCACTGAGTTAATAGAATCTTGTTGTTACTTGTTTTTTATTTCTGGTTTTTTTTCCTGTTATAATATTAACTTTATTAAAGTTAGAAAGTATTACATTATTATACTTTCTATTTTCGTTACTCTGATTATATTAAAAATTCAATACACATTAAGGTAGAATCATTATTTTTATAAAATATAAACGGTTCCTTTAAGAGGTTTTGTGAATGCTTTTTCTAAGATTATTAAACTTAACTTTAATGGTTCAAAATGAATTTTTAAAGATTAAAATTCACCCCCTATTATATATTGAGCATCTATATTCATCATTTTGATCCTACAATTTCTATTATAGGAGGAATCTGAAATACTTACCCACATGGCCATTTTCTTTCTCATGATTTCTTTTTGTTATTTGATTATAGACCATTACTTCTAATAAGTTCTATGGGAAGAAATTTCTTTTAGTATGTCATGAATTCATGTTGGATATCTATATAATCTCAATCCTTCTAGACCACCAATATTAAATTGATATGACTATGTGTACTAGAGAGACAAAATGAAGACCTTTGTGATAAACACAGTTGTAGACAACTACAATATGTTAACTAGAGATTATAAGATTTTTTATAAGAAACATAGAACCTTTTCTAATCCGGAAAAGGTGGAATAAAGGTGAAATTTAAGGTAAGTAATACATTAATTTGTTCCATGAATAGAAATATATATAGCCAAATTTTATCTTGTGAAGATGAAAACTGTATTTGGAAGAATCTTAAAGTAACTCACTTTGGAACTTCCAAAGTTATCGAAACTAGGAGAGCTATGCTCAGAGTTGAGTATCATGGTTTTATTGTTCATTATGGAGAACCCGTATGTGGGTTACAATAAAGATTCATGACTATTATCACAAACATACAATAAATAAGTGAGAAAGGTTTAGATGATGAAGCTCTTGTAGAAAATATTATAGGCATAATGCCTAATGAATGGGAATCCAATGGAACTGTTATTGATGAAAATATAAATGTTTCACAGATTTCTCTCAATGAACTTTTTGGATCCCTTCATCAAAATGAAACCAGAATGAAGAGAGATGATAATAAAATTAAGAAGAAGAATGGGAATGGAGGTGTTTTTTATAAATATTTCAAATCAAATGAAATCCAAGACTCATGAGAGAGTTACAAGATCTAAATCTAAAAAGGTTGTTGTTCAATTTAAATGTAGTGAAATTGAATCATCAGAAAATGAGTTATCCAATCTTGCTCAGAGGATGAACATGATTTTTAGGCCGAAGAACATTCAATATAGATACAAGAATAAAGATGGAAAAGATATGAAATATGGAGAAGTGAAATGCTATTAATGTAGAAGAACTCGTCATATTAGACTGGATTGTCCCTTAAATAAGAAAAGAGACAAGAAGGATAATAATTCTGAGAGAAACAAGAATAAGTTCTAAAGATCAAAGCATAAGAATGTATTAAAAGCCAATGACACTTAGGGTGACAATGGTGGAGATTCTTCTGACAATTCATCAGATTATGAATCTTCTGAGAAAAATAATATTTGTTTAATAGCCTAAGCTCCATTTCAAAATCATAGTCTTATGGCTGAGGTATGAACTGCTGAATCCTTAACCAATAAGACTTTGAGTGAAAATTTTCTAATTAAATATTTTTCTTAAGATGAAGAATCTTCCTCATCAGATAATGATAACGATTTTCTATCATATGAGGATGTTTCTGGATTTTCTATGTTCATAGAGATAAGAAATTGTAATGTTTCTAAGGAACTTGAAAAAGAAAATTCGAGATAATTTATTATAAAAAACCGGATCTTACCAAAGATCATGGTAAGAAAATCGATGTATTAGAAAATCATTTTAAAAACATGAGGAAGCTAATTGTGAGAAGGATAATATTTATAAAGATCTTATAAATATGTTTTTTGAAAAAGATGTTTTAGAGGGGAAACTTAACTCTAAGTCTATTATTCTTGAGGATAAGAATTTAGTCCTAAGACTAAAGTCAGAAATTTTTTCTTTGATGAAGCTTCCTGAAAATTTTAATTCGAGTAAGGAAAATTTTGACAAGATTTATTCTCAGATCCAACCTCATGGTAAGAATCAAGGGGTAGGTTATTCTCATGAAAAACCTATTTTAGGAAGAATTATTTTGTTCTTCCAAGAGCCTATTTTTTTACTAAATTTCAAAGTGGTGGGAAATAGAAGAAGATAAATTCATTAAATAATGTTTAATATCTTTTGTATCATAAAGCATACTTCTCTAAACAAATGTGGATACCCAAAATGTTATTATCTAACAATTTCAGATCCAAGAAAGTTAGGATTCTCAAAACCTAACATTTCTTTTTCAGGTTAATGAAGAAAGTACCCACAACATATGGTATATGGATAGTGGATCTTCCCGACACAAGACTGGAAACAATGACTATTTAGAAAAGATTTTAAAAACTAAAGGTGGAAAAGTAACCTTTGGAGATAACTCTCAAAGGGATATTGTTGGTATAGGTAACATTATTCTTCTTGGAAAATCATTAATTTCAAATGCTTTATTTGTTAAATTTTTTAAGTACAACCTCATTAGCATAGGTAAATTATGTGATGAATGATACCATGTGAATTTTAGGAATAAAAAGTACTTAGTTCACAATTCCAAGGATGAATATATTCTCACATCCCATAGGTAAGACAATGTATACACAAAGAACCTAGAAGACCTTAAAATTCAAGATCTTCCTTGACTAAGTGAAATTGAAGATCAATCATGGATTTGGAATAGAATAATAGGACATTGTAACTTAATTAATCTTAGTAAAATCTATAAGAAATAACTTGTTAAAAATCTATAGGATCTTCAGTTTGATTTTTCAGAAGTCTGTGATCCTTGTCAATATGGAAAGAAACATATATCTAACATTAAATATATAAGTGAAGTTGCAACTTCTAATGATTTACAGTTAGTGAACATGGACTTATTTGGTCCAACAAAAACTGTAAGTGTTGGAGGAAAATATTATGTGTTTGTCTTCGTTGATTACTACAATAGATTTACTTGCATCTATTTTCTCGCAAAGAAATCTGAAGAATCTTCTTATTTCAAAAATTTCAGAGCTCCAGATGAAAATGAGAAAATCCTCCCTTTCATAACTATTCATAGTGATCATGAGGAGAATTTAAAAATTCTGATTTTGAAACTTTTTGTAATAAAAATGGTACTACTCCCAATTAATCTGCTACATGAACACCTCAAAAGAATTTTGCTGTTGAAAGAAGAAATCATATACTTCAAGAGATTACTAGAACCATATTGATTGAATATTATATAGATAAAAAATTTTGGGCTGAAGCTATAAGTGTCATTTTTTATAATATAAATTCAGTTTAAATTAGACCATTTCTTAATAAAACAGCTTAAGACTTATGGACTGGCCGAAAAACGAAAGTATCTTAATTTAATGTTTTTGGTTTCAATGTATTTATCCAGAATTCCAAGGATAATTTAAATAAATTTGAACCCAAATTTGATGAAGGAATATTTTTAGGCTACTCTACTAACTCGAAGGCATATAGAGTTATCAATAAAAACACTTGCACTTTGGACGTAACAGTAAATATTAATTTTGATGAAAATGGTCATTTTGTTTTCAAACAACCTGAACTTATTTATGATATATTTCTTAAAAACGATCATCATCCTTTGATAGAAGATCTTTTAATCAAGGATAATGTTCAAGAAAATGTTTGTGAAACGATTACCCATGAATATTTCTCTACCCTATGTTGATGATCAAGTCTTTCAAAACCCAAATAAGTTGTTACAAAGAAGTCATCCCTTTAATAATATCATTGGAAATGTTAATCAACCTGTTTGAACTAGAAGTTTTTTTAGGAATGAAGTTGAACATATTTCTTTTCATTCCCATTTTGAACTAATGAATCCTGAAGAAGCCTTGGGTGACAAAGATTGGATAAGTCTATGCAAGATGAACTCAACGAATTCATAAGGAATCAGTTTGGGACCTTGGTCGAAAACCCTTAGGAAACTTCTGTTATTGGAGTAAAATGGATTTTTAGAAACAAAAGCGATGAAAATGAAGTTAATATTAGAAATAAAGAAATATTAGTTTCCAAAGGATATAACTAACAAGAAGGCATAGACTATGAAAAACTATTCTTCTATAGCAAAATTTGATTATATTCGTATTCATCTATCCTTTACAGCATTTTTTAATTTCAAACATTATCAAATGGATTTAAAGTGTTATTTTCTTAATGGTTATGTACAATAGGAAGTATATTTAGATAAACACCATGTATTTGAATATAAAAAACATCCTAATAATGTTTATAAACTTACCAATGCTTTGTATGCACTTAAACAAGCCCCTAGAGCTTGGTATTATAGACTTTCAGGATTTCTTGCTTCAAAATAACTATGTTAAGGGAAATTCTTTTGTTAAGGAAAATATTAAAGATGTTTTAATTGTCCAAATTTATGTTGATTACATCATCTTCAGATCAACTCAGCAATCCTTAACTCATTCCTTTGAAAATATTATGAAATGTGAGTTTGAGATGAGTATGATGGGTCAGTTAACTTTTTTTCTAGGTTTTTAAATTTCTCAAAAACCAGAGGGAACACACATATCTCAACATAAGTATATCAAATATATTCTTAAGAATTTTGGGTATGATAATTCTAAGAGTATAAGTACTCATTTTATAACCACTAATAACCTTGATATTGATGAAGTATGGAAACCTGTGGATCAAACATCTTATAGAGGAATGATAGGAAGTTTACATTACTTAATATTTAGTCGACCTGACTTAATGTTTTCAGTATGCTTATGCACATGATTTCCAAGAAAATCCAAAATAATCCCATTTAAAGACAGTGAAAAGAATTTTTCACTACATTAAGGGAACATTAGATTTGGGACTTTTTTATTATTCAAGAAATAATTTTGGACCTAAAAGTTTTTTAGCTGCTGACATTGGTGGTTGAAAAATGGATAGAAAAAGTACATCCAGACCTTTTAATTTCTGAGGATATTCCTTAGATTATTTTTCATACAAAGAACGAAATTTCGTAGCACTTTCCACTGCTGAAGCTGAATATGTAAGAGCTTGAAGTTGTTCTGCTCAAGTATTGAGGTTGTAGCACAGACTCACAGACTATGGGATGATTATTATTAAGACTCAAATAATGTGTGATAACAATAGTGCCATTTACCTAAGTACAAACCCAACACATCACTCTCGTTCAAAGAACATAGATATTATACATTAAATTCTTTTGGATCACACATTTAATGAGATATTATTAATTAAATCATTGGAACACTAGAATAACTTGCTGATATTTTTACAAAACCACTATATTTAGATAGATTTGAATACATTAAACAGAATCTAGGAATGATCACTCTTAGGTAATCATTGATATCTAATTATTGTTTAAATTATCTCATTACATTAAAGTACTCCTGTTTTTTAGGGGGGGTATATATGCTTGCTTTTTTTTATTTTTTTCTTAAGAATCTTTTTTTAAAATTTTTATCTCTCCCTATGTTTTTTATTAGAAATTTCAGTATTGAATCCTTGTTTTAAAAACTTTCAAGATATTTCATATAATATCGAAAAATTCCTTAGACTGTTCCCAAAGGTACACTTCGTTACACTATATTTTCTAATATAATGTTTTAGTTGTCATTTTTTCAAAATTTTAAATTCTTGTTTACCTTAATATAAAAGATCGGAATTCATATTTTCTTAATCATCCTCAACCATCAGATTAGATCAGGATATGTTCATTAATTTGATTATCATATGGAATCTGAAAAGTCATATCTATGTCTATAAAAGGGATGATTAGTTTATAAGCACCGCACCACCCTTACTGACCTCTGTGCCGAAGCTCAGTTTCCATTAATGTTTTTGTTCCGATTCTATTGACTCTATCTCCCTGAATGACTCTTGAATCCTTAGCAGACCAGATGCCCACTAGCATGGAATTAAAGGATTAGTCAATCTTTAGGGAAGGGTCGGTTTTCCCTAAATTCTTTGCAAAATTTTACACTCTTATCTCTAAGGTGATAAGAACTAATTTATGGGAAAGTGTTTGTGTGGATAAGGAGAAAAGTTAGGATATGGTTTATCTTGACCTAGATATTCAGTTCTGTGAATCTGTTACTTTCTTCCAAAAGTATGGTAAGGATCTCTTTATGTTTAAATGTTATGATAAGATATACACGGTCCCCTATAAAAAGGTAGCAAATGTTCTTAACATTCTGTTTGAAGGTGAAGATATTCTATGCTCTCAAAAACTCCTTGAGAAAGAAGGCTCTTTTGAGAAAGTCAAGGATTTGGATTATCATGGTCTCAAGTATGCTTAGAGTTCGTAGATTACGAATATCTCAACAAACCACAAGATGGTATCTCTCTGGATGCAAGAATTTTTTTACCAAGAAAAAAAGATAAGGACTCTCTAAAGATATGTGATAACTATTTGTTAGACATTCCTGTCAACATATGGAAGATAAAATTTGTGAAGTACATCTTTCTCACCATCCAGGCAATAAATGGTGGATACATTTGATATAATATACTTATGTATTTGGAAATGATCTCAAGGATAATTGTCGTGTTCCTTCAAGAGTTGAATTTCCCATGCTGATTAATCTCAAAACCCATAAAAATTTTGTTACTAAATGATGAAACTCTATGAAGGATGAAGGTAGAGTTTTTTTAAGAATCCAAGAATTTTGAATAAATTGTTATCCATAATAAAGGTGATGTTCCAGAGTCTTTAAAATCAGTACCCAAGTAAAGGAAATAGAAAGAAACTATCTTTTTTATACCAGTTATTGATGTCTCAGTATCAGCACCTCCTTCTACCAAGAAACCAAAAGTCTACTCTGATGCAACAACAGAAAAGTGGAGAGAAATGTCATCTACTAGAAAGAAAGGAGATCCTTCCTTTGGCTTAAATCTTGTAGAGGCTAAGGCCTTGAAAATCAAAAAAGCTGAAAACCTTGAGAAAGAAAATATGGAGAAAGAGTTAATGAAGAAATCCTTGGATGAGTAGGTTTTCCAGTCTCTTCTAAAAATTGTAGAAAAGAAGTATCAACAAGTACAGGATTTTCAAGTTATTCATAAGAAGCCGGCTGTCATTCCGGAAATATAGAAAGCCAAGAATGTTCTATCTTTATCAGAAACTGTTCAAGAAATAGAATATCAGATAGATAATGAAGACTATGATGATGTTTTAAGGGAGGTTGAAGACTAAATTTGAACTCCTTCGGTTTTAGTCTCGAAATCTGTTTTAGAAGAACATGTTAAACGACATGTTGAAGAAAAATTTTACGAATAAATAGATGTTGAGGAAGAGGTAGATTTTGGGGAATAATTAGAAGTTGAAGAAGAAGAACAACTAGAAACAGAAGTGCAAGAAGGAGAGATAGAAGAGTTTGATCATCTAGGTGGTGAAGACGAAGAGTTTCAAGAGAATGAAGATGAACAAGGAGATCTAAATGTTATCCAAGTTTCAGAAGATCAATCTCCAACTCAAAATCCTGACAAAGGCAAGAGTATTTTGGTTGCCACATCTAAAAAGGAAATGTCTCAGATGTATAAGTGAATAGAAAAATAAATTTCCATAAATCAAATAGAAGTTCAGAAAGGGAAAGTTGTTTCAGGTTCTGAATCCTCATCATCTGTTGAACATGACTTTGTCATGCTATCATTAAAAATGTTGGTCAACACCATTTCGGTTCTTGTAAATATAGATTTCCAAACTCAAAGGATGCAAAGAACTCTAAATCACAAGATGGATTGGACCAATATTCTTATGGGCATGGTAGTCAATCATGAAATATACTTTAGAAATCTTTTGATTGATTACAAAGCTCAGAAGGTGACTAGTGAGAAAGCCTTTAACCGTACCCAAACTATCAATGATAAGCTAAGATAGTTCGATGAATTCATTGATTCAAAAAATGGTGATTTCAATAATTGTGAAACTTAGTTCATCAAGGTCAAGGAATCAATCTCTCGGAAAGATAGCCATGTCAGTTCTATTGCCTAATCTGTCAGCAATGAGAAGGAATTTAGAACCGAATTAGAGAGAAACGTGGTTGCTCAAGAAGAAAGGATATTTTCATTAGAAAATAAGAATCAGGATCTGGAGATCCTTTTGAAGATGTTTGGATAAGGTCATAAGGAAGTGAAAAAACATAAATCCTTAATAAAGAAATTATTGTCTACGAATAAGAAGTATGGATTTTTTTTTTCATTCTGATTTTTTTTTTGTAATATAATCATTATCCCCAAAATTTTCCATTATAAATTTCTTGAATATCTTTATTTTGTTTTTGAATGTGTTCTTTCTTAACCTTATAGGTAGATCTTATACTCCTCCATTCCTTTCCCTCTTTTTGAAAATCACAAAGGGGGAGAATTTATTTAAAGGAATAAGATAATAAAGATATCAAAGGAGGAGAATCTATTAAAAGAGAGTATGGTAAGAAAGAATAATGACTAGGTAAGGGGGAGTTTTTTTAAGATGGGATTTTTATCTAATGGGGAGATATTTTCTTCTTAAGAAAGAAAACCAGAAACTAAAGATCAAGAATACGTTCATTGGGAAACATTACCTAAGGGGGATTTTGTCGTATTCATTAGAAATCACATTCAAAGGGATATATATGTTTTCAAAACTTCTTTATCTAAGTCAATATTATTATCCTTAGAATATTTTTTGTTCTTTCCAAAAAGGGGGATATTTTTGAGTCAATAAGGTTATCTTATGACTTCTTCATTACTTATAGATTTATGTTTTGAAAATAAAAAACACTTTTCGTAATTTCTAATTTTTCTCAATATACAAAATTTTTATTCGGTTATAAGTATAGATGTATCATTGTGATTTTTCATTCAGTTTTTCATACAGATGTATCATTACGATTTTTCATTCTGTTATACATACATATGTATAATTAGGATTTTCCATTCTATTATATTTACTTTTTCTTTCATACCGTCTTTTTGATACCAAATCTAGTGTATATGTGATACTATCTTTATGAAACCTATTCTGGTATATATGTGATACTGTCTTTATGATACCGATTCTAATGTATAAGTGATATCGCCTTTGTAATACATAATCTGATGAATATGTGATACCGTCTTTATGATACCGAGTAAGGTGTATAAGTGATTCTGATTTTATGATTCTGATTTCAGGATAAATGAGATACCAATTTTCCAATCTAGATTACATTCCCTTATGAATCCATTTTCTTGATAATGTTTTTATAAAGAATTATTTTTTCATAATAATGATAGAATTATTTAATGTATCATTACAATGTTATCAAATTCCATGTTTTCTTACATAATTATCATCTTTAACTCATCATCGTTTCTGTTACTTGAAATGATGTCGTACAATCTATTAAAAACTAACCATTGTCTATTTGACACATGTCCAGGTCCCTCCAAAATTTAAGAAAAATATGCCTGTTGGATTGGATCTGACCATTGGGATGTTTTTCTTATAAATATAAGACCATTTGAACGATAAAAATACATTTGTCTTTTTATGTCATGGAGTACATTACAGAAAGTGGATGAACATGACGCATGTGAAAATGCTGTGAAGATTTTTCTTAGGAGAGAGTCTCTTTCAACTCTCATTGCTTCATGCATATGTCGTGAACAACTTTTTCGGGTGTGAAAAACATGTTCATACTTTCTTGGTGTAGACTTTGGTCATGCTAACCATGGGATTCTAGGTTTGGATGATAGAGGTTCTGATTTCCTTTTAAATTGAGGGCTTCTGGGGATAGGAAGACAGATACTGATTATCAGATTGAGGGATTACCCAGGTTTGGGAAAGAAAGACTTTTGTGAAAGTATAAATCAAGGAACATTTATCCAAGGTTGTTGGATACACTTCCCCTTGGGTTTAATGAATCTTGTTGTTACTTTTTTTCTATTTCAAGTTGTTTTATTTCAGCTATAATCTTAACATTGTTAAATTTAGAAAGTATAACATTATTATACATTATAGTTGAATTAATCTGATTATGTTAAAGATTATATATTCTTTAAGTTAGAACCTATCTTTTAAGAAAATAGAAAAGGTTCCTTTAAGAGGTTTTTGGAATGTTTGTTTAATGTTGTTAAACTTAACATTAAAGGTTACAAAGATATTTTTAAATAATACAATTAACCCACCCCCCTCTTGTATATTGAGCATCTAAATTCATCATTTTGATCCTAAAACTATCACATTCTAATGGTGAGTGATATAGAACATGGTCATCATAGAGTTAACCATTAAAAAATAGAAAATATGTGATTGGTACAACACAATTGATTTCACAGAAGTCAATGTAAACTGATAATGTTTTTGTTCCAAAATACTTTTTTCAAGATATGAGGTATTATATTACTATAAATACAAGCACATGGAAAGCTAAGATTACTTTATTTATTAACATTTCATATTAATTATATCATCATTTTTATACGTTGGCCTCTATTTCCACTACATTTCATACAAAAAGATATTAATATTGATGACAATATTTTCATACCCTAAGAACTCTTAATTAATCATATTATCATTTGGTCATTCCTTCAATAAATAAATGTTTATAAAAACAAAAAATATTTTTTTTAATAAACAATAATTTAGAAGGTATAAATTTATCCATTCCAAAATTATTTTATCATAAGACACATCCAAATCATGTCTATCCAAATTCAATAACCAGAAATGTATAAGGAATTTCACAAATTTTTCAAAATCAACTTATCATTAGGTTCCCAAAAAAATAATGTATCTCTTAATCTCGAATACAAAATATATGAATACCTTGATCACTTTAAAACATTAATTAATACATGAATTATTCAAAATACATAATGAGTATGTAATGCAGTAGAATCCTTATTTATTACATTATACTTATAACAATAATATCATAATATAATTTTTGAATAAAAAAAACACAAATAATTTCATTTATTCTACATCGACTGTAGTAACAACATATTCATGACCATGATATATTTGCTTATTCTGATCTATATTCCCTTGAATCTATGTAAAATGTTTTGTCATAGTGTTATATCTTCTTTAATTTGTAGAATTGTACATTTTAAACCTATTTCATAACATTGAAATCAAAAGTATGGTGTCCCTTCTCTATACATTTTTAGAAACTTTATATTCCCTTTAAACAAGTTTCATGGTGTTTCTTTCTTAAATTATCAAATTTATGGAAATTATTTTTTCTCTTCATTTCTTTGTTCATCTTTTCCCCATAATTTTTAGTATTCTCATGCTTTCCTCTGAATCCAAAATAAATTTATAATTCTTTCTCTATCATTTTAGCACATGATAATAAGTCCCCATATGATGAGAATATTTTGTAGACTAGTTCTCTTTGAAATATTGGCTTATGATCACAAAATATATTATTTTTTACTATTTATATCTCATACATTTATGAGGTTCTAAATTATTCTACTAAGTTCCATTTATAAATGAGAACATACAATATATTAGGTCATGTAATTTGGAATGATAAGAAAAATAGTTAAATACATAACACAAGTAACAAATTTAATGTGTAGCTAATATCATAATCATAAACATGTTTTATTTTGATAGTTCTTCTATACATAACTCAACATTCTGTCATAGGGTTATGTTCTCCAATCCATGTTTTCCTAAATGTCGCTCCCAATGATAATACAAAACTTGGATGAATACTAACTGTAATGACCCTGACCCCAGTATCCTAGATCTAGTGCATTACGTTATTACATTGGAATAAGATATATGAGATCACATCATAAATCCAAAAAAGTTTAGTAGTCTTGTAAAACTAGATAAATATTAGAAATTATAATTACATTCTAGACATAAAATAAAAAAATAATTTTACATTAGAACACCATTCTTCCCCATAGTGTTACCATATATATAGTTCATAATGTACATCTTGGAATCCTTGGGAAAAAATAACCACAAGAAATGGGTGAGATATAATTCAAAGGGTAATGTAAAACAGAAGGTAACATTTAACAATAATAATAGTCAATATGGAGTCTATTGGGAGACATCTCATAATATTGTAATGATATATATAAGATTAAAATGACCCCTATGCAAGGATGAATCATACAAAATGAGAAATGGTACAACTTTTTGAATATCCATGCAAATAAAGAGATCTGATCACAATACATATGTTGGGGATGGGATATTTAATGCAGTCATAGTTTAGGATGTATTCAATAATGAACTTCGGGTCTTGTAATGTCACAAATCCTATGAGTAATATATTGTGAGGGTTCCACTCCAACCCTTAAAAGGGGTATTATAAAAAATTGATAAAAATTGAAGGCCTTCAGGTCAATCAGGAAGGATTGGTAAATAGTTGAAACATATGCCATACATTCAATAACATGATCATGAAATATCACTATGTAAACTATAATTATTCAAATAATCAAAAGGAATATTAATAACTGAGTTTATAATGACTGAATTTATAATAATGGATATCTAAAACATACAGTCGATAATTTATTCCAATAATATCTTACTACCTAGGCTCCATTCCAATAATACAACATTAATAATGATTTATGCCACAAATATAATAAATGACTAAGGGAATGGACAAAACCAAATCTACACTGTCTCATGAAACCTACCAATGCATTTAGCGTCTATAGTGGTCCCCACCTATCAATTAAAAAATTCAATACAATGATTATATTGTGAAATAATCAATTTAATTCATAAATGAATATGTATTATCATATAATATGTGTATTGAGTAAAAGATATTGATTTAATTAAATCATTGTCTATTTAAATAAATTTCAATGAGAACCCCTATATGTAAAAGTATTATATCATTTAGGAAATAATAAAATAAAATAGAGGTTTAACCCAATGAATGGAAATTGAGTTAAGAAATCCAATACCACTTATAATTAGTCAAATCATAGGCACCATATAACTAATAATTATCAATGTAGAAATTGAACACAGTGAATATAATGATATTCATGATATGATGTATAATTGGGTAGAATATAGACCACACATTAGAGGTAAGCGATGAATAATGAATGTACCCCTTAGAAGTAAAATTATAATTAGAAATCCTTTGCATGTTTTTCCCTTTAGTGGAACATGATTTAATATCCTTTATAGTGGATTTAAACATGTTATTAACTTGTAAAAGAATCATATAAATCTTTATAATATCATATATTAATCACTTATATCATCTTGTAACCTGTTTTTTAATAATATTTTGTTATTATCCTCGTTCCAGGTGTAAACTGCTTCATTTTCCTATGTCTGATTTATTGAATTTTTCCTGGTTCTTGTTCATAGGATAATGTTATTTAATATACAGAATTATATTAAGGTCATGTATGTCATATTTATTGATTATTTAAAATTTAATAATAATTATTCAATGAAAAAATGTAAAATGAATCACATCACATTATGTAGATAGTAGTTCATACGTACGCACAAGAGAAGATATCATTATATTAATGGGTAAAACAATAAGAAAGTGGATAGTATATTAATTTTCCAGAATCAATATCATTTCATTATTATCATATATTTCCAATATGTTCATCATTATACCCATCTAAGTAATGTTTTTGATAGAAAAAAATTACACCACGACGTGGAGAGGGTAAGAAATACCTACACACACGTGTTGTCTTCATTTTTTATAGGATGGATAAAAGGATTAATATGGTTACCACATTACCATAATAAAATATCATAATATATATGATATTGGAGTTATTATTATATCTTGTAAACAACAAATTATGTGTAAGAATATGAAGAAATAATCATTAGAGAATCGTTAAATATGATTAAATCATTTTTCTATACATACTTTATAACATCTCATAAGGGATCTAGGTTACATCTTTTTTGAAGAATATGACCTTCATAACATTAATATTGAATTGGGGAATATAATTTGGTAAAATATGACCATGTTAGAAGGCTCAAGGTGGTGAAATTAAGTGAAGTAATGACTTAACTTTTATAATTGTGGGGATGGACACTTCAAGAATTCCTTAGAATATTAAAATATAATTAATCCCATTATAGAGGAAAATACATCTTAAATGAATATAAATAAAATGATATTACATTTATGAACAATTATTTTCCCATTTTTCAGTAATGAATATTTTTAGGATTTTTAAATAATTTTAAAAAACATTATATTCCTGAAATATCATTATTGTAAAAATTGACACTATTCATTACTAGGATATTAATAATATAAAAAAGATTCAAATTCAAAAAAATTATAAATTATGATTTTCATAGTTTTCTAAATAATTTATAGATCATCTTATTTGTTTCAAAAAATATTTATTTTAATAATTTTAATATAATTTAATTGATTATTCCATTAATTTAATAATTGATATATCATCGTTATGTATGCATTTAAGGTGTTTATGTTTTCATTAAATATTTAAAAGAATTTTCCATAAAGTATAAAAATATTTTATATTTCAATATACTATTTGTTGTAGAATATATGTTTTTAAAAAACAAATACTTAAAATTTTATACTAATTATAAACCATATTGTTAACAGTTTGACTTTATTATTAATAAAATGATATAAGAGACATGATATCTATAAAGTGCGTAAAATGGTCTTATATTCGACCCAAGGTTAATTTATGCTGAGTTATCAAATTTTTATGTCATTTAATAGTTCATATAATTTTAATTAAACTCATTTAATTTATTTTTATTTTACCTGACAAGTATTGCATCGGAATTTCATTGGCATTAATGTTAATTATTTCAATTATCAAGATTAAAAATAAATTAACATGATAAAAATAAATTAATTATGCTCGTGATAATCCATTTATATTCTTTAATTATGTATACATACAAATATCAATGTTAGGAAAACATATTTAATTTTTTAATTTGAAATTTCGTACATTGCATAAGTATTGCACATGCATTTCGATAAGATTCAGGTTATATAACTGTAAAAGTAAAAAATAACTATAAAAAAATATTTTATACCCCATTATTAATATAAAAATTAATTAATTAACTTTTACCAATCAATTATTATCTATATGGAACCAAGTTTGAATTTATCAATGTTGCGCAGGTACTACGCTGACACTAAAAATGATTTCCGTATCTTTAATGAAAGAAAATATTTTTAATTACATGTTATGAATTATTTTAAATGGATATTTATATTATGATATCATACATAATTCATTACATGTGATTAATAATTTTTTTCATTGTTTTATTTTGAATATATCTCAAAGGATACCATATATAATAAACAATTATATTTTTTACTATTCATCAAAAAATAAAACTTTTCCACAAATACCAAAAATTCACAGTAAGAAAATTTTTATATTTATCTTCCAAAATGATGTTTATTTTATCAAATAAAATTTATAATTTATTAAAATTTTGTTTTAAAATATGTTTGCTATAAAAAGACTCTAGAATAGCATTTTACTATAAAATATAGTTTTATATTCTTAAAATTAGATTTATTCTTATAGTAAGACTATAAAACATTTTGGATATAATCAATTAATAATAATGTAAATATAAAATATAAATTTTCATTAATATATTTAAATAATAGTGTATAATTTATTTTATTAAAATAAAATAAAAAGTAGTTTTTACATGAAAAACATACTTTATTCATAGTTGGTTGTTATTTTCATTTAAAAATAATTAGTAACCAATAAATTAATTTAATAAAAAAGTGTAAAAAATATTTTAATAATTAATTTAATATCATTAATTCCCTTCCAAACAACATCTATGTGATGACAATCATAACTAAATAATAGTATTTAATCATTTTTTTAAGTTGGTGTTGTATGTAACGTAATATAGTGATGAATTTAAATTTAAAAAGACCCATACTATAAAATCATGGGTGTTAAACTTATTATATAATTTGGAACCATTAATTCTAAATATGAAATCAAATTCATCAAATTAAAATATTATTTTATTTAAAAATTAATATTAACACAAGCACATGTATCGTAAAAACCAAATTTTATCCTTAACTGTAATAATAAATATTGCAATATTAAAGATGAAGGAATGTTATTTTAAATGGAATTATCCCTCATTAATGTAACATGTAGTATATTTTCATCCATATTTCATTAACTTCGTTGATGATAGTATTTTTCTGAGTTATAAAACATTTAAGAAAATATTATTTATCAAAAAAAACAGTAATGTCAATTTTTACTCTATTTATTTAATTATTAAATAAAACCTCAAAAAAGATGAAAAATGAATATATTAATTGAAAATTAATAATTATTATTAAATTTATCTACAAAATTATTGAACAAAATTAATCAATAAAATGTTTGTTACATTTAATGTTCTTAGAATCATTTATTTTATTTTTCTACTAAATTAAAGAATACTATATCACTGTTTCATAAGAATTAAATGTAATTATATAAAAATTTAAGAATATAAAAAAATGACCACAATAAATAAAATTCTATTTTACTAAAATTAACCATTTTCATTCATTCATAATTTTCTTTTGTCCCTATGTGAACACATTAATGATTTTGAAAATTGAGCGAGTGAAATTTTTACTTTCCATTGCTTAAATTATTATATAATCTGATTTATTGGAAAACCATACCATAAACTAATAAGTATCTAGGATAAGGTCATAAAATAATATATATCTTCATCTAATAATATTTATGATGAAAAATAATGGTTTAATCACTTTTTTTACCTATGTTAACATGATTCCATATATAGTGGTGACAATTTTTTTGTCTTTAGTATCCATTATAATCAAAACATACATTGACATTATTAAATAATATTTAATTATATAAATTAAAAATAATAAATCCATTTGAAAATTATTTTAATCTCTATAATTAGAAGATATTAATTTCATAATAATTCTGAAACACACGATGAAAGAGGTTTTAAGGAAAAATGAATTGTTTAAGAAATTAATGATCATATATTAACTATATGTATAATAATAATCATTATATGAATTTAAATCAATATAAAGAGATGCATAATATATACTTTTAATTTAAAATTTTTTTATTAGGGGATATTTTGAAAAACTAAAATAAAATTTGTTTAAACATATTATTGATTTTAAAACACTGATATTTGTTGATAAACATAAACTTATTCAAAAATCATGAAAAGTATTTATTAAAATTATATTAATTAAATTCTTAAAAAATTATATTTTACATAATTAAATTTAATACCAAATAAAAAATTTAGTGGTAGTATAAAAATACCGGATTTGAGGAAAAAATGACAGTATTTGAAGAACCATTAATTTTTAATATTTACTAAAATATAATTTTTTTAAGAAACAACATCCCAAAAAATCATATTAGAATAATTTGAAAAGATTTATTCATAAATGATATCAATTTAAAAAAAATAAACTTTTAAAATATCTATAAATTATTTATAATATGATTTTAAAAAAACCATTAATTTTTTTTTGAAGAAAACATATTATTGAGGTATTAAATGACTTACTTAAATTTTAAATGATTATTTACTAAGATTTTATCAATAAATTTCTATTTAGTAGGACCGTTAAATATATTTATTAAGTTAGATAGTTTTATTTGTACTGATAAATTTAACAGTTAATTTATGATAATCATATTTAAATAACAATATTTCATTATTTCTTTAGGCCAGATATTTTGTGTCATATATGCTATCAAAAATAGGTTTTTTTATCTTCGGATGTTACAAAATATTTACATAAGGGTAAATGAATCATACCATTATTGTAATTATGTTTTATACTTTATGCACAACAAAAAAGTGTTTAATTTATGTATCAATTTATTTAAGACTACTAAAGTGATCAATCCTTCCTGATTACATCTCTTATATAAATGATAATGTAATAAACAAGACACTAAATCTTGGTTACTTTTTTTTGGTTTGTAATATTTCTTATCTTAGTAATTTTAGTATAATATATTTAAAATAGATTTAGGAAATCATATATTGGGGAATATAACCCTATAATATAGTCTGATGATATGCATAATTTTAAGAAAACTTCATAAATACCCTTTGAAATGTATAGATTATGTGGTTCTCCTAGAAAATACATCCAGGTCATTATACTATAAATGGATTTGGTTTTGAAACATATTAATCTTGGTGTAATAATGTTGAAAATTGTTTGTTGATTATATCTAACTGTTCATTTCGATTCATGGTTAGTTTGACCTTACTTTTCACTTAGTTTGAAAATATTTGGGTGTAATCTTGTGTTAATTTAAATTTTGGTTATAAAAAATTTTGAAATATTTGAATTTATTTTTAATTTTGTAGGATATTAAAAAATAAACCATGTTTTTTATTGTTAGATTAATAATTAGTATTTTTTATGTTAAGTGTTTCACCAAAATTATAATTATATATTAAGATTTTTAATTCACAATGTTATGAACTAATTCAATATATTTCATTGTATGGAAATGGTTCCTTATAGAAAAATGCTATTAATAGTCATGGACAATGATGTATTTTCCCAGTTGGGAAAGTCCATAGAACTATTGTTGGATGTGAAAAGATCATGCCCATTTTAAGGAATATGAACATGTTTATTATTAATAACATTGAATATATAGAGAAACATGATGTTCCATGACATGATATAATTATATTGGATATTTTCATTGAAGCCTCCATCATTTAGTAAAATAATAATCTAGTTGTAGTTGAGCAATAGATTAAGCCCCATGAAATGATATTTATAGACTTGGGATGTGATTAATGGGAAAAAGATAGAATATTTGTATGTTTTTTCAATGGTGATGCTGATTAATGTTTTTTTTATCTAGAATAGTAATTACGAAAAATAAATAAAACACATGTTATAAAGTGGTTTTAATGTTACGTTATTTTAAAAACATTTTTCTAATGATAATGTAATATAAATAATGATAATTTTCCTCCACTTAAATAAAAAAAATGACATATTGATTTTGAGGAGATAGTTAAATGACAATCTAGGAAATCTATGGATTAAAATCATAATATAGAAATTGATAATGAACATTTATTTAAGGGGATTAATAAAAGACCCCAATGAATCCTAGATTCTAAAAAAATTATCAAATAATGAATTGATTTAACACCACTAAAATTTATAAAAGAATAAAATTTTATTAGATGGATAATTTTACCCAAAATAATGAGTTTCGTTACATTACACATAACATTAGTCCTTACTGAACAACAATATACTATTGACATTATTATTTATTAGGGTAATTATTTTATCGTTGTTGGATGGATGTGTATAAATGGGATTAAACTATTTAACGTAAATAGATTTTATACAGGTATATTAGTTATATATTTATAATCAACAGAATAAGAATTATTTAAAATCAAAATAATTATTTTATTAAAAGCAACATTTTTCTAAAAGATTGTCTATTCACATTTTCCATGCATAATTAAAATATAATTTTTACTTCACTTTTAAAGTTAATTTGGAAAAATAAACTGAATATTTTAAATAAAAATATCAAAACTATATTTGGGTGAATTTTTTGTATTTTTCAAAAATATTTCTTAAACCAATATATAGTGATAAATATTGAATTTTAATTAAAAATCGTCTTTTAATTTAAATAATTTATAATTTATAATTATATTAGTAATTATTTTAAAATTATAATTTGTTAAATTTAATATCATTTGATCCAATTTTATCAGTTTAATAATTTTAATATAATATTTGGATATAAAAACATTGTAATGTCTTGAACATTTTCACATTAAAACCCCATCTTATCGTAATGTATGCATAATCAATTTTAAATTTTTTCCACTTACAGTGATTTAATTATGAAAAATGGATTTCATATTTTGAATCATAATAATTTATAATTTCAAATAATTTTAAATTAATTTTGACTAAAATGATTAGTATGTGAATAAAAAAATAAATACCACAGCTGAGGTAAAAAATGAATTTACAATGAGATTACCGTACAACAATAACAGTGAAAATGACCTGAATTATTATCTAAATTTTTCTAAATGAGTTTAATTAGACCAATAACATAAAATTATATTAAATATAGATATTTTATGCCATTTTTCCTTGAATACATCCCATATAATAATTTATATAAATGTAAAGATGAAAAAGAAAGTTTTCTTACTATTAATATCTATAATAAATTTGGATAGGGAAAAAGAAAAATATTTTTGGACATATATAATATTTTTAAATATAAATGATTATATTATCATTATAATTTATTTTATTTTTTTAGATGTGAAATAGTAACATTACATATATAAGTAACTCTTACACAAGTATTATTTAGTTTATAATTTAATTAATTGAATGATAATAAAAATATTCAAATTCAATTAAATTAAATTAATTACCCTATTCCATTATTTTTTAATATTAATAAATCAGTTTATATAAAATAAAAAAAATATATTTTAATTACATAATTTTTATATAATTTTAAAAATAATTTAATGTAATAATTTTTAAATTTATATTGATGTTATTTTATGATAAATTATATTTTATTAAATGATTATAGATACTAAAATACTATGTTATTTCAGAATATTTTTAAATGATAAAAAATATCAAATATTTTACATTCACGTGATATGTATTCTTTTATACTAAATATATTGTCCCCTAATTAGAAAAAACTCTATTAGAATCGTTATGGTTAAAGCGATATTTTTAAGAGTTACATGTGTTTTTATAAAAACTAATTTACAAAAAACATAATATTTTTATTTTATAAACTAGATATAATATTTATAATTTTTGGGACTAAATTTTATTATAATTATTACATTAATTTATACTTAATGGATAAATTACCTAGGTTATAAAATATGTTACTGTTGTGAAAACCCTAAATGGTAAAAATAAGGAAATATAGATGTTAAGCATTAAAATATTTAATAATGTGTTTTAATATGTGGTGGATGTGTGGATAGACCGTATTATCCAAAATAAATAAAAATTATCATTTTTTTAAAAATGTGAAGTAATATTGACCTCAGAATAGTGAATACATTTGAGTATCTATAAGAACAACACTCCTCCCAAATGATAAAAATCACTTAGCCCACTCAATTTTTTACAAATCTCAATCCATTTAAATTTTCCAAAAACATACAAAATAACCTCAAAAATTACCTCCCATCATCTTATAAGACATATTTATGGATGAATTCGGTCCATTTAAAGATTTAATTCTAATCTAAATATGATACTCAAATGATAGATATTGTTCTTCAAAAAAAATTTATATTTAATTTCCCTTCCATCCAAATTCAATTATTTTCAAACAATGCTTATGTAATACACTCATTATATCCCATATGATGTGATTATATAATGATATGAGTATGAATCAAAACGACACAAACATCTATAAAATATATTACGAAACCATTTTTCATGTGTATGATAGACTACTGCCTCACGAACTGATATCGATCTTCTTTCCATTACCACATATCATGGTTTGCAATGATGATAGATATAAATATTATATATTATATTTATTTTAAATTAATAATTATGGAATAATTATATGATATATATATATATATTTTACTTTCCATTTCATAGGGGATATGATAATGTCGCTCGTATATACGGTAGACTACCACCTCACAAAGAAATGTGATTCGTCTTTCACCAATGATTTTGTAAGAAAATTCATAACAATAAAGTAAATTATATACATGAATTAAGTATGATATTAATTGCATAATTCTAATAATTTAATGATAATATATATATATATATATATCATTTTCCTTCATTCCTTTTCACTCATATAAAGATGATAACGTTGATCGTGTACGTGTGGACTACATCTTTCACGAAGTGATGTGAGTCAATTTCATCACCAATCAAAATTGATGATGTATATAAGTATATTTAATTATAAAAATTTATAATTATTTCATAATTATTATTTTTTAGATTATATAATAGTATAAAATGAATATTAACTACTACAATCATGACAAAACATGTATAAAAAAACAAGCCATGTAAACCCAGAATCAACGAAAGTAATGAATGTTAATTAATGAAAGAGTGATAGGATGTTACATAAGGATAATATTTGTCATTACAAATACCAATTTTCTTTTTTGTAATTTAATAACATATTTAAAATTAATATAGATCTGGTAAACTCTCCTTAAACCAAAAATAAGCCTAAGGTAAGGGATTTCATCTCAATTTACATTGCATTAGATGATATTTTTTATTATACATTTATTCAACATTATGTAGTGTATATGCATCCCATTTGACTTGTAATATCATTATTTTTTTTATTATTCATGGTAATTTATGAATCAAATTTAATTATTTCATTCAAGGGGATCAGACTTGGATATTACAAAATGGTAAAAGTTATTTTATAAACTATTTTTTATTTGTGATTAATATATTAATCTCCAGAAAATCAGTTTCTTGTAAAAAAATAAATAGAAAATAAATTTCTATTAAATATACCTATTCTTTAGGGATTCATTTTATTTTTGGGTAAATCCTATATAATTTTTACATATGGTGTTTACTATGAAAATTCTTTAATTAACTGGAGAAATGCATATAAATTTTTATCATTCAAGCAATATGTATAATTGATGATAAGGTGAATTTTTTATAAATTAATTAGATAATATTATATATGATGATTTCTATGGACTTCTATGACATGGGTGGGGCCATATCATAGATCTCCCCTCGTTGAATTGGAGGTCTCATGAGACTAATCATTTATCCAATAAGATATGGTTTTACAATGTATTTTTTATACCGTCTTGGGAATGGTCTTGATGGTAATGGTAGCATCTACCTAGGAAATATAGAATCCAATAATTTTGAATTTTCATTATTCATTATCCATTTATTACTATCTATGATATTTTCACTATGAAATTATCTATGGATGCATTCGTTATCAGTTATTGGTAAAATTATGTGTGTTTTCAGTTGTATACCTCGACATAATCATTATAACTTATATGTTCCTAAAGGTATGATTTTAAAATGGAATATATATTTAGTTATTTACCTTTATATTTCAATTATTATTATTTATTTATCATATCTTCTTCATTACATAACAATTACTAATCATTTTATCTTACCCTTATTTAGTTTCCATTACCTAGGATGTGAATATGAATTATTAGAAAAAATATCAAATATTCTGATATTATACTTGAGTTATACATTACTCTATTTCCAAAAGTATAATGGGTATCATATATGTATCTGGTTAACCAAAAATAATAAACTAATCAGTAATTTAAGATTTGATTCTATATAATAATACCAATGTAATAATGTAAGGCTCCTACCCTGGGCTACTGGGGTCAGGGTCATTAATGTTGATATCAAAAAATGTTTAACATAATCCTTAGAAACTATATTTAAGAAAACATATATTTGGGAATATAAGTCTAAGAAAAAAATTCTGATAATTATATAATAATGGTATAATGTTTTGGTAACATAGAGGTTACACAATTGTTCTGAAAAATACTTCCATGTATGGATACTACATGTGGATGTTGTTTTGTTAAAGAGGTAACTAGTGGTAATGATTCTAAGATGGGTTCATTGGGAAGGATGTGATCATAATATAGTCATTAAAAATGGGCCATACTGCACACATGGTTTGATAGTCCTAGGGTATATTGTTATGATAATTTTCAATTTGTTTACTAACCATAATGAAGTATTTGAAAGTATCGACATATCTAAATAAATCAATGTTTATTTTTGAGATTAATAATTCATAAATTTTAATTTATTATAAGTTTTACAGTATATTTGGAATTATAAATTATGATTTAAAATTAATAATCATATGAGGTAATCCATTATATAACATTATTTATAAATGGAACCTGTAACGAAGAAGGAATTCATAGATCATGGCCAGAGTAGATATTTCCCTACTAAGGAAGATAATACAGATAGTATTAGAACTAAGAAAGTTATGAAATAATAGTTAAGTGTAATCAGGTTATGAAAAATAACCTTTACTAGATGCAGAAACCTGTTCCACAATGAGATTCACTGATTTTGGATCAATTTATATAACACATTCCCCTATCATTTAGTCGAACTACTAATCTAATGGAATCTGAACAATGTATTAAGTATATAGATAATATATTTATGTCATTAGGATGTGTTTAAGAGTAAATGGTTACACATTAAGTGTACTATCTCATAGGATATGTGGATCAATGGTGGTCCTTGATCTAGAATACTAGGGATAAATAGGAAATAGAACTCTAAGAATTAAAGGCTTTTAATGAGACATTTCTTCAAGAAATATTTCCCCCTTGCGGAATAAATGGGTTGAAAAGAAAGTCCCTTATATTAATTGAAACAGAATAGGAAGGTGTTATGGAGTTTTAATCCAACATTAAAAGGTTATCTAGGTATGATACATATTACACATACATCACCGAGTGACATATTGACCATTTATTTGAAGGTTTTAAGATTAGTATCTGAATGGAAATGGTTTCTAAATTTTTTTCTTCATATGATAAAATAGTTTTATGTTCTATCAATAAAGGGAAAATTATAAATGTCATAAGGCTTCATAGGGAAGAAATATTATAATAAGATAACATATAGAATCATAGATAAATGGAAAAGGGGAAAAATGATTTTCCAATTTGTGATTAGTATAGAAATAATAACCATGGAAAATACTTGAATGGATTGGGAGTTTTTTATAATAGTATATTAAACATCCACCAAGATCTTGAATATAAGGGAAATAGGAAATTAACAATGTTCAATGCCTCAACTACAATGATATGTGACAGTATAAAAATAAATTTCCATTGTTTTAAGGGACTTTACCTCGGTAGAATATAATAGATAAAAAACAAGATTATGTTGTTGAAACAATAGAAGCATAATGATTAATATTATAGTGTATTTCTCTTGTGGTGTTAATAGAGTGAAACCTGCTGGTTGTATCCCTTGTTCCCCATGGGAACTGATAATGGCTCGAGTGTTACTAGACTCGGACACTGTGCATGTTACACATATGGTGATTTATATTCATTTTCATAGTTGGGAAATGTTCCTCAAGCTCTTAGCCTGGTGGGGCCCCCAATGGGAGGCGATCATTACCCTTACACACAATTATTGTGTGCTTTTGGGACATGTAATGGGATTCTTACCCACTAGGAATTCGAGACATGTAATGAATAAAATTAGATTTTATGGGTGGCCTATCCCTTAGAAGGGCTATGTCCTGACTTTCTAGCCTCATTGCGGGGGGTGTGTATTTAATGTAATTGGACCCCCAAGAACCGAATATATATAATATTATTTTTTATTTTGATCCATTAAATCTGTTGTAAATGTATTTTATTGATGCTATTCTCCTCATAAGAATTATGATATATATAATGATTATATTACAGTAGTATTTTAATTAGGATTTGAAAGAATATGTTGAATGGTACCAGGGAAATAGATTTAACAACAAGTAGAATATTTTTAATAACACATAGGTGATGGAATAATAACCATCAATTAGTTCTTAATGTTAAAATAATTATGTTTAGATAAGATCTGATTGGTATTAATAATGTAAATTAGATAACACTAACTAAAATGAAACTGAATAATGATTAAATCATTTTTTAAATTCAATGACCTTATTTTTAATGTTTTTTGTCATAAAATTTTTTAAGGTTCATAATTTTTAATATTTATAAAATGTTATATGTTTAAATTTGATGTGGTTTTTTATATTATTGTATTACCTTTCTATATGATTTTTTATTTATACATGACATCCTATGATAGAAATTTATTCATAATGATAAGTAGATATTGGAGGAATCCCAAATCATTAAGTTATGTAATTTAGGATATGTTATTAGTGATTTTTACAAATTTAAAAATAAAAATTTTATTTTTGGACTATGTGTGGGAATATAAAATGATCAACAAAAAACCAAATGATAATATTGTGATTAGGATATAAAATGAAATAATTTAAGTATGTATTATCACTAAAGATATTCAAATTTATGAAAAAGATAATGAAAATAATTACTCAATTAAATTAAATTTTTACATTAAAAATTCCATTTTCAAGCCATTTTTATGGTTATTAACCTTCTATGTATCAGGCATTTTATTATGATCACTGTTATCTACCACTCTCCTTTAGTAGTTGCGTGTTTTTTTATCTTCCATGTATATGATCTCATTTCCCATATATGTTATCCCACCAGATAACCTAGTTATTTGATTACTCCAGATAATCATTGTACACTTCTTTCTCTATAATCAAGATGATATTTTATTAACTCTTTTATGATGTGTGTTTTTAGCAATGGTATTTCCAAATTTCAATCCATTGATATTCTCGATCAAGTTGAATGGGAAAAGTCACAATTTGTTTAGTGTTGGGATAATGTAACTCCTAGAAATTTATAAAATAATAAAAATTTATTGAATGGCTTGTGTTATACACAATACTGAGTTATCTTGAATAAAATACAAGGATAAGTTTTATTGATTGAAAATATATTATTAATAATATTTTTTATTATTTCTGTTATCACCTACACATTGGAATGATTGTTACGTATAAGACTAACTATATTTTGAGAATTCATAGTTTAAAAATTTATATGAGATATATATTAATTAGTAACTTAATCATAATCATTTAAAAAAAAATTTCTAAAAACTGTATTTTTGTAAAATACATTTTACTAAAACATTAAGCATATAAATTAAAATTATTTTTTTATAATTTTTAAAAACATTATTCAAAAAAATAAGATTAATTTTTAAAATAATAATTTAAAAATTATCTTTGGGTGAATATTTTGGATTTTTAGGAAATATGTCATTTTCTGATAAATAGTGGAAAATAATAAATTTTAGATGAAAACCAAATTTTCATTTCAACAATTTTTAATTTTTAATTGTATTTTTACATCATATTTAATATATATTAGTTAAATTTTTTAAATTTAACTACTATTTAGGTTATTGAAATTATTTTAAAATTGAATTTGTATATAAAAAGATTTTAAAATTTTGAAATATCTAACTTTAAAATACCACTTTGTCATCATGTTTGCATGATTACTTTTAAAATAATTTCTTACACTTCGAGAATTGTATTTGGAAAATGGATTCAATATTTAGAATCATCATAATTTATAATTTTTTAAGGTAAATTTAATTTATGACCAACACTAATAGTGGAAGGAGTTTAAATTAATTACCGCAATTAAGGTAAAAATATTCTTTCTATGGGGATAAACTGGAATGATAATAACTAAAATGAAAAATATAGTAACCTAAATTATATTTTATGAGTTGTTAATGATCATTGGCATCAATTAATCTGATATATAGAAATTAATATCTACTTTCCACTGAATATGGCCCATATAATAAGTAATGTAAAGAAAAAAAGCACACATTTCTTACTTTTAATATCTATAACTCATTGTGATAGAGAAAAAACATCATATGTTTGGTTATAATTACTATTTTGAAATATAAATGAGTTTATTATCATTATAATCTATTTTCATTTCTTTAAATATGAAAAGGTTACATTAAATTATTATGAAAAAAATATATTAGGGATTATTTAGTTAATAATCTTGTTAATTATATAATACTAAATATAATAAAAGTTAAGAAAATTGAATGAATTGTCATGTTCTATTTTTTCGATTAAAATATAATGTCAAATAGGGGTCAAAATATATATTCTAATTCTCTGATTATCATATTATTTTTAAAATCAATATAAATGAATAATTTGAAATTGCATTATGATGATATTTTATGATAAATTATATTTTATTAAATGGTTTAAAATTACAAAAAACAGTGTATTCTTCAATGTAATTTTTACGCATTACCTTATATTTGGTTAAAACTAATTTAAAAAATTTATATGTTTTTTTATTTTATATATAAGATAGAAAATTAAGAATAATTGGTTCTAAATTATATAGCTTGTATCACTTTAATTTAGTGTTTATGGATAAATTACCTAGGTCAGAAAACCAGTTAACATAGTGAAACCCAAAAATTAGAAAAATAAAAAAAAACATGGTTTGTAATGCCCAAATAACATGTTTCTCATGTAATGGTAATATTGAGGTTCTATTTTGTTATCTGAACAATATACAAACTTAAAATTAAATATTATCCCACTTTTTTAAAGAATAAAAAAATAACTGTTTTTTTCAAAAATAATTTATTCTTATCGAATAATTATTTAATCGAATATTTTAAATAAAAACTATATAAATATAACTAATTTGTTTTTTTCCTAAAATGTGATATATATATATATATTGGATTTTAATTAAAGTACTATTATAAAATTATAATTTTATATGCGGATATACATGAAATTGAAAATTTTTATTTTAAAATATTTTAATGACATTATTTTTGCACTATTTTAATTATGCGGAAAATTATTTTATCTATTATGTGAGTTAAAATTTTTTTTATATAATATTTTTTAGATTATAAATTAAAATTTTGAAATTTTCTTAATAAAATTATATATATATATATATATATTAATAGATTGATTGACATTGTAAATATAAACTTATAATAAAATTATAGTTAATTTGAATTATATCATATTAAAATTTGTTTTCACAAGTTTCAAAATTACAAAAAATTTATACAAATTATGATAATTTTTATTTTAATAATACATTTTCATTTTTCAGTTATTAATTCAATTTATAATAACATTATAAGATATATAATAAAAATATACAAGTAAAGGTTTTATAAATGGATAAATAATAATAACTTTTACTTTTAAAAGTATTGATAAAATAAGTCTAATAGATTATTAGTTTTATCTATCTTTTGACTTTTTCTTAAAGTTATTGATAATATAATGTGATAATAATAGAGAAATGATAAAATAAAATAAAATAATAATAATAATAATAATATACGAGTAAAAATATTATAATAATAATGAAGTAGTAAATCCGAAATGAAAAAAGGAATCTCGTAGTGATTGAGGAGTCGCACCACAAGGGAGTCCAGACATCGGGCTTCGGGATTAAGGGTTTCAGCAGGTCGTGGTCGAGGTGCGTTGCACATGGGGGTTACTTCAATCAGGTTTTGCGACGTCCACGTAGAATTGTCAGGTCGTAGTCCCCACGTCACACAATCGGGATGCACCCTTTCAGACCGGATGAGCTGAGGACGTGAATCTGAGTCAATGTCTTCCTAGATAACTAAAGTTGCATGTCGTGGCTGAGGTGAGGTTGTGGGTGCCGACGGTCCGAGCCTATAGTTAGGGTTCTATCCTGGTTTGATTTTTTCAAATACTCAATAATATTACTTTATTTAAATTTTTTTTCCGAATGTTCGGTTTTGAGTCATACTCATTTTGTCTGCATAACTTTTCTCAATTTTTGAATAGTTGATACATTAATTTCTTATGAATTCTTGTCCATGGTTTTGTTTTAAATTCAAGAATGTTTGTTGTTGTCTACAGAAGACCATATTGTATAAATTCTTTATTGTTTAGTCCTTGTAATGTGGGTAAACAGTTTTGGTCTGTGAATGTTTTGTAGGTCACATTTGTTATTATTATTATTTGGGTTTAGCCACTATTTTCACCACATTCACAGCAAGCTCGCCCAATTACGATTTTCGTGGTTTTAAATATCATGGTTACTCTACTCATTTTTTTCTAGTCCCAATGACGGGTTTACAAATATAGCAATACCAGACCTGTGTATGTTTGTTTTGAGTACTCTATTGGTGTTGGTCTTGAGTATAGTCTATACCTCTTCAACCCTCATTTAATTTTAGCTCTGCAGGTAAGTGTTAAATATTTGTCTTGATCATTTATTTATTTTATGATTTATTGTTTTTTACGGGTTCATTATTCTTATCTCGAATGTTAAATTATTTTATGGACATATGTTTGTTAGGGAAAATTTTGTATTTTTAAAAGAGTTCTATTTTTTTTTGAATTCAAGAAGTATTTTGTTACGACCATTTAATTATTTTCAAGTTGTTGTTTATTCGTGTAAGGGATTATTTTATTCTAATTAATTTTTATTTAATATGGTTTCCTTGTAAGGATTTATTTTCATGTTTTTTATATCCTCAAACCTGATTATACACATAGTATATAATCATATACATATATTTTTATAAACAGATTTCTGTGACTCAAACTATATATATTTTAAGAATTTTAGAAGATGATTTCAAACCCTTAGATAATGTATTTTATGAAATAAATACTAAAAGTGTGTAATATCATATTTTTGAGCATGGAAATACAAAAAAATTTAATGAATAAATTTATTTATAATTATTTTTTATGCTTTAAGAATCCTCTGTAAAGGAAGATAATTAATTTTTAAATATTTATTCATCAGATGTTTTATTTAGCTAATTACAATTATTCTCTCTATTTCATCTAACTGCAAATAAATTGAGGGGATTACATATTTTATTATACAGACTTTTATTTTTTTTGTTATCCAAAAAGGAATAAATTTTTTAGATTAAAAGAATTTTATAATAACTATATCCTCTGTCTTCTCATTCTACAAATGAGGAGAATTGTTTATTTTGAGATGTATTTATGTAATAGTTAATTAATTCATGTTTTTAAATTTTTATTCCATGACAAATAAATATATATAGATAAATATAAATAAATTCTCACAAGACTATCTTCACCATACAAATATATTTATAAGTAACTGATTGTACACGCGGCGACTACTTGCTTCGATGCAATGAATGTGGGTGTGACATATACATATTATATATATTTATAAATATGGTTATATGTATGCACCTATAAGTTTTAATCATAATCTGACTTAAATTGGATTAAAACAAGCTTCGGTAGTTAAAGTATATTTTTTATTTGTTTATTTAAATTCTCATTAATGCATTCACTATATAAAAAAAATTGTTTCACTACAAACCAATTCACCTTAAATGTTATACGACATAAGGAATGGCCATTTAATAAGACATCTCCATTTTTCAGTGCATGATTTGAGTACAAATTACATCTATCTTAATTTAAAATTGGTAATTTTAAACTTTAAATATTCATTTGTTTGAATCAAGGATTTTTAAAATTTAGGAATAATAATTTTATGTGGAAACCCTATTACATGCGCATTGTAAATTAATATCACATGCGCAAAGAATGTTAACTACTTTATGCATATCATTGGGAAACAATTATTTAAATAAAAATTAATATATTATGATTTTGTCTTATGTCATTCCTTTTATCAATGCCTGATTTGAACATGAAAATTACCTATCCGAAGTGATAAACATCAAATGCAATGCATTGAATGTTTAGGGAAGCAGTTGTAAAGTTAATAATTTATGTGATAAATAGAACAATTTATTATTCATCACTTATGATAGTGAATTAAGAATTTAATTATTTGGAGTGGTATGGGACACCCCAAATAAAAGACATGGATTTAGGTATTCAAGGTGGTATGTGAAACATTGGATACATGAACATATTATACATATTATGAATGTATTAGACTAGTATTTTTTTGGTTGTGGACCGGTAAAAGTAAACCTCCGTGTTCGGGTCTGGTTATCGCAGAAACTCTGGGTTGGAGTCTTCTTACAAAGGCTCTCATAGTTGGAGTCCGATTACAGAGGCTCTCCGGGATGGAGTCCGGTTACAGAGGCTCTCCATGTTGGGTTCTGGTTAAAGTTATCCCCTAGGCCTTGGATGAGGCCTTGACACATAAATTAAAGTCTGGAATTATACATTCCCTCGTCATGTGCATGATAATTGGTTACCCAAAAAGATATTTCACTAGTAGAATATCTATGGTTAAGAGCCAGTACTTATGAGTATCAGAAAAGTAAATTATTATGGTCTGACGTATGCACTTAGTGAATTAATTTCCAGTGTTTGAAATTAAAGTTATTACCTTTACGCGCAACACTGGTTATTCATTACTCTTAGCAGTTTAATTTGTGATCTCATATTAATATGTCATACATGTTTAGAACATCTTTTATTTATTACTCCAATTGTGCATGCCTACATTTTAATCATGTATCCTTTTAATTCTATAATCATGTTTTAATTGATCACTTTTATGATGTGTACTACTGTTATAGCCTTTATTTAAGAGAAATGTTTAATTGGAAATTTTAGAGCATGTTTTCAAAAGTTTTATTGGTTTATTTTAAAACCCCTTACTTGGTGTTCTTATGTTCACCCACTATTTTAGAAATAAATTTTTCAGGTATCAGCTTTTAGTAGAAGATGCTTTTCAGATGTAGCTGGTTTCCCATAAAGTGAACCGAATCAATATTTTGTATGGAACTAGCTCCAGGTATTCGAGAGTAGGGGCATAACAATTTGTATCAGAGGATTCAGTTTATATTACTCTGTAAAACCATAATTGAACAAAAATGTTTTTACATAACCATTACTAAGAATGATGTTTTCTTAATTTTCAGCTGGAAAATGAGAGTACTTGTCTTTTTTCTCTTCCAAAAATTTTATTAGAGACCATAGTGGAAAAATCATGTGTAGAAAAATACAAGACTTTTGAAAAGATTCATTTATCATGAAAATGCATGTACCGGGTATCCAACTCTCCTCATGTACTCAAACTTCACAATGTTCCAGGATTCATCATTTACCACATGATGAACATTCAATTCCATTTCTATGTATGACAAGGGAAATACTTTTAGGGTATCATTAAATATTTTGCCCTGGCCAATAATTTCATTTCTCTTCAATACTTTGATGAGGATGTAAAAGCGGGTGACCTCTGGGCATCATATCAATGTCAAATTTTGACATACGATCTCTACTGTCAAGTTATGGAATTTGAATCCCTTAAGAAAGAGACTACTCATTTAAATTATCGGTATCATGTTCATATCAATTTCGCTCATCATGATACCCGACATGCTTTACTCAATCTGTGTTCTAGATGTTCTCACACAGTTGATCCTTGTTGTACTCATTGCATCTGGACTAAGAAGATATAAGAATTTAGAACTACTTTACAGATCCGTTTCTCAGAGAACTGGAGAAATCCCTAACATTGCTAGAATCTATGAAGAGTCATCTTAGAGGATATCATGAAATCCATACCACTGTTTTGTGAGAGGGAGCAAGAGATTACTTAATTTATTTAGTTTTCTAAATCATGTCTAAATGAATGATGTTGTATACTTTTTTTGGATATAATTTTATATTAAACAATGACTCTTCTTAAATTGAGATTTCTATACTGAAGGTTGACTTCTTAATAATTTTCAAATAGAAGACTTGAGTTCACCAACCAATGTTTTATCTGTTCCTACCAAACTGTTAGAGACTATAATCGTCAAGTCATTCTCCAAGTATTACCATTCATATGCCAACTTAAATCTCACTTGTAAACAACATCATCAGGTGTCGAACTTCCCAAACATTCTCCATTATTACCAAGGAAGAAATCACATCTATTACTATATAAAAATTACCAATTTTTCAGAATATAGATAAAAGTGATGTTTTATAAAGGTATTTTTCTATATTTCACTTTGGTTGATAACTACCGAGCTGTAGGTAAATTTATAGACTCTTCTTTGGATGGTGACCATCGAGCGGCCTACCTATTCCATGTCCTGAGTTTTAGTATGTACAACGAACTCTACGACATCAGTATTTTAAAGAACGACGTGGTGTGTGGGACTCATAGAGATTTATTCCACTCTGAAATTGACGACCTCCACACTTCTCGTGCCTTTTTATGGAAGGTCGAGTGCATTAGGCACAAATTCAACCCTAGCTGTTCACGGTTTGTCTTGGCCAAGGAAATCGAGGAGATGAATACATCATTAGGAGTCCACCTGAGGTTTTCAGCACCCTACCCTTGGCGGTGTTCCTGGTAAAGGGCCCTCATGAGTGATGTGTGTATGGCATTGCTGCGGTTTGTGTACGAGTATTTTAGAATTGTGAGGACGCAATTCTTTATGGGGGAATAATGTAACACCCAAAAACATGTTTCTCGTATAATGGTAATATTGAGGTTTTATTTTGTTCCCTAAACAAAGTATAAACTACAATGTACATATTATCTCATTTTGTTCAAGGAATAAAAAAATAACTATTATTTTCAAACATAATTTATTCTTATTGAATAATTATTTAGTATAATATTTTAAATAATAACTATAATAATATAAACAATTATATTTCTTTCCAAAATGTGATATACAAATATATATATATGTATATATATATATTTGTATTTTTATTTGAATCAAAATACTATTATAAATTTATATTTTTATATGCCGATATACATGAAATTTAAAATTGTTATTTGAAAATATTTTAATGACATTATTTTTTTGTTATTTTAATTATGCGGACAATTATTAGATCTGTTAAATGAGTTCAAAAATGTGTTATGTAATAATTGTTAGATTATAAATTAACATTATGATTTTTGATTAATAAAAATATATATATATAATAGAATGATTAAAATGGTATATATGATCTTTTAGAAAAAATTATAGTTAATTTGAATTATATCATAATAACACTTTGTTTAACAAGTTTCAAAATTACAAAAAAAAAAATTAAAAATTAGGATAATTAATATTTTAATAATACATTTTATTTTTTAAATTATTAATTCAATTTATAATCACATTATAAGATATATAATAAAAATATTTAAGTAAATGTTTTATAGAGGATAAATAATAATAACTTTTACTTTTAAAATTATTGATAAAATAAGTCTAATAGATAATTAATTTTGTCTAACTTTTGAAATTTTTTAAAGTTATTGATTATATAATTTTATAATAATAGATAAATTATATAATAAAATAAGAATAATAATATACTAGTAAAAATATTATAATAGTAATAATGTAGTAAATCAGAAATAAAAAATTAAATCTCACAGTGATTGATGAGTCGCGCTGTAGGGGAGTATAGACTTCGGGCATCGTGGTTATGGTTTTTAGCAGGCAGTGGTTGAGGTGCATCGCGCATGGGGTTTGCTTCAAGAAGTTTTGGCAGCGTCCGCAGAGAAGAGTTATGTCGTAGTCCCCATGTCGCACTATCAGGATGCACCATTTCGGACCAGAGGAGCCGAGGTCATGTGTCCGAGTCTGAGTCTTCCTAGAGAGACGAAGTTGCATGTCATGGCCGAGGTGAGGTTGTGGGTGTTGATGGTCCAAGCCTCTTGTGAGGGTTCAACTCTGGTTTGATATTATCAAATCTGTAAAAATATTAGTTTATTTTATTTTGTTATATGAATCATCAGTTTTGAGTCATACTCAAGCTATACACATACCTTTTGTAAGTTTTGGAACAGTTGATACCTTAATTTCTTATGAATTCCTTTTTATGGTTTGGTTTTAAATTCAAGGATGTTTTTTTGTCCACGAAAGACCCTGTGAAAAAAAATTTTGTTGTTTTTTCCTTGTTATGTGGGAAAACGTTTTTGGTCCGTGAATGTTTTGGTGGTCACAATTGTTATAATTATTATTTTTTGGTGTAGCCACTGTGTTCACATCTTACACAGAAATCTCACCCATTTGAGATTTTATAGGTTTTAAATACCATAGTTACTCTACTCATTTTCAGCTGATCCAAATTATGGCTTTAAAAATCTAGCAAAGCCATACCTGTGTATGTTTTTTTTGAGTAGTCTGTTGGTGTTGGCCCAGAGTATGGAGTATACTGCTTAATCCCTCTTTTTATTTTAGCTCTGCAGGTATGGGTTAACTATTTGTTCTGATCATTTATTTATATTGTGATTTATTGTTTTGTTAGGGTTCATTATACTTGTCACAAATGTTTAATTAGTTTACGGCCTTATGTTTGTAAGGTGAAAATTAGTATTTTTAAAAGAGTTCTATTTATTTTAGAATTCAAGCAGTATTTTGTTTTAAGCAGTAAATTATTTTCAAGCTGTAGGTTATTCGTGTAAGGGATTATTTTCTTCTAATTAATTTTTATTTAATAATATTGTCTGGAAAGGATTTCTTTTCATGTGTTTTTATATCCAAAAACCCAATTATACACTTAGTATATAATCAAATACAAATATTTGTACAAACAGATTTATGTGATTCAAACTAAATCTATTTTAAGAATTATAGAATATTATTTCAAACATTTAAATAATATTTTTGATGCAATAAATATTGAAAGTGTGTAATATGAAATTGTTTGAGCTTGTAAATACAACAATTTTTAATGAATAAATTTATTTATAATTATGTTTTCTGATTTAAGAATCTGTTGTAAGGTAAGACATTTAATTTTTAAATATTTAATCATCAATATTTTTATTTATGTAATTCAAATCATTCTCTCAATTTTGTTTAACTGAAAATCAATTGAGACGATTATATATTTTATTACACAGATTGTATTCTGTACGGGTGCACAGAAAGGAAATAAATTATTTAGATTAATGATTTTTATGCTAATTATATCCTCTATTTTCTGGTTCTTCATATGAGAAGAAACGTTTATTTTGATATGTATTATGTTATATTTTATCAATTTATGTTTGTCAAATTGTTAATCCATGAAAAATAAATATATATACATAAATATAAATATATATACATTGCTTAAAAGAAATGTATCCATCAATGGGAAATAACATTGAAATTGATATGATCATAAGGAATGATATATACACCTTTAATTCTAAAAATTAAATCATAACATTTTTTGGATCCTCATAATGACCGTTATTCTGCATGAGATATGGAATATTCATGGAGGGATTGTTAGAGTAAAGGGATTAAAAAAACAAATATGGAATGACTAATTTTGATAAATTCATTTCTCTAAATGTGTAGTGGTAGGATATTTCTTTTATAGAGTTAATGAAATTTTGATCTTGATAAATTTGTTGAATAATTCTATTGTATTCATAGCTAATAAAAAAATTTCATTGTATCTTTTAATATAGATTTTATAATAAAACTCCATTAATTAATGATTTTTATATGAATACATTTACCCTATATGACTACAATATTTGTCTTAATGTGTATAAGACAAGCACGTGATTTGATCATTTGAAAATCAATACATGATATAACGAACTCACATTTAAATATCTAATAATACATTTAATGAGGTTAATAATAATGGGGGAAATTATATTTACCTGAATATGTTGATTTAAAAGTTATCAAAATTATGTAAATTATATCTTGATGAGTTTTAAAGAGAAATGTTTGATATCGTGTAATATTACCATTAATGTTCATTAGTTTTGTCAGAATTATAATTTTATAGAAAACATTACATTTATAATTTATGTATAGTATAATGATGAAGATAATCCATCAATGAAGTTGTCTATAAAATATAATTCCAAATTCTAAAATGAAAATCCCTCAATAGGGAATGAAAATGATTAATTATAATATAAGAATATGGTTTATTATTATAAAATGTAATAAAAAAATTGTTGTAGTTAATGTGATTTTTTTGGTCACAAAGTAATCGTAGTGAGAAATTTTGTATCACAAATTTCAATAGGAATTGTATCTCTATTAAAGGTGTTACAAGAGTGATACATAAAGAATTAATCATAAAGTAAGAAATTTGAATTATTTTATATTAAAGATCACTAAACTAGTTACGGAGTACAAGAAGTTGGAAAAGGTACCTTAAATTTTAAATGTGGCTGAGATGTTCTTGGGAGATTGATATTTTCAATTGGTAAAAGAATTTGAGTGTTCAAATAACTCACCATCTAAAGAGATGAATATTTAGGATGGGATGAAAAATTGAATCCCATAAAAAATTAAAATAACATATAAATTTGATGTAAATATATCTCGGGGTGGATATGAATCTAAGATGATTATGTATAATTCAATAAAAACACAAATACTGTGGTAATTAATTGGGAGGTTAGACCAGTAGTGAAATTTTCATGAATTTTGATGACTCCTTAAATAATAAAAAATCTAAATTTATGTATGATTTTTTTAATATTATAAAGAATATATAATAATTATTAGAAAAGAAAAAAACTAAAATTAATATCCTTTAGTAATGTGAATTCTTGAATTCAACAAAATATATCATGTCAATGTGATTATTAAATAAATTCCAATGGAAAAATTAAAAATTCATTAAAAGTATCTAAAATATTCGTAATTATTTTTGGAAAACCACAAAATTTTAATTTCATTAAATGTTTATGATATCCCCGCTCAAAAATCTAAAAGAAATTTCGTTTCATGGAATAAAAAACAAGCTTTTTATTCATGATGAATTTCATTTTTTGACTTTGTTGGGTTTGTGGTTTCTAGAATCATAGTTCATGGAAATTTTGGTCAATGTAATGATCGTATATTAATTTTAATTGATTTTGATTGTATTGCATCATAGTAATACAACCCACACAAAGAATACAATATCCAAAAGAAAATAATAATTTATATGTTCATTTGAAATTTACTTACAATTTATGGATACTGTTATTCAATGTTAATATCATCTAGTTCATTTCGTTCAAGATTTCCTAGAATCTATTATTGTGAAATTAAAGAAAAAATGGTTAATGGTTTTATTAGAATATTTAAAATGGAAAACATAGTGCATTGGTGGTGAATGTTTCATTGAATTTATATCAAAATATTCACCCATGGATACTCTATAATAGGTGTTTATCAAGTATGGTTATTGATACGAGGTTGATCAAGTGTTTGTAAAATACTAAGGAAGGTATATTTTTATTTTATGAATTCATAACTTAATATTATGTTTTATTGAGAGATATTGTATACAATATATTGAAATCAATGTATTCTATTTTAGATTATTCTAAAAAAACCTACTGAGTGTTTCTTAACTACATAATAAAAGAGATAATGTGATATTTCAAAAATATTATTTTTTTATTAATATTTTTTATTATGGATGTGTTATTGGTCAAGGAACATGACTTAATGAAAAAAATAATAATTGGGGAATAGGAAAATTTATCATACTTAGGCAATATAGAGGAGAACGAATTACATTGTTAAAGTATTGGATCTATTTTAAAAAGTAAGATCCCTCAAGATCAGAGTAATCACTAAGAGGTAGAGTTTTAATTCTTATGTCATAATATTTTATGTTTACTTACTTCAGAAAAAACATTCTTCTCATATGTTAGTGATATTACTTTACCAGAATGCAATAAAATAGTCACAACCAATGGATCCCAATTCATTATATAGTTTTCTACTAAATGAGAGTATATAGTAAAAAAAGTGGTTTTTAAATAATCCACTACCATAAAAAACACTAAAAAATAATATTTTAATGTTTTAATGTAATTTAATGAGTACACATACACTTATGTAACACTATAATGAATATATTTTTGATGTTACTCACATATTGATTAATGATATTCAAACTTTTTGTAACAATTGTAGGAAACGTCACTAAAAAACTTCAATATGTTATCACGATTATTATTATACTTTTTTAACACATAATTTAAATTAAAATAATACTTACTTTTCACGCCCTTACTTTTTGGAATCCAATAACACACATTAGTCTAATTCCAATTTGTTTAGATGTTTTTTCTGGTATACTTCATCTGGAATCCATCTAGTATACTCTATCTATTGCCTTTGGGTAGACTGAAACCACATATGTAATTTTATTTATATGATCACCTTGTCAAACTATACATTAAGTAACATGAAATATGAAAAATCCATCCGGTATATTTTTTACTGATGATTATTTATCCAATTTAACCAATCCATTTTTCACATTGTCTTTTAGTTACAACTTTATGAAAAACTCTCTATGTTATCCTCATAAATGGTACTTCTTCAATTTTTTTGTTTGATTATCTTGAAACATCAACAGTTCTTATCCTCACTATAGAAATAATAAATGTAAAACACATGATGAATCAACCCACTTTATATTTTCATGGTTCCTTTTATATTTTAGGGGAATTCATAAACTCTTAATTAAAATTACACAAAATACATTATGAATCCCACTATAAAACATTATTACTTTTGCATCGTATAATCCTCATAAAATAAGAGATCTTCCATTAATATCTAGATATAAATAGCTTTTACAATCATCCATAACAGATTTTTTTGAATAACATATCATTCCACCATCCTATTTTTTATGTTGAAAAATCAATATAGCAGCATCGTATTTGATACCTTTATGAAATTTTCATAAATTAACATGAACTAGAACACCATTGTAATATTCATTGATATGGTTAATAATCATTAAAAAAATATTATAGGAAAAAATCATCTTGATGGTCATGCCTAACATCATGGAAAAAAATTTAAAATTCATTTTCCATGCTCTTATACCAACCAGTAAATTGCATTATAATATTTAGACCATTCATTTCACAGACCAACTTTTAATGATAAAAATTATATAGAAAAATATTTTTGTTGGATTCAGAAAAACCCTTATATATAATGAATTAGAGAAATACATATGATAATATTATATAAACTCTAAATCCTAAATTCTTACCTGTCCATATGATAGTCATTGTACATATGTAATGATTATTCAACAATCAAAATAGTTTTTCTCTGTAGTTTTTTTTTAATTTTCCAACCATTGGTTCTATGATTCTAAACTCACCCACTCCATCACTGCTGGGATAAATAATGAATGATCATTCATCTTATCTGGTGGATTTCATCTCATCACAGTTTGGTAGTTCATATCCTCTTCCTGACTCTGTACCATTTTCAATGTCATCATTCAAGGAGATTCTCCATCGGCCTCTGTATTCAAAAGGGGTAGAGTTTGGTTTCTTTTTAGAGGTCCCCCTGGTGTTGAGGCCTTCTTCGGTAATTGGTGTCCATGTGCTATCAATCTTAACATCTTCCTCTATGGAATAGTCAGATCACCTCATGTGGGTATTGGTCAATATATTTGGGTTTGGTAATCCTCTGATTAACATGTTTTGGAAGTAGAATAAAATATTGGTATGTGTCTTACCCTACAAAAAATTATGTTTTGAATCTAATGATCTTTTGCATTTTTCTGGACTCCACCAAATATATTTAAAACAATTAGTGTTTTTTCACATATCCTTCAGAGAATAGAAGTTCGGTTTGTTCGTTTCAACGATGGGGTAATATTTATGATGATATTAATCATGAACAGTGGTTTAGAACATGTTTTTTGGGTCCCCTATTCTATTTCAAAATATATCATTATTCTGTGGGACCAGTTACTCCTTATTATCATTTTTCATCATAAATGATCAGAATATCTATCTCAAATAATGGGTGGCAACTCAGATATGCATAATCATAGACCTCACTCAGCCTCTCACATTGAGGATCCTTCTCAAAGTTGAGGGTGATGAATATTGGTCTCACACTCTTGTTTATCCCTCACCACCTATGTTTTTCGGTTTCATCTCCAAGGGAATTCATTACATATCTGATGTAAGAATCATCTACATTTCCATGAGAACATTCAACATGAAATCCCTTTTTATGATTAAAGATGAAGATCACTAGATGTTGGTGTCTCTCTATAATAAAAATATTAATCAATAGATTATTTGTGAGAAATTGTGGTTCCTTTTGGTTTTTTATTTTACCATGCGCCTAGTTCATCCTCCAGTGTCTCTATTCTATTCTAACAAAGTAGGAACTTTGTTCATGGATATATTCCTCTACCATAATTATTATTTTTGAGTTAACTTTCCTCTACCATAGGGCTTAGTTTTATTTTTTTCATTGACTCTTCAATCCTCACCATGTGATAATGTATTATCACATTCATGATTTTCTCAATATATCATACATTATATCAGGTTTTTTGGGTGTTCATGATGTTAGTTCCAAGTATATTGGGAAATATATTGATATTATGAATAGATCGGTCTTTTCATCAGTTACACATGATACTTGAAATGGATTCTCATAACTGGTAAGGTGTAGGGATTTTAAGGAGAATGAGATTGAAGAACATTTCGTGTCTCTCTAATCAGTTTTAGTGGGACCATCTATGATGTATCATATAAAGATTATGCTTCTGCTTCCAAGACTGCAGTTGGATGCCCCTTAGTAATATCTCTATCCCTTTTACATCTCAAATCTCTCTCTATCCAATTTCGTTAATTATTTATTTCATTCTTCAGATAAATCAAAAATGGAGGCTTGCACTCTTTCCCCTCATATAGTGTTCATTATACCATGGCACATGATAAACATGAATAACTAATATCCTCTTTTCAAAAATGAGAATCATCTATACCCAGTGCCAAAATAAGACATTATATTCTCTAATAAACTCTATTATCATTTGGAATGCTTCTTTCATATCTTCTTAGGTGAAGACATATTTTATCCTTTCTGAACTCTGAAGTTATAATACTTATGTGGGGTTGATTCATGAACCTATGAATAATTTTTATAATATTTATAGATCTTCATTGAGACATGGATTATGTGTTTCCTTTCATAGTGATCTAGTCAAACATCAGATATGGATTTTTTGGAAGAGAAGCCCAAAATTTGAGTTGTTGAATGCTTATATATATATATATATATATTAAGATCAGTGATGGTAATATGGATTGAATGTTTTACTTTGCCTATAACAAATGAGAGGGCATAGAAAGGGGAGAATTATGGAATGACTTGGATCAGTTTGATATGAAGGGATTATCTTGGGTTTTATGGGATATTTTTATTTTATACCTGATAAATCATAGAAAAGGTGGTAGAGTTTTTCCCAATAGGGATATCAAAAATTTTATATCCTTTTATTATCATAATGGTCTCTTAGACTTGGGATTTATATGGGAAAAATAAAAATTGTGTAAAAATCAAACGGGTAATCATTGTTTCTATTGTATACTAGACATACACATTCAAAATATTTAAGTAACTTCATCATTTATAAAATCAACGGTTGAGAATCTTGTGTGAGATATTTCAGATCATAATCCCATTCTCAATCATCTTAATCAAGTCTCCATTAGAAAAAATAGCTTCTATTAATCCTATCACTGGGTTTATGAACCCAGATTTCTCACCATGGTTTGCATGTCATGGATGAATCCCATGCATGGTCTTATATGGATGGGTTTTCATAATAGGATTTGGAGACTCAATGGTTTTCAAAAAAACTAGCATAATAACATTCTATAAATTTTAATCAACTTAGAAGAAATTTATTTGAATATTGATCTCATTGAGAAGAATATGTATTCTATCTGTGCTATGGATATTTTTTGACAATATTAGATATGTAAAACTAGTTACGAAAAATAATTATGAAAAAGGATGGATTTTCTGAGAGACCTCTAGAGAGACTTGTCTTAGGGAGGGGATACGAATATGACATTCTTTCAAAATTGTATCAATGAGAAATTTGGTGTCACGGTTCATAATATTCATATGGAAAATATTTCTTTCATGCAAGATGTGGATTTCATGGGAGGAATGGATATTGATTTAATTATATCATTTTTTGATGATTATAATCCTATCATGTAGGGATGATAGCATCGATATAAATGTTATTTATCTGATGATATACCTCGGGTGGTTTGAAATGATATTAACAACTTTTTTAATGATTTTAGAAGTAATATTGGATATATGAAGAAGTCCGATCTCAGAATAGTGAGACTTATATGAGATCTATTAGCTTATTGAGTTTATTTCACATTTTATTATGGGATTTAGTGAAAGGTGATCTGATTATGGCCATAAAAGTCCACCTTAGAAGAGCAAGCTCCCCCTAGGATTTTAATGCATCCACATTGATCCTCATTCGAATGTTGAAGGATCCATCATCTCATAATAATTATAGGATAACAATCATGTGAAATATTCCTATTAAGGTTATGGAAAATATTATGAACAAAAGATTCATTTTACATCTTCCTCAATGGATCCCATAGAACCAACAAGGTTTTATTAAGGGAAGATAAACACATGCATCTATTAGCAGGTTTCCTGAAATGGTTAGGGATATCAAAAATGAAATCACATGGATCATACATTGTAGTTAATATTCATATTAAAAAACCCTATGAAAATTGGATTAATATTGTGGTTAGCATACACATGTGTTGTGTATGTGTGTGTAAATATTTTATTTTCTTTTGCTTATGTGGATTGTTTTTTAATTTTATTTATTATATTTTATTACTATATGTGAATGAATCATATTGGAAAATATATTATATTTTAACATAGATTTATTATATTTTGGTATATTTAATGAATTTATGAGGATTATGGTAAATATATTTGGATTTTTATTAGATAGCACTTTAATTATTTGAAACATTTGTTAAATGGTTTAACTAACCTTGAAAAGGGTTTATTCTAAAAGGTATATATTTTTGGGGATAAATATTATTGAACAAAAGATTGTGTTATGAAGAAGTCTTAGGTAAAAACATTCTTGATAATAAGATAATTGAGGTTTGATTGATTTTAAGTAATGTGAGTTATACAGTATTGATATCCTCAGAATTGATTATTTAAATAATAAAAATGTAATCTATGATTTTTTTGATTTTTATGTCATGTTTAGGTAATACGATATATATTTACTTTTATGTTAAGTTATGATCTAGTAGTTGAATATAATAGTTTACTCTTTGGTGAATAAAAAACTATTTTGTGGTTTAATGGGGTGGATATTCAAATGATTATGGAAAAGTATGTTATGATTATAGTATAAAAAAATTGGTTACACAATTATATGAATGGATAATGTTTTTTAATAATGATAAAAAACATCATATTGAAATATATAGTATATTAGATTTCATATTAAATGGTGTATCTTGAATATTGAATATTTAAATATTATCGTAATCTAATTGTCTTTCTGAGTAATAATTAAAATTCCAGGGAATGAATTTCTTTAAGAAGGATGAATGTAATGACGTGAGATTATATTCTATATTATTCTTAATTAAAAAATGTATTTGATAACATTACCCAAATCTAACACCAAACTAAAATAAATCCAATATATCATTACACAACTAAATCACGGTCATTTAATTACTACGTGTGAATATGAGTAACTGAATTATTAAATATTGTAACATATATATATATATATATATATTACAAGTTTATTTTATTAAAATATACTTAATTCATTATTGTGACTATGAATCTATGTTCTTATGGACTGAACATTTTATAAAATACTAAATATAACATTAGTAAACACAGATTTAAAATATAATATTTAAAAATTAAATATATATTTATTATTTTATTAATGAAATTATGAATATTAATAACTAGTATTTTGAGAATTTATTTTCCTATAAATTTTTTTTATTATTGCCTTACATTTCTATTTAAATGATAAATATATATATTTTATATGGTTAAATTGATTAAATTATCATTATTTTTGAATGAATCATAAAACATTATTAGATAAGGATAAATTATATTTATATTTCAAGAAATATTGACATTAACGTGAATAGAGAAATATACTGTTTTCAAAAACATTATACCTTTTATTTCACTCGTAGTTTATAATCATGATTTGTAAATTCAGACGAAATAAAATTCATGAAATAATATGTATTTTATATGTGAAATTATAAATTAAAAAATACAGAATTTAGTGTAAAAACAAATTATTTGGATTTCAAAATATGAATGATATTTTCCTAAAAATGCATTTCAAATAAATTATAGATTTAATATTACACAATAATATTTTATAACTTTTAGAAAATTAAAATAATCAAATAGATTTAAAATTTGAATCATCGGGTTCAATTTTTTTTAATGAAAAACAATTTATTTTATATCCTAATGTATAACCTACATTGGTAAAATATAGTTACCACAATAAAAATAAAAAGTGGTAAAAATATTGTTTAACCAAAAACCAAAAAAACCAACATCATGCCTAAAAATGTATGGAAATGGGTGGTTTAGGATATCTAGGAACAAAACTCATCCAATAACCTTTATTTCTTGATTTTTTTAGTCACTTTTTTGTATAGTGACTTCCCAGTATTGAGTTGTTTTATTTATTTATATCAATACCATCCTTTTCACTTATAAAAGTGGAACTCTTATCTCTAATTTTCCAAAAAAAAGAACCAGTTAGTTCATCAAACACCATATCCATTAAATTTTTAATACCATATACCAATGAGAAAATCCGAGAAGTGAGGTATAAATTTCTAACTGATAAATTCTCATTTCACTTTTATTATGTGACCTTTTTTCCTATAATTACATTAAAAAATTATTAAATGACAACACAATTATCACAGTCATAGGATTATTTTATTATAATTATGGTAAAATTATTATCCTCCTTTCCCTTTTCAATTATAGAATGTGGAACGACTATCCTTGCACTGTGTGAACTAGTGAATCTATAGAGCAAGATGTTTCATTTTCCATGACCACCATAAATGCATGGTCTTAATAGGTAATTTAATCTCTCTATATGATACTAAAGAAATATTATATATTTTAAAATGATAAATGAAATGAATCCATTACCCAATTCAATGGAAAATGAAATAATCATCAATGCGTACATGTGGAAAAAACTTCTATATAATGAATGATCACCATATTTTGTTTCATAAAATATTACATTATTGTTAATGAGATTTTTTTAAATGAAAAAATTTTATATTTTCAAATTAATAAGGTTCTATGATTAAAAATTTGATAACCTATAAAAAATATAATTAACATATATATATCCTTAATTCAATGGTTTAGAAGATTGTTCCATGAGAAAAAATTATGTCCTCTAACTATGAAATAACATCATATAGATTGTCTTATTCATATAATTCATCAATTTTTTTGACTAGACACACTAATACAAACTCTATATTTTAATTATTATTATATAATAATTATATTAAAATTAAATTAATTTTTAATCATCCAATAAGTATGGTGTGCTTTTTCTATGTTGATTTAATTACATACTTTAACAATTGACTAAATTTATATCATTGATGACTATAAGAAATTGTTTTCTTGTAATATATGATTGAAATAGACAAATATTATGTTTCTTCTAGTTCTAAAATAGAAATTTATAAATATTACCTATTATCTAGTAATACACCCATCGTTCTATGAAGTTCATGAAAAAATAATTGCTAATTTCATTTTTAAAGAAAATATAGAAAAACATATAATTCAATTATAACAGTATTTACAATTCTAAAAATTAAGTTATAGGGTATTTTATTCTCTAAAAATGATTAAAATTGGGAGAATAATGGAAAAAATAGCATTATTACAAATTTAGTTTAAAATGATAAAGGTTACTCACACCCATTATTGAAAATAGATGATACATAAATAATATAAATGTTAAAAATATTTATAAATGAACAGTGTAATTGGCTAAAAATATGAATAATGTTCTATAATGGTTGATAATGATTGATATTTTTTTATACAAGTGGTTAAAGTACATTTTTATTAATGATAAATTAGGGTAAGGTTTTTCTTTTTCACAATTCTAATTCTTTGAGATATGTTAAATGTTACACAACATGATCCATTTTTAATGTTATATAGTGATTTATTATCCCATGAATGTTTTATAGATTACTACATATAAATGATTTTATATACAAATCAAAATCTATTTCATTTCATAAAATGTATATTTACAAAATTATTACACCATTTGTAACTATTTTTGGTTACTCAATTTTCATACATCACAATATGATATAGAATTGGAACACATTTCATATAATTTGGATGAATTATACTTTTTGATTTTGTTATGTCTTATTATCATAGTTTTTATATTTCTTACACATAAACCCATTTACAAATATTTCATGAATCATTGAGTATTTTACCGGTAAGGTATGTTGATAACTCAAATCCCCTTTTCCCAGTTATAAAGATTAATATTGAACATTGTTATTCCACGATTGGGTTATCATACAAAATTATTTTATTATATGTTATATTATAATTATGTTTTTGAAATTTTTTTTTTAAAACAAACAATGTTTTATTACTCATTTTACAATTTGGACATCAATAAAATTACTTTTAAATATATTAAAAAGGATTATTTTAAAATTAGATGTTTTATATTTTCCATCTAATTAACTATATCAAATATAATTTCTATTTAAGGATACATTTTTTGAGACACAACCAGTAAGTAAATGTTTTCAAAATTTAGTCATAAACATTTTCAAAATTTAATTTTAAAAGACTTATGTATGTATATATATTATATTAAAGTAAAAAATGTTCACTAAATGACATTTCAATTTATCACCTCATTTTTTCATTTCAAATTAAAAATAATTTACACTCATGGGATTTATGATACATTATTTATTCTCTAAAAAATATATACTTCTATAATTATTTTTAATGAACATTCAATATTAAACAATTTAAAGCATGAACCCTTCTCTTGGGATACCATCTTAATCAGTCTTTACAAATTATGTTTTCCATCCATGTTAAAATTACTCTATCTTTCCTTTATTACAAAGGGTGTATTTTTTTTCTGAAACCATCAACTTTATTTCTCTTGGTTTCTTATGTAAATATTTTTTTTTCAAACATTGGATATATAACTACCTTTATCTATACAAACAAATAAACATTAATTCTCAAGAATCTTCTCTGGATGCCTTTACATTATTAATATTTGTTTTCCATATCATTAGATGTTTCATGTTCTATTATATGCATTCATAGATTCTTTGGTGGAATTATTAACATAACTATGAACCCTTTATCTATAACATTTATATATTGAATGCTTTATAATAATGATTGAATGGTATTGAACTAAAAATAATAACTGATTTCTTTAGATACCTCTATATGTTTCATTGGTATATCATGTTATGATTATTGATCAAGTTATTAATTATTTCATTTTTTTAATCCATTTGAATAGGATTTGAACCCTATGAAACCCCATACTCATATTCTATATCATAGAGATAAAAACATTATTTAAATACTCCCACTGATAGAAATATATATGATCCAAGAAAAACATGCATTTATAAGAATTGACCATTTCAACTAATAATAGTAAAAAATTTCCCCAGAATGGATGGTTTAGTGTATATATCGATCAAATACAAAAGAAACTAATTTTTTTAAATGTGAAAAAATTTATATATATTTTACCCACTCAAGATAATGTTTCAGACATTATCTAGGTTATACAAATCGTTATTACATACAAAAAAAACATAATAAATTGGAGATCTCAAACACTCATTAAGGGAAAATTTCAATTTAGCATAAGGGATATATTATAAGAATGTGAGATGACATGGATAACGATATAAATATCTGAAAAAAAATCAGCATAGAGTTAGACCATGGCATAGTTATCAAAGAGTCATAAAAATCATATCATAGATTTGAAGAATATAAAATTATTCATAAACCATATAAACAATGAAAATAATTTGGAATATCTCGAAAAAATTGAGAAATAATAAGAAAATAAAAAAACATAATGGATTATGAATCACAATATGGTTCCCATATCATTATGGTCTTGGGATAACAACATATGTACCCTATCTCAAAATAAGCTATACCTTTTGTATATCTTTAGGCTAAGTAAAAAACTAGTACACCTCATTAGCCTTGGGCTACAACATATGTACCTTTTTAATTTTGGGAAGAAACTCTTGTACCTCTTTAATGTTTCGAAACAACTATTGTATCTCATTAGTATTGGGTGAAAAGACATTTACACTACTACAAAAGTAGCCATTAATAGTGTTAAACAACATAGATAATTGGAGCATTTTTAAAAGCACGAATGATTTATCAGTGTGGTTAATGTGGGTAAAATTATATTTCTTTCGACATCCATGAGCCCGACCCCCTTCATCAATGTTTCCATTTCACCCTTAACAACACTCCCCCACATTTTTATCACTTTTTACTGCACAAACCACTTTATAAACACTTTTCGATTTTCTAGCCAACTGCACACCATCCTGGATCTAAACCATGTACCTCTCCTTCCGAGATTGAACACCTTTACCAATACACTGTGTTGTTTTGTTTACTGCTTAATGATATTTATATTTATTTATATAATTTTACAAATATTTTTTGTTCATGTATTTATATAATTATTTTTAATTATTTTATACAATATATATGTGTGTATGATATATATTGTTATATTTATTTAAAAATATTATATATTATTTTCATTTACATATACTAGAATATAAAATAAATAAGTACATATATATTTATTAATATACACACATATATAAAAATAATATATGTATATTTTTGTAAAGTAAAAAATTGTTAGATATCATTTTAAATACATTTTAAGAATATTAATTTAAATATATGTATTATAATATAAATTTATATGTTAATATGTTAATATTTATATTTATATGACATCTTATTATAAATAAATATAAAAAATTATGTTTAATTATATATAAAATTATGTTGTGAAAAAACAATAAATTTTCAAAAACATATTATCAATATGAATGTAATAATAGGTAATAAAATTATTCTATACCATAATCGGTAAAAGATCCCCTTAAAAGTGGCTAAAAAGATATTTAATGTTAAAAAATTAAGGTTCTCAAACTAAAAACTATGTTTTTGTGACCTTATGATCATTTTGTTGCCTCAATACCTCTATCACCAAGGGCGTAGAGCTCATCACCTGATTTGATATGTGTCATAGCCCAAATAGAAACCCAGATCAAAAGTTATTGCTATTTTAAATCCGAGTTATTTTTTCAACTTATTTTAGATCATTTATTATTGTTTTTATATTATTATCTTCAAATTTATATTAATTGAATATTTCATCTTAATAATAAGAAAATTATTAATTAAAAATATTTTTTAATTATTTTATAACCCATTTTAATTAAATATCTTATATATTAAATGTAAATTCATATTTACCTTATCTAAAAATTATTTTAAAAATATATTATATATTAAAATAAATATATTTTTATTTTTATATTAATATATATTTTTTTTAATGAAATATAAATTTTTCAATGTATACTATTATCAGTGCTAGTAAAGAATCCCTTATAAAGGGGGGGGGGGGTCTTTATCAGCACTTCTAAAAAATAACTATAAAAAATAAACCCTTTATAAATATTTTTTTACAAGCCTTGATAAAATTCCCCATTTATCAGCACTTGTAAAAATGTACTGATTACGTTTGGGCATTTATCAATGCTTGTAGAAAACCACTGATAAATTTCCCCTTTAGTAGTGCTTTTTTCACTGAACAACACCCCCTTTAAGTGTGTTAAAAAAAGGGCTCTTAAAGACCCACGTTAATGGCACTTTTTTAGCACTAGTGAAGGGGGTATTTGATATAATTTTAGATAGGTTTTTTAATTCCCTATCATTATAGAAACCAAGATTTTTAGTAGTGTTGCGTCCATTTTATTGGGATACAAATCACATACCTTCTTACGATCATGCTATAATAACCATTACCTAATAAATTAGGGGGATATATAGTACTCCACTTATTATCAGTCTTAATTATATATTCTATGAGATATAATTAATTCATCATATCAAAATTACTAATGAAACTAAAATGGGTTTTTTTAACATTCCCAAACAATATCACATAAAAGAACCTTAAGAATTGGTTTGGATGATACAAAAACTAAATCACCCAAATGAATTATTTCACAAAATAATTTATAATTTGATTCATGAAACAAATAAGAACTAATGAATTATCATTTTACATTAAATTGAAACATGGAAACAAAACCAAAAATGTTTCTTTTATAAAACATTTTGTTAATATTCCATATGGTGATGATGTTTCTAGTCATTTTTAGAAGACATTTTTGAATGGGTTGAATTTTTTCTTTGAAAATTTTATAGTTAGAATATTTTTCAAAAATGGATCTTTAAAAAATTATTAAATTTATCATAATAAATTTTTTATGGATGAAAAAAAAATTTCCAAGGAAGGTAAAACCATAATGTTATTTTTAAATTACATTTATTGAAAACTAACAATGTAAAATGAGTATTAAAACATTTAATAGAAATATTATAAGGTAAAATATTATATTCATAATAAGTAATATATCATATGGTTTTAAAATATTATAAGAGAAATGTTTTTCTAAGAATAAACATGGATATTGAAGAAAAATATCCACTTAATGTAGATGGGAATAAATTAAAAATATTTTAATTTTATAAAAATGGATTCATTCATTGAAAGTGATTTTATTCCAAACTTATTTTCCCAAGTGAGATATAATATAAAATATTATATAAATTTTTAAATTGATCAAAATAGATAATATAAATAAAATATGTTCAATGAGAAACCTTATAATCAAATATCTATTTTTTAGATACCAAAAATACCTCACATCCAATATAGTTCATGATTTAAGAAAATTTTATAGAGGGCTTGACGTGGATGAAATATTAATACAAAAAATATAGGATGAAATAATATATAACTCATTCGTATTGTATATTTAACCAAAATTATATAGAATATGTTCAATAAGAACAATCATAAAATGATTAATAGAAATTGAGTTAACAAAACTCCTTACAACATGAAGATCAATTAAATCAAATCTTAAAAAAATAAAGTGCTTTGAATTGAAATTGAATTAGTTTTAAAGAAAATAACCCAATGATAACATATTAAAATTGTTATTATATACACCAAATATATGTAATTTTTTTCATAATATAAAACATGTCTTAAGGAGTGTAATTTTTGATGAAAACCCTTACCTTTTATCCAAATTTCAATGAATGTAGTATATCCTCACATAAAAGAAACAAAAATATAATAATAATTTTTTAGGATTGATATTCATATTTATAATCATTCATTTATCTCATTAATTATCATTATATTAATATATATGTATTTACTTTTTACAAATATTTAATATATGGGGTCAGTAATATTGATCATTTTGAAATAGTTTTATAAGAGCGAATCTAGTATTCATTCTTCATCCAAATTTAATTATTAAAAATCATTAAATATTTTATAATGAAATAATTATAATGATTTAATATGTTTTAACCTGATTTCATGTCTGTTTTATTCTTCATATTGGATGATTAAATCAACAAAAAAACATATTTAGATGATTCATGACCAAAGAAGGGTGGTTTCTTAATTAATTATGTAAATATTAACATAAAAATTTAGGAAAATAAATTATTTCATATTATACTAGTTATTGTTTACAAAATTATTTCATGATATAAATTAATTTTATTGTGTAAGTAGTTGGATAAAACAGCCCAAACATGACCATTCCATTATTAATGGGTGAATATGAGATGTTTTTCATGAAATAACAGTACATGTTTAGTATAATGATATAATTTCATGTTCATTATTGTTATATATCAGAATAATAAATAATTATAAGAATAAAATAATTCATATAAAGATATTACATATAAGAATAGATTTTTTTCCTTTAAATATGATTTTTTGAGTAATTGAATTTGTAATCAACATTTATTTATCATATCATTAATATGATATTTTATTTTCATTATCATTACCTCAAATTTTCATAAAACATATTTTTACTTTAAAATAAATTTTCAAACTATCCATTATAAGATGTAATTAATAATAGAAGACTACATTTTATGAAGTTAGTTGTCCATTCATGAACATAGATGATGCTTTAATTTTCCTTGAAATGGGTGAGAGGTAAAATATAGATGAAAATATAAATATAATAAATAAAATATAGATATAATATTATTATATTAAATTCATATTTTAATCTATACATTCTAGGTGGTTATGGAAAATTAACATGTTACTCCATGTAGGTGGTAGTCTTCACATACACGCGAAGCATGTTATTATTTGTCTTAATTGAAAATGGAAAAATGGTTAATTATATTATCTAAGGGCTCGACCTTAAACGTTACATATTCTAGTTATTTTAAAAACAATAAATTAGTAACTATTCCTAATGATATATTTTGTTTAGAGTTGTGGATAATTAGGAAATTCTCTCACATATTAATCCCATATATTATAAGTGGGAACATATACTCAGTATAAATTGTTTTCATAAAAAATCATTACAAAACATGAATTTATATACCAATATATCTTCACACTTCTCCCTTGATGTCATCATTTTCCCAAATCTTCCTTAAAACCAATGGAAATCATTTTAAAACCAAGGATGAGCAATAATGATTAGTAATGGACGCAAACTAAAGGAAACCATTAGTCTATTGGAAACCAATATAAAATTTTCTAAAAAATATACATTTTTACCCAGAAAATTGGATCACCATTTCAAAAAGTTCACTACCCTACCTTTTGAAAATAATAAGATTTGCATGGAAACTCATAAGAAAGAATATAAATGAAAATTAGTTAACATGGTACATAATTAATGTAAAAAAGTAATAATCATGTGCTCGACTTCCATTCATCTCGCTATTATAAATGGAATATCTCTATAACCTACATACATATCTAGTGAATTGGAGGATATAATGTACCCACCAGTTCATGGTTTATCACAGACCCACCTATAATGAACAAATCCTTTTACATATAACATTACATTATGTTAAGCATAATTACACATCAGAGTACAAGCCATGTTCGTTAAGTCCAGTGTCTTGGAAAACTAGGTGCATAAAACATAACACATGGGCATAAAAATACGATTCATTATTTAGTAACCATAAAGAGATCCTAACTTACTTTGTGCCCTTACATATCCATAGGGTACCCAATGGAACACATGAGTAAAGGGATGAGATAAAAATCATAGTAAGAGAATGAAGATAAGGATACATCTTAAGCACATGTGTTAGGAGGCATGACTTGATGATATCAAAAGAAATGAACATATTCAATCAAATAATATAATCATGGGATCATATAAACATGGAATCATATAAATGTTGTAGAATCATAAAATATTTTGTTATTATGTGTCAAGGCTAACCTCCAATCTTGTTTCGCATTTTAGTACCGGTCAAGGCTAACCGCCAATCCTGTTTCGCGTCACATGTCATGTGACCAAACATTACCCAATTAATTGAAGAGATATCTAGGCACACCCACCTAAAAATTCTCATGAATATTCTTGAAATATATATATTATTTCAACATAAATAATCATACATAATCAACCATACATAAATATTAGGGTACCCGTAGAATGAAGTGGGTACCACAATCATGACATAAAGCATAACCAATGGGTGTATCATGAAAGTGTCCATGAAATAAAATGGATTAGAACATACACGGACGTTCATAAGGTATAATAGGAATACAATGTGGTAAGTTATGTCAAATATAAGTGAAATAATGTAATTACTATATTTGAAAAACATTATCATTAAAAACAATTTGTGCGGTTTTTGGGAAATACTATAGAGATTTTAAAATAGAAATGAGGGAAATAATTTATCTAAAACCAGAATTGAACCAAGAAGGTTTTCATAATAAATATATTGATTTTATAAAGACAATGGTTTCTTAAAACAATGGATATTTTTCAAAAGAAATCGGGTAATAATTCAGAATGATCCTTTAAAACAAGTGTGTTTATTGGGATTTATCGTGGAGGGATTCACTTAAAAGCTTGTATATCCTTGAAATATAATGAGGGATGGATCTTGGAACATGATTTTGGAGAATATAAATATAATTTATATGTTTTTAATAAAAATTAAATAAAACTACATTTTGGTAAAAAGAAAGATAACGCAACCCAAATGAATAAAGGAAGTTCGGGTAGAATTCAATACGGTTTATCGTCATGATAACAGGTGTAACTAAGAGGGATTTAGGAGAGTGAAAATAAGATTCTAATCACATATAAATAAAGAGGCTAGTATGGGGGAGGTATGTAATCATATTTGTAGATTAGGGATTACACATAAAATGGCATAGCATATAGGGAAATATTGATTAAAGAGAGAAATAGAGAGGATCCCTTACCTTAAATTCATTGGTGTTCTCCACTTGTTATTTAATACCATAATAAACAAATTAGGATTATTAATTCATAATTAAATAACCTATTATATATGTAATTTATTTATTATAACTGTTCTTAGTTCATTCAATTCTTTTTTATTAGTTATAAGGTTCAATTTCATTATTCAGGCTTATTTGTTTACATGGGTTTAAAAGATCAGTTCACTTATATTCATGTTCGGATAAACAAGAAAGACGTATGTGGTTGTATAGAAATAAAGTTATATGATAATATTGAACATATAAAAGATTATATGGTTTTAAATTTTATTTGGTTACTTAGATTGAAGTCGAACTGGTATATAAAACCATGGGAAAACTATTTTTGTTAATCGGTGGGTTGGATTACAAATATCATATTTTGATTTACAACATAATACCATTTGCACAAAAGGATTACAAAACTAAAAATAAGATATATTAAATATATAATAATTTGGTTGAATAATAATACAAATAGTTTCATGAACATAATTAAATATTATAAAATAAATTAATAAATTGTTGTCCTAGATTGTGCTAAATTATCACATCAGAAACAATGCTTTCATTCCTTTCAACTAGAAGGTGGGGAAAGGGGATAATAAAATGAAACTAACCATTAGAATGAAAACATTCTAGTACATGTATGTTACTAGATTTATCATACTATTATGGTGAATGGGGGTTTAGAACTAAACCAAATGAAAATAACATAAAAGAAACAAAGGAATTGGAAAGAGGAATTTACCACTCAAGACTTACTCCTTTGAAAACCTCTTAAGGGGATAGGTTTTGGTATTTTGAATAGTCTAGGAGATTTCAGACGTGGGGATGGATCTTGAGGAGAGATTTGGGCAGAATATTTCCAAGTCACAAGGCTTGAGTGAAGTGAAGAGAAGAGGCATTGAGGGGTGCGTTTATAGTGGAAAAGAAGAGGGGATTTCACAATATAAAATTCATTAATTTATTATTTCCCCAAAAGAAAAGGAATATTGAGTCTTACATGACCAAGAATAGTAATTTTATCATACGATCCCAAACCAATTGGTCTCACATCAGCAAAAAATCATGCACGACTCTATAATTAGCTTATTCATATTATTTTGTAAAATATGGTATTTCACTATTAATAAAAAATTCAAAATTTCTAGATAAATCACAAAAATTCACCCTAAACATTTTTCAATGTGTAGAATCCAAAAATGAAGTCCATTTTTCAAAAATAATTTTCTAAATATGATTAATTGCTTATTTATTTAAAATCATAATTTATTATCAAAAACCAGTTTTAAAACATTCATTTACAAATTCTAAAATTTATGTATATCGTACTTTCAACGTGAATAAAAGTTATATATTATACTAGGTAATGTTTATATTCATTATGGTATATCACTATTCATAATGGGTATGTTACCATTCATAAATGAAGGTTACTATTCATAAAAATTTTGTTTTTGTTATCTGACTCCAAATAACATACTGATTGCAATAGTGTATATTGGATTTTCAAATTTCCAAACACCGAAGTGACAAATTTATGTTTAAAGGTCACTTTTCACTTAGTAATTCATTATATTGTGTTTTCATATGAGTTTATGATATATTTATAAGAGGTGAATTTCCATTGAAAAACATTAGGTCGTTACATTCATCCCCACCTATGAAATTGTTTCCTTGAAAATTCATTTTACATTCTATGAAAAAATAGGTGCAGGTGCTTTTCCATCATTACTTCCTCCAATTATCATGTTTCCTTTTCATACTTGTGCTTTATCTATAGTTTCTTGACCAGATGAGTAGTCTTTTTGCATAGAATTTGTCTCTATGATCCAATATTTTTACTGGCTGCTCCTCATAGAAAAGATCATCCTCCATCTGTACCACCTCTGAAGAGAGTACATGTGAAGGTTTGGGTATGTACTTTATTAAGAGGGGTATATGAATGACATAATTTTGTTTCTACATGGTATGTGGAAGTGCCATTCGATAGGTAAAATCGCTAACTTAATGAGGGATCTCGAAGGGGCTGACATACATGGGACTTAACATCGATTTATTCCAAAACATCATGAACTTCTTCCACAAAGATATGTATAGAAATACCATGTCTCCATATTTTAACTCAATGCCTCATCGACGGTTATCTGCATAACACTTATTTCGACATTGGTATTCCTTGATATGCTACTAAATGGTTTTCACCTTCTACACCATTTCATCGACTATTTTATGTCCTAGCAGCTTACGCTCAACAACTTCATCCCAACAGGCTAGTGTTCTTCACCTTTTCCCATAAAGGGATTCATATAGTGCCATTAAATTGCTAAAGTGGAAACTATTATGGTAGAAGAACTCAACCAGTGGAAGATGTTGGTCTCATCCTCCTTTGAATTCTATAGAGAATTATTTCAACATGTCTTCCAGTGTCTGAATAGTTTTCTCAGATTGGCCATCAGTTTCAGAATGATTGGCCATAGTGAAGTTCAGTTTAGTACATAGAGCATGTTGGAGACTTTTCCAGATCTTCGAGGTGAATCTCGGATCATGATCAGATACAGTAGATAGTGGTACTCCATGTATCCTTACTACTTCTTTGATATAAATAAGTGCAAGTGGATCCAATGATAATTCCTCTTGAGCCGAGATAAACTGGTCTGTCTTGGTAAGACATTCCGCAATGACCCATAGAGAATTGTTTCCTCTAGATGTCCTTGGAAGTCCAATGACAAAGCCCATGGTAATGTTCTTCCACTTCCAAACAGGAATGGGTAGTGGTTGCATCATCCCTTAGACTTTTGTCTCTTATCTTTCACTTGCTGACATACTAGGTACCTTAATGTATATTTAACAATCTCCCATTTCATATTTTCCAGCCAAAATGTTTCTCAGATATATCTATAAATCATTGTGCTTCCTCGGTGGATAGAGAAGGTTGAGATATGTGCATCACTCAATAGCTCCTTAATTATCTCTAGATCAGATGGTACATAGAATCATTTCTTAATTCTTACAACTTCTTTCTCATCAATTTTGAAATCGAAGGATTTACCATTTCTAATAGCTTCCACCCGTTTCTGGATTTCCACATCTTTCCTTTGAGAATCCTTTACTTTCTCCAAGAGGGATGTTTGAGCAATAATTTAAAATAGATTGATGATTTTCCCCCATTAATGTTTCCCATGTTCATCCTTTTCAAATCTAATAAGAATGGATCCTTTTCAATTCTCATCATTGATAAATAATCATGATCCTTTCTACTTAGAGCATCTACCACCTTGTTTTCCTTGCCAGGATGGTAGTAGATTGAGAAATCATAATACTTGATGAGACCAATCCATATTTGATGGAACATATTAAGCTCTTTCTCTGTGAATATATATTTGAGACTCTTGTGGTCAGTATATATCTCACACATCTCCCCATAAAGATAATGCTGTCAGTTTTTTAATGAAATGATCACATGTGACAACTCCAGATCATCAGTGGGATAGTTTTGCTCATGGATTTTTAGCTTCCTTGAGGCATAAGATATCACATTATCATTTTTCATCATAAAAAAAATCTAATCCCTTCTCAGAAGCATAACTATAAACCAAAAAGGGTTCTCCATGAAGTGCACTGTGTTGCATTTGTTGTCAATGAGGCATGATGATGTCATAAGATGAATGGATGTCAAGGAATGTCAAGATTTGAATGACAAAGGATGTGATGGTGTTGGTGAGGAAAGGAGAATGGCCATGGTACTAAGATGCATGTCACTTAGGAGATTCACTAAGTGACATAGGATGTTGTGGTTGAAACATTCTCTATGTACATCAGACGATTGATGAGCTGATCATTAAGTTCCAAGAACTTGTATCAACTGGATACAATGTCACCACATTATTAGAAGACCATGAATTGTTAAGACAATGCATGAGGAGATGAAGATGATCCATCCACACCTCCTAAGTGGATGAAGTGGATTAATGAATTCCATGCACTATCACTTAGTGCATGTGAATTTGAAGAAGATACAACTTGATCTCTGATTGGATCAATGAAGAACATTGAAGATTATGTGATTCAGGAGCTTCGGTTGAAGGAAGAATCCTTTGTGAAGTCCCTCCTAAGTGAAGAATACAAATTGATGAGAAGATGGAGGAATTCTTTTGAAGAAGAAGAAGAATGGAGAAGAGGAAGAATGGCTTGGAAGAAGTGGCATTTGGTATTTGAACTTGGGTTACTTTGTTTTTATACAAAGTCCCAAAGTCTCTACTCTAGAAAAAAGGAATCCACCAAGGGCCAGCCATAAGGGTTCAACCCAAGGCACATGTGGGACTAGGTCACCACGCCCAAGGAGATCCCATGGGGCCAGCCCGAGAGAGGCCGAGGCCATTTATAAGCCCCTGAGGCCACGCGGTGATGAAGCCCGCACAACGTGAGCGCGAGGAGCGCACCCGTGTGTGCATAGTGGGCGCCACTGGCGTGCCCGCAGGGAGCAGAGGTGGGCGTAAGAGTGCGCCCACTAAGAGAACACGGTGTGGGGCGGCACCGTGGAGGGGGAAGTATAACTAAGCGTTGAGCGGCAGGAGTTATTTGATAAACCATGAGAAAACAGCAGCGCGTTTCGATGTGGGATCAAAAAATTCGGTCAGGATCTAATCATGGCCGTCCGAGCCATCGCGCATATGATCTTGACTGCTGATCGCATCTGCGGCGCCGCGATCTAATCTCGGTCGTCGAAGTTCATTAAACTCCTGGTCTGACGGCTTGCAATCTTGTCTCCTTCCTCGAGCTCAGCCGAAGCTCCCCGCGCATTCCCGCATAACCAGAGGCACCTCTGACGATGGATTTTGAGATTCCGGCCACCTATGAAGAAGCCGAAGACACCAATGAGTTAGTATGGATCTAATGAACACAACCATTCTTAAAAACGAGCTTGCATGCAACAAATGGGGTATTTCGAGTATGGCCAAGGCAAGAAAATATGATGAGGCCTCGGTGAGTTCGTGTTTTGCATGAATTATAAAAGAGAGGCCATGCACACGTTCGAATGTGCATGCATGTGAAGAAGGATGAGGAAAAATAAAAGAAGGAATAAGCCTGCGTGAACCGATGATTGAAACTAGATTTGAAAGATTTTTAAAGATCCAAAATCTTCGAGATTTTGAAGTTAAACCACATGGATGTTTTGAGGCGTTTCTCTGCCTATATAAAGAGAGCCCAAAGCACAGAGAATGCTAGCTGAATATTTGAAGAGTGTCCCACGAGCACCCTGTGCTTTGTGAAGCTTTGAGCCCCGTGCATCCCACTTGCGCGGCAGTTTGTTCCGGAGCCACCTGAGGCTTCGAAGGTGTTCCCTACGCGCATCCCTTGCGTGACAGGAAGAGCCCTCACTTCCAGCGAACTTGCGTGGCAGGAGGAGCCTTGCGCAGCCACGGTGTTTCACGTCTTGCGCGCCCCAAGGCCAGTGTACCTTGCACGCCCTTGTGCACCAAGGACCTTGCGCGCCACCATGTCCTTTGAGGCCTGCGCGCCCGTGGCTCTTGTGTAGTCTTGCACGCTGCCTTGTGCACCCAAGTGTGCCTTGCACTTTGAATAAGAAGAGAGGTCGTGGCTTAAGCACCCCTTGCGTTCCTTTATTTGATATTCGGGCAGTGGGTGTGAAAAGGAGGAAGACCCGAGGCTTAACCTTGTGTGTGCACCAAGTGAAGACACCCTACAGGTGGTTTTTGTGCAAATGAATCAGTATAAAGACCCTCCTGTGGGACTCAGGAGAGATACAGTGGGACTCTGTATCGGCCATTGTAATTTTAACAGGTTATAATGGAGAAACCATGTTGGGGCGTATAACCAACATGGCAAGGACATAGGCCTTTGGTGTCGAACCGTGTAAATCCTTGTGTCCAGTGACTTTACATTTACTGCATCATTCGAGGAAATGCTGAGAGATACAAGAAGAGTGGATCGAGGCCTTAACAAGACATAGAGTTTTAATTGATTAAGAATCAATTAGTAAAAAGTTATAAAGGATCACTTATTCACCCCCTTCCCTCTCAGTGATTCACACTGATCTGGGCACTTCAATTGTTATCAGAGCGAGGTTGCCTCTAAACGATCCAAGAGAGTCTTTATGAAGTGCAGATTTGAGGAAATGAGCAACCAGCCTCAAATGGAGATATCTGCCAAGACTCAGAAAAATAAGAAGAAGAAACAGGCCAAGAAGATGAAGAAAGCATGTCCTAGCTGTGATGAAGTTAGAATAATGAATGATCTTCAAAATGCAATCGAATATCTTCAGAAGACAGTCCCCAAGGAAGTGGAAATGTGTATAGCTACAGTCATACTTGATCTTCAAGAAGAAAAATCACAGTTAGAAGAAGAAGCCAATGCAATGGAAGATCAATTGGCAAAAAGGGTTGGCATAACCAACACTCTCAAAAAGCTGGTGAAGGCTAAAGATGAAACCGTTTCTCTTTGCAATGAAAGATACGAAGACACTGCTGAAGAATTGCAACGAAGCCTTTCTGAGAAAGAATTCTTTAAAGTAATAATCAAAGATGTTTACCATGCACTGTAGAAGATGCATAGAGTATCAATGGTTGTTAAAGATGCTCAACTTGAAGACAAAGTAAAAAGGGTGAAGGAGCATGACAACTCATTGCTTGAAATGAATAAGGTGCATGAAGACCAGATGAAACAGCTGGAAGAGAAATGGGAAGGAAAGATAAGAACTGTTGAGGATGAGAAGAACTCCCTTAACATGAAGTGTTTATAATTAGAGGTGATATTGAAAAATCAGCAATCACCCAAATCCAAAGCCTCCCAGATAGCTGGAAGAAGATATGTTGCCACTCAAGTGAGCATTGAGCAGGATGATTCTAAAATAAAGACATCCTCTAATAAAAGGGCAACATCTTCTAGAAAGAAGGTTCCATCCATACCATCTTGTACTCATTATTTTAAAAGTGTTTCCACAAAAAGTACAGGATGGAAGAATAATTCCAACCAAGTATGGATGAGGAAAATGAAGAATGAAAGCTCTCCTGAAACAACACAACAGTTCAAGAAAATTACCCTACAATCAGAAGGACTCAAGAGGTCAAGATTTGTGGGTCAGTTTTGGTGTTGTAGAAAGCATGGGCATTGTGAAAAAGATTGTTGGTACAATCCTCTTAATGAAAAAGCACAAAGGAAGCCCACGCCAAGGGGGAGCAAGCCAGAAAAAAAGAAGCAACATCCACAGGTCCATAAACATTTTTTTACTGCTAACAGATTTGGATTTCTTGATAACATTTGGGTTGATTGCGAATGTGGTCAAAATGATGCATGTAAATCTCCAACTGTATCCAAAGCTCAAAAGAAGAGAAGATCACAGAACCTGGCTAAGAGAGATTCCTTGGGAAGCAATCAGAAGAAAGTTGACAATGCTCCCAAGCAGATTTTGAAAAAGGAAAAGAAGTCCTTGGAGTCTGAGTCCAAGAAGGGTGATGCATCCAGAAGGACCACCAAGAAAACATGCTTCTACTGTGGAAAGAAAGGACATACCATGGATCTTTGTAAAAAAAGCCATGAAAATCAATCGAAGCAGACTGAACTCACACAGACAATCAATCCAGAAGAATTAGAAGGGATTGATTGAAAAAAAGTTGCCTAAGAAAGGTAGCTTGACAGCATCAAAATAACCATCTGGAACTTTCAGAACTGAGGCCACACTTCCAAACAATTTGTTAGTCATATGGCTGAATTAGTTGCAACTTGCCAGAGAACTGCATAGAGATGAAGATGAAGCACTAGTAATTGCTAAGGCAAAAAGGAAACAAAAGATTTCACATGAAGATGTGTTGAGATCCACACCAGTACAATCATCATTGAAGATCAGATGTGCAAGTGTGAAGAATGGTGAAAATGGGGCATCTCGGTTGAGAGAATCTTCTCAACCTTGTTGTTCACATTGATGAACCAAGGAGGTTCCATATTATTCCCTAATCACTAGTATTTACATGTGCTAACACTGCAGGGAATTGAAGATGATTATCATTCTCAGCTGGAGGATGGTTTGGAAGGAATGGAGTGCACCCCTTGAGGGGGAGCCAATCTGGAGAAGATGATATTTTGGGATTTAATATCATCTTGAGAAAAGTGAAGGTATTCCAATCATACTTTCATCCCTTGTTTCTTAATTGTATTCATCATGTAAATTAAGGGGGAGTATTGATTGAAGGCAAATGGATGAAAGGGGGAGCTTTATCTTTGCACTGAACTTTCTAATGAGTTTTGTGAAGTATGTGCAGGATTTAGCAATTCATTGATAAATCTGAAAAATTTCACCCCCTGAAGCATGATCTCACATGTACAGTGAATTGTGGACAGCATTGAAAATCTTGGTTACATCACTCTTGTTTTCTACACCGGGTTAGACCAAGTAGACTTAGAGTTGATCTACTAAAGGTTCTTTGCTCAAGAGAACATGTGGCATCATCCCTCTCTTAGTGTTTTTCATGAAAAATACTTTTCAAAGGGAGGAATTGATATTTTGGAAGAGAACCACACCACACCTTTGCATTTGATTGTCAACAAGGGGGAGAAAATATTGGCACACATATTGACCCATTCATATGTGCTGAAGAAGTGTATTGACAACAAATGCAAAGGGAGAGATTTAAGTGCACTGTGTTGCATTTGTTGTCAATGAGGCATGATGTTGTAATAATATGAATGGATGTCAAGGAATGTCAATATGTGAATGACAAAGGATGTGACAGTGTGGGTGAGGAAAGGAGAATGGCCATGGTACTAAGATGCATGTCACTTAGGAGATTCACTAAGTGACATAGGATGTTGTGGTTGAAACATTCTCTATGTACATCAGATGATTGATGAGCGGATCTTTAAGTTCCAAGAACTTGTATCAACTGGATACAATGTCACCACATTATTAGAAGACCATGCATTGTTAACACAATGCATGAGGAGATGAAGATGATATTTCCACACCTCCTAAGTGGATGAAGTGGATTAATGAAGTCCATGCACTATCACTTAGTGCATGTGAATTTGAAGAAGATCCAACATGATCTATGATTGGATCAATGAAGAACATTGAAGATTATGTGATTCAGGAGCTTCGGTTGAAGGAAGAAACCTTTGTAAAGTCCCTCCTATGTGAAGAATACAAATTGATGAGAAGATGGAGGAATTATTTTGAAGAAGAAGAAGAATGGAGAAGAGGAAGAATGGCTTGGAAGAAGTGGCATTTGGCATTTGAACTTTGGTTACTTTGTTTTTATACAAAGTCCCTAAGTCTCTACTCTAGCAAAAAGGAAGCCACCAAGGGCCAGCCATAAAGGTTCAACCCAAGGCACATGTTGGAGTAGGTCACCACGCCCAAGGGGATCCCATGGGGCCAACCCGAGAGAGGTCGGGGCCGTGTATAAGCCCCTGATGCCACGCGTTGATGAAGCCCGCGTAGCATGAGCGTGAGGAGCGCGCCCGTGTGTGCATAGTGGGTGCCAGTGGTGCGCCCGCAGGGAGCAGAGGTGGGCGCAAGAGCGCGCCCGCTAAGAGAACATGGTGCGGGGCGGCACCGTGGAGGGGGAAGTACAACTGAGCATTGAGCGGCAGGAGTTATTTGATAAACCACGAGAAAACAGCAGCGCGTTTCGATGTGGGATCAAAAAATTCGGTCAGGATCTAATCCTGGCCGTCCGAGCAATCGCGCATATGATCTCGACCGCTGATCGCATCCGCGGCGCCGCGATCTAATCTCAGCCGTCGAAGTTCATTAAACTCCCGATCCAACGGCTTGCAAGCTTTTCTCCTTCCTCGAGCTCAGCCAAAGCTCCCCGCGCATTCCCGCATAACCAGAGGCACCTCTGACGACGGATTTTCAGATTCCATCCACCTCTGAAGAAGCCGAAGACACCAATGAGTTCGTATGGATCTAAAGAACACAACCATTATTAAAAACGAGCTTGCATGCAACAAATGGGGTATTTCGAGTTCGGACGAGGAAAGAAAATATGCCGAGGCCTCGGTGAGTTCGTGTTTTGCATGGATTATAAAAGAGAGGCCATGCACACGTTTGAATGTGCATGCATGTGAAGAAGGCCGAGGAAAAATAAAATAAGGAAGAAGCCCGCGTGAACCGAGGATAGAAACCAGATTTGAAATATTTTTAATGATCCGAAATCTTCGGGATTTTGAAGTTAAACCGCGTGGATGTTTTGAGGCGTTTCTCTGCCTATATAAAGAGAGCCCGAAGCACAGAGAATGCTAGCTGAATATTTGAAGAGTGTCCCACGAGCACCCTATGCTTTGAGAAGCTTTGAGCCCCGCGCATCCCACTTGTGCGGAAGTTTGTTCCGGAGCCACCCGAGGCTTCGAAGGTGTTCCCTGCGTGCATCCCTTGCGTGACTGGAAGAGCCCTCACTGCCAGCGAACTTGCGCGGCAGGAGGAGCCTTGCACAGCCAAGGTGTTTCACGGCTTGCGCGCCCCGCGGCCAGTGCACCTTGCACGCCCTTGTGCACCAAGGACCTTCCGCGCCACCTTGTCCTTTGAGGCCTGCGCGTCCGTGGATCTTGTGCAGTCTTGCACGCTGCCTTGTGCACCCAAGTGTGCCTTGCACATTGAATAAGAAGAGAGGTCACGGCTTAAGCACCCCTTGCGTGCCTTTATTTGATATTCGGGCAGTGGGTGTGCAAAGGAGGAAGACCTGAGGCTTAGCCTTGTGTGTGCACCAAGTGAAGACATACACCATTTGTGGGTGCAAAGTGAACAAGAAGGCCGAGGCCATACCTTGTGTGTGTGCCAAATTAAAGAACACACTTTGTGTGTGCATTTGAAGAAGAGGTCGTAACCCTTATGTGGGAAAAGTGAAAGTGGGTGTTTTCTAAGAAAGTGAAGGACCTATGGGTTAAGTGTGTGCAAGAAAAGGAGGAAGGTCGTAGGCATTTTTTTGTGCAAAAAGACAAATAGGCCGAACCTTTGTGTGTTCAAAATGAAGTGTACACACTAAGAAGAAGAAGTGGAAGACTCTCACACTAAAGTATAACACACTTTTAAGTGTGTAGACAAAAAGAACAAAGAGTGTGAAGGAGGAAGTTGGTGTGTGTGCTTAAGGAGTTATTACCCTTTGTAGGTTTATTGCACCAAGAAGAAAGAAAGGGGAGTGCATGTTTACATGCATGCACGTGCATACGTGAACAAAGATAAATCAGGCTGTGTGCATTTGAGATGTCCAGGAACAACAGTTCTTGAAGAAATTGAGAAGCCATGCAGTCAGTGCATGAAAAAGCATAGTTTCCATGCACTCAGTGCATGAAGTTGAAGTGAAAGCAGACTGAAGCCAGACGGAAGTCAAAGAGATTATTTGTCTGAGTTTTCAGTGATTGAGAAGAACCTGATAAATAGAAGTGATCATAAGACGTGAGCAAGACCAACAGACCTTATCAGAGGCTATTGAAGATTCTTGAAGAGAGAGGCTAGGTCATCCTGAGAAGAAGGAGATAAATCCTGAGCAAGACGAGAAGTCCTGATCAACTCAAGTGATCAGACGAAGAGATCAAGGCCAACAGCCTTTATCCCAGGCTGCTAACGATACTTGAAGAACTTGAAGTGAAGAAGTGCTGCTCGTGTGACTCGAGAAGCCAAGAGAAGCCCCCTGTGAGACTCAGAGTGGAAGAAGTCTTCAGTGGGATTCTGGAGCAGGCTAGTGGGACTCTGGTAACACTATGGGACGTAGTATGAAGACCCTCCTGTGGGACTCAAGAGAGATACAGTTGGACTCTGTATCGACCATTGTAATTTTAACAGGTTATAATGGAGAAACCATGTTGGGTCGTATAAACAACATGGCAAGGACGTAGGCCTTTGGTGACGAACCTTGTAAATCCTTGTGTCCAGTGCCTTTACATTTACTACATCATTCGAGGAAAGGATGATAGATACAAGAAGAGTGGATCGAGGCCTTAATAAGCCATAGAGGTTTAATTGATTAAGAATCAATTAGTAAAAAGTTTTAAAGGATCACTGATTCACCCCTCCCCCTCTCAGTGATTCACACTGATCTGGGCACTTCACTCCACTTATACAGAGTGTGAGTACTGGCGTTGTAATAAGCCTCCTTTTCAACTCCTGGAAACAGTCTTCACATTCCTGCATCCAAAAAACATTACCCCCTTCTATGTCATCTTGGTAATTGTGTTTTAAAATCATTAAAATTTGTTCAAAAATCATCGATAATACCTATCTAGACCCAAAAAACTGCGGATATCCATTACAAAAGTTGGGCTGGGCCAGTCTTCAATTGCCTTTATCATGGAAGGGTCCACATGCTTCCCTTTGTTGGTGATTACATGCCCCATTAATAATACTTCATCCATCCAGAACTCACATTTACTATACTTTGCATAAAACATCTCCCTTCACAACGTCTTTAATACTATATTTAAATACTTCTCATGTTCCTCCTTTCTCTTAGAGTATATCATAATACCATCAATAATGACTGTCACAAATTTGACAAGTTAATATCTAGGGACTCTATTCATTAAATACATGAGAACTTCTAGAGCATTAGTGATTCACAAGGGCATAACTATGAACTCATAGTGGCCATACCTCGTTCAAAAGGTAGTCTTGGGAATATTTCCTTCCTCACCATTAATTGGTGATATCCCGGCCAAAGGTCTACATTAGAGATATAACATCCCCCATGAAGATGATCGAACAATTCATCTATTCGTGGCAGGGGATAATTGATCATTATCGTGATTATATTGAGCTCATGATAATAAATGCAGAGGCACATTGCTCCATCATTGTTTTAGAAGAAGTGGACTGGCCCACCCCACGGTGAAGAACATCGGTATAAAAAACCCTTCTCCATAATCTATTACATATTATTCTTTAGCTCTTCCAACTCTACGGTGTCCATTATGTGTGGTGTCTTTGAGATAGGTAGAGATCTAGAGATAAGATCAATTGAGAAATCAACCTCTTGGTTTGTAGGAAGACCAAGCAACTGTCCAGGGAATACATCAGTGTAATCCCTCACAATGGTAGTGTATTCATGCATGATTATCTCTTTAACACAATAATTTGAGCTAGATATGAATGCTCACAAGGTTGCAATATCCACACTTGAGAAGGCGGTTCAGAAGAAGAATCATTTTCCTATTTACACTTGTAAAGAATTGGGGGATTATTTGGGATGTGAAGAGTGGTCTCCTTTTTCCTGTAGTTGATATTGGATTTATATAATGACCGAGAATCCATGCCAATGATAGAGTCGAACTCCACTAAAAGATATATGATGATATTTTCTAGGAGGTTCAGTCCACAAAAATTAATCGGGGAAGAGTTATAAACCATGAACACAACGATTTCCCCATTCGTTGTTCTCATAGATAACATTTACTCCTATTTTTGAGGTAGTGTTTGAATAGTTCTACTAAACATGAAAGATATAAACTAACGCGTATAACTAGAATCAAATACTATGTTCGCTATTCTTGAATGGATAAATAGAATACCTGTCACCACATCTTTTTCCAGCTCTACATCAGCTGTAGTGATAGCATATGCCCTTACTTGTTTCCTTGGAGGCTGTTGTTGATTTCCTCTAACAACCATCAGCTTAGTGAAATTGTTCGCATAATTCTCATGCTTCTTAACATTATGACACTGCACTATAGGGTGAGTATTGACTTGAACCTTCCCTTTTTCCTCCACAATAGTGGGATTATTTAGATCACAGTGGAAGTTCTTGGCTAGATGACCAAACATCCCACATTTGTAGCAATACTAGGTTCCCTTCAAATACTTACCAGGATTCTTGTTCCCCCATCTTTTACAAGAGGAAAATTCATTACTTTTTACATCATGGTATTTATTTGATGAAAAACCCTTTGTTCTATATTTTCTACTTCTTGTCACTAAGGCCATGAGACTACTGGGAGTCAACAATATCCACTTCAACCTTGAGGGCACAGTAGACAATCTCCTCATAACTGTCGAATTCACGAATCAAAAACGCTTTTTTTAGACTCGGATTTAATCTGCTAAAGAATAGATCCTCCTTGATTTCGGTGTTCATGAAAAATATAGAGGCATACCTTGCAGGCCTTGTAATGTTTTCTTCATACTCCCCGATGGACTTATCTTCCTTCTGATTAAGTCAGAGGAACTATCCTTCCATATTTAGATGGAGGGATCGAGGAAAATATCTGTTGAAAACATCCTCTTTAATTCCTCCCAATCCATGGAATCAATTTCCTCATATGAAAATGTATTCTTGATCAGTGTCTACTAGGGATCAGCATTCCCATAAAAATGATAGACCTCCAGTACAACCATCTCTTCTTCTAAGAAGTAGAGGGAAAATAATATCTTTTCACTGGAGTGAATCCATTGTTCCATGATGACTGAATCAGAGGATCCACTAAACATGAGAGGCCCTTGCCTCATGAAGGATTCTATGAACACTTGATCTTTATTTTGAATAGGAGGGTATTCTGTGTGATTCAAGTTATTATTCATAACTCGAGCTAGCTGAGCAAGTGCATTAAAAATGTTTTGATCACCCGCTCTTGTCATATCAGGCATATGATTAGAGAAATATTCACATTGTATATCACATTGGTTGTGGGAATGTATTATTTTATTTCCCACCATAAACTAAGGAATATAACTTATAAATAGAGGTCTTTAATACTTAATTATTGACCATAAAAAAGAAACATTATACATTAATGGATAAACTTATAAAGAAAAAGTATATCCTATCTTCTGACTCCTTTGGTTTAAATCTTGTTTATCCACAATATATTTCTTAACTTATATTATTATGGGCTTTTTTGTCCCATAATAATAGTTTTTACTAATCACGTGAATCAACCAAAGCATATCCCCATGAAATTTCATAACCAAGACAGCAACAAGGCTCATTGTCGTGTACCAAGATACCCCGGTTTAACCCCGAAACACCATGTTGGAGTTTTTACTCATTGGAACATCTATGCCAGAGCAGCCTCTACCTAGTCGTATCTAGATCGGGATTTATTTTCATGATAAACCACTTACTCAATACTCACCGAAATTTAGGAATGTTTTCATATACTTAGTCTCATCCTTAAGGTTCTCAGAATGGGACTATATTCTTAATCTCCAAAAAAAATAGACTATGCCTCTGATACCAACTATTATGACCCATGCCTTTTACATATAACATTGCCAGATTTTAAGCATAATTATACATCTGAGTACAAGCCATGGATCATTATATCTAGTGTCTTCGAATACTAGGTACATAAAACATAAAACATGGGGATAAAAAACACTTATTTATTTAAACTCTATATAGATCTCCTAACATACTTTGTGCCCTTACAGATGCATATGGTACCCTAGGGAACACATGAGCAAAGGGATGAGATAAAATGACCAGTAAAGGAATGAACATAATGATACATATTAAGAACATGAGTTAGGAGGCATGACATAACGATATCTAAAGAATGGAACATATGAATTAATATCATATTTTCCGGGGATCATATAATCGTGGAATAATAAAAATGTGGCAGAATCATAAAAATTTTCCATAGTATGGTTCAAGGCTAACCGCAAATCCCGTTTTACAATTTTAGAATGGGACAAGGATAACTACCAATCCAGTTTCACTTCAGATCTCATGAGACCTTAGTTTACCCAATGCATTAGAGTGCTATCTGGGTGCACCCATATCAACAATTTCATTAATATTAATGCCGCATATATATTCATTCCAAATAAATAGTCATACATAATCAACAATACATAAACATTAGGGTACACATAGAAATAAGTGGGTACCAAAATCATGACATAAAGAATAACCAATGGGTGTATCATGAAAGTGTCCATGAAAGAAAGGGATTAAAACATACATGGATGTTCATAAGGTAAAATCAGAATATAACAAGGTAAGGGATTTCAAATAGAAGTTAAAAAAATAATAAATGTATTTTAGAAACATTATCATTAAAACATTTTTGAGCAGTTTTAAAAAAAAGACTACAGAGATTTCAAAATAGAAAAGAGGGAAATCTTTTATATAAACCCAGAATTGAACCCAGAAGTTTTTCATAATAAATATACTATTTTTATAAAGGAATTGGTTTCTTAAAACAAAGGATAGAGTGAACTTGAAATTGTGTAAAAATTTGGAATGTTCCTTTAAAACGATTGTGCTTACTGGGAAGTATCAAGGAGGGATTCACTTAAAATCATGTATATCCTCGAAAAAAATGAGAGATGGATCATGGAACAAGAGTTTGGAGAATATAAATAGAATGTAGATGTTTCTCATCACATAGATATAAAGAGGGATGTATGTGGGAGGTGTGTAAACATACCCCGTCATTAGGGATTACACATAAAATGTCGTAGCATAGAGGACTATATTTATTAAAGAGAGAAATGGAGATGATCTCTTAACTTAAATTCATTAGTGTTATACAGTTGTTATTAAAGACCTCAATAAAAACATTAAGATTATTAATTCATAATTCCAAAACCTATTCTAAATGTAATTTTTTTATCATAACTGTGTTTTTTTCATTCAAGACCTTTTTTAATTGTTATAAGTATCAATTTCATTGTTCGGGCTAGTTTTTTTACTTGGTTATAAAAGATTGGTTCACTAATATTTAAGTTTGGATAAACATAAATGATGGAAGTGGTTGTACAAAAATGAAGTTATGCGGTATTAGAGAACATCCTGAAGAATAAATGGTTTTAAATTTAATTTTATCACATAGATTTAGGTCACACTATTATATAAAAACATAGTGACAACCGTTTTTATTAATCGGTGGGTTTAATTACAAAGAACATGTTTTGATTTATTACTTAATATAATTTGTAAAAAATTATTAAATAACTAAAAATAAGATATATTACATATATAATAATCTGTTACTACCATAACAAAATGGGTTTCATGAATAGAATTAAATATTATAATAGAAATTGATAAATTGTTGTCCTTGAATGTTAGAAATTAGCACATCTCAAACAGTGCTTTTATTTATTTCAAATAAAAGGTGGGGAAAGAAAAGAAGATAATGAAATATCCAATTAGCATGAAAACATTCTATTACATGTATTTTATTAAATTTATCATACTATTATGGTGATGGGAGGTGAAAAAAAACAAAAAAAAAAGAACATAAATGAAATGAAGGAATTGGAAAGAGGAATTTACCTCTTGAGACATCCTCTTTTGAGAATATCTTAAGGGGAAGAGTTTTAATATTTTGAAGAGGCTAGGAGATTCTGGACATGGAGGAAGATCTTGGGGAGAGATTTGGGCATAATATTGGCAAAGACCAAGGCTTGAGAGGAGTGAAGAGAAGAGGGAGTGAGGGGGTTATAGTAGAGGATAGATGGGATTTCTCAATATAAAATTCATTAATTTATTATTTCCTCACAATACAAGGAATAGTGAGTCTTTCATGACCAAGAATAATAATTATATTAGGTGATCTCGAACCAATTGGTGTTATATCAGCAAAACATCATATGTGACTCTATAATTAGATTATTTATCTTATTTTGTAAATTATTGTATTTCACAATTTTTTAAAAATTTATGTATATCAGAAAAATCTCAAAAATTAACCCTAACCATATTTCAACTTGTAGAATCCAATTATTAAGTCCTTTTAAAAAAAGTCTTAAATGTGATTAATTTAATATTTCATTAAAATCCTAATTTTTTTTAAAAACTAGTTTTGACACATTCATTTAATTATTCTAAAATATAGGTATATCATACATTAACCATGAATAACATTTATATATTTTCATAGGTAAGGTTAATATTCATTAGGGTATATCACTATTCACAAGGGTATTTTACTATTCGTATGGGTTGGTTATTATTCACTAAAAATTATGTTCTTCTTATAAGAATCCAAATAACATACATATTGTAACCATGTATATCAGATTTTCAAAATTACAAACACATAAGTGACAAACATATGTTTAAAGGTCACTTAGCACTTAGTAGTTCATTATGATGTGTTTTCATATGATTTTATGAAATATTTATATGAAGGAAATTTCCATTGAAAAATAGTGGGTTGTTATACCACCCATCCTTGGTTTATAATATAACCACCCATCATATGTCTTTGTACCATTATATAATTATAATATATAAAATATTAAAAGTTTAAACATGTCACTCATAAAATTTGATTTTCACTCATAATAAAAATTTTCATCTTATTGAAATAGTCAATCCATTTTCAAATACCAATTTAATCATTTAAAAAATATATTTAAAACCATTTGAAAGAAACTAAAAAAGTGCCATTTTAAAACATTCATGTACATATAATAAATTCATGAAAACCCTTTTAAATGAATGAATATTAAATATAATGCTTTAAAATAACAAATCATCAAAACATTTAAAACGATGTTTTAATCTGAGTCCATTACCTTGAGAATAATTCATCACGTATGACCTATTTCTTCAGGAATAATAAAATTATGAAAATAATTTATTTTTTAAAACCATTTCATGTATATTATAACTTTTATAGAACTTATTATCATATTATAATGATATAATAAATACTTAATTATTTATGTTGATGTTGGACGTTTTACAAAATATTCTGTGCTTGAGTCCAAAATGAATTTGGTATGATGTCAATAGTCAAAGTGCACAATAGTGAATCATCTCTAATATAATAATCATGAAATAATAATAAATTTTATACTAATAGTATTCTTTTTAATTTGGCAATTACATATGGATATGAAAAATGAACTATGTTGCAATCATGCATTTGGTAAGCTGTGCTCACTCTTGAGTAACTTTTACATTTATCAATGATCATTATGGAAATAAGTTATGTATTTATTTTATCTATATATAATGATAATGTTATCACTAATATCATATTAAACATTTAAATAAACTTACATATATATATAATTTATGTTATGTGGTGATGAAAATTGAATCAAAATAGTTTATGGATGTCATAGTTCACACGTACGCACGAACAATGCTATCATTTTTATGTGATCCTAAAAATAAGAAAATAAATGATATATTACTATTTAAAAATGATAAATATGTCCGGATTATTAAATAAAAATATTAATTCCAGCATTGTGATTATTTTTTGGAGATGGTGATGTAAAATTGATTATATCGGTCTACAAGTCGGTAGTTCGCTGCACACATGAACAATAATTAATTTACAATTATATGGAAGTGAGGACGGATTTAGGAGATAATATTAATATAATAAAATACCATTGTATTTAAAATGTTGTTTTTATTATTTCTTAATGGATGTATAATATTAGAGGGAAGTGGAAGAATAAATAAAATAAAAATACATGATTGAAAATGATACCTCTTCCTCAGAAAACCTCCTCTTCTTAAAACCTTAATAACACAAAGGATAGTGTTATACCTAAATTAATACTTGTATAATGTGGGGAGGGATTTTAGGAAGATATTTGGGGAGATCCTGGATGATACAAATAGTTTTTAAGGGAAAGGAATAAAAGATAAGAGGTTCCCTTTTATATGATAGGGTAGGGTCACTCTATGAAAATCTACAAAATATAAAATTAATATCATTTAATTTTATAATGAAAATGGAAAAAAACTTATTAATGTTAAATATTGTTTGATATTGGGTCGAAATAATTTCATCCAATAAAAATTAGATATGTTTTTACTATTTTTTAATCCTTATCTTTTAGCATTAACCCTTATTAATCCTTCTTAATTCTTAATGTGATGGCATATAATTTACACTTCCAGAGTTAATATAATTACTATAAAATTAAAAATGACCATTAAATGATTAATTGGAAAAATTTTAATACTTATTACAATTTTCCCTAATTTTATATTCTTTGAATTTTAAATCATTTTATAAAATATTATTTAGATTAAAATACCATTATTATCAATTTTGAAAATATTCATCACAATACTTATTACAAATTTAATAAAATCATGATATCTTCTAACAAAATCTTCTAAGTCATAAATAACATTTCATATTAATCCATAATATTAATGTATGGAATTAATTATATTAAATTCATTTTTCTTTATATTTTGAATATTATTTATTTGATTCATTTAATAATTATATAATTACTGCATCATCATTCTGCACTATTTAAAATAATTATTTTATAACTAAAAATTAAAAATAAATTACCATGTTTTAGATAAAAGTTTTAAAATAATAGATAATATTTATAGTCAGACAAACCTTTTATGAAACCCCATACTGAAAATATTTCTCCTGTTAAAAACACAAGTCTGAAAAAAGTGACTTTCAGTTGAATATAATATAATAGAGGTTATAATATCATCTAAAAGGCCATAAATGATCTCATAATATATCATGTAATTCATATGGAATAAATACTCATCATGTAAAAGTATTATAGGTGTTAATTTTATTTTTTAATATTTATAATAATATTTTTATCCTTAATTTCCTTATTTACCCATAATCGTGGTAACAAATATTATTGATGTTAGGATTCATATTTCATCCAAAAATAAAAGGGAACTATATAATAAATTTTAAAATTTCTATTTAAAAAGCTGGAATCCATTTTTCAAAATTTGAAATAAATAATCCATAGGAATTAATTGAAATTAATTTTGTTGATAGAATGAGAAATCAAAATTTTAATATAAAAACCTTGAAAAGATTGAAATGTATTTATATCCAAATTTAATGTGAAATTGATTCGTAAGTCCTTTATTAGATAAATGATAAAATATTTTAATAATTATACTTTAAAACAAGTCTGAAATATAATCTAAAAAAATACATAAATCATTAGAAAAAGAATATTTCAATTACAATACAATATTTTTGTCGTTATTCATCAAAAAATGAATCTTATCAGAAAATACCAAAAATTGAACCATAGTAAAGTTTGATATTCATATTTATAATAATAAGTTTATTTATTAAAATATAATTTTAAAATGTCTCAAAAAAAATATTTAGAAAATGTTTTCTATTAAAAGGTGGAAAATATGACTTTTTAGAAAAATATTTCTTTTATTTGTAAAATTATATTTTTTCTTATATCATGTACAAAAATAAATAACATTAATTTAAAAAATTATATTTAATTTATATATATGTATATATATATATATATTTCATCATTATAATCCAACAAGTTTGATTTTTTTATTTATTGATATAAAACACACTTGTTCACATTTTAATAGTTTTTTAGAAAAAAAAATTACCTTTTTCTAAATAGAATTTTACATTAATTGAAAATTATATACTCATAGAATTTTATATACATGGGAAAATCATACTTACATAATTATATTATTCTTTTTTTATCCACTACACTAATGACAAGGTTATAATGGAAACATTTAAATAATAAAATTTAGTTCACGTATGCTTGGTGTACCATGTCATGTATGCCATCGAACATAATGATTCATTTTGAACACATGGGATGTTACATTATACCACCCTTTGGGAATTATTTACCCTAAATTTTTAAATCCAACATAGTATCTTTTGTTCGACATGTCAAAATACCATTATTGAAAGCTTATAGTGAATAAAGGATTAATGATACTTCCACTTTAAAATAAATAATGGGATGTAGGAAGGTCACCTAAGAAAACACATATAAGGGTTTCATTTAATAAAACATGGAATTCTAGGATAAAAATATCTATTAAAGGCTAATAGAGAGTGATATAGGACAAATTCATTAGAATGTCACCCATCCCAAAACCATAAATATGTGATGTGTCAAAAGTCCATTGATAAAGTAAACATATAATGTTTTTTGTTTCAAGAGTATTTTCATAGATTTGAGGAATTAATTTACATCCTATAATAATATAATGAGGAAACATAATTACTTGAAAAGTATTTTTCATCCATTCATCAATTTTCACCAAAAAAATCATATTTTTCTCAAAATTATGTGTATTTAATATAAATTTTTAATGCCTGAAGAAATAAAATAAACATCTTGAGAATCACATAATCCAAAAAATTATTATCTATATATTTGTATTGTTGAGAAAAATTTACCAAAAACTAAATGGGTTGGATAATATAATTTAATTCTATATAAAAGAATAAACCTTTACATGATGAAAAAACACTTCAATATATTAATGTTAATGTGGATACCCAATGCTCAAAATAGATCATTCAATTATCCTTAACATTACACAAAAAATATTATATAATCAGATTAAAAACCAATGATCAGAAGTATTTTATCACATAATATTCCAATAGAAACATTAATAATTATCTCCTAACAACATCAATCACCCTTAAAGTCGCTTACTGAAAGTAATTTCCCTAATAATATATTCTTCAATATAGGTTAGTCATTTACACAAATAACATGAATCACAATAAGTATTTAATAAAACCCTATATTATTAAAAACTATATTTAAACTTTTTCATATATTATGAAATCCCATTGTATAATATTTACACTAATCTTATAGGATTCCCAAAATAGAGAACTTATTCGGTAAATAATTAATAAACCAATTACCAAATCATTTCCCAATAAAAAATTATCTATTTGAAAAAATATATGTTACCAAAATCAACTTATTCTTAATGAATCAACTCACTTGACAAAATGTAAAAACTCATATTAACAAAGTCTTCACATAGGCATGTGGTCTGCGATGCTCCCTTGATGCCCTTTGGTTGTGGGTTCTATTCTTGTGGCCTTACTCGATGATATGGGTTGTCAACCATCATGTGTATTTTACTTTTTCTAATGTATATAATTATTAAAACATTAAAAAAATGATAAATTCATAAAAAATAACCATAACCTTTTTTAACCTAAAATTCCATATCATACCATTCATATTTCGTCACAAAAAAGTAATAACCCATTATTACCTAAAAAATAAATGTCTCCAAAAATAATGTTAGTCACAAATAAATTCATAACATAATGTCTCAATTAGGTTTCTAGGACATTAAACCTATGATCAATCTGAATATTATAAACTCATTATGATTTCTAGAACTATTAATAAAACTTTAAATTCTCCATGTTTTATAAACCATGTTATGATACCAACCATAATAACCCAACCATAAACATTACATACTATAGTAAATTTAAAAAATAGAAATCACATTATTTTCCAAAAAAGATTTTATGTTTAGAGGTTTAGAAAAATTGGAAAAATTTATACATAGTAATTCCATACATTACAAGTGGAAGCTTATAATCATTATCCATTTTCTATAAAACCAAAAAAAAATTAAAACAATTTTTCTTATACTGAAATATAATAATTTTTTTCCCTTGATATCAATATTTTCCCAACACTTCTTCAATCCCCGTGAAAAACATTATAAAATTTGGGATAAGAACAAAAGAATAGTAAGGGACTTATAGGATTGGTAAACATTAGTCCAATGAGAATCTATACAACATTTCATTAAATAATTAACATTTTACCCTAAAACACGAATCATGATTAAAAAAATCTATAATATTACTAGTTTATAATTAAACAATTTCCATGAAAACTCATAAGAAAAAATATAAAATATTATAAGGTAAATTGGGAAATAATTAAAATAAAAAGTAATTACTATGGGGTCTACTTCCATACATGTCACTTTTACAATTGTAATATCCATACAACCAACTTCCATACCCAATATATTGGTTTTTATAATATGACAACCCGTTCTTGGTTTATCACAGAACAACCAATCATTTTTTTATCACATAAACACCATTCAAATGTCTATGTACCATTATATAATAATATAACATAAAATCACAAATCTTTTAATATATTAAATCTTTAAACTTCATTTTCACACATTAGAAAACATTTCACGATATAAAAAAATCGATCCATATTTGAAAGCCATTGAAAACAATTAAAAAGTGATTTTAAGTCAATGTGTCCCATACCTCTTTTAAAAGTATGAAAGAAACTCCAAAATTTCTATTTTAAAACATTTATTTCCATATAATACATTCACAAAAATCATTTTGAAAACAAGTACATTAAAGACAATTATTTAGGAGAATAAATAAATAAAACATTTAAAATGAGATTTTAGTTAAAGAGTCTATTACTTTAAGTTTGATTTGATATGTTTGTCCTTTTTCATCATGTATAATAAAATTATGTTTAAAATTTATTTTTTGAGAACCTTTTCCTGTGCAGAATTCATTTTATACCACTTATTAAAATGTTTTATTTTTAAAATAATTACTTAATTATTTAAGTAAATGTTGGATGTTTTGAAAATATTTGGTTCACGAGTCCAAAATGACATTTGTATGATGTAAATTTTCAAAGAGATCATTATTACACTCAGTCTAGAAAAATATTAAAGGCATAATAAAAAATTATATATATATGTTATTCATTTAAATCCATTCATTACATATGGATATAAAAAATAAACTACATTACAATCATGGGGATGATTAGTTGTACATGCACTTAATTAATGTTTCCATTCTTCAATGATCATTATTGAATAAAAATAAGTATTTCTTTATAATTAAATAATTATAATAATAGAAAAAATATAATATTAAATATTTAAATATACTTATACAATCATCTATGTGATGTGGCTATAAAAAATGAATCGCATCACTTTACGAATGCGATAGTTCACACATATGCATGAATGCCTTTATCATTTTCTTGTGAATTGAAAATTAATTAAATTAGACATATTATTATTAAACAATGATAAATAAATCATTAATTTAATATATAAAAAGTAATGAAATTATAATAACCATTCTTGTTTGATGGTGATGGAAGAAATATTATATCGGTCTGGAATGAAGTAGTTTTTCGTACACACGAATGATAATTCATTCCCAATTAGATGGTAATAGGAATGTATTTAAGAAATTATATTAAAATAATAAAATCTATGTATATTTTAATTAATTGAGTTATTATTTCATTGTTTTTTAAGAATATTTTCAGGAAGTGGAAGAGAAATAAAACAGAAATACTTGATTAAAAATTATACCTCTTCCTCGGACAACCTACTTTGCTTAAACACTTATGACATATAACGATGTTGTTATGCCTAATATAAGATCACTATTATATGGGTAGGGAATGTAGTAAGGGTTTTTGGATGATATTGGCCTAACCAAATAGGTTTGTAAGTTCGATGAATTTAGTATAAGAGGATCCCTTTAATGAGATAGGGGAGGGGCACTCTTGGAAATCATCAAAATATTAAATTAATATTATTATTAAAATAACTCAAAACTTATTAATTTTAAATAATTGATGATTTTTGTCTAAATAACCTCATAAAAAAATCTAGATATGTTTTTTTACTACTTGTTAATCCTTATCTTTTATCATTAACAATTATTTATCATTTTTAATTTTTACTATGATATCATGTAATTTACACATTGAGGGTTAATATAATTAGTATAAAATTCCAAAACAATACTAAAATAGTCATTTATACAATTTTAGTACTTATCCAAATCATTTGGAATAATGTTACATTTTTTTAAATTTTATATCATTTAAAAAAAATATTGTGTATTTTAAAATATCATTAATGTCAATTTTGACACTATTCATCACTTGAAATTTTAAAAACATCATAAAAATGTGATATCATCTAAAAAAATATATATATTCACTAACACATTAAAAGAATCTATAAAATTATTGAATAACCTTATTTCTGTCATGACCCATTCTAGAGGGGCCCATGTTATGACAATCCCAAGACTGCAATCAATAGGCCAAGGGCTGGCGACTCGCACCGAGTAGACACATCCCAAAAAAAGGGATGAATTAGACTAATTTACATACATGCACACACACATCTCCATGACAGAAATTGATGAAATGTAAAATCACTATGTAAACAATGCATCTAGACCCCTATATCCCGCAACTAGCATACAATAGTGAAATTAATGGAAAGTAAACAGGGCCCAACCAATACCACCAATGGAAAAGAGTCTGTAGCCACATGTAAAAACTATAAAGTAAGAGGTACTGAGACTCTCTTTTAAAAAGCTGTTGAAACTCCCCAAGGCATGTCTGATCTCACAAGGAACCACCTGTTCCTAGTCTACATAAAACTCTGTCATATAGTCCACAATATACCTAAGACACCACACATGCAGCAAAGCCCATACAGGGGTGAGTAAAACTATAATAGTAAAGAAAAAACCAAAACCAAAAATAAATACCATGATAGTATTAAAAAGAAGAAAATACCAAAAAAGGAAATACCACCAAATAAATACTGTAAAACAAATACTACCAAGGAAATACCAGAAGTAAATACATCCAAGGGAATACCATGAGGTAAATACCACCAAGTAAATACCATGATAAAAATACCACCATGTAAATACCATGAAGGAAATACCATGAATGAAAATCAATAGATAGCTCCAGACCATTGAATGTTTACTAAACATATAGTAAGAACAACCAGATATACTCAATCCAATAAAACACAGTGTCTCAAAAAGACCCATAGTCTCCATAATAAACACACTCTACATAAGACGTGTATTATCCATAACAAAAACTGTCACCGTAAGACATAATGTCTTAATAATACACATAGTCTCTATAAGACACATAATCTCTAGGTCAGAGCCAGCCACAAAATTGTATGCTTGAAGCATGGTCGTTCAGGAGAATTCACTCCTCAATCGATTTGGACATATAAACATTTCAACAAAAACCTACATAGTTTATCTACAAATGAATGTATTGTAATAAAATTTATAATTCAATAGATGTCTCTTTAAACAGATGTACTGTTTGAATGTTGTGGGGTTTTGATTTTCGAATCACGTGTGTTACTGGGCTCGTGAGCCAACTCATTGTATGTCCACTGACCACGGAAGTAGATTACCATGGTCCATCCATGAAACCTAGTCATGACAAGTAGAGTTTCTGTGGCAGTCGACCGTTTGACCACCGCAGGTCAATCCGGGGTCTGACCCATGTCAGTCCTGAATCTTGTCTGGACCATTAGTCCAACCATCCCACCCTGTTAGGGTCAAATCACCCCGCACCGAGTGGGCCTGGCCCACTCCACCTGGGCCCAGGACCTCTCCCCCATTCCTTCCCACTCGCGCCTGGACCATTGCATGCAGAGCTCCCTAGCAGCATCCTCTGCTCCATGCGGTCTTCGGTGGCGGCCGTCGTTTCTCCACGTGACTGCGTTACCATGTCCAATGATCTCCCAGTGTCCTTGTCTCTATCAACTCCACGTCTCGCAGCTTAACAATGTCGCATACCACATGTCCCACTCTACCACATCAACTATCATCTATGGTTGTCACCGCCACTTGCCAGACCGCCTCTCACCACCTTGACGGACCGCCACTATAGACTCGTGCTGATGGACACTTCCACGAACCATCACACAACCACTCATGACCATACATCAAAACAGTCACAGATCTATGCTCATTGGGTATAAATTTACATATACCCGACCTTCATTATTATTTTTTCTCTAATATTGGGGTCTAATCTCATTCGAATCCAGCTGGAAGGTCGAACCGTGGCCACGAGGGTCCAAAAGTAATAAACATGAAGAATGGGGATAAGGGAAGCACAAAGATAACACATGTAATGAACATTGGTCAATGTTTGTGTCACCTAAATTAATACTCAATAGAGTAAGGAACAACAGAATGAGAGGAATCTAAAATAATCTCCGGTTACTTAATCCCAAAATTTAATCACTATTATGAAATGTTTGAAACATGGATAAATTTATTCAATGATTGACTCTCATTCATCGTGAGAATCAACAACGGGGAAAAGGAATAAGAAATAAAAAATCCTAACTATATTTTTGATCAATCATTGATGAATAAAGTTTGTGTTTCCATTGATGATTAGATCTTCAAACTCCACCAGCACGACGATCCACAATCCAAACATCGATCCGTCGTCGTTTTCCCAAAAAGCTCTCTTACGATTGTATGAATCTCTAGGGTTTGAGATGAAAACCCTAAGGAAATTCTATAATCATACTTTTATTATTGAAATAACTGATTCATAAATAAAATATTACATCTTTATATTATTTCATGACAATTACGTCCATTTTTTGGTTTTCTATAGAAGACTCATACTTAGTAAAGATAAGTCACCCATAGAGAAAAAACACATTAAAAACTCAAATGTGGTATCATATTTCCAATACATGTCACAGTTAATGAGTAATTAGTATTTTAAAATAAAATAACATTATTTTATTATTTTATTTATGGTAATGTCCTTGGTGACTTAATCTTCAGATGAACCACACCAACCAAAGTTAAGTATTGCCTATAGTAAAGGCACCATTCTGAGGTCAATGATGACCTCATATTTTTTATCTGGGAAACCCTTTAAATGATATTCCAATTTTTAAATAAATTAATGTAGATGTTATATTAAAAACATAAAAATTTTAATTGAATTGTTATGGGAACACTAGGCATCAGAATCACATGCTATCTCAGTGTCCGATCTTGGAAATTTTCCAAATAATTTCAAAAAATAAAATTGTGATAATCTAAGTCATTACATTCTACCCACCTTGGGTATTTACGTCTATGAAATCCAAAAAAAGTGCTACTCAAACAAATGAAGGTACTAAGCATGAATCTATGATTCCCTCTCCCATGTGCACTCCTGGAGATTCCCATGCTGCCACTAGACACAAACTAGTGGAATCTACCATCCATAAATGATTATATCATTCTGATCCTCGATCTTCAGCAGGTACTCTGAAAAATTCACCCCTTCCTTGATATCCAGCTTTCCCTAGTCAAGGATGTGTGATTTTTCTTGCATGTGCCTCCTTAGCTATGACACATGGAAGACATAATGTACCCTCTCTTACTATAGTGGTAGAGGAAAGTGTTATGCCACCTCACTAACTCAATGTTGAATCAGAAATTGTTTTTATGAAACTATGATATATCTTTCCACCCCGGACAAATCTATATAATCCATATCAAGGTGAGACCTATTAGAACACATGGCCTCCTTTATCTAACTCTAATGAACTCTATTATCAGTCAACATAAGACTTCTGATAGCTCTATGAAATCTTCATCTGCTATGGGATAATCTGCACCATCTCTATAGTTGCATGCACTAACTCTGGTCCCATGAGTGTTGACTCTCCTAGGTCTATCTACCAGAGAGGTTAGTTGTAGGGATTCCCGTACAAGGATTCGAATGATGACACACCAATAGTAGAATAGTAGTTGGTTTTGTACGCAAACATCACCAGTGGTAGGTGATCCTACCAACTACCACTAAAGTCAATAAAGCATTCCAAAACAATTACTTAAGAACCGAAATAGTCCACTCAGTCTGGTCATCCATTTGTGGGTGGAACGTTGTTCTCAATCATAAAAGTGTTCCAAACACATCCAATAATCCCTTCAACAACTGAGTTGTCCAGTGAGCATCCAGATCTAAAACTATTGTCAATGGAACTTAGGGGATTCGAACTACATATTGAACGTAGATGCGTCCAATCTCTCTAATGAACTCTTATCTCAGATATCTTAGATGTGGACTGACATGGTTATTTGGTCAATGATCATCTAGATGGTAGCATGTACCCTAGAAGAATGTGGTAAAACCTTCTCAAAGTTCATCAGTATCCCATCTCACTTCCATTTTAGAACCTCTAGGGGTTGAGGTAAGCCCACTGGACCATGGTGCTCCACCCTCACATGATAAAAAGTAAGTCATCGAAAGACAAACACTACATCTTCCTTCTTCACTCCTGGAAAACAAAACAAACACATGAGGTCACTGTACATCTTTTCCACACCTTTATATACCAAAAAAGGCGATGTATAGAATTCCTTATAAACCTAATCCCATAACATAACCAGTACAACTGTGTACCCTCTGAAAAGAATGATGTTATAACCACTAATCAAATTTACATGAAGGGAATTCCCTGTAAACATCAGAGCACATTGAGTATCATAGCCAGTATCTCTATGATATACCTCCCTGACTTGCTATAATAGTGGAGGGGTAAGAACCATCAAATATAGGTAAGATTCTCCATCCCCATCCACAAAAAATATCTACAACAATGATAAGATACTATAATGCATCATTTATCCAGGATGAATAGGATCTCCTGCTGAGAGCATCTCCCACCACATTACCTATCATAGGAGTATAGACCATCAAGAAGTTATTGTTTGGGAATAAGTCTAACCAATTACATTGTATCACCCTTCACTCAATCCACAAAAACATGGTCACCACTTCTAGAAACTGAGGACTTATAACATCCCCAGGACTGAGGGTTAGGTTATCCAATCGATGAGTAATCTGCTACAGCCTCTTATGTGTGATTCATCATACTCGGTCTGTGTTTTATTTTTACTAACATGGGAAAACTTGGTTACATCATTGAGGGCACACAACACTCTATGACTAAAATAGTCTGTATGAGTATGAACTGTGGATAACCAGTACATACCAAGAATTTCATCACAAGGCCTCAACGCCATTACTAAGATATTTAAACCTGAACTCTGACATCCAAGAGTCAGTTCACATTGTAATCCCCATTCTGTGATCATCAAATCTTATCCCTTAGGAGTCCCTAAGTTTAAGGGTCAAGTCAATGTTTCAACATTAATCAACAAGTCTTGAATATGGTTCATGTCAAGAAAGGAATGACTAGAATATGGGGCTATCAAAATAGCTGTTATGATGTAGAATACATAGATCATACCTCAAATAATCCCTATATCCAATGGGTAATATACCTTGACAACATGTAGCTATCCCATCCCAAATCCTCTAGCTCTCTAAGCCAGGTGTGGACCACCTAGGCTGGTGGTGGTAATGTGCCAAAGCGTCGACCACCCCATATTTTTTCTCCCATACCTTCTTCCACGTCTTCCCCCCTATGGATATGTCTATTTCACTTATTGTCTCTTCCTTGGTGGTCCATCCACCATAAGACTATCATTAGTATGACAGGTTAGAAAATCTCTGGAGATATGTCCGCTACGGTTTCAGAAAAATAATTTCCTATATTTATGATAAATGGACCCGCCGTATGAGCCCGGAGCTGCGAACCACTTTTATTGAGACCTCCTCTTGAAACGTCTCACACATTCAATTCTCTAAGACTGACGTCGGCTCCCTACTGGTGAGGTCTCTACTCCTGCTTTTTCATTTATGAAAATCATTGGATCTATCCACCCATATAAGGAACTGTCAAACACAATGGTATTCTCTAGCACCCCGGCATTGGTAGTAATGCATAGAGGGATAATGCTAGCTCATGTTTCCCTATATAAACCTTGTTCGAAGGTCTGTGGCCTGAAGCAAAGATCGTGTATCATATCCATCGGGTACCTAGAATGTATGGAATGCCATGGTGAAGACATAGATACTGACATGTCTCCCATCCAGAGCTATAGAAGCTCCTATAAGAAAATATCCCTTAGCTTATAAGGTTATAACTCCTCTCTGTAAAAGGCTCTCAAACTCTATACATGGAAGTGTCACCTCATCACAAGAGTTGGTAACCAAACCCCACCATTACCCTAATAATCCATGTTGATGACACTCTTCGAGGACAACCATCGGAATTTTTTGTGTCCTCACTAGAATGAAAACATGGGTCACCACCACAATATAATCTTTCACTGCTTGTGTTTCATGCTAACCATAGAACCTAAGGGGTCACTGTCAATGAAATTCATAAAGAATGGTAAGCCTAAGATATTCATCCAATGGTAATATGGGTACCTTGAGATACTCTATAGGTTGTGTTAAGGCTAGTTCAGGACCTAAAGGTGCTATCTTAGGTAAAAATCCCCGTAACGATGTCAAATCACCTGATGGATCATCCTCATGATCACATGGATGATTCTTGGCTGACTGTATACATGGAGGCATCTTGAAATTAAACAAGATGTACTACTATCAATAGATTCTACCTCAGTGTTTGGATCAAGAAGGACATAGAAAATACAACCATTCCTATATGATACATGGTCCATTGATTTACCCTGCAACTAGTTTTGTCATGCATTGAGTTGAAAATCAATAAATTAAAGTCCTAGTGTATAGATATATCAACCACCACACCAATACTGATGTCCATGTATTGAAATCCGAACTCCTAACACTCATCACTTTTTCCCCAAAACCAACGTCATAGACTCCCAGACCTAAAATATAACCAACTGCCTCTAATACCACTATATCATGACCCATCCTAGATGGGTCTGTGCCACGACTACCCCAAACCCACATATAATAGGCCAGGGAATGGTACTATCAACGAGTCAACATATCTAAAAAATGGGTAGCATTAGACTAAAGTATACGTACACACACATATATCTTCATGCAAGACATGTTAAATGTAAAAGCACGAAGTATAAAATTCATCAGAACCACTTTATCCCAAAACCAAAGTATAACAGTGAAAGTACACGAAATTAAACAGGGCCAAAGGAATCCAATTGAAACAAATGAGTATGTATCCAGAAGTCTAATATATAAAGTAAGAGGTTCTAGGACAATCCTTATAAAATCTATCAGAAGATATCTTTTAATGTCAGGTGTTACAAGGCACCACTTGGTCCTAGCCTACTGAGAACTATGTCGAGGAGTCGATCATCTATAAAATAAGAGACACATGGGAGAAAATCCCCTACAAGGATGAGTAAAATAATACCTAGTAGGACACCCCAAAACCACAATGGAAATACCACGAGAAAAAAAAGAATGAAGGAAATACTTTGAAGGAAATACCACCAAGGAAACATAATTAATGAATTATCACCAATGAAATACCATGAAGGAAATACCACCAAGGAAGTACCATGAAATAAATACCACTAATAATATACCAGGAATAAAATTCCCTGAAGGAAAATGAACTATTAACTCTTCACTGGTGTATGTATACCACACATATAGCAAGAACAACCAGATATAATCCATCTAATAATGCACACAGCTTTAATAACATACATACTCTCTATAATACAAATAGTCTCTATAATACACATAATCTCCATGAATAACACAGTGTCCCTGTCACAACCAACCACAAAAATGATTTCTGGATGCACGCACGTTCCGGGAGAACTCAATACTAAAGAATTTTTTTTTCATAGAATACCCTCCCAAAAAAATTAAAATATCTTGACATTGAATTCTCATCATAAGTGTCTTACTTCCATAGATGGATCATCAAACATATGTATAGTTTGAATGTTATGGTAGTTGATGTTTCAAACAAAAGGGAGGTTACTAGGCCCACAGACCGAATCATGGTTGGTCCACCAACCATGGTGGTCGAAAGCTATGGTCCATCCGTTAGACAATGCTACTATAGACCGCACAGTAGTCGACCACAGCGTAGTAGCATGAGATTTTTTGGAAGTCAAATGTACAACTACCCTAGGTCAATCCAGGGTCCGACTCAGATCTTGTCCAGTCCGTTGGGCCAACCCATCCCGCTCCACATAGGCCTACAACCTATCATGTCTCCATTTGCCCAAACATCTCAAGAACAAGCTCTCAATCCCATTACATGTCGTCTGAATGGCCATGTCCTTTTGTCAATGCAGTCTCCAATGGTGGTGACCTCCGATCCCCACGTCTGCCTCTCTGCTCCATGTGGTCACCCAAACACATCCCTTGACCTCACCGCTTCCCCAAACTCACCACATCCCCATATCCATCACCGTCACGTACCACTAATCAACTCCACTTCGCCCCATGCAGACTGCTCTTCTGCCCCCAATGTCATCTACGGAGGACACCTTTGGCCGCCGCACCACCTCAGATTTCTATATTTAAAAATGGTCACAGATCTGTGGTCCTCAGATTTCAACATACATAGACTCAACCATGATTTTTTGTTTTCCTCCAATATGGGGGTCGGATCACGTTCAGATCTATGTAAAAAGTCGAACTGTGTCCATGAGGGTCCAATGACGATGAATGTGTGGAAAGGGGGATAAGGGAGCCACCAAGAAATCCCAAGGAATGAAAATCATGATTTTTTCAGGTCATCCTCAAATTATTTCTCTTTGGAATAAAGAATTAAGAACAAAGTAAAATCTAAAAGAAATATCCGTTAATTAACCCAATAATTTAGTAACCATCCTACAATGATGAAAATCTAGATGAATCCCTTCATGGATTGACCCACATTCATCGTGAAAATCAATAACAAGGAAATGGAATTTGAAATCAGCTACCATACCTAGCGTTTGTTTTGATCATTGACCAAGAACAATTTCATTACTTTCATTGACAAGATCATTCAACTCTGTTGGTGTGAAGATCCCTGATCCGAACTTCGATCTGTCATCATTTACCATAAATGATATTAAACTATTGTCTAAATATCTAGGCTTTCATCTTCCAACCCTAAGAAAATTTTATAATTGTACATTTAAAGTATGAATGGTCTTTATGTGAATAAAATAATTTTTCTTTAAATTATTTAATGATGATTGTTTCATTTTTGGGTTTTCCATAGAAGACTCATACCGACTAATCTAAGAGAAAAATTACATTATGAACTCAATGGTGGTCTCCAATTTCAAATATGATTCACAATTAATACATTATTATTATTTTAAAATAAAATAATTTAATTTAAATATTTTATTTACGGTTACATTATTGGTGATTTTTTCAAATGACATGCGCCGACAAAAGTTAGGTCACACCTATGTTAAAGACACCATTATTATCTCAATGGTTCTGTCATATTAATGATTTAGGAACATGTTTAAATGATATTATACTTTTTAAGGAAATTTAAACATGTGCTCTATTAAAAAAACCTTTTTTAACAAATTTTTCCAGGTACACTAGGTCACAAAATCAGACGTCATCTCCGTGCCTGCTCTCGGAATTTCAAAAATATTTTCTAAAAATAAAATCATAAAAGCTCCAGTGATTAAAAATTAAATAAAATTATATTTATGTTAATATTTTTAATATCATTTATCTAATTCATCCATTAATTAAATATTTATTGCATCATCATTGTGTCACCATTTAAGGTAATTATTGTATCATTAAAAATTATAATTAAATTACCATGATGTAGTTAAAAATTTAGTATTTCTAAATACTATATTTAGTAAAAAAATATTTCTTATATAAACCCATACTAAAAAATTATCTTGTTTAAAAAAAAGTATGAATACATTGACTTTCCTTTATATAATATTATAATGGTTACAATCTCATTTAAAAGCCCATAATTTATCTCATAACAAATAATTTTACCTTTAGTAACAAAATATTTTAATCCCATGAAATTAGTAAAGGATATAGGGTAATTTTATATTACATATAATATTTTTTCTACCCTTAAATATCCAAGTTAACATAAAATGTGGTACTATAAAATAGAAAAGTTAATATTCCTATTTTTTTAAAAAAATAAAAAGGAAATATACACTAATTTTGACCCCTATAATTCCAAATATGTATCCATTTTTATAAATTCTAGACACATAATCTTATAAATAAAAGAAATTAATCCCGTTGATTGAACTAGAAGAAAAGTTTTTAAAGTAAAAAACGATCAAAATATTCAAAAGGTTTTAAATCCAAATTTAATGCAAATTTGATAATGATGAAATTCATTTTATTAAAGATAAAATAAAGACATAATTAAAATTTTAAACAAAACTAAAATATAATCTATAAATATTAATAAATCATATGAAAAATTAGTTTTTAATAAAACTACAACAATTCATTTTCTTTTCCTCAAAAAATGAATCTTAGCATAAAAAAACCAATAATTAACCGATGTAAATATTTATACTACTATTTGAAATAATAAGATTATTTTGTTTTATAGTATTTATAAAAGCTTCTAAAACATTATTTAAAATAACTACACATTTAAATGGTATAAAATGTGACATTTTAGAAAAATACGTCTTTTATCTGTAAAATTGATTTTTTTCTTATGTAATGTGTAAAAAAAGAATATGATGGATTTTAAATATTATATTTAATAATATATATATATATAATAAATATAATCCCCAAATATATTTTTCTATTGGTATAAAACACAATTGTGAGAAATTAAATAGTTTTTCAGAAAACCATTTTATTTTATTATGAAAATGGTTTTACATTAATTAATAATAAAATGGTAAAATAATTATATATAAATATGTATATCATAATTTAATAATTAGGTTATTCTTGTTCATACCCTTTAATTTTTTACCTATGTTAAAATGGTAGCATTAAAATGAAAATATTTAGTTTTTCGCAAATGTTTGATGTATAATATCATGTATGCTAGAGAACACAGTGTTTCCTTTAAAAACTGAGGATATTGCATATTATCATCACAATAAAAACATATCATTGTTATAATTATACTAATTTTATAATTTATTTTAATTTATAATTGAATATGAGAAAGAAGATATCAACAAAATGAAATTGAAATGAGAAAGTGGTGATTAGAGATTTATACCTCCCTTATTGGATTATGTAATTTAAAAAAGTGTTTAATCCTTTGAGGAGTGTTCATTTGAGAAGAAAATATATTATGTAAAGGTTTATAAGATCATTGGAATGATTTTGGTGAATATTTTGGTTTTAAAAAATTAGGTTATAGTGATTGGGTAAGTGAGGAGAGGATAACATATTTTATAATTGAAAAGGGCTTTAATTTTAATAAGTACAAAATATTTTCAATAATTGGATGTTTCATTCAATGTTATTTGATTAAAAATTAAAAATTAATGGAGAATTTTAATGAATTGTATCATAGAGGAACCAACCACCCATTATGATACACATTTTTAAATAATTTTTAAATAATTGACTCTAATATTTTTTACATCTACATTTTAGTTTTTATTATGGTAAATCATTTTTACCGATTGAATTTATCCTTTATTATAAGGACCTATCCATAAACATTACATAATAGATTATCTGTTACTTATCTAGGTTCTGGAGAGTTAGATACAAGCATTCAATTTATTGTAGTTTCTATAAAGTTAAACAAATAATAATGTAACATCACTTCTGCACATGTAAAAACAATGGTGTCCAACTTTTGACTTCTAAGAGACCTATGAAAAATAATTTTAAAACAAGGGGTGAGCATTGGATTTTCACAGTAAGGAGTTTTAAAATTAATTAATAAAATATTTCTTTTAAAAAAATTCATCACTTAAAAATAATTGTACATCCATAAAACATTTTCATAAAATAAAACAACATTTGTTGTAGTACGCCATCATCATTTTTTCAATGGATACTAGAACCCATTTTTTAGGGAAATATAATACACCAGAAATTATAAATTTATTTCAAGGATACAAATAAAACACATATTAGAATATAAATACTTGTACAAAGAATCATGGAATACTGCATATAAGTCAGGAGTTGATCAAAATAAATTATGGGTAACATGAAAGGGTAATTTTACAAAATTAGCACATGAAGTAATACATTCATTGAATTACACAATAAACAATATCATAAATCACTTATCACATAAAATTCAATTCATGAAATTTGAAATGAATTTATAACTGTTTTATTAATGTTCTGAAAATATATTTTAAACATTCTTCATAAATGATATTCTAAGTAATTACATCATTTGAAAATTTTCATTTATTTCCACAATCATAATTTATATAATTATTAACCAAGGATATTATAATAGCTTAATAATTACATGGTTGGGAAAATATTCATCTCATACTGAGGGAATTCAAAATGATGGACAATCATAAACATTCTATGATGGTCTCATGCCAAGACCATACATAATATTTTTTCCAAGGCCTTGTTCCAAGAGTCTACATAATAATTTTATCAAGTCCTCATTCTAGGACCATATTTTGTATTATGAGACCTATCGATGAATCTATAAGCTATAGTGGGCCTCACCCATCACATAATAAGTCCTATGAAGTCCTAAAATATCTTGTAATTATTTTATTCAATTTGTCTCATACCACTTTGTAAAATTTAATTATGTCTTTTATTAAGATTCCCACACCACTTTGAATAATTAAATTATTTCATTTATTCAAAGTGTCCTATACCACATTGAATAATTATATTATTTCTTTTATTCAATTTTTACCGTACCACATGGAGTAATTAAATTTCTTAATATATAAGTTACCATAATAGATAAATTCCATTTTTGATATTACTGCCTATATTCATAAATAAATTGAACCATGAAATAAATGAAAATAATAATCTAAAAAATATTGCATTCTTGGAGAGCTATACATTACCCTACGACTATATAAAATTTATTAACGACATGCATGAATCAAATTTATCAATTACATTCATGAAAAAATGACGACACTTTTTCACATGTGAAGATATTTTGTGCATGTTGAATAATAGATTTTTTATGTATGTCATTGAAAATAATGACACTTAAATTCAAAAACATTTTTCATCAATGTAAACATTTTATACACAAAAATCCATGTTTTTGAAATTAAAATAATTATAATTCATGTATAAACTGTAGACTAATAAATTAGAGTGTTAATCAAATTAGTTCGTAAAATTTAATAGTCTTCATTATGGAAGATTTATCATGAATTAAAATATAATATGTATAAATTTAAAAAATTAATTTTATGTGAGATATTAATGTATAAGGAAATAATTAAACGCACTTCACTATATATGTTTATTGTGAAAAGAAAATATATGATGCTCCTCGGAATTAATGGATCAAATAAGAGCTTTATTTATGCTGTTAAAGGTGAAGGTAACTTATCTTTTCTTGATTGTGATTCTACGACATCAGAATGAATCATACTAAAAGAAAACATTTTACATGTCTATTAAAATAAGAGAGTAATTGAGGAAAGTATTAAGCTCAGTAGTGATTCAATTATCACTTGAGTAGTGATCCAAAAAAGAGTGAAGCAATGGAAATTCAATAATCTCCGTGAGTGGATTGCTGAAATTTGGGGTATTTCTTTACTTCGGATTACTTCAAGTGGCTTGCTTGGAGTAATTTCTTGTTCCCCCTAAATATGGGTTTCCTCAGAATTCATGAATGGGACCCGAATTTCGATCCCCAACATTTTTAGAAACACCTTTGCATAAATCTGGATATGAGTATGCAATTTGAATTGGCTATGTCGGAATCCTAATATCATATGGGACATTACAATGTCTTTTTTTAATCAAATTATGCTTGATAAACTGACCAATAATCTCACATTTGTAAATTATGAGAGAATAGTTGTTGAGGTTTATATATCTTCTACCTTAGTTGAGGAAGTTTTGTTATCCACTCAAGATGATAGTCTCATTCTTGGTATAATCTGTGATACAATGCCTAAGTACTATTTGAACTGGAATTTCTTTGGTCACATTTCCCCTGAGTGAAATAGAAATAAAATATGTAATCTTTGTAACGGTTGTGGACATGATGAGGAAACCTGTAAGAGTATCAAGCATAAGACAACGACAGTCACTAATGGTTTTGATCCAACTCCTATTAAGGAAATTCCTAATGGTCCTCCAAGATCATCTATTAATGGAGATATAGTGGGTGATGGTTTATCTTTCGAAATGATCACCTCAGATGATGTTACCATTTATGGTGAAACAATTAGTGTTGCGATTGATTCTCAAGAACCTACTTCAGGCCATGTTGGTGTTCACTTACCTGACTGCTCCATGCCTCCTACTATGGTCACATATATTGGGGATTATTTGAAGGAATGTGAAGGGAGGTAAATTTAGGATGTAGATATTGTTCTTGCCACTGGTCATAACCCAACCACAACACCTGGTATGAATCCTTCTAACCTTGAACATACTTCTGATCTACCTTTGGTAGAGGCTATTTAAGGTTAGGGTACAGATCATCCTTTTGCAGATCCTATTGAAGGTCATGTTGCATGCCCTATTGCAGATCCTGCTCATGATGTAGATTCAGGTTCTATTCCTTCAAACGTAGGGGACTTCTCACGGGTCCAAATTGCAAAGGCTGAAAAAGGATACTACCTACTGACCTTTTGTCTTTTAATGTTGAATAGACTAACTGATTCACCCTACTACACATTATTCTGTAGGATACTGGTCTTACATCTGATGATCAATTGCCATGTATTTTTGGTGTTATTAACATTATTTACTTTGATAAATATGTATCAAATATTAATGATGGGCCTAGCATGAGGTTCTAGTCAAAAATATGAAAATTCTTTTCTAGAATAGTTAATGGATTTGGAATCCTCCCAAGGTTAGATCCCTTAGACATCTTATTATAACCAACATTCCCTTATTAGATGGTATTATAGAACCATGATTGAAATTTGAAAATAAGAGATCATTTAAATGGGCTTCTCTAGGTTATTATATTGTTTCAAATAATCAATTTACTAGAAATTATGAATCATTATGGGTTCTTAAACATGACAGTGTTGTAATTAATTATTCTCTAACTGATTTCGAATCTGTTACCATTTCATGTGGCATTGGTAATGCCTCTCTCTCTGTTACCTTTTTCTATTATTTATTATTTTTACAAGAAGAATAGAAATGTGGATATGTTTAGTTGATATCTATGAGAGTATGACTAATTTTTGGGTTCTCCATGGTGATTTCAGTACTGTCCTGAGGCCTAATGAAAAAACTGGTGATAAATTTTGTCGTGTATCACCTTATGATCCCTTATATTTCATTGATAAATGTGGTCGTTTGAGGTTACCATCTCTGGTGATGACAATAATTTGAGTAGGTATTTTATTAATAGAAAACATGCTAGTAAACTGGATGGCTTCTTTGTACAAGTGGATGATAGGAATGGGGCAATTGATGTGTCCAGGAGAACTCTCGCAAGATTATATTCTGATCAAAATCCAATATTTCTTGATGTCTATAGCAGAATATTATGGTCACCCACTTCCATTCGAGTTCAAAACCCTTTGGATTATTTCCCTTGGATACAAAGAAATTATTTTGGATTCCTGTAAAAGTGATTACTTGGGGATTCCCTCTAATATCTTATACTATAAACCAAAAATTTTATAAGGAAAAACTAAAACAGTGGAGTAAGGAATCCCTCTCCTTCCTTTATATTGACATTAGAGAGTCATAAAATGTCTTTTCAAGATTTCAAGGTACTAATATGTCTCATGAATTTCCTTCTTCAAAAGAATTAGAAGCTACTTTAAATCTGGACATATTATTTTCCTTTATATGAAAAAATGGTTCGGAACCAATTCAACATTAGGTGGATAAAGGATCGAGACAAGAATTAAATATTTTTCCATTGCATAAATAGATAAAAAAAGTCTAGGATGAGTTTTAATTCCCTTAGCATTGATGGTAAAATATTTGTTTCAGATAATGGTATTGTTGATTGTGTGACAGATTACTTTGAGATTTTTTATTCAAAGACTTGAAATGACAATTCTAAAAAAATTATTCAGTTCATTGACACTTCTATTGAATATTATCAAGAATATGAAACTTTTTGATACCCCTAATTCAATATATATACATAATTATATCTTCTCCTTCAATATATATAGTGTAGTAGGTTCCAACAACTTTACTAAAACATTCTTCATGTTTTACAATGGAATTGTTCATATTGATGTGATAAAAGCTGTGAATGAATTTTTTAAATAATCATATATTCCTTTTGGGATGAGTTATAACTTTGTTGCTTTAATCTCTATAAAGGAAAATTCTCTTGACATTAAGGATTTAATACCTATGGATATTGGGAACATTGTACCAATGGTCATTAGTAAAATCTTTACTCAGGGATTGAATGATATTGCAAAGAGGCTTATTTACGGTAAATAGTTTTGTTTTTTCCAGAGACAAAATATAAGAACATGTCTTTTCACTACCTATTCGTGTGTGAATTCAATGAAGATAAAGGGTAAAAATGGAAACATGGCCTTGAAGACAGATATTTCTAAAGCATTTGACACCATTAGATTTATGTTTCTATTCACTATTCTCAAAATGCATGGTTTTTCACCGAGGTTAATTGACATAATTAGAACATTAATCTCCAGTTCTTTGTTATCTATTCTTGTCAATGGATCTCTTATAGTATTATTTTATTGTCCAAGAGGGGCCAGGAATAGTGATCCTCCCACTGGTATGCTTTTTTCTATTGCATAATGTTACTTAATTTTTTGCCTCATCGATCTTGTTACTTTTGGGAGGTATTAGAGGATGAAAATTGGGTTGTATTTTTATGCTCCGTCAATTTTATTTTATGTAGATGAAATCTTTCTCTTTGTAAGAGTGAAAAAAGGAAACATATCCTGTATTAAAGTCATTTTATCACACTATGAATAGGTTACAAGTCAATTCATTAATTTGGGAAAATAGTCTGTTTTTTTGTGAATGAATTTTCATATCAATTAAAAACAGATAACTATAAATATTGGTGTCAAAATTGGTTCTATCCCATTTAATTACGTTGGTGTGCATCTTTTTTAGGGAAGAGTCAAAAGGTTTCACTTGGAAAATGTTTCCATGAAAATCACCAATATGTTGGAAGGATGGAAATGGAAAAATATATCTCAAGCAGGGAGAATATGTCTATTAAATTCAGTAATTACAAAAATGTTTTTTTACTACCTTTCTCTGTATAGGTAGACCAGAAATCTGCATAAACAGTTAAGTGAAAGAATCAAAAAATTCATATGGACTAGCTCAATTAATGAGAAAAAATTGGTCAAAGCTTCTTGTAATGACTGTATCAAAGTAGTAGAAATGGGTTGTAACACCCCAAGCTTCTACGGTACGCTTCTCTTTGAATAATGTGATAGCGTGTGTTGTACGCAACACCGAGTTCTAACACACCATAACCAATCAAACTAGCCGTTATGAATAGTAATACCTACTTTTTGAAATTATATATATTTCATATTTCAAAATGGACTTCATTTTTGGATTTGGAATATCAAATTTAGCCTAAGGTGAAATTTTGGTACATTTCGGATAACTATCATATTTTTATGAATAGTGAAAATTACTAAATTTTAATTAAAAACAACTTTTTTAATCAAAATAATTAATAGTGATAAATTATGAATTTGAGTGGTTTTAAAGTATAATTAGAATATATTTTTACCATTTAATATAATTTTGGTCATTGGACATAATTTTACAATTAAACCGAACATAAACAAGTGTCAATCTTTTGATAGTTATTATCTCTTAAAAACACGCTTTTTGTTTTGACAGTGGGAATTAATATCAAATTAATTTCTGCCACTTCTGTGTTTTGAATTTAGAAAAATGGATTCCATATTTGGAATCAGGATGTTCAAATTGTGTAAATAGGTAACTTTTATTTTTAGATATTTAGAATAATTACTGCGGTAAATATTTTATTTACCATGGTTAAGGGTAAATCCGGTAAATAAGGGTTCAAAAATAATATTATAATAATACTAAATTACCCTAAAACGTGTCCTAGCCTTATTGGTTGATACATTTTAGACCATAGGCATCTTTGGGTCGATTTTGGGACCCCATGGTGCCACTTGTAGGTGATAAGGACACTTTATTTTAATTAAGTTAAAATGAATACAAAAAGGATACAAGCATATATCTTTTAGCAATACAATTTTTACATAGGGTTATATATGTTGGATTTTAGATTATAAATATTAATTAGAAAGATAAAAAGATTTCCTACATAGTTATAGTTCATTTATAATTTTTAGACATAAAATAATTTAATTTATTTATGACACAGTGATGATGAATTAATTACTATAATAGTGAAAAATTAAAATAATTGATATTATAAATACCCAAATAAATAAAATATGAAACTTTTAATGAATTAAAATACTTTTATAGGATAATATGATATATTAGGATTTATTTAATTGACTTTGTTTGAAGTAATCAATCTGTTATGAGTTTCACAAAAATCAACTATTGAATAGTGTCAAAATTGACATAAAAGAGTTCTTAAAACAAATATTATATTATTAATTGATATTAAATTCCTAAAAATCTAAGGTTCTGCCAAGAGACTTATATCATGATAGGTTCATCATTAATGGACCCCTTTGGGGTCGCTTGGATGTATATAGTAAGTTTATTAACCATATTATATAAAAATACAAAGAGACATTGTAAAAGTGAAACTAATTAACTTAGAGTTAATACTTAAAGATAAGGTTAATATAAGTACCCAAACCTGTCTAAATTCTATTGGTTGAGTTTTTTTCGACCCATACCCACCTTAACATTTGAATAATCAACTTCGGATCCATTAGACACCGAATATGAATTTATTATAAATTAATATTTCTAGCTTTTCCAAAGGTGACCCTCACCCCTCTTATAAAAGGGCACTCCTCCTTCTCATTTCTTCACACCTTCAAAGCCTTTTGGTTCGGCCAAACTCTACCCAAATACTCTCCCAACATACCTCACTACAACCTAGAGTCCTTAGTTTGATCATAAAGCCAACCTAAGGAGCCCTTTTGATCAAATCAAAAGGAAGAACCCGAAAAAGAGGTAATGTTTTCACCACCCTTTTTCAAGTTCCTTTCTTCTTCCACTTCTTCTTTCTTTGTTCTTACCATTCTAAAATAATAACTCCAGTACCTCACATATACTGTGATGTTATTATAAATATGGTACAACCATATTAAGTATTCTATCCACCCTTTGAATAACATGTCACCATACGTGCGTACGTACGGCTTACCGTCTCCACGTCGTGCTGTAATTGTTATTCAATATATTATTATTTGGATGGGTATAATAATGATGTGTAACTCATGTAAATAATAATTATAACATGTTAATGATTCTGTATATATGATATACCATCCATTTATATATTATTTTAATATCAAAAGAATGATATTGTCGCTCGTGCGTACGTACGGACTACCGTCTCCACGAACGCGATGAGATTCATTCTCCATCGTATCCATTCAAGTATAATTATCATTTTATGATTTAATAATTATGTTTAAGGACTTGATATCATTCTGGATATGAATAAGATACAACAAACATGGCTTATGTAACAAAACATATAAAAGAAAATGAGTAAGTTAACACCCGAAACGACGATAATTCTAAGATATTATTAACAAATCAATGTTAAAAGATCATATATGATATCATATTAATATATATGATTCTTGTATAATTTAATAACAATTATTTCACCATTATACAGGAGGTTAACTTACCCCAACCAAGGAAAAGTACAAGTTAAGGGGTTTTCATCTCACTCCTTATTCCCGTGAGATTCATGCCATATTGCCACCATTACCTTTTGTGTGGTGTATGTACTGCCCATAATTATATTCTTTGTGTAATACACTCTAATTTATGTGTATTTACATATTCATTGTATGATACCTCTTTCATGGGTTGTATGTTTCATAATTTACCAAATTGGTAAGGGTTATTTCACAATCTCTTCATTATCCGAGGCTGATTATACGTAATAATCTACTGGGATCTCTTTATCATCCACATCCATGTTTCTTCAAAATGAATTTCAAAACATTTTTGACTATTTAAAATAATATGGGTTAAAGTCATTTATACCCTTTTTTGACTTTTTATAAGAGTTTTATAAAGAAATCTTTCCTTCATTTTCCAAACAAGGTGCTTTTTAACCTTTTCGACAAAATTAAGGTAAGAATGTTTTTTTAAACTTATACGGCGGGTGCGGCTATTTTCTGCCATTATAAAATCGTCGAAGCTTCCCTTACAAGCTTATAAGAATATTTTCAAATTGAATGTATTATTTTATAATTATGTTACTTTTAAAATTATTTCAAAAAAAAGATATATTTCTCTAAAATAGTTTTGATTTCATCTATGTCAACATCCTTTGATGGATTTTAAGCTTATTTGAAGTTGATTTATTATGATACAAAACATCCCTATTTTATTGAAGTTTTTTTGATATTTTTGACTATGGATAAGTTATTCTTATGTCACTCATGGTTTTTGTTTAAAGTATTGACATTTTATAAGTTATTTTTAATCCATATGTTTATGTTATATTTCAATCTTTCATTCAGATGAATGTGTTAGACAAGTATGTTCCGGGTTGGGGACCGGTAAAATTAAGCCATCCGGTTCGGTCTCCGGTTATTAGAGGAACTCTGGTTTGGTCTCCAGTTATTAGAGGAACTCCGGGTTGGTGTCCGGTTATTAGAGGCACTCCGGGTTGGTGTCCGATTATTAGAGGAACTCCGGGTTGGGTTCCGGTTACAGTTAGCCCCAAGGTCTTGGGACGAGGCCTTGACAAAGAAATTAAAGTTTAGAATTATGCATTCCATCATTATGAAAGTGGTTATTGATTTTGCATGTGATTATTCTATTAGTAGAATAACCATGTGAATAAGTAAATGGCATTATTTCATTTTATTTATGCCATACTATGTTAAAAGTTCAAGTTTAAAAGGATTTTGTTTTAGTTACACATTTCCTTAAATGTTTATTCTTATTTATGAAAGTTTCCGCTATATTGTTATCCTTACTGGGAATTTGAGCTCACCCCTTTTCTATGTTTTATTTTTCCCAGGAAGTGAAGAAGTAAATTATGAATGACCTGCAGGGATATTATGTGGGGATATGAGTGTGGATTATGGAAACAATATGTTGTTGTAGTAGTTTTTCATTTTATGATGTAATGTAAGACTTATGAATATATCTAGTGTTTCCAAGGCTACTAAACCAATCGGTCTTTCGAGATTTGATCTTTCTTGTGATCACGTCAATGTTATGTAATAATGCACCGACTCTGGGGGACTAGGGTCGGGGCATTACAGTTGGTATCAGAGGAAGTTTAGTACAAACCTTGGAATCTAGATTAATATAAACTCTGATTAGAGCACATAGATTTAAGATGAATTTTGAGGATTAGTATAGAAGAACTTCCTAGAATTTTGGTATTGTAGAGATTTTGTGAGTTTTCCGAGCAATACATCCCTGTCTGGATACGAGCAGGTAGAGGCGGCTCTGGCACAGATGTACCTAGGGGTAAAACCCGAAAACACCGCTTTGAGCTAGACTCGAACGGGAACTGGTGCACGACAACGGGCCTTGCTGCACTCTTGGTTACGACACTCCCGGGGGATATGCTTAGGATAACTCTCATTTTCTTTAAAATCATTATGAAGGGTTTATGAGTATATACTTCCTCAAAGGAGACATTTTTATGATTATGGATTATATCCATAAACTATTTAATTTATGTTATGTGTTTCACAAGTTTGGGATTAGGTATTGTTATTTATAAACTAATCTATTGTATGCCATTGTTTAGAAATGGTGCCCAGTAGAAAGAATGAGAACTCCAGCAATGCACATGATACAAAGAGAAAGAAGGATCATATATTTCATGGTCTTAAGTCAGAATTTATAAGAGAAATAGTCTCTCATGTATTATCATCATATGAATAAATAAGATCATGTGTTGATAAGATAAGTAAAGATTTTACTGAGTCCTATGGATTCGAAGGGAAGCAAGAGAAGAAAAGGATGGAAGAGAGAAAGATGAATAAAGGGAAGAGGGAAAAGAATAATTTTCCCACATGTGATAACTGTGGAAAGAAACACCCTGGAACTTGCCTGAAAGGAATGGGAGTTTGTTATAAGTGTGGAGGAAAAGGTCACAAAGTACGTGACTGTAAGGGTAAGAAAATGGTTTCAAATGTACAATTCTTCATTTTCAAGGAGTTTGGACACTATGCAAACCTATGTCACAATCATCAAACCATGCCGCAAATGATGCTATTGGATAATAATCAAGTTATGATACTACCACAGATGAAGAGGAATGATTGAGTTCTTATGTTGATTATGTCAATTGAGTGTTGTATCAAAAATGTACTTGTTATAATAATTATGGAGTATATAAGGATTGTACTGTAGTAATATTTCATTAAGGACTTGAGATTGTGTAGAACAAAGAAAAGTGACTCAATAGCAGGATAAATTTTTGGAAAATATATGGTTGAGAGAATGATAAACCATAATATAGTTCTGATACCGAGGTAGTGATTTTGGAATAATACATGATTGTTTTGGATAAATTATATTGGATGTTCTTGACTACCTTGGAACTGATTAATGATTTGTATATTCCATCATTGTTGGGGTTTAAAACATTTTTGGATTGATGAAGTATATCCAGCTTTCTATATGGAATAAGGGAGCATGAATGTAATCAATAATGAATATGGTAATTCAGGATGTTTTAGTGTATTAAAAGAATACATGATGAAGGTATTCACATGCTATTATGGGGTAAAAAGGATCTACATTATGTTTACCTTCCATATAAATGGTGGACTGTGAGTTTGGACAGAAGTATTTTGGATAGTTCTAGTTGGGATTATTTTGGATTTCCATAAAAGGACAACCCGGAGGTCGGGCGGCAACCCGTCGCGTCCGGCAAGGCTGCGAGACTTGAACCCGCAACCGAAGGGCGACAAGGGTGTATCACCTACCACTGGCCCACGAGATGTCCTGGATTAAATAATGTAGTTTTTATTAAAAGATCTTGTAGATGAATTATAATTTCGTTTATTTTGGAACCCTATACGAATAGTTTAAATAGAATTTTTTTACTTTCTATTATCTTTGAGAGTGAAAGATGATTTTGTGGAAGAAATTTATTAATGAATAAAACTCTAATTATAAAGTAAGTATATCTCCTTATGATCTTAGCCAATCTCATAAGTAAATTCCTCAACATTAAGAAAAGTAACTTAGAACTAAAATGTTGTCCTAGATGGTACCTTAAATCATCACTAATTTATGTCTTTGGGATTGTTGGCCTTTTCATAGCCATGTTTTCTAACACTCTCCATCAGATAATTTATGGTTAGATTTTTCTTCCATATCCATATTTTCCTACATGGAACCCTAGTATGTGTTATTTTCGGTAATCTTCATACTTTCCACTCTGTATTTTAAATAGAGGCCTCATTAATTCATTTTTTGATGTGGGATTTCAACTAAGATATTTTGAAAAGTCAAAAATGTGTTATCCTAATACCCTATGTTTTGTTGAACTGATGGTATTTCAAATCATCATAGATTGATGAATTTAAGGACCTCAATTTTACACTTGTTTGTGATTGATGACCTCAATAACTACCTATAAATATTTACGTTTTTCCTCCAATTATATGTCTCTAATTTCCACCAATGTTCTCCTAATTGAGATCATAATTTGGTGGTGACCCTTTGATTTCTCTTTTCCTCATATTAAGACTAAATTTTAGTAACCCAATTTCCGATGTGGGTTTTCCCACAAATATATTTTCTATTTTCAAACTTTTATTTTCGAAGAAAAATTTCAAATTTCGCGGATGCAATTTATTGAAGGAGGGGAGAATGTAACACCCCAAGCTTCTACAGTACGCTTCCCTTTGAATAATGTGATAGCGTGTGTTGTACGCAACACCGAGTTCTAACACACCATAACCAATCAAACTAGCCGTTATGAATAGTAATACCTACTTTTTGAAATTATATATATTTTATATTTCAAAATGGACTTCATTTTTAGATTTGGAATATCGAATTTAGCCTAAGGTGAAATTTTGGTACATTTCAGATAACTTTCATATTTTGATGAATAGTGAAAATTACTAAATTTTAATTAAAAACAACTTTTTTAATCAAAATAATTAATTGTGATAAATTACGAATTTGAGTGGTTTTAAAGTATATTTAGAATATATTTTTACCATTTAATATATTTTTGGTCATTGGACATAATTTTACAATTAAACCGAACATAAACAAGTGTCAATCTTTTGATAGTTATTATCTCTTAAAAACACGCTTTTTGTTTTGACAGCGGGAAGTAATTTTAAATTAATTTCTGCCAATTCTGTGTTTTGAATTTAGAAAAATGGATTCCATATTTGGAATCAGGATGTTCAAATTGTGTAAATAGGTAACTTTTATTTTTAGACATTTTGAATAATTACTGCGGTAAATATTTTATTTACCATGGTTAAGGGTAAATCCGGTAAATAAGGGTTAAAAAATAATATTATAATAATACTAAATTACCCTAAAACGTGTCCTAGCCTTATTGGTTGATACATGTTCGACCATAGGCATCTTTGGGTCGATTTTGGGACCCCATGGTGCCACTTGTAGGTGATAAGGACACTTTATTTTAATTAAGTTAAAATGAATAAAAAAATGACACAAGCATATATCTTTTAGGAAAACAATTTTTACATAGGGTTATACATGTTGGATTTTAGATTATAAATATTAATTAGAAAGATAAAAAGATTTCCTATATAGTGATAGTTCATTTATAATTTTTAGAAATTAAATAATATAATTTATTTAAGACATGATGATGATGAATTAATTACTATAATAGTGAAAAATTAAAATAATTGATATTATAAATACCCAAATAAATATAATATGAAACTTTTAATGAATTAAACTAATTTTCTAGGATAATAAGATATATTAGGATTGATTTAATTTACTTTTTTCGAAGTTATCAATCTGTTATGATTTTCACAAAAATCAACTATTGAATAGTGTCAAAATTGACAAAAAAGAGTTCTTAAAACAAATATTATATTATTAATTGATATTAAATTCCTAAAAATCTACGGTTCGGCCAAGAGACTTATATAATGATAGGTTCATCATTAATGGACCACTTGGGGGTCTCTTGGTTGTATATAGTAAGTTTATTAACCATATTATATAAAAATACAAAGAGACATTGTAAAAGATAAATTAATTAACTTAGAGTTAATACTTAAAGATAAGGTTAATATAAGTACCCAAACCTGTCTAAATTCTATTAGTTGAGTTTTTTTCGACCCATCCCCACCTTAAAATTTGAATAATCAACTTTGGAGCCATTAGAAACCGAATATGAATTTATTATAAATTAATATTTCTAGCTTTTCCAAAGGTGCCCCTCACCCCTCTTATAAAAGGGCACTCCTCCTCATTTCTTCACACCTTAAAAGCCTTTTGGTTCGGCCAAACTCTTCCCAAATACTCTCCCAACATCCCTCACTACAACCTAGAGGCCTTATTTTGATCAGAAAGCCAACTTAAGGAGCCCTTTTGATCAAATCAAAAGGAAGAACCCGAAGAAGAGGTAATGTTTTCACCACCCCTTTTCAAGTTACTTTCTTCTTCCACTTCATCTTTCTTTGTTCTTACCATTCTAAAATAATAACTCCAGTATCTCACATATACTGTGATGTTATTATAAATATGGTACAACCATATTCAGTATTCTATCCACCCTTTGAATAACATGTCACCATACGTGCGTACGTACGGCTTACCGTCTCCACGTCGTGGTGTAATTGTTATTAAATATATTATTATTTGGATGGGTATAATAATGATGTGTAACTCATGTAAATAATAAATATAACATGTTAATGATTCTGTATATATGATATACCATCTATTTATATATTATTTTAATATCAAAAGAATGATATTGTCACTCGTGCGTACGTACGGACTACCGTCTCCACGAACGCGATGAGATTCATTCTCCATCGTATCCATTCAAGTATAATTATCATTTGATGATTTAAAAATGATGTTTAAGGACTTGATATCATTCTAGATATGAATAAGATACAACAAAAATGGCTTATGTAACAAAACATATAAAAGAAAATGTGTAAGTTAACACCCGAAACGACGATAATTCTAAGATATTATTAACAAATCAATGTTAAAAGATCATATATGATATCATATTAATATATATGATTCTTGTATAATTTAATAACAATTATTTCACCATTATACAGGAGGTTAACCTACCCCAAACAAGGAAAAGTACAAGGTAACGGGTTTTCATCTCACTCCTTATTCCCTTGAGATTCATGCCATATTGCCACCATTACCTTTTGTGTGGTGTATGTACTGCCCATAATTATATTCTTTGTGTAATACACTCTAATTTATGTGTATTTACATATTCATTGTATGATACCTCTTTCATGGGTTGTATGTTTCATAATTTACTAAATTGGTAAGGGTTATTTCACAATCTCTTCATTATCCGAGGCTGATTATACGTAATAATCTACTGGGATCTCTTTATCATCCACAACCATGTTTCTTAAAAATGAATTTCAAAACATTTTTGACTATTTACAAGAATATGGGTTAAAGTCATTTATACCCTTGTTTGACTTTTTATAAGAGGTTTATAAAGAAATCTTTCCGTCATTTTCCAAACAAGGTGCTTTTTAACCTTTTCGACAAAATTAAGGGAAGAATTTTTTTTAAACTTATACGGCGGGTGCGGCTATTTTCTGCCGTTATAAAATCGTCGAAGCTTCCCTTACAAGCCTATAAGAATATTTTCAAATTGAATCTATTATTTTATAATTATGTTACTTTTAAAATTATTTCAAAAAAAAGATATATTTCTCTAAAATAGTTTTGATTTCAACTATGTCAACATCCTTTGATGGATTTTAAACTTATTTGAAGTTGATTTATTATGATACAAAACATCCCTATTTTATTGAAGGGTTTGTGATATTTTTGACTATAGATAAGTTATTCTTATGTCACTCATGGTTTTTGTTTAAAGTATTGACATTTTATAAGTTATTTTTAATCCAAATGTTTATGTTATATTTCAATCATTCATTCAGATGAGTGTGTTAGACAAGTATGTTCCGGGTTGGGGACCGGTAAAAGTAAGCCCTCCGGTTTGGTCTCCGGTTATTAGAGGAACTCTGGTTTGGTCTCCGGTTATTATAGGAACTCTGGGTTGGTGTCCGGTTATTAGAGGCACTCCGGGTTGGTGTCCGGTTATTAGAGGCACTCCGGGTTGGGTTCTGGTTACAGTTAGCCCCAAGGTCTTGGGACGAGGCCTTGACAAAGAATTAAAGTTTAGCATTATGCATTTCATCATTATGAAAGTGGTTATTGATTTTGCATGTGATTATTCGATTAGTAGAATAACCATGTGAATAAGTAAATGGCATTATTTCATTTTATTTATGCCATACTATGTTAAAAGTTCAAGTTTAAAAGGCTTTTGTTTTAGTTATACATTGCCTTAAATGTTTATTCTTATTTATGAAAGTTTTCGCTATATTTTTATCCTTACTGGGCATTTGAGCTCACCCCTTTTCTATGTTTTATTTTTCCAGGAATTGAAGAAGTAAATTATGAATGACCTGCAGGGATATTATGTGGGGATATGAGTGTGGATTATGGAAACAATATGTTGTTGTAGTAGTTTTTCATTTTATGATGTAATGTAAGACTTATGAATATATCTAGTATTTCCAAGGCTACTAAACCAATCGGTATTTCGAGATTTGATCTTTCTTGTGATCATGCCAATGTTATATAATAATGCACCGACTCTGGGTGACAAGGGTCGGGGCGTTACATGGGTGGGTTGGGAATTAAATATTTACAGATTTTCAAGGTCACATTGATTAAAAAGTTCAACTGAAAACTTTTATCAAATTATAATTCTTCTATTGTTTTTTTATAACTAGATTTGTTGGGAAATTGTAGAAGGGATATGTTAATTACATCAGATCCCTTGTCTAGACTGCCATAATTTAGGCCTACTCTGATCTCATGTCTTGCTCAAGATGGGTGGTGTGTAGGTAGTCCTTTTTGAATATTTGGACCACTACTTGGTTATGCTGGCCCATCTGTGATGATATTACCATTCCACTGTTTCTAAAACATAAAACTATTAAAGAGTTTTATGAGGAGGAACATTTTTAGAATTCATTCCAACCATATGTATATGGAAGCCACTAGATTCTATTTAAATAATTGTGATGTTCTAGTTTGGAAGCCCAACTAGAATAGAATCTTCACCACAAATGAATGCTATAATTATATTTTTCATGATTAACTCCATCCTCTAAACTGGGTTGTGGGTTTCTATAAACAATTTATTACTCCACATCGATCTCTACATATTTGGAGAATATGGAAACACAAGCTTATATTGTAGGTCATGTTACAACATTATAGAATCCATCTAGCTATGGTCTGCATTTTCTACTTGGATGTAGATTAAACCATCTCTCACATCTTTATTTCTTGTATGTTTCCTTGCTGGTTCATGTCTTATATGAAGGGTGTCTTCCAATGCAGCATTTCTATCTAATTGGCTGATAAACTGTTACATTCCATTTCCAAGGATGACTGTAGGGATTAGGTTCATGATCATTTATTAAAAGGAGCAGGTACTATCTTGGATTTCATATGGAATTCAAGAAACAACATGGTTTCAATAACATCAATCCTTTATTTCATTCTTGTGTTATTTCATTGCATCACGATATCTAAACTGCTTCTAAAATTCAAACATGTTCTATGAGGAACTATGTGTCTAACTTTGTTATGTGGATTTCTCTTGGTTTTAATGGCAGGATGAAGGAGGCATTGATGGGGAAAAATATTTGATGGATACCGCCCCTCCCACGATTGATAAAGGTCAATGTTAATGGAGTTGATTTTGGTTCCCCAGGTCCCTATAGATGTGGTGGTGTCTTCCAAACCTATCGAGGGCTTGGGAAAGGATGCTTCCTTCATTATATTGGAAGCTGATTTTCTATTAAATAGGATCTCTGGTCTATGATTAAGAAAATCATGTATACTGTCCATTTTGGTTGGAATGATTTATAGATATTGTCAGACTCGTCCATTCTAGTTCAAATTCTGAAATATAGTTCAAGGAATGTTCCATAGAAGATGCTACCGGTCTGGACAGACTGCCATTGGCTCATAGACTCACTATCCCTTGAATTCAAACATGTTTATCGCAAATCTAATCAGGTGGCAGATGCTCTTTAGAAAAGGTCAATCTTTGAGGTCGCCTCTAACTGTTCCATTATGTTACCAGAATATTTTTCTGGCCTTGCTAATGTGGATTATTGTGGTGAGGTTTACACTCGTCATTGTAGAGCAGATCCCTGATGTCCTTCCATGCAATTTATGAATTTTTATTTGATTTTCCAAGGAGCAGGCTCACCTGACTCTGGATATTCTCGGTATAAGAACCCTTATACATAGAATAAAGGGGTTTAACAGAAATCCATCACTATATAATTTTATGAAAAGAAACTATACCTGCATAATTGGTTTCTTCTAATATAACAATATATAAAATTTAATAATGAAGAACATGGAATTAATTAATACATTCATAAGATATTTATGTAAGATGAAGACCCTTTTTATAAACGGAATTTTACGAAATTACCAATCCTTATAATTAGAAGATAAAAAAAGATTTAGTCCTTGGAAAAAAGTTTTTATCAAATAAAACAATCACCATATATAAATATTAAACATAACTTAAAGAAAAATAATGTAATCAAACATTTACACCAGAACTAGCATGAAATTAAATTCAAATACAATTTTATTAAAATAATAACAATAAGATATAAATTATACATATGGATATAAAAATAAATTAAGTAATAAATAATGAATTATTTGTAAATAAATATATTTTCCCTTACCAAAAATTCTGAAAAACTATGTTAAAATGTAAAACATAAATATTTAATTATTGTTTTTGAAAAGAAATCAAACTAATTAATACATCAGTGTAAATCCACTTACCTCTAAACAATATTCAGAAAACTGCGCTATACGACGTGATGCATAGATTTAGATGAAGAATGTGTCATAGAATCTATCTAAATCCCTAGTTTGAAATAGGTATTTTAGTCACAGATGGGTGGATTTTATAGCCACATACTCATTTGTGCAAAAAGAGGCACAAATAAGCTTGTAGAGCAAGCTGATTAGCAAAATGAAAATAAAAAAAGTATTAACACATTCAAAAATATTATAGGAACAACATATAATAATATTTTTGATCCAACAAAAAACAGCAATGGAAAAGTGTCAATAAACTGATTAAAATTGTTATTAGAAAAATGACAATCAGATTCAACAGTCCGAAAAAAATAGTGGAAAGCAAAGAGGATTATAACAAAATTGAATATGACGTAGATTAAGAAAAAAACTGACCTCACCTAAAAACTAAGACTATGAGTTGGTTGATTTCTATACCAAAAATAGAACCCTGACCTACGGACAACCCCAATCGAAATCCCCCATGTAGGCCTCGGGTTGGTCCAAACCTCTCCATGCCTGCGCGATGTCTCCAGTCTCAGCACAACCTGACTTCACAGTGTGAAACTCCATGGACGTGAACATACGACTTTCACATGACATGCTACTTGATCTTCATCAACATCGCAACTATAGATGGTTCGACCCTACTTCATTCGACCAAGAGTCCTCTTTCGCGGCCTCTCCAAATCGACGGACCGCGGAACCGTAAACCCAAAATAGAGACGCCCCCTTTTCCCATTTTTCATATCTGATTTTTCTTTATATTATTATCATTACTATATTTTTATTAATATATATTTATTTAAAAGGAATTTCTATTTCATGTTTAACATTAAGACTAAAATAGTCATGTTATTTTATTATAATTTTAAAATTAATAATATCAATAATTTGATAAAAATTAATCTAATCAATAGAAATTTAATATTAAAATAATTAATTATTACTCCATATATATATATATATATATCATATTTTTGAAAACCAAAATATATAAAACCCAAATAATTTTTTATATAATCAATCGCATTTTTGATTATATATTTATTTGTTTAATTTAAAGTGTGAATATTAATAGTTTATTTTATTACAAGAAAGTGTTACTTAAAATATTTTATATCACTATTAAAGCATAAAATATTTTTAAATAATAATTTGAAATTTCATTTATAATCTCAATATCTAATTAAAATAAAATTATAATTTTATAATAGTATTATTTTTATACTATATTCATAATTTTATATAATTCAAAACTAGTATACCAATGTATATATATATATATACATATATCATAATTTGAAAATCAGAAACAAATTAGCTATATTCATATTTAAATATAATTATTATTTAAAATATTCTATAAAATAAAAATTTCAATAAAACTAAATAGTTAATTTAAATTATTCATTAAATAAAGGACGATAATATTTACATTTTATATAAATTTGAAAATTGTACTTATAGATAAAACAATTAATTTTTTTTATTTTAATGAAAACTAACTTAAAAATGATTAAATTATAAATAAATTCATTTAATAAAATACTTTTATGAGAAAACTAGGTTTAGATTTTTTGGGATGATACATTTATATTTAAAAATAAAATTTTACTTTTTATAGTATTTAGCTCAATTAGTTAATATTTTTAAATTTTTTTAATTTAAATCATTTTCTATAAGATATCAAAAAATAAAAATCAAAAATAAAAATAAATAATGTAGTAAATACAATTATTGTTTTATATTACTTATATTTCAAAATATCAAATATAGGTTTGTAATTGAAACATAATATTTTAGAAAATAAATCATAAATTTTTACAATAAAATGGTTTCAAAATATTAATGTTATACTTATATCCAAGTGATGTTATGAATGTAACATTTTCATAAAAAAAATTATATTTTACTATTTGCCTAAAAATCAATTATTTTTGAAAAATAAAAAAAATAAACATAAGAAGAAATTACAAATAAAAATAATTTTTTTCTAATTTTTTCAAATTAAATATATGAAATTTTAGAAATCTATTTTTAATAAAATATAAAATTATAGTGGAGAAATATTGAAATCGGAAAATAAATTTTAAACTTTGAAACTATTATTTATTCATATTTACTAGAAATTACTAATTAATTTTTTGTTAATATATTTTTTACTATCAATATATTTTGTTGTTATTTAATCATAATATAAATAATTTATTAAAATAAAACACCAATCTTAGAAATGATTATTTGGAATCATTTAATTTTTTTGTGGGTTTTCTATAATAATTGAACTTAATTAGTATTAAAAGCCATATTTATTTTTATTATAGACATATCTATATTTAGTTCACTCATATTCAAACCTTATAATTCAATGGATTGAATTTAAAATTCATGTCATATATTTATAGTTTAACTAAATATATCACTATTTTCATTTTAATTTGGTTTTATGTGAGGAGTTTATTATCAGACAGTGTATTAATTTAGGTAAAATATATAATGAAATCTATATTCATTAAATAATCCCCCACAAAATAAATTTCATCTCTATTATTTTAATTATCACATAGTAACACTTACATTTAAGATATCTATAAGATAAAAATTAGTCAAGATTTAATTTAAAATGGGTTTCAACCGTATTAATTCTAATGAGACAATATAAATCATCTATTCATTCCAAAGATTCTTATAAATTTTTTTTTCTTCCATACCATTTTAGGAAGACATCCCCATTCTTAATTTCTCTAGGGAACTCATAGACAACCCGGAACTAATAGATAATTATAGGTTGATTTGCAACATGATAGGTAATTTCCCTATTTCCAAAAATAAAATTGAGTTTATTTGGTTCTAGATAATCCATTATAAAAATTAAATAAATTTTATTCAAATTAGTAATGATAAAATTCTCATTCCAATAAATTTTAACTTATGATACAACAGTCATAGCACTCAATGTTTTCATTAATTCTCAAATCATCACTAGTGATTTAATGTTATTATAAAAATTCTTATATATAATACAGCTAAAACACTAGTACCAAGTCAATAATATAGGGAAGAATAAAATTGCTCCATAATTATCAGGATATAATTTTTGTATCAATTTAATAAGAATATTATTTTCCCATGGTTGAGGAGATTGAGGAGTTATATTATCATTTCATTCCCATCATCTAGAGAATCAACATGGATAATTACCTAACTTCCAGTATCTGAAGCGTTGGGAATTTTTCCCCACTATAGAAATGATTATCTTCTTTTTACAATAGTGATAGATATTTTCATGACATAAATTCATTCCACATTGAAATACTTAATTATTTTTATTTGAGGAATTCCCTTAAGTGATTATTGCCACATTTTTTACAAGTATAATGTTTAATAATCTTTCCTTTATAATAATTTTCTTATGAGATTCTATAAATATCTATATATTACTATTTTGGTAATTCTACATGTTTTATGGTTCATGTTTTTAATCATGAATCATGTTTTTTTGGTTATCATAACAAAAATATTTTCATCACCTTCATCTATCCCATTTGGTTCTCATGATGACTATAATTTTAATTTCCACCTTATCCATCATTTCCATGAATAATTATAGAGAAATCCATTAATAAAAAAAATTGGGTAATCATTATTAATTTACAGCAACATCAAAAGTGTTTTACTATAAATAACCAATTTAATGTTTTCCAGAAATATCCTTACCAATGTATTTTCCTATAATTATTTTACTTTAATATATATTTCACTATCTTTAACCAGAAAGGTTAACTATTTAACTAATATCCTTATTGATTGAACCTAGTTTAATTTATGACGATTTCTCTCATTATTAATAACATAATAGCTCATTTTAACTAGTTAATAATCAGTTGTTAATATTTTTAATGTCAAAATGATTTACCATATAATTCCCCCTAGGTGTTTGATACTATTTGTGCAGTTATGACTCTGTCATTCACTAGTTGATGGTTGATTTAATACCTGATATCATCTTTGGGTGGTTATTAACACCATTTTCATATATTCTATAGCTTCAATGCACTAATATTAACCATAAAAGGATGTAATTTCTTGAGCTTCAATCCACTAATTTTAACCATAAAATGATGTAATTTCTTGGAGAACCAACCATTTAATAAATTACTAAAACATTAGTTTGTAAAACTAAACATATACTTATCCCTTAAATATATAAATATGGTATTCATTAATTTTCTCTAGACAAAATCCCAAAAGTAACTAAAATAATCATAGAAAATAAGTACACTTACTTTGATATAAACTAAAACATGCTAGACCCAGAATCTAAAGGCTGTGGCTAAAAAAATATTTTTTATATACATTCATTAATGCTATGTGATATTTTCTAAGATTAATGTTTATATAATTTTAAAATATTGAAATTTAAAAATCACGATGGTAATAGAATTTTTAGGTATAGAATTTTCAGTGTCTTTGAAGATCAACAGCATAAGAAACATATTTTAATCAACTTATTTATGTTTCACTAAATTTCTACCACGCTATATCCATTTCTATTACACTCTTACATTCTACTTATATATATATATATCCTATGGAATAAAAACATAGTAATGGGGTTATATAAAATGATCTCTAAGGGAAATATTTTATCTAGGCATATAGATAATATTATAAAAATATGGGATGTAATGGATAAGGAGAGAAATAACTAATAAAAAAATAATAGGAGGATATGTTCACATAAAAGCCATAAAAGAGGGATTTAAATTATATCATAGTTTTTGATAATATCATAATAATTTGGAATCATTGAAACATGGGTATCTTTAGGAATATCCTTGATAATTGTATAAAAATAGGAAAAAAATCATATGGTAGAGTAGGATTTAAAAACAATTCTCATATCATAGTGGTGTTGGGAAAAAACTTGTTTGTTGCCTCATTTTTCATATGACAGAATCCATATACCTCTTTACATCTTTAATTAAATCTTTTTACCAATTAAGGATTAGTCTATAACTGGTGTACCTTTTAGGGTTGGGGAACAAATCATGTTCTTCTTTAGTGTTGGTAAAAAATTTATATACCACATTAGGATTACGTTAAAACCATTTAACTTCCATAGGATTATGCTATAACCTATGTACCTTCTTGATCTCTTGATATATTTATCATCAACCATTTCCTTTTAGGGTGATTTAATACTCCAACCATCATCATCCTCAATTATATTTTCCATAATATAAAAATCCTTCATCATATAAAAATAAATAATGAAATAAAACAAGTTTCAAAACATTTTAAAATAGTACCACATTAAATAATTTCATATATTTGTTTGGTTGATACCAAAAACTCAACAACACATAGGATTTATCTCTTAATGGTATTTATTGAGTGATTAATTAAAAAATTATTCCATTACAAAATAACATTTTTTTTGTTTGGTGGAAAATGATAATGAAAATTAATACTTTTACTTTATAAATTATTATTTGACCTTTCCTATGTTGACAAAGTTTGGGTCATTTTTAAAATAAAAATCTTAAAGGGGGAAGAAAAAACTATTAGAGACATTTACTCTATTATAATTTATAAAAATATTTTTTTATTATATTAATAAATTTATCTATTAAAATTTTGTACGCAAGATAAAAATTTTTATCATGGAATCTAAAAAAATATGATATTTTGAAAATATATTTATTTAACCCTAAAATCATAATAAGAATAATAAAATATTTTCATGAAAAACAGTAAATGTATATATGTTAGTCACATTAGTTAATTTTTAATATGTTATAAATATATGATAAGATAATATTTTGATATTGGAAAAAATTGCATATAAAAGTGTAGCCACTACATAATAAAGATGTAAATAATCCCAAAAAAGTATAATTTGAATAAAAAATAATTTATTCATCAAAAAATATTATAAAAAAAATAAATTTTTGTAGTGTGATGTAAGAGATAATAGCTTAAAGATTGTTAAATTTAATAAAACTGTGAATTTATAAGATCAATGTTCACAAATAATCCTTATAACTTGATGAAATAAATCAATGTTACCAACAACTACTTATGAGAAACATAGACCATACTGTAAAAGATTTTTAAATAGTGGTTTATTTGTTAATAATAAAAATCCACATAAGTCACCAAAAAATTCCAAATAATTCATTCATTGGGTATAATATACCTATATTTAATAATATATGGTCAATAACCAATCTCAAAGGGAAATGAATGAGAAATGAACGAAAAAAAGCTTTATAGATTGTGGAGGATTTAAATAAAATCATTATTAATGATAGAACATAAAATGAATATTAAATTACCATAATTATATTGTAAATAATGATAAAATATATCAAATTTTAAATATATAAAACACAAAATTATAATTATGTAAACAATATAAAACATGTCTCAAACAGATGAATATGATAAGAAAACCCATAAATTATATCCCTACATCCACGACTGCACTCTAAAATCCGATAAACCAAACATAAAATTAATAATCTGTTGTTTTTTGAACCATATTCATACACATAACCAATTATACACCATATTTAAAATAATCTAACACATATAAAAATATACACAATGTTTTTTACCTATTTTAAATATCTAGTGAATATAATATTGATTATTTCCAACGTGTTTTATATGAGTGGATATAATATTCATCCTTCTTCCAATTATAATTATTATGAAGTCATTTTAGATACTATAATTGATTAATAATAATTATTTAGGATGTTTTAACCTCATTTTAGGATATTTTGATTCATTATCCATGATGATGAAATAAAAAAGAAGAATAGTTTTTTAATCCTTAACAAACTAATGGTGATTTATTAATTAATAAGTAAAATATTGATATAAATTAAAATAAATAAAAAATAATTATTATTTATAATTTTATTTCATATTATCATAGTAATGTTGTTCTCATAGTCAAACAGGATTTATATTAATATAATTTTTCGTGTATGTTGTTAAATCGATAAAAAATAAACATGAAATGTATAAATAGTGATTATGTGATGGTTTAGTCAAAATGTAATTATACCAGTTGTCATATTTTGTGTTTAATTAATAAAATATAATGGATATGTCATTTTCCTCTAATTATTCATCATTTGAATAGTTGAATTGACGATAATCATTTATTTCTCATAACATTCATAGAATCAAAAATATATAATAAAATAACATATTTTTTGGTAAATATCATTAGCTTCCTTTAAAATATTTATTATAACCACCCACGAATGGTGGTAATGAAAAACTAAACACAATGTTCTATATTGGTGGTAGTCCGCACAAACACATGAATGATTATTTTGATTTCCTTTGAATAAGAGAGATGACTAATATAGTTTATTATTTAAAAAACTAAATTAGTTATTTATATTACAATTATTTATTAGATTTCATTTTTAAAACATACATGTTATGAAAAAAAGTAAAACTACCACGTTACTTCATATAGGTAGTAGTATATAAGTATGAATTATTTAGATTATTGATTATATTAATACAAAAATGATAATTTCATAATTACTCAATCATCAATATAATAATATAAAATTATACTAATCATATTTTTTAAAAATATTATGTATTTTTTATTTAACATTCAATCAGAATAAGTCCATATAATGAAATATAATTTAGAATGGGAGAGCTAGAAATGTTTAACTCACTTCCTATATTTTTTACAATAAAAATGCATTATTCCTTTGTGGGATGGTTTTTTTGAGATGAATGAAACAACTTAAAGGTTGATAAAATGGTGGAAGAGAGGTTTGGGTAGTATTGTTTCTTATCTAATGGGGTTATGGTGTGTTGATAAGTGAGAATTAATGATCCTCTTTTATAAGCGGAAATTGATAATGTTTTTTGTAAATAATATTTTTTTAATTATGTGATGTCACTTTTATGTAATTTCTCTAAAAAATTGAAATATAATGTATATGTAAAGATATAGGTTTGATCATGTCATCAAACATACATTTTCTCACGTGTTTTTGTAATTTTTGAATCCATTTACTCAAATATGTTTTTGTTTACAATATTATCTTTTACTACGATAACTAGATTTTTACTTAAGTGAATTTTATTTGATGTAAAAAATTAAAATGACCATTTTTATATAATTTGGACCCAATGATTAAATAATTTAAATAAAATAAACCTAATTTAATTTTTAATTTTAGAAAAAAAAATTATAAAAAAATTATAAAATATATTATAATCGACTCTTAAGAAAATATTACTTCTGTGTTAAAATATGAAATATAGTTTTTAATTTATAAAAAAAAATTTAATATATATAAAATTTCAAATAAATAACATATTTTTTAATAATTTTTTTTATATTTTTTATTTTATAGATTTATCCATGCGACGTTATAAATGTTAAAATATTTTAAAAATTTATATTTTTAATATTAACCAAAAAACACAATTACTTTAGAATCAACACAAAAGAAAACACAAAAGATAATATTATTATGATTCAACAATTTTTTTTATTTGTGAAAATTAAAATTTAAAAATTTTATAAATCTATATTTTAATATAATTGAAAAATATAGTGGAAAACTATTTTTATTGGAAAATATCTTTTAATATTGTTAACTATTATTTTTTAATATTTCCTATAAAATAGTTATTAAATTATTGGTATTACAATATTCATATTAATAATATATTTTCTCATTATTTAATCACATTATACACAATTTCTGGAAATGAAACAACAATTTAAAAAAACTTATTTTTAATCATAAAATTATTTTCATAGTTGTTTTAGCTATTCAAATTAAAATATATTAGTATTATAAGTATATTTTAATTTAATGATAAAAATAATTCATCTTTGAGTTTATCATTTTAATATCTTTTCATTAAATGGGAATGTTTTAAGAGACTTATCTAATATTTTTATATTTTATAAATATATCGTGGTGTTTGTTTTAGTTTGGTGTTGTGTGTGGAGTGATTTATCAAAAAAATATTTATTTAAAGAATATAAACAAAAAAAATTTATTCAAATGAAACACATTTTTCATTTTGTGGGTCTAATATCAAGATTTTGATTAATCACATTTTCATTCCATGTATTCTTTATTATAAGATTAATTTTTATTATTTATAAAGCATTTTATTATAAATGAATGATGTTTCATGACCAAAATATCACACCATTGTATTGGTTAAGGATTTATATCTCATTAGATACGTATTCAAGGGTACAAATTAGTTTATCATAATAATTGATATATGTTGTGTCACTCATGAATGTGATGGTTCATTGTACTAATAATATGTTTCGTATTAGAAAAATGTTCCACAGTTCAATGATTGTTATCTTTACTATGTTATGCACTCATGGATCTTGTTTATTTACTCATATTTAAAAAATATTTTGATCCATGTAATATAATAATACATGACATATAACATGATTTATTAGTCCTTATATTGGGGAATTAGTTTTTTTATGGATTTCGATTAAACACATATTATCATCTTATACTCATTTTGATATGTTTTTATTTATGATTATGTTCACCTTTACTGAGAATATGAGCTCTCATTATTCTTATTTTTTATTTTATCTAAGTAATGAAGAGAGGTAATGTAATAAAATAATAAATTTTTTTCTTATATATAAAATATACGGGATATATTTTAATCTCATTATGGTTTGTGTATTTTCATATATAAGAGGGAAAATTTACAATTGATACAAATACTGTGAATTTTATTAGTTAATATTTTTCCAAATATCCTAAAACATTATATATAAAAAGTTAATTACAATATAGTTCTTAAATTATGTTCAAATTATCTTATAATTAAGGATGTTTATCAAATACCATGTGTAAAATATTTCCTTTTATGCACTAGATCTTACAGTGTAGTTTTAGGGTGCCTCACAACTAATCCTTATATGAATTTAGCAGTTTGAAAAGTTATATAATCCCATAGAGGCTCTTGAATATTTTATCTAAATAGTTTTCATCTTTACCCATTGACTATAAATGTAATATTTATCCATATTTAATTTACTTTTATTTTTCTAAAAGGGAAAAATTGACTAATAATAAACAGTTGAGCCCATTTAGAACAAATTTATCTTCAAAAAGATTTAGTCATTAATAAAATTATAGAAATTTTTTTCCTTCATTAAAATAGTTGAATATTATTATTATATCATGAAAAAAAATATTTTCCCGTATTTTATAACATATAATTTTCATAATCAATTTTCTCATTTCTTCTAACAAATACAAGATGAAATTTCCTATTTTACAGTATCAAAAATATTATTGTAAATGTTCATGATGCAGAAAAATAATCATAGTAATTATTTATATATAAATGACAATATATTAAATATATTATCATTAAATATGATATTACAATTCATGTTTCAGAAGAAATTCAATAATAATAGATATCATCATTATATCTTAAACTCTAATCATTTAGGATTGGGTGTACTTTTTTCAATAAAATATGATTCATCTATCTATTTTAAAAATTATTTATTTCATCAGTGTCATGGAGTTACAGAGTATAAAACATGTCATAAATTTCATATTTCATCATAATAGATTCTAATATCTATTTAAAAAATAATATTCCTTGATAAATGATTATAATACTTTGTACTCTAAACCAAGAAAATATGATAGATCTCAAAATTAAGAAAGTACAATAGCATTATCAATTATACTGGGAATGTAATCTACCCACCTAGATTTATAATCAATATAATTTAAAATATTAAGGTAATAACATTAATATGTAACCATTATATCCTCTCCCCAATCATCAAATATTATTCTGGTTTAAGAGCAAGAAAATCTTCACATGTAATATATTTTACATATTATTGAGCACAGTGGAAATATCTATTACTAGAGAAATATAATCATACAATTAGATCATCCTTGATGAATTCTAAGACTAAAACTAAGAATATCTCACACCAAAGACACCAAATTTTGTCTTTATTATCTTGTCTTCTATTGGTACTAGTCAAACCATGATCTTAATTATGGTAACTTAATAAGAGAATAAGAACATGGTAGACACATGCAGGAAAAAAATCACAAAGACAATGAACTCATGGATTACATGCTTCAGACATTCATCCCAGGTGCGTAGGAGAAAATAATTTTCATATCATTCATTCAATTTTATGTTTTCTAAATTTATGATGATAAATCATATTAAAAAAAATAAATTTATACTACCATAATATGTTTCATCAATTCAATATTTCAATATTATCATCATATATTGCTCCTATCATCGAATATACATCTACGGATTCATTCTCATAAGATTGGATGATCCAAGGTTTTCTCATTCTATAACCTCTTAATATTTTTTTGGAATTATAAATCCTTTCAATCAATACATTTATTTCATATGTGGTCCAATTTCCTTCTTATATAGTTCTCGAGTATGTTTTTCATCCATGATTTCCCTCCAATAGATATAGGCATCCATATGGTAGATCAAGTAACTACCAGTTTCCTATATTATTCAATTCATTTGCCACTAAATCCCAATAAATAGGGCATTACATCTCCCACTCCATAATGATTATTTTACAAAAAAATTATTTTATGGAAATAATTTGCATCCCACTTTCACTGACTTTGAAAAAGTTTTTAACTCCTACAATATCTCTACTAATATTATAGACTTTTATTTATCTAACAGCTACTTAATTAATAATTTTTCTCATTAAAACATATGAATCCATGAATAAATCTATTAATACATGCATCATGTGATCCAACATAGCATTATATTACCATAAATATATATTGATCTATCTATGTAATTAATCCATAAAACTCTTCCCACTAAAACTCATGTGGTTTCGTACCATTCAACATGCATTCTTTGATAATACATATCTAGGACCCCCCATTAAAAATCCATTAAACCGAAATTTCTTAAACCACTAAAATTATCATCCATATTTATAGATTCTAATTAATTAACTTCATATAACTAAATATGGACTAATAGGTTATTGGGGAATCTCCTCTATTTGGATTCCCACATGATTTTATACTAGTTCATGAACATCCAAAGCTCTAAAACATGACCTAGAAAATAATTTTAATAGTTAAAATAATATTATAATACATTATTTTAGTTTTACCCCAATTAATTAAATAATATCTGAATCAATGAACATTTTAATTCTCACCCCAATATCTCACTGTCTAGCTACCATTCAACAAACAACATCATTAACCGCATGCTTATCTACTATAAAAACATTCAAATATTATAGGATCCTTCTAAGAAAAAACATCCAAAGAAATATAAGAAAATGATATTTAATTACACTAAAACAACAAAAATATTCTATATTTGACTATATATTTTATCCAAAGATACCATTACGAATTTTTACAACATCAAACTATTTTAAATTTTTGGCCAATAATTGATGTCGGTATGATGTTGATGAAATTTATCTTCCAGACACATACATTAGAAACCTCTTCGATGTCCCTACATCCAGATATATTTCAATAAAATGAAATCTAATGAATACTTTGAAGAAAAACTCTATATAATACTAGCATAATGTATGTTTTCTTCACTATGATGAACTCCCATTGAACAAAAAATTAGCGAATATAAGGCGTTCATGGTCTCTTCCTCCACTACTCAACCTATCTAGGACAATTTTATGATCTCATCATAATATTAGAGGACCTTTTGATTAACTATTTTCTTTTTATGATAATTTATTAGTCAAAAGCAGTATAAAATACATGTAATATAACTTATGTATTTATTTTCCCCTTATTTAGAATGTCCCAAGTACATATTTTTAGTTGAATTGTATATGAGAAATGAAGAATACTCCATATGTTCATACAAAAAGGGAAAAACCAAACACTTATTTCCAATATAATCCATACATAGTTCATTCCACCATAATTTTCATTCCAATTCTGAAAAAATAATTTTGTGGCGCCCTTATGGGGTTCTAAGATAGTCATATTGACATAATAAAACTAGAAATAGGTATTCTGAAACATATTTATGACTCAAACTTTTATATAATAGGTCAACATTCATCCAACCAACATATTTCATATTAAATTTAGTTTAAGGTACATTTATATAAAATATTAATCCATTAGATAAAAAAATAAACATCGAAAACAATTAATTAATATTTCACTCTTAGAAATCGAGTTATAGAGTAACATAACATGACATTGAAATTATCATCACTTATTCTCTTTAACACTGGTGTATATTTTAATACATTCCTTATATTCCATCATTTCATCATCTAATTCCTAATATCCTATCACTCTTTTCAGTGAAACCTTTCAAATAATTAAACCATGTCCATAGTTTACCTCATAATAAACCACCCAAAATAAATTCCCCAATTCTATTGCAATTTAGTCATATTATTCCATATATCAAATTCCATTAAACAATTGAACATTTTAAGAAAACATTATTTTCTTAATATTCATACAATAGAATAATTGGAAAATTATTGGGCACCCCCTATTATGTGAATGTTGTTGAAACTCTATAATATTAACATATAAGAAACCAACCAATAGAACTGCTACAAATTTTCTTCAACCTATCCGACTTAACCATTGATATATCCTTTATAGAGATCACATAATCTCAATACATGACATCCGTTTTAATGAAAATTATTTAATTTTTTTCCTTCCAATTCACTTTCTTTCCAACAGATGGCTCATATCATTAAAGGAACAATAAACACACCATTATTTGCATCACCAATATTTTTTATAATGTGAAACCTCCACCATCATTTCATCGAATCATTCCTAAACCAAAAAAGTATTTACATAAAAATGTGAACACCCTCTAATTTTAGACAATGTAACGGATCATTGGTTTCTAACTAAATTTCAATTATTTTTTTGAAAATACCTATAATCCCACCAAATTAATAGCACATACTACATGAATGTTCTGGAAAATTAGATATTTAATATTACATGAACCCATATTGTACTCCCCACAAAATTATATTAACATCATTAAGTTTTCCTAGTCGAACACTAGATTGTGAGGAAAAATAAAATTGTCTTCCATAATAGATAATTTAATAACCTTGAAAAATAACACCTCTATAAGGTTTTTATCATTCATCTCCCATCATACTATATAACCACACTATAAAAGAACATGGTGGTGATTAAGGGAACTAAAAATCACTAGTATTTAATGCTATAGTTTCTATAGTGTTACAGAAACATCAACCTCCCGAAGAAATGTATATTATGATAGAATAAACCTATATGAGTACAAATATCTAATTTAGGAAGACCTCTCACCCAATACACCACATTTATTCATCCTATCCATTGATCCAAATAATTCATTTTACTTAATTATTATCCTCTTAATAAATTAACATGATAAAAATAACATGATAAACACATTAATTCATTATTTGAAAAACAAAATAAACACAAAGAAAAAAATGGTTTGACCATTTATGTTGTGTCTATAAGAGAAAAACATCATCAAAATTTTCATTCCACATGCATAACATAAGATTTATAATGATAAAAAATCTTTCAATAATTCTAGTCGTACTAAATAATGAAGTCTCACAGACATAATCTTTTCATCATTTCATTTATGTGTGCTTCCAATTTTATCTTTATTCCTTTTTCACATCGTAATATGGAACATTAATGTGACCAGATGCAGTCCACTCAAATCCACCCCATATTTTTTTAGGAATCATAAAAATAATCTCAATCAGATTCTAAATTTACCATGTTGTCTAATTAAGTTCTTATAGGGTTCCATAAATGTTTATCTAAGAAACACTTCTTTTTTTAGAGATATGATCATCGACTCATTAGAAGAAGAAACCCTTGATTTTCTATATCATCGGTTTCACCGAATAATGAATCCTGCTAAATAATGTAATCCATTTCCTACACCAATATAATACCTTGATGAGCATGTACTTTACAAAGAAATCATTCCCATCCGATCATTAGTGGCATCACACAAGTTTGAAACTATTAATCTTACTCTTGTGGCCTTCTCAATTTTGGCTAATCTATTGGTGGTTGATGCTTCAATTTAAATCTTTAAAAACTTTGTGTTGAATTTTTTTAACATTGTATCATTATGTGTTTGGTGTTTTTGGAAGAAGTTTTGATATCTTTAGAATGTTTATGGATCCATCTTATAGAATTGTATGTTTCACTTTAATTGTTCTTTCTGGAATAATATTATAATTGTTGTGATGATTATCAATGTGTAAGATATGTCCCAATTATATCAAAATGTTCACAAGAATGGTTGGAATATTGAATAATTCCTTACAATATGAATTTCATATATCATGATTATTAAAATGTAGTCATGTAAACAGAAATTATTTATTTAGAAGGATTATTTATTGAAGAATATAGTTGGAAGGAGAAAAATACGGGCTTGGTTTACTAATTGATATGGATAAATATTTTCATATATATATTATATAAATTTATATTTATTTTATATGGTGCCATCATATTAAAAAATTGGTACAAACAAAAGGATGGGCCTAGACATGGTCAACCTCAAAAATGTGGGATACAATGGTCGACCATGTTGAGGGAAACCATCCAAGTCTAACACATAAGTGAAATGGGTGTGCATATTAGCGTTCTGACATATGCCCAAGTATAGGGAGCACTACATAAGGTTGTAGAGGTGGTACCAACATGTAGGGATGCATGATGAAAGAGGGTTTGTGATGCTTAGACACTCAATTGCATGACATTTTTGTTATACCATGCCCACAACATATGTGTATGTAGATGTGGGACAAAAAGAAGATAGTACTGTTCCCCAATCTTTTAAATTGACAAAAATAAATCTAGCCATTGGATTTGATCACACATTTAGTTGAGAGTTGTCTGATCCACATGGGGAATTGTATTTATTATTCCTATGAATGAGAACATCATGATAAAACTCTTTTTGTTCTAGGGTTAGCATGTCTACCGACACAAAAACAATTCTTCTACTCGACATCATTGTCCAATATTTTCATCTATTAAAACATTGGTGATGTATTGATTTATTCAATGTAACAATATTTTTTGATATTATTTCATAATGGGAAAGTTCGTTGCGAGGAGTCACTTTAGAACCATTGTTTTTAGCATTAGATATGCTTTCAAATGGAAGAATGCTACATGATAACACTAGTTTGAGGATATAAAAATGATTTGTGGTCAATTGAAATGAAATTCCTATGGCGATGATGTTATTATGAAAACTTATATTTAGTATGCGATGTAGTGATTTCATTATTGAGAGTGTGTTTTTATATGGATTATTATAATTCATGGTGATAATCATTTATTGATGACATGCTGCTACTTTGTGGGTATTGATGCGTTGTGGGTCAATCATGTTGAGTTAATTTTTAGAGGTGTTGAGCTTGCAAATATTAATGTGAATGAATGAAATATAATTCAGATAGATGATAACATGATTTTCCTCATAGAAAAGTAAATATTTTGTGGAATGTTAATGGTTTGATGATTATTCTTATATATAAGAAGAGATTATGAATGATTTCATGATAAAATTTTTTATATAGAATATATTTGTATAAAGAAATTTAACATTTTTGAGTCAGGAGTTTTATATCCGAATATTCTATTTGATGATAAATTAAGTTTCTACATAGTAGATTAACCTCATTAAGATACTTCCTCTCACATTCATATAATTATTGTGTCATAACTAGTTTGAGAACTAGTTAATAGTCACTTATAAACTAGGGATTTCATCCCTAATAAAAATAACGATAAGAGATCCATGAAGTACATCAGAGAAAAATTTATAAGAAATTCATTTTCACCCATATATTGAGATAAAAATCGGACCATAATAAAGTTATTTTAATTCATCATAATCAACTATATGTGAGTGAAAACATCACTTTGAGAAGAAATACTTTTTTAAAGACAGTTTGTTTAATGAATTATATTTTATTTTAGAACTATTTAATGTAAAAAAGATAAATTTGTATACTATATTAGAATAATATAGTTCATATGTCAATATCTAGAATTATTTTGATGAACCTATTTTTTTGATTTCTTTAGAATGTGATCATATAGTATTTTATTTTTCCTGAAGTGTCCAAAAAAGATCATCATTTGTTATTATCAACTAATAAATATTAATAATTGGTATTTCCTAGGATATTTTAAATTTTTTTTAAAACAAGGTTGTTTGGAACTTTTTTCAAGAGGGACTCTAGAAATCATAGTTGGAAAATATTATTGTAAAAAAATTTATGTTGTAACTGCTTGTTATTATAGAAGAGAATATTTGATTGGGGAGTCTATCCAATAACAATAAGGAGTATGCTCAGTTTGACACTGAACCGTGTAAAAAATATTGTGTCTCTATGCTATTTGTTTAATTTTTTCAAAAGTGGTTGGGATATCATAATAGAGTATCATATCCTTATAGGTCAATAAACATTAATTAATAAACTGAATTTATACAAGATTGATTCAACCTCCACTTCACTATGCTAAAAATCATCATGGGAACATCAATTGTTATTAGATTACCATGCTCTCTAAATCATGACCCAACACATATATAATACAGATAATATAAATGTTATAAATATGATGGTGTTTTCTACATTATATGGAAAGAAAAATCCTTATTAGAGGAATATGATGTTTCCCTATAATCTATCTCTTGGACTTAATTATTATGATTATATTACAATTACATTCCCAACTATTTCTGATGAATATTTGATTACTTTTATAGAGAAGAGTAAGAAAAAATTCATAGAAATTCTCAAAATTCAATATTGATGTACCTTTTAGAAAATCTCTACAAAATGGTTACGGAACATAATAATGTGAATTAAATTTTGGATTAATTAGAATGTAGTTATGAAAGAAAACATCATAGTCAATGAGGAAAAATTTAAAATTTAGAGAAGGATGTTTTATGATATCAAGATTGGTGAGGAAAAAAATGTTTCTGAATAATTAAAAATAGCTATAGAAATTGTTCGTAATATTCAACAATTTAGTAAAAATATAAATTATAAAAAAATTTCCAAAAAATGGATGAGAACGTTTCAAGACATGTTTTATCCTCATGTATGATCTTTGGTTGATCGAGATGATATTAATGTCAATTAATAACATAATATACTCATTTTATAAGTAATCTGAAAGATAATAGTTTTCAAGAAGATGATCATTGAAGAGATGGACTTTTAGGAGATGAGGATGATGAAAATGAGAGATGCTGAAATTATAAAATCCTGTGAATCCTATTATTAAAATGAAGATTGATATATTAATTTAATCCTTTCTTTTATATAAAAACAATTCAAGAAGGGAATTTTTGGGGTTAAAAGTTAATTACCACTAGGTTTATACCACTATAATTACATTGGGAGTTATTTTAGAAATTGACCGTAAAATAATTTTGTTGAACCTGAGATAGATGATAAAAAACCATAGTAAATGAAATGGGGGGAATAGGTCAAAAGGAACAACCAAAATTGATGAAATTAAGATTAAATTATTTAATTATAAGAGAATATATTTAGTGATCAAGTACGAAAAATTCTACTCCACCACAATAATTCAATAAAAAATGAAACTAACTTTATTACATTTTTTTATTTTTTTGACCCATCTGAAATTGAATATGATGAATGTGACAAAACGGTCATAGAGAAAATGTTGAAAAAATTTATTATAAGCTTGTCTGAGATAAAAAATTTCTCAGGAATTAGAATAAACTGTTATTTCCATAATAATAAAATTTGTGTGAGGAAAATAAAGAATATTTTTTGAAATATATTCTTTATATTTAACATATCAAAATACACAAAATCGGAGGGGGTAAGAATGAAAAATGTTACAGAAAATTAAAAAATGCATTTCTCTAAAATTATATCAATAGTAATTTACTTGATATAAATTTCATGAAGTACATAATATCATGAAAATTAATAGAGAATATTTTAGAATGTCTATTGAGGTCAAGTAATAATCCTCAAAATAATAAGAAAAAATGGGTTCAAATAATTGGGTTAATTCAGTACTCTATGAACCAAAAAATAAATATATTATCTATTAAAATGTAAGTCCAAAAATATGTTTTCTAAATTTTTGAAAGATGATAACTAGTGAGAAATCATATTTTATTTCAATGGATGAAATAAATACTCCAAGAACCCCCTCCCCCTCCCCAAGAATAGATACAATCTGAATATCTAAAAAGTGAACAATAAGAATCTTCATGATAATTCTATTTTTAGTTTGAAAGATCAAGATTCATGGAACAATTTTGGAGTTGTAGAGTGTTTGGGATTATATATTGTTTATTTTGGTATAACATTTCCCTACCGAAAATGATACATAGACCAGGGGGTGTTCTGAGAAAAGGATAGAAAATTCTTAAAGTAAGCAATCAATAATCTGGAATTCATCACACCTTAAAAAAATCACAAATTTGACTATTCAGATGAAATTGGGTGATTATGTGATGAAAACGGTCATATTTCTGAAAATTACATGATTATTATAACTGAATGTAAAATCAATACTATGAATGTAAACAGTGTTCAAAACATGAATGCAGAAATGTATTATTACACTAATGTTTCCATGAATGATACTGTTAAAACCAATTCATATATTCTTGATAGTTGTTGTTAATCAGACATGGATGGTGAAATATAAACTCTGAGAAACATTGATAATCATAATAGATGTCCATTTACATTTGGAAATAATAGTTCACTAAAAATTAAATTAGTTGGAAAAGAAAATATTGAAGCACAGAATTTGATGTATAATAATGTGTTTTTTTCAAAGGGTTGAAACTCAATTTTCTTAGTGTCAGTCAACATTGTGATGAAGGAAATGTTTTTTGTTAAAGAAGGATCCATGTATCATTAAAAGAAATATGGAATTAAGATCCATCACTCAAATAATAAAAACCAATGGTAATATATTTCAAATTGGTGATTCTATCAATTCCTATTATTTGATTTCAAAGGATAAAAATACATCTAGAATAGAAGGGTTGGACATCTTGTTCAATGGATTATAAGAAAATTAATTAATCATGATATTATAAGTTATTTTACAAATCTTAAAATAGAATGTGATGAAATCTGTTAAACATTTAAAAAGTGTAAATTAGCCCAAAGGTCACACAAAGGGGTGGATATCCGATCTTCTAGTTCTCTTGATCTTATTCATAATTACTTATATTTCCCAATGATAAAAATTCTAACATAGGTGATATTTGTTTCATTATATTTATTGATGAATATACTAAGATAAAAAATTTCATGATTATCATGAATAGGCTATAAGAAGCAATTTTTTTAATGAAAAGTAGAAGAAAATAGGAGAAAGAGACCATTCGCTATATTACGAAACTAAAATCATATAATGGCATGGAGTTTAAATTTAATTATTTTGAATGTTCTTATTCAAAAAATATAATCAAGAATTAATATATCACATCATATACACCACAACACAATGGGGTAGATCAATGAAATAATAGTAGCATACAAGGTATGAGAAGGACTATGTTAGCTGAACACAATATCTCATTTTATTTTTGGAGAGAATATTAATTCACTACCATAAACATACAAGAAATATGTAAACTAATAATGTAAATATAAAATATATAATATGAAATTTGGTAAAAAAATAAACCAATTTTAAAATATATCATTGTTTTTAAAATCCCTTTCATTATAATGATCATGAACATAAATCAATAAGAATTTAAATGAAATCTAGTTGCTAGAATTTTCATGCGCAACCTATCTAATGGAAGTGGATGAATATGATGGAATAAAGAGATGAAGAATATATTTAACTATATTAATGTCATTATTTTTGAAAATAATCACAAATTAGATGTCACAGTTCATACAGATTAAGAATATTTGAAATAATATTGTATGGAATAGGATCAAATAAATGATGAAGCTACTGGGAAGGACTAAAATATTGCAAATATTGATTTTTAATGAACCAATGATGAATATAGAGCTCTTGAAAATATGATAAAATAGTATAAAATATTGATGGAACAAGTTGTGGCTTAAAAATATTGTAAATCATCTATCTCTAGTTGAAAAAATATTTGATTGAGAAACAATGATCAAACTACACATATCTCTCAAATTGAAACTAATAATGTGGAAAAGGTAGTTGAGTATGCAGAATAGAAACATGTGATTAATGATGATATGAATCATATTAGTAAGAAATCAACATGGGATATCTTATTAACACCTAAAAAAGAAAAAATTTATTATTACCAAGTGGGTTTTTTGAAATATGCTTAATAATAATGGTGATGTATCAAGAAAATATATAGAATAGAGTGCAAAGGACATTTTCAAATGGAGTCAATTTACATTAAAGAATCATTTTCCATAGTAGAAATACTCTAAACTATTATAATATTCTTGGAATTATTAACGCACAAGAATTATGAAGTTCACATAATGGATATAAAATGTTTCTTTATAAATGGTGTTCTTGAAGAAGAAATAAATAATGGAATACCTAGTAGTTTTTTATTAACTAACAATAGAATCATGTTATACAGATTGAGAAGGATTTTAATTTTTTGAAAAAGACCCCTAAGGACAAATTTTAAAAATTAGATGGTTGTATGAAGGATATGATATTTCTAAAAGGTAAAGATAGAAGAAACCTTTATGCGAGAGAAATGTAAAAAGGTACTGTGACAGTTATTTTATATGTGGATGCTATCATATTTGTTGGTTGAAAAGAAGGAATATGTGTAAAATGGGAATATAAAATGAAAATATATTTTGCTATGTCTACACATGGATAGATGAAATATTTTATAAGATTTCAAATTGTATAGAAACCAAATTATATATTATTTATCATAGGAAAAGAATACTAGAGAGTTACTAAAAAATTCAAATGCACAATGAAAAAGAAGTTTCAAAACCCATTTCAATTGTAACTAAATTTTGAAAGATGAAGTAATAAATAGTGTTAACCCAAAATAGTTCTGTATAATCATTAAAATTGTGATTTATCTCATAGAATCAAGGTCATTTATAACTTATGAAATTAGTTTATGTGCCAAATTTTAGATTTACCCAAAAGAAAACCACATTTTGGATTCTAATAGAATTATGATATATGTGAAAGGAACTCTAAACTATGTATCTTATATAGTTAGAGTTCAAATTTTAGTCCTTTTGGGATTTATAGATGCTTATTATGTAGGTGATTGTATAGAAATGAAATTAACCTTTGGTGTAAAATTTATTCTCAGAGAAGGGAATATCAGTTAGTACAATAATAATAAAAAATTCAGCAACACTAATCCTGGATAAGGATAATGTTTTTAGCTAAATATGCGAGTAAAAATTTTATTTGGATGTTGTTACAATTGAAATATTTGAAAATTGAGATTGAGAGACTGAGGAAATTTCTTATTATAATAAATTTTTTATTCAATTATTTAAAAAAATGTACAACATTCAAGATCATAGAATATTAATATCAGGTTTCATTTTATAAAATAAATGGTGGAATGTGGAGATTTAAATCTAGAAAATATTTGTACGAATTATAAAGTTGTAGATATTTTCAAAAAGGAAATTCCAAGAGTGAGGTTTGATAAGGTAAGGATAACACGTCATGTTCATCCTTATCCTGTCAATTGGATAAAATCAATAGGTACCTTCTTATTCTATATTATTTGATGTGTATTATGATGAATAATTATGGAATTTTAGGATATGTTATTTTCTTTATTGATTTCATTTAATCACTTGATGATAAATGTGAATGCATCTCTGAATGGAGATCCATCACAAGGATTGAGTTATCAAATCACACTATAATATCATTCTAAATTTTAATAATTTAAGGGGACATATTTATTAATGAACTGTTGAGTCAAATAGGTAATTATTATTATGATCCTAAACGTTTTGAAGAGTTTTATAAAGTGTTTGAAGGCAATTGTACATCATTTGAGACATTCTGACCTTTATTTCACGTGCCTAGTTATTTAAAAGACATCTTTGATTCACATGGTTATATCTCTCTTATTTTCTACATTTAGTATGAAAATGTAGACTTATAGGTGATTAACTAAAGTCTCCTTTCAACATATAAATTGTTGTCATTACATCATTTATGACAATAAGATAATATTTTTTTGTAGGATGAGATAAAATATCCCAATTACCCTAGTCATTTTATTTTCATTAAGGGGGCGTACAGTGATACACACATAATAAATTTTATGGGATAGAGTATATATGAAGGGATATTGAAAAAATATATGGGGGGTTGTTTAACTTAAGTGTTACACTTGTTTTTACAATGTGTAAATACGTATTTTGTGATTTTGGATAATGTGGTGGTTTATTGAGTATTTTTTTAGATCTATTTTATATATTTGGATATCAGGAATGGAAATTTGGGATTGGTATAATTGAGTTTATATTTATTTCTAATCTCCAGTTTCTAATACATTTGTTATAGGATGACATATTTTTTACAAAAAAAAATTGGAATATTGATGTAGGCCATGTAATATAAATTTCATATTGTATGATGTTTATAAGGTTGGAATGCAAAAGGAAGTATTTTATGTATAAGGATTATATATTAAAGATGATAGTTAGGAGGAGAAGAATATTTTATTTATTTTATAAATGACGGGGCATCGGATTTTTATTTCTACACGTAGATATATTTCCATGTATTTTTTATGTTTTTCTCCTATTAATTTTTTTTGGACAATCTAAGGGATAGCCCTTGTCGGGTTTTTTCTCAACACATGTGTGTCCTAAAGGCTGACCATGATGAGGGTTACCATCCAAGAGTATCTCAAAGTTCACATTGGTGGGTGCATAAACACACATACATAGCACTGCGTAAAAGACCCACATCATAGAGAAGTAGAGTTAGCACCAACATGTGGGGATGTAGGATGGTTGGGGGTTCATGATTTCTTGCCGCTCAATAGTGAGACTTGTTAGTTTTACCACTTCCCTGGAATATATAAAAGTTTATGTGATACATATGGATGCAGCCACTATCCATCCTTATTATAAAAGTATGGAAATAACTCTAGTCAGCTAACATATACTTACATTTAAATGAGAGTTATCTTATCTTCATTGAATATCATCTTATTCTTTCCTATGAATGATCCTTTTGTGATCAGACTACACATGGTCAATGTTTTAAGGGCTAAAACCCATTTACTAAGCTACCATATGGGACCATTCTCCACTTTTCTATATTACAAATAATAGGTGAAGTCATGATTTCAAAACTTCAGCAAAATTCTTTATAATGATTCTTTTCTACATGAGTTCTTCCTTTGGAGATATTTGGTGAACGTTTTTTGGGATGGAGATTCTTTTTGGAAGAATAATTATATGCAATAACAGTGTTTTTTGGATGAAAAATTGTTCCATTATCAACTGTAAACAAAATTTCATTCAGTTCTGATTTGGTGTGAATGATGTTGTTATGTGGACTTCCATTTAGTCTGTGGTGATGCAATTATGTGAGTGAGAGTGTGTTTCTTTGAGATTTATGGTACATTGTAGTGAATCTCTTTTATGAATGAGGTTTTTATGTTTTAGGGGTATTAATTCTTTTTGGGTGAGAATATTGAGATAATGTTAATATGAGGTGAGTTTTCATACATTCATGTGGATGAACCAAAATTTTTTCCGATATATGATTCCATGCGAAACCACTTAGAAAATGAAGTGCTCTACAATATTCTACAAGTTTTCAAAAGAATATATTATGAAAGAAGAGAGTATGCATTCTTTACAAATAAATAATTCTATAAATAATATATTTTTATAATGGAATATGAAATATACCCTCGGAAGAGTTTGGCATATGGAGATTCTATGTGTTCATAAATTAAAATGCTTCATTGTAGAAAAACATATTTAAGAAACTTCTTCACATGTTCGCATAATTTTATAGTGATAAATAGTTTGATAACTGGTGATTAGTCTTTTTTGAATTATGGATTTCATCTATGATCAAAATGTTGATGAAATTTCGCAGAAGTAAAATGGAGATAACATTTTGAGAAATTAATTTTATTCTCATTGAGTGATATCATTTTCACGTAGCAGTAAAATTATTTCTATTCTCCATGTAGAAGTTTATGATAGGGAAAACATTAGTTATTGATATAATATATTTGTGTGAAAACATTTCTCCTATCGACATATATTGTATTCCATAAGTATTTATGGAACATAATATGAAATTGTAATACTATATGAGAATCATATAGCTAAGATGTATAGAAGAATAATTTTAATGAAGAACCCCTTTAGTGGAGCTATTAGGAATGTGATCATATTATATTTCATTAATCATGAAGCATTAAAATAAATACCATCATCTGTTGTTTCTCAACTAGTCAATAATAATAAGTGGTATTTATTGTGTTTTTATAGCCATTTTTATAACAAGGAAGTGTGACATTTTTGTTAAAATGGTACTCTAGAAAGAATTGTATGTGTCTATTCTAGTGAATAAATGTATGTTGTAACCAATTTTGATTATAGTTGTGAATATTGAATTCAGGACTCTAAAAAATCAAATGTAGGAGTACGCTCTTTTAGATACAAATCTTGGTAAAAAAATCTTTTCCTATGCTATTTGTTTTACTTCATTTGGTACAGTTTTTGTTTTCATTATAGTATATTGTTTCCTAATAGGCTAGTAGGGGTTAAAATAAAAAGAAACAAAAATTGTAAAAATCAGCACTAATTCTCCCCCTACCTCTCAATGGTGAAACTCATCCTAAGAACATCGGCTTCATTTCCCAATCTGGATCCATAACTTAATCATTGAGTATATAAATTAGATGAATGTTTTGAGAATTACAAAACACAGACTACACTATGATCTATCCATTGAACTAGTCTATCAAACTAGCCCCATTAATCATCTAATGGTATCACACCACTAAATTTTTATTACTTGATCAAATATTATAGGGTCCCACGTAAAACATTAATTCAACTGATATTTGTGCAAATAAATTATTTTATCATACGCCTATATAACATCAAATGAAGTGACATTAGCTTCCCAAATTATATATTATGTGGGTTTGGTGAATTGGATCTCTCTGGATTATCTCTTATATTTTTAACCAATGAATAAAATTACAAATTTATAAAAATGTGAAAGTAAACAATTTTCACAGAAAACCGAACAAATACAGAAGAAAAGAATAATGGGTTTTTTTCATCTCATATATTTTGGTAACATTATAATTTTTTTTTCATGTTCTATAAAATGAAAAATAAATTTGAAAAATGATTTTAAAAAAATTTTATATTGGTAAAATATATATATTTTATGTCTCAATGTTACCACTATACATTATATAATTTTTTTTGGGAATTAACTATATTTTATAATTTTAGATTCATATTGTAGTTATTTTCAACATAAAAAATTCTATAATTAAATAAAAACAAAAAATTTATATCATTTATTCACTCACACACTTTTGAAATTGTTTCTTTGAAAACTTGTGAGAGTCTTCACTGCTGAAAAAATAGTTAACAAGTTTAGAAAAAAATATTGTAATCCTATTTTTCCCATTTTTTATTTTGGTGTTTTTTTACTTAAATCTATAAAATGTACTTTCTTTCTTCTAAATATGATGGTATTCTACTAAAAAGGTCAACTAATATGTTCCCACTACCATTATAATCCTTTTTCACCATATCATATTAATTATAAAACCAAATATATCTTAAAATACTTGTGTTTTTAAAATTTTTCTTCATTAATATTTTTATTATATAATATTAAATGAATATAACACCATAAATTATAGAAAGTAACATCTATATTTTGTCAACCAAAATTGAATTCCTAATGATATTACTTATTTGTGTTGTATTTGTTTTCTTCCATTTAATGAGTGATTAAGTAGTATGTTTAATTTTTTATTGAAGAATAATATTTACTAGGAAGTGTGTTTCAATGTCCCCAAGCTCTAAAATCTAGGATGAATGATGTTCCCAAGAAATTATATGTAATTTATTTTTCTTTTTTATGATGATAAAAGATTTATCATCAATCTTATAAATTTACATGTTTTCCATAGTAATTTTCTTATATATGATTTTATAATTTTAAAATAAGTAATTTATTTTGATGAGATTTTGAAGGCAATTTATCCATGATAAATTACATGGTCATATGTTATATTTTTTTGAAGAAGTTTTTTAAATTTTGAGGATTTTTGAACAGTTCCAAAATCCTAATGACATGTTTCAATTATACTAGGTGAGTTCACATTATTTAATAATTTATTTTAAAAATGAAGGCCATGAAAATATTTATTTTCATGATGAAATTTTAATGTTAAGTGTATATATTTTAATTATAGGGACTTGGAAGTTGTTATAATTTCAAGATTAATTTTGACATGAAATTAAAAAAAGGTTATGAAAATTATTTTTTTTGTATATAGGATATTAAATAAAAGTAAATGATGTGAATATTTTATTTCCTTTCAATATTTAATAAATATTTATAATATCTTTATATTGGGCCTTTTCCAAAAAATTGGTCAGCCATTGAACAACCAAGGAAACTCATAAACACCACATGTGGAACTATAAGGTCTACCATGTGGGAAGTCGGTTGAACTAGCTAGTCTGAGGTTAAGTTGATGAATAACACCCATTGGGAGAAATGGGTGTGTGTAAATAATGTGAAAATGTTTAAAATGAGGGAGCATAGGTGACCACATAAAGTTGTGGTGCGACTCATATTATGTGTGTGTGAATGTGTGTCAGGGTTCCAACCCCAATTCTATATCGATAGATTTCTAAATGGGATTATAAAACTATTTATAGGATATCTAAAAGAAAAATTGATATGGGATGGGTGGAACACTAGTATTATTCAACCACATTAAAATCAAACAGATATGAGCTTAATTGTACAATCATGTGAATCAACGCCATCCAATTACTCTCTATTATTCATCCAGTCACATGATTGGTAAATGATCTCGCAATGTATAAAATAGGAAAATATCTTATTATAAATCCTAGAAAAAAGGACATGTTCAATTGTAGTAATATCCAACACACAATTTATATCTTCCATGCATGTGATTATTTGAATAATATGCTACTCTATGAGGATATTCAACATTGTAATGAAGTGTTATACCTATCCAAGGAATGAATGCATCACATATCTACATTGTAAAATTTAATGAACAAAATTCATTGGAACTTTCTATCATGTAAATCTATTTGCAAATCAGTTGGTGTCTATCGAGGATCCACATGTTTGAGCGATTCCAATCACACGACCGTGTGTCCCCTTAGGCATCTTATGAGGAATTCCACATGTGTAGTGTTTGAAAACCTTGAGATAACTGAAGTCATCTAGAGCATTAATAATATATGTTAACCCAAAATTATTAGTAGACAGAAGTTTTTTTACTAACGGACCAATATAGTTAAATTTAATCTATAAATACTGATACACGATACCTAAAACAAAAGATGAAATATATAAAAGATCTATGAAAAAGGAAACACTCATTCTATTCCATGTGATCATATTCAGGTGAATAATTATCCCACACATGATCCCTCCAACCAAAATATAATATATACATAGGCTACCCTAGTAACACAAATTATAAGTTTATCTACATGATTTATTCACAGGATGGATAAAGATCATTCTTGATCCATTCACATGAGGGATACGAAATTCATAGGAATTCGAGTATATGTGATGTAAATCACCCCACAATCATCCTAGGCTATGTGAAGGATAATGACCCAATGACCCTCCATGGTTATTCTAATAAGATGATAAAAAATTTATTTTATCATGTTATCAGGAGTTTAACGAAGAATTCATATTCATCGAAGAATATGGCATGATCATGATTTTGGATGATAACTTGAATTCATCTGAACAAAGACACCCAAACATATTTGTACGCTATTGAAAATAAAACATAATGAAATCATAGGTATATAAAGAGTACATAAATTGATAATAATACATAAAATAAAAGTAATTAAATTTTTTTATGTGATCAGGGTTATTGATAATCTGACTATATAATTCAATATAATAAATTATTTTTTAGACATAAAAAAGGAGACTATGCTATTTTGACTGATATGGTATTTTCTAATTATTATTCAGACCATTTATTATTGATTTATCTAGTATATTTATCATGAAGATACTATTTTGAATGAATATGAGGTAGAAGAGATAGTGTACAATATTTATATTCATTTGAGAAAAGATTATTATTGTTATATTTTGAGGTATCCATTTTGATTTGTAAATTATTAGGATGATGATTAGATTAATTGGATTCAAGATAACAATATTTATGTTGTTATTCTGATCACTTAAGTAGGAGCATGTTTACATCCTATAATTATGCTACAAAGAAGAACATGCATTATACCATGTCAGCACTAGGAAAATGATTTAATGGTCATGCACATTATCTTTATTTTTTTTATAATAAAATATAATACATTTATCTGCGGGATAATAACCACTATATAATTAGGACATAAATATCCACTCTAGAGGTGATCTTCATTAATATTATTGGTGTTCTTTGTTCTTTATTATTTTGTGTTCATGATTTAGCATTATAGTTGTGGAAAATAATAAAACCATTCACTAAATAATATATAGAGGTATTAAAAGGTATAAAATTCTTAATGTGATAGAAAAGAATACTAAAATTATTCATCCACTTTATTTTTGTGGTCATCCCAAATTTAATATGACAATTGGGCTTAAATTATTTCACACCACTAATTCAATTATTTGATTTGAATCTTCTAGATAATTTTATTTCTCCTCTAAACATAGAGAGATTTATAAACCATGAGGATTCATACCACATGAATTTAAAAATTCTTTCTTATCTAATAAATTAAAATATTATTAAAAAATGAAAAAAAAATTAAGAATAAATTACTCTTGTAGAAATAAGATGGTGAATCAGTTTTGAATCTAATAATTCTGAGAAAGATAAGTCATGTATGGGTTTATATGAATATGTATATCATTGAATTTTGAAAGAGATGGAAAAATTTATACCTTTTATTTTGATGAAGAGTTATTATTTCTATTATACCAAGTTTTTAAATCAAAAAATACTAGTAGAAGTGGTGATGAAATGTTCACAGACTCTGAATGTTGTACATATTTATGGAAACCCATATAAGAAGATGCCACCAAAAAAGATGTAGAATCTATTAAAGGAGATGGTGAACTTACATATATTTTGATGAAATATGTCAAATAATCTAGACAATATAATACAACGAGATCATTCTCCATTATTCGGGAGAATGATAATGTTAGTGAAGAATTGATTTTTGAAAAGTAATAAATTCTTTTTTGATGATGCCTTCATAGATGAGTTATTTTTTAGGATCTATTTATGAAAAAATATCTTTTTGGTTGGATATTCATTGTGGAGGAATAATTATAGATAATAATAGTGTTTTTTGGATCAAAAATAGATTCACGATCAACCCCAAACCAATTTCCTTTCAGTGCTTATGTTTTGTGGATGATGTTTCATTGTGTTCTTCTATTTAGTTTGAAGTGATGTAATTCCACCAATGAGACTATGTTTTTTACGCCTGATGAAACATCATATTGAAGCTCATATATGGATGAGATTCTACTACTTTAAGAGTATTGATTCTTTGAAGGTCAATTATATTGAGTTATTATACGTTGGAGGTGAGTTTTTAGACATCAATGTGCATAAACCAAATTGTTTTAAGTGAGATGATTTCATGCGACACCACATAGAAAAAAAGTGATCTACGTGATACTATAGGTTTGAAGATGAAGTTAATATATGAGTATAGATTTTTCATGATTTTTATATTAATAATTCTATTCCTAATATCATTGTATAAAATAATATTAAATCTTCTTTGTGAAGAGTTTGATATAAAGATACTCCATGAGTAGATAAATTGAAATAATTCATGGTAGAAAAAAGCCTTTAAGAAACTTCATCACATGTTCTTATAATTCTCAAGTGATAACTAGTTTGATAAATGGTAAATTTTCACTTATAAATTATGTATTACTTCCCTGATGAAAGTAAATATAAGAGAGAACTAAAGTTATATCAAGATAACATTCTATGAAATGATTTTTTTTCTCAAGGATTCAGATCATTTTCTCATTAAATAAAATTATTTTTAGTCATTACACATTTTAATATTTGATGGTATGCATTAGTTAGTGATGGAGTATATTTTAGTGCAGAAAGTTACAAAGGTGATATATATTCTATGCATTAATTTTTTTTTAAAAACATAATGTATAATTGGAATACTCCTTGAGAATAATATAGTTAAGAAGATAATACGAATAATGTTAAGGATGAACCTATTTAGTGAAGTTCATTGGAATGTGAGCATATGATATTTTATTTATCTTGAAGGCTCAAAATAAAGACAATCATCATTTGTTGCTAAACCAGTCAATATTAAGAAGTGATATATCTTGTATTATGTGTATACTTTTTTACAACAATTAAGTGTGATAAATTAGTTTGATTGGGACTTAGGAAACCATTATCAGACACTATGATAGAGAATAAATGTATGATTTAACCGCTTTTGATTAAAGTGTAGAATTGGTGATTGGGGAGTTTAACCAATCGCAACATAGAGTTAGCTCATTTTTTAATCGAACATTGTAATTTTTTCTCCTATTATATTTATTTTTACAGAATTTCAATGATGATGTGTTATCATAAGAAATTATTAAATCCTAAAAAGTCAATAGGAGATAATTAAAAAATATATAAATTGTAAAAATAACATTTAATTATACACCGTTTAATTGGTGAAACTTTTCTTGGGATATTAAGCCTCATTGCCTCATATGAATCCATAATCCAATCCTTTAATCTATGAATTATATGAATATTTTCATAATACACACCTTTATACTCTATTATGACCCATCCACTAAAAACATCTATCCAACGAGTCTCATTTATCATTTGATGGGATCACACCACTCAATTTGTATTCGTCGATCAGATATCATATGGCCTCATGGAAAACATATATTCAACTGATATTACCTTAAATAGTTTATTTTCTCATACAAATATTAAACAACTGGTGAAGTGACATCATCTTCCTAAACCATAACTTAAATGGGTTAGATTCATTTCTTGTATGCAGATTCCCTCTTATACTTTTTATCCATGACTAAAATTTCAAATGTCTGATAATGGGAAAAAGATACCGTGTTCATAGAAAACCTAACAAATAAATTACAAAGAAAATATTTTTCTCATATCATGTATTTTTGAATTATTTTAATAATATTTTTCAAGTTCTATAAAATTAATAATTTATTATAGAAATGGATCTCAAAATAAATCCAAGGATGTAAATATATGCTTGTTATTTATGGTTTACTATAAAAACTAGTCAATATATGAAAACAAATGTGTAAGTTACTATATTTTATAACATTATATTAATCTCTTAGTTGTTTTAAACTTCAAATATTACATAATGAAGGAAAATACAAAATGAATGTCATTTTTCACTCCCAAACGTTTCAAATTGATTATTTGATAACTCGTGAGAATCATCATTAGTTAAAAAAGGGTTTGCAGGGTCAGAAAAAATTCGTGTAATCCTATTATTCCCATAATGATTTTTTGATGTTTTCCCTTTATTATAGATGGTATTGTGTTTTCTCCTGAATCTGATTGTATTATACCCAAAAGGTCAACTAATAAGTTCCCATTACCCTTATTTTCTATTATTACTATATCAAATTATTGGGGACAATTATATCTTAGAAGACACTGTTTTTAACTTTTTTATTACTTATAACTGTCATTTTATAATATTTTATGAAAAAATACCATAAATCCATGAAAGTAACATCAATATTTCTTCAAACAAAAATTCATTCTTGATGATAAAACATTGTTTAGGTTGAATTCATTTTCAATCAGTCAAAAAGTGATTAATAATGAGATTTAAATATTTATTGAAGAATAATACTATCGAAGAAGTGTGTTTCAATGTTTCCAATCTCTATAATATATAACGATTAAGGTTCCCAAATGTTATGTGTATTGTATTGTCTAATTTTTATGAGGAACAAATATTAATTAAGAATCTTGTAAATTTATATGTTTTACAAAATAATTTTCATAGATATTCATTTATAATTGAAAAATATATATTTTATGTCGATCCCATTTTGAAGAATAATTATCCTTGATAAATTCCAAGGAAATATTTTATATTATTTGGAAGAAGTAATTTAAATTTGTATGATTAATGAGTAGTTACTAAAGCCCAATGACATGTTAAAATTAAACTTGTGGGTGCACATTCTTTAATCTTTTAAAAACATTAAGGGCATTAAAATATTTATTTTCATGAAGATATTTTATGTTTGAGTGTATATGAAATATTTGAATATGGGGGACATGAAATATACCTATAATTGGATAAATAATTTTATCATTAAATTAAAATAAAATGGATGTAAAAAATAATATATATTTTTTATTTTAGATATTAAATAATAAGGAATTTATTTATTGTTTTAGTACCTTGAAATATTCAATATATATTTAGAATATTTTTTGACTTAGCATTATCCCAAAAAATAAGCAAGCCATTGACCAACCAATGACCAACCTCTTCACCAAATATGGGACTATGGGGTCAACCACGTGGGATATAGGCTGACCTAGTTCATGGTGGATGGATAGTGTGAGGATAATGGAATTCATATAACTCATATGGGGTGCATGGGAGTGTGTATATATATTTTCAATAGAGTGAATAAGAGGGTTCAGTAGGGAATACACAATGGTGTGGTCTGGTTTGCATATGTTGTGTGTAAAGGTGTGACCATGTTCGAACCATGGTACAATTTTCATAGATTACTAAAGAATATTGTACTATTATGTATAATATATCAAATATAAAACTTTTTATGCAATGGTTGATACCTAATTATTGTTCAACCACATTAAAAACATACATATATTAGCACAAACATTTGATCATGTGAATCAATTCCATCCACTCACACTCAGTGCTTCTTCCCATCTAAGGATCAATATATGATCTCACAAATTCCGAAATATGAAAATATATTATTATCAAACATAAAAAAGGGATATAGTTTAATTTCCTTAACACAATGAATAAATTTTGTATCAAGAATTCATGAGATTATTTGAATTATATGCTAATCTCTAATTTGTATTGAAGTAATAGTAATGATTCTGATATATCCTGGCCCGAATCCTTCACATATCTACATGGTACCTTGTGAAGAAAAAAATTCAAGAGAGTTTTTTTTCATCTAGATCCATAGATAAATCATGGTGTTATATCAATGTGTCGCATGACTGAGCGAAACCAATCACATGATCGTAGATCCCCTTCAACATCGTTTGAAGTATCCCAGATGTGTTAGATATAAATACCCTAAGATACATTGAGATCACATGGAAGATCAAGAATATATGTTAAAACAAAATTATTATATGAAGCATTAAAATTTCTAAATGGTTACAGTCAGTAAAATTTCACCTATAAATACCGAGGATCAATGCCTAAAACAAATAATGAAATATATAAATAGTCTCTAAAAAGAGACTCTAAATAAATTACATGTGAACTAGTTCATTTGGATACCAATATCACTCATGATCCCTTCATGCAAAGGAAAATATATCCATAGGCTACCCCATCACACAAATTAGAAGTTGATCTACTTGTTTTATTCAAGTGATAGATGGGGATATCGCTTGATCTATTCACACAAATGACAATAAATTCATAAGAATCCTAGTCTATGTAATTTACGAGATACCACAATCATCCTAGGATTTGTGATGGAGAAGGACACTATGAACCTCCCTTGTTATTATAAGAAAAAGATACGACCTATTTTTTCTCATGTGATTCTGAGTTTCTTGAAGCATTAAGATTAATTCTAAGAAGATGGTGCATTCATGAATTTGGTTAGTAACTTCCATGTACAAGTATAAAGACATCCAAACATCTATGTGTACCATTGAAAATAAAACAATATGACATCTTGAAGAAATAATGTGTATGTATCTTCATAAAAAGAACATAAAATAAAAATAATTTAATTAGAAATGTGATATTGGTTTTTGAGAATATAACTCTATAATTCAATATATAAAATTTTCAATTAAAATAAAAAGGAGAATAAGGAAGTGTTATGGATTTGGTAATCTTAATTTTTATTCAGATCATTGATTTTTGATACATCCAGTTTATTATTCCGGATGATGTTATTATGACTGATGATAACAAAGTAGAGATGGTGAACTATATTTCTATATATTTGAGACATCATATAGAATATTGTATTTACGGAAAATATTTTCAATTTAAAATTTTTAGGATGTTGGACAGATTCATTTGATTCTAGAGAAGAATATTTCAGCTACACTACTGATCACTTCATGAGGAGTAGGTAAACATCCTATAATTATTCTATAAAGAATAACATGAATTATATCATGTCCATTATAAGAAAATGGGTTTATGGTCATACCATTTATCTTTCTTTTTTTGGTAATAAAATATAATCAAAGTACATTTGGAATAATAATCACCATATACTGGGGAATTACTTATCCACATTAGAGATGAACCACATTATAAATCTTGGTGTTCTTTGTGATATAATATTTTTCATGAATTATTTGTAATTATATGTGGGGAAAATAAAATATTCATTCACTGGATAAGTGATGGATATAATAAAAAGGTTAAAAGTGTTAAATATATAGACATTCATACCACAGTGATTCATCCACCCTCTTGGCTTGGCCATCCCAAAGGGAAACCAATAGTTGTTATGAATTTAGTTCACACCTCCAATTGAATTACATGATCTGAATCTTATTGAAAATATGAATTCTCATCTCTATTCAAAATGATGTGAATGCCTAGATCAATTATATCAATTTCATATTACAATTATATCTTATCCAATACATTTAAATATATTTTAAATAATTAACAATGAATGTTTAATAAGGAATCACTATTGTGAAAATAGGATGACGAATCTTGTTTTGAATCATGTATTTTTGAGAAATATATTTCATTATGGATGTATAATATTGTGTAAATCACTATAATTATAAATATATAAAAAAATTTATACTTCATATGATGATGAAGATGCATTAGATCTGTATACAACATTTTTCTTTTAAAAATGCTATCAAAGGTGTGGAAAAAGTCCCTAGTTAATGAATATTGTAATGATTTGAGGAAAATATTATAAGAAGAGACAAGCGATCAAGAAAAATCTATGAAATGATATGGAACATTAGAACAAATCATTATGAAATACGTTGATAACTCTAAAAAATGTAATACCATGATATATATTTTTTATTTGTATGAAAAATAATTAGATAACTAGTAGATTTTTTTTACTAAATAATACAAGATATAATAAGACTCTCTAAAATAATTGAAGTAAAAAAGTATAAAATGTTGAACATGAACAAAGGTGAATCAATATTAATTATCAGCAACTTAATAGAATTTCAGACAAAGAGTATTCCACTAATAACGTTTATAATAATAATAAAAATTTAAGATAAATATTCCCTCATAGACATGAATATTTATTATGAGATCAACGAAAATAAGTTCAAGGAGCTTAAAACCTTGTCATAGGAGATACGTAAGATGCATTATGAGAAAATTGTGAAGAACAAGGAATAATGTTCTGATTGTATGAATTATATAGAGGACGATAGAAATATCCCAATCATGAAATTTCATGATCATGATGTTAAAACTAAAAATTATCAACATACTAAATATGATTAATCACAATATCCAATTAAAGAGATGTTACAATACGTGTTACTCCCATAAATTTATATAAATAGGATTGTTGTCTTAAAATAAAACTATATGGTTTAAATAAAAGTATGAAATCATTCAGCATTGATTACCATGTTATCCCAAATATAAGGGCTCCATCCACCTCTGATAATAACTTCAACAGTAACACTAGTCTTATAAAAAGTGTGTGTTAAAAAAATGAATGTGATAGTTTTTATAATGATATTTTTTTAATTTTTAAACAATATATTCTTTGTGAAGAAATATATTGTCAGATAAGGTTTCTTCACTAATGAATCCCATTATCATAATCTAATGAAATAAAATCAATGTGCATTCCAATCAAGATACTATAATTAGAAGGAATATATTAAGATTTATTGGCTACTTTTTGTGATGTGAAGGATTATAGAATATTGCAATATGTTGGTTGTTATAATAGGTCATTATTTGAAAAAATGAGGATATCTAAAAAAAGGGGAGAAAAAATTAATGAATAAAATTCCTAATATCAAAGGGATGTGACTACATTTTATAAAAATATTTCAGTTTTTGATAAGCCATTGTGGAATTTCCAATGTTTTTTGTTATAATGAAGATGAATGAATGTATAAATAATTAAAACACTCTACTACAACATTTTTAAATAAAATAACTAATTAATATAAATAATCTAACCATGTGGTTATCAAAAAATAATTATATTGATTTAAACTACCCTAAAAAAACCATTTTTGGTTCTACACAAATGAATATAAGTAGAATATTTTTTCAAAAAAGGGTTGAAAACATGGATCACTCTAAACATGCCACAAAAATCCCTATGAATGGTGGCTTTCATAAGAATATAATAAAAAAAACTAGTTAAATATAAAAATAATAGTTATATAAAAGTAAATAGAACACCTCATAATTCATGTGGAACCACTACAAAAGATGCAAATTCTAAAACTGATATACTATTAATTTTGAAAGATTATGTAAAAAAGGGGAAAAAATAAAGAAAACATTACAAAGGTAGATTAAAAATGACTGAATAATATTTCATAGGAACAAGTCTAATTAATATGGAGGTTGTTAACAATGGATGACCAATGAATCACCTAAGTAATGAGTGTAATTTTCAATAGGTATAGACATATCATTGAAGATTCTTTGTTCATAATACATACTCCAAAATAATAATAATGATGAATCATAAATAACCGTATTATGAATCTTATGTAATAGATTGTGTAATGAAGGTGATCACTCATATAGAAATAAATAAAATTAATTATTCCATACTTATGATGACTAATAAGAAATCTTGCAGTGTTAGCATTTAGAGTTAATCATTACATGAAGTATAAAAGAAATGAGTATCATGGTTTAGAATTGGTTCTAATTATTATTTCAATTACATAGATACAATTTATATAGACATTATTTACATCAGCATTATGTTTCTTCACTACTTGTAGTGAATTAATAGTTTTAACATATTCCAGGAGAGAACATGAATAAATATCATATTGTTATATCTCTATGGAATGAAATTTTTTTAAATATTTATGGAAGTCACCATCCTTGTTTGAACTATCTACTAATATATTTAGGATTAATTATTTAAAATAATTAAAGAACAAACTTTGTGAATATGGTTAAGCTCTAATAGTTCATCATAAAAGTTAAAGTCTCCATCATGGATTTGATAACATCAACTTTTTATTCACATTTTTTTATTTTAAACAAATACATAATATTATAATATATCATGATGATGTAAAATTGGATATTATCCCTTGAGGGAGGAGGGGGTTTCTAAATAAAATAAATGGTAATTATATTTTATTAAAAATTGATATATCTAGAAGTTACAACTGTTATAACTTAATGAAGAGGTATATTAGGATACTCTATTTTAATTTTTCAAAAAATAAAATTACGTCTCGTATTATGGGGTAGAACTTATGTGAATCAATGAAATATGCAAACTAATATTGGGGATGATTTAGTACCAATTTAATGAAAATTATCAACCTATTATAATTTAATTTTTTTATTTTTTATTGAGATGTATAATGTGATTTCATATTGAATATATCAATACAATTTTCTTTACAAGAGTTATAAGAAATTTTGTTCATGTGTTATATCAATTTGAATAAGTTAATTAAAAATATCCAAATTTTTTTTGAATAGTATTTGATGATGGATACATGTTATGCTATATCATTTGGTGTCATATTATAAATTTGTAATTGATGGCATCAATTTATTAATTATACCCTCTTATTTTCAACACTGAACATAGATTAAGTAGAATTAGAGTGATAAAATTGATGGAACATTGAACATGAATATTTAGATACCACCCATTCTCAAATGTGTTATATTTATTATCAATAAGTGTGAGATAAGTAAAATGAGAAATATGAGAAGAAATGAATAAAACTTTTTGAACTCCCAATTTATGCGTTGGTTTTGACAAAAACAATTGGGGGATTGATGATACTATGATTTTTTTATGTTTTATTTTTTTCATTAATTGATTAAGGGATAAGGAACCTGATTTAAATATGTATTGATGAATATTACTAATTTGAAATTCTATTTTGGTGTATCAAATCTTACTAATGTTTTAATATTGACATTATGAAGCTATTATGTGCATTAAACTATGAATGTATTAATGAGGATCAAAACATCATCATGAAGATTAAAATATTATATGACCTATTAATAAATGTCCGTATAGGTTCACTTATGATTTGAAAATAAATATTTGAGTATGTTATGGTTTTGAAGTAGATTCATACCTAATAAATTCAAAGGTCATATGTTATATTTTTGGATGATTTGTTTTAAATTTTTAGGAGTGTTGAATTAGTCATAATATCTAATGAAATTTTCTAATTTCCCTAGGAGAGTGAACATTATATATGGAAAATATTAAAGGTGAAGGGACATGAAAATATTTATTATCACGATGATATATTGAATTTGAGAGTCCATGTAATATTTAATGAAGAAGGTAAAGAAATATCTATATTATTTCATGATTTCTTTTGAGAAAAATTATAATTAAAAAGTATATGAAAAATTAATATATATTTTCATGAGGCATACTAAATCTATATAGTGTTGATAGGGATAATTTAGTAGCCATTAAAATTTAATTTTGAATTTTAATTTTTTGTTGTACCTCATCCAAAAATGGGCCAGGCATTGGCCAACCAAGGACACTGCTCAACCACACATTTGGGACGAAGGGTTCAATCATGATTTTCGAAGGATGACCTCTCTGAGCATGGGAGGAAGGTGTGAGTATGAGGTAATAAATAAAACATTTGACGAATTCATAGGTGTTTATAAAAGTGAAGACATTTTATCATGTGAATATATGTTATCTGATCACTCTGTTCATTATCATAAAACTTTATCCCTTCATAAGATCTTTATGGGATCTCACAACTTCGGATGTGCTTCCATATTTATTGGTCAGACCATGAAAAAGGACTTGCTCAATTACTTCAACACCATGTATTCAATATTTTTCATTGAATATTTTTATTAATTGAATTATATTCTACTCTCTGAGAGGATTCCATGTTATAGATATTAGTTACACTAACCCATCCCAAGAATACATAAAATATCTCCAAGGAATATCATGAATAACATTTTTTGTTAGAAGGTTCTATCATGGATATCCTAGGCCACATTATGGTGTTTCCACAGAGGGTTTCCCACGATTGAATGAATATAACCATGTGAACTCGTGTCCACATTGGTGTCACATGAACATGAACATAATTTATGCATTCAAAATTCCTATGAAATTCCAATGACATTCATAGAAGTAAAAATATATGTTGACCTTCCACTTTTATCTGTCATGAAATATTTTACAAAAGGATAGTATTTATGATACATAATCAATAAATATAGATAATTGATACCAAAAACTGAGGATGAAATATTCAAGGGATGTTTAGAATATGAGACTCTACATCACTTATTCATGAATGAGTTCACATAGAGTTATAGCTATCGTGTGATCAATTGATGGGAAGTAAATGAAGCCTATGGGCTTCCAAAAACACACAAAGCAGAAGAGGACACACTTATTTTTTCACATAAAGGAAAGTGATCATGTATAATCAATTCATGTGATGGAGGTGAAATATGTGAGCATCCTAGGTTGTGGATATAAAGAGATTCTACTATCATCCATGGATATGAATGATGATATATCATACAAACCACATGAATTTTACGAGTTATATGATAATTATAAAATAAGTATTGTGTTTTACGTCTTTGAGATTCATGAAGAATTCCACTTCAAGAGAAGAAGGTAGTGTGTGAATAAATGGGTGTTATGTCACACCCTGACTTCACACATTGGTAATTATTTTGATTTTTACCTTTATCTGATAATTTTATTTGATTTAGTTGCTTCATCGAGGTGCATGAAGGGCACGACAAGAGTTTTTTGCATTTTGATGATAAATGAACGTTTGTCTTAGCAGCGGTCGACACTCGGGCTTCTCTCGATTGACGCCAAATCACTTCGCTAATGCGATATGCAGCCCAACCATGCTTTATTTTATTTTAATTATTTTGGGGCTCAATTTTGAGTTGTGGTTTGAACCAGTTTCATTTTAAAGAGAACATCAGATCTTATACAGGTGTGTGGTCATACGCACAATCATGTGTATTTCCCAACTATAGTTATATAATGTTTTATTATTAAACATGTTATTATTTGGGCATGCGACCTTACACAAAACCGTGCATGTTGTCCGAACTCAATAATAATAATGATATTATTATTTTTGTCTTGTTTTATTATTTTAGTTTGATTATTCATGTTATCATTACTTAAGTAAATATTATAATTTGGTTATGATTATTATTATAATAATAATAATAATAATTTCTTATTAATGTTTTTATTTGGTCATTAATATTAAATTAGTGTTACAATTATAAAATATATATATTTCTATTTAAATGACCATTATTTTTGTGATTTAGTGTAGGTTACTTTGATTTTTTTTGTTTTATTTCGTTTTATAATTCCCCATTTATTTTTCACTTCCTTTTTTTATATTTTATTTTATTTTTTCCTCCCTCAATTGTGCTCCCCTCTCGCCGAGTGGATCCCCTTTCCTTTGGAAACCATAGTATCGCTGGTTTTTTCTCCCTGCTCCATCCTCTCCCTTGCTTGATCGCACTCCCTCTCCCAGACTAGCGTTGCCTTTCCCTGCCTTCTTCTGGGTCGCCTCACGCCGCCTTCCCACCTTGCACCGGACCCCGCCCTCTTTTTAGCCTCGCACCACCTTATCCATCTTCAATGAAACTCCCTAACTGCAAAATCGAGCTGCACCACACCCTCACTTGGCCACACTGCTCCCCTTTCAAGGCAGCCCCAATACCATTTTCCTTCAATCTGGATACCCACACCCCCTAAGCTACCTCACACCAGGATCCAGCGGGTCATCTTCTATCCAGTAGACTGCACGCACCACCCTACTATTTTTCCTTGCAATTAAACCTGCTAGCGTGGCTCCCCCAGTCATGACTCACTTGGCCACGCCCTCTTCCAGCGAGGCTTCAGCTAGCGCGACACCATTCGACACCCTCCATCACACTCGGACATCTTCTCAGACCCCTTATCAAAGGTTCTCTATAGCTCATTATTTTAATTTGGTTATGTTATAATTTGAGTTATAGTTGTTATTTGGTCCGATTATGGTGTAATTGGTCTAATATTTTGTATTTCTGTTCTAATAGTGTCTTTCATGGTTCATTGGTGTGCAGAGGAAGATTCACAACGAAATCACATGGTTCTTGGCATCGAGGTAGGTGGTTCCACGCTTAATTTCTATTTGATTAATTGATTTTTAGTTTTGATTAATTTAGAATTTTATTTAATTATTTAATGTAGTGCGAAGTTGGTCTTTTCTGAAGTTTGATGTTCATTTGAATGATATGGTAGCATGTTTATATTATTTGGGATCTTCTTGATAAAAAGTCTTATCGGCTAGTTAACGATTTTTAAATTTCGCGGTTAGCATATTAAACAGTGCAGTTGGTGCGAATTATATTTTTGACATGGCGTCGTGTGAATTTGGTCGTAAAGGATGGTTTGGTGTGGGTTAATTGGTGATGCAAAGTTACTTCTTGAGAATTGTTTCATAAGATCTTATTTTTGGCTTATTAAAATGTGTTGTTTGTGCATGGGTGTATTACATGTGGTGTAAGGTTTTTCATCAAACTATTTGGGTGGTACATGTTACAAATTACAATTGTATTTGAGTGTGTGCAATATTGGAATGTGTTTTGGATTTCAAAATAGTTACGTTTGTGTATGTAAAACTATGTGACACTCTTTTTCTATTGATTTATAAACATTTTAAATCATTTATTAGATTATGTCAATAGTGTGAAATGTGATTGGAAAACATTTTAGTGGGCGTATTATTTAAAATGGTTCTTGTGTGCGCAAATGCTTGTTTTGGCAAGTGTAGTGTCTTGTAGCGATTGAGTGTATGATTATTACATGTAACATGAACTCTGAACTACATGAGCACAAATGGGATGCTAGGGTACTAGGTGTGTGGACTAGGACTAGTGCACTAGTGATACGAAAGTGGTATCATCCCGTTTTCACATTGCTAGATTGACGACAACAACTCTAACTAAAATATTAGATTATGATAGGAGACCACTAGTTTATGGATGTGCTAACCTACTAGTTGCTCGTGAAGGGGAATGTATAATTTTTTTTGTTTCAATACAATTTTTCACCGAGACATGATGTTCTAGAGTCCCACTTCTCAATAGTATCATTAGGGCCTCCTCCATGTTTTGTGCTCTTCCTTTTCTTTACGCTCACCGTCGGCTCATGGTGTGATGTTGGGGTTACCCTGAAAGTGTGTGAGTGTGCATGTGTTTTTTAATTTATGTTTTTTGTTAAATTAGTTTTCCTTAAAACCGTTGTCATTAAAATTTCTTCATCATATATTTATTTTTCATCTTTCAAATTGAAAATGTATTTGTCATTTAATAATTTTCTTGGAACCTTTTATCGATGGAATCCTACTGGGATTTTGGCTCACAGCCTACATACACCTTTGGGTGTATATAGATCATGTTTGTTTTTCATTCCATGTTGAGGCATCGAGCATAGCATCGGTGTTTTGGGTAGTCAGTGGCACCCTCATGACGGTAGGTGGATGTGTCTTGAGGTTGTTGTGCCTCAAGTTTCTTGGAGGTTTGATTTTGTATTTTTCATTCTTCTTTTTTTGTTACCTTCAGATTTTTGGTTCATGTTGTAAAATTTAATTTTGACCATAGTTTAAGGGTATGTTCAGTTTTATGATTCTAGTTTTAATTTATTCAACTTTCTGTTTGTTTCATGTTTATTTTATAAGTTAAACTGTTCCTTGGTTTTATTTTTGTTACTCGGGCACTTTTTCCAGCCCGTGGGGTTTGGTAATGCCTTTAGGGCCTTGTCGCAGATCGGATCGAGCATCGGTTTGAAAACGACCTGATTTGGTTTGTGAAAAAATGGTATTAGATGATGTTTTCTACTTGTTATTTGGGGTTTCAGGTAAATCAGAGATAAAATTATCAGTACTCGAGTAGTAGGTGTGGGAAAAGCGTCGTGAACTCTTGCTCGTTGTATTCCTCAAGTAACCAGGGATAGTCCTAGATTTATGATTTTTGGAATTGGTTTATGTGGATGTGGGATTAAAATATGTGTAAATTGGTATTGTTCATGGTCTCAAATGGAATAGTGAGCCATGTGATGCCTAAGAGTACGGTTCCACACTCCTAGTGGTTGGTGCTTCTCTAGGGTATGGTCTTCTAAACCATCTAGTCGGGTTAGACATAACCACTAGTCCTCTATCAAGGTGCTTTAGTGATCATTATTTCTTGCTTCCATTTTGGGTTTGTGCGAAAGAGTTTTCTTTTAAAAGGAAAGCGGACCTCTGGGTTGCTCTTATTTTATTTTGTTGTGTTTTTGGCATGATTTTTGGGGTGCATTTCTCTTATAATTTAGCGTTTTTTTGTTGAAAAAAAATTCCGAAAATAAGTTCTTGGGTAATCTGAAATTGCAGTGGGTTGTTTTAAAAATGGGATGCATTTTTGAAATTTCCCTTGAATTTTTTAAATGGTTTTTGAAGTGGAAATAAAATTATTTTTCAAATATTGAGAATGTTTTATTTTTTAAATCAGATGAGCCTTTTTTTCTATTGGTATTTCTATGGGTGCTCACATGTGCATATGGATGTGATTTATGGATAGATGGTGGATCATGTCGATGAGTTCCTGAGTGGCACGGAAATACAAATTTGCGAGGCATCACAGAATATCAGTGGTGAGTGAATGATTTCTAAGGCTTGTTATTGTTTCCAGGAAAGTGGGTTTTCTCTAAATGGGGTTTTTGTGATTAAATGGTTTTCAAAAGTGGAAAATGGGTTTGAGTCCGGAGTGAAAGTAAGGAGTTAAAAATATTTTTTGGGTTTTATTGTAGTGTGCTTGGTTTTTCAAGAAGGGGTTTTTATTAAAGAATAAATTGAAGTTTTAAATTTAAATTGTTAGATTTTTGTCTGGTATATGGATGATTTTTATTGTAATGTGTTTGGATTTGTGGAAGGCTATTTTGTGTTTCTTGTTTGGGATATGCCCCTAGAAATGTCACATAGGATTCCAGCAAGTCTCTGAGTTCTTGGCTCAGCCTGGAATTTTAGTGAAATGGTGGAGTTGGGTTCTGCTATGTTATGACAGTTGATTGTAGGCGTTGAGGTCAGATAGATATCGTTGAGTTTTTTAGGAATTTTGGGAGTGTCTCGGGTTTTTGAGGAACTCTAAATGTTATGCGTGTGTAAGATTTTTCCGAGTATTTCTGGTGGAGCGGGATTAAAAAGGTAGGCATGGATTGTTCTATTTTAGTTTCTAATGGTGATTTCGCGAGTGATCCTCAAGACTAACCTCATGGAGTGATTGTACCTAAGGAAGAGATGGCGAGGGAAATTGGTAGATCATGAAGGTGCTTAGCCAATCAATAGGTATATGATGAGGTGTGTTCACCTTATTGACGATCTAGTTTCTTGTTCCCCAGATGTTCTGTGGAACGATCTATTTAACGATCGTAATAGTTGTTGGTATTTTTCATATTGTGGTAAGTGTCGGTTCATCATCCAATGAGGAGTGTGTACCAAAAGGAATTGTCCATCATTTTGCGCCACATGTTTGACAGCCCGCTCAATTTTCTATCTCTAGTGTGGTCAGTCGGGCACACTATGTTGTTTACCATAATTCTCAGATGGTATTTTGACAATGTGGCAGCTTGGTGCATGAAGAAATGTATGCTGGTTTCTTTTACAGTGGTGGAAGTCCCATTCAGGGGATGTCATCTTATACCTGCGAGGCAGTAGATGATTCAGACATCAGGGACCTAGACAAAGGCCTCTAGGTGAAGCTTGCAGGCAGTCAAAAAACTTGTCGGATATGGTATGGGTTTAGTCTGACCTAGGTCTGTAGTGTTATAATGGTGAAAACATAAGTTCTCTATTTCAGTATTGCCTCTGACGTCTTTATTTTTGTTTTGAGGTGAATGTATCCCATGTCTCCAGGCTATGGCCTTAATTTATGGGACTTCCTCATGGGCCTTAAAGGGGTTCGGACAATCCGTATTCTTGTAAATCAAGCAAGTGTGCTCTGTAAACCGTTTTGTGGTCGGTTATGATTCATAATTTTTCTCATTTTGGAGATAATCATTTCTTGCGGAATTGATTCACACCTATCCAGTTTTCCTCCTAGTAAGGGGATTTCGCTGTCGAGACTATCTCATGTGGATGAGTGTTGTCCATGGTAGGAATTATCAGTACAGGATGTCCTGTGATGGTGGGATTGGGATGAATTGTTTAGTTCATATTGCTCAAAATAAAATGGGGATGCCTGCGTGGGATCCGTGGTGTTAGTAAATTTTAAAATGATGGGGAGACCCAGTGGGGGTCTTGCCGATATCTCCTCTTATGTTGGTTTGGTTAAACATATAGAGTTTTAAGGGTCAAGACGGTGTTAGATTTTTCTGGGTTTGTGAGTCATTTTGATTTGGAGAACCAATGTTGGAAAAGAATCCTAATATGGTGGGGAGACCACCATTGGGGGAATTTTTGGAAAAACATTGTTTTCAATGTGGGCTTGGTGGGGAAACCCCTTAATTTGGCTCCACCTAAACATGACCATGCTAATTTGTTAGCTTTAGTAGTGGGTCGCTGGACAAGTGTTCTTAGAGATCTCGAGCCACCTCAGTGATCCCTATATAAGGGGTCAGGGTGTTCCATGTTGTAGTTATACCTAAGGTGAATTTGTTGTTGCTGGTTGGTTTTCTTAGTGATTCTAGTTTTGATATATTTTGATTTTTAGGTCATGGGTGTTTTGAATTATTGATCTTTGAGTGATTGAGTTTTTTTGTGTCTTTGTGGTCCTTCTTGGCTTCTTTCATTGGTTAAATATTATTGGACTTTCTACAGGCAGAAAGTGTCATGGTGGGGAGAATTATCACACCCTCACATTTCACATCAGTAATGATTTTAATTTTTACCTTTATCAGATAATTTTATTTGATTTTGTTCTTTCACCGAGGTGCATGCCAGACACGATGAATGTTTTTGCTTTTTGGTGATAAATGAATGTTTGGCTTAGAAGCTGTCAACACATGAGAAAGGATTGTCCAATGATGTATCACTTCACTATATCTATAGGATCCCCAACCATGCATTTTTTATTTTAATTATTTTGGGCCTCAATTTTGAGTTGTTGTTTGAACCGGTTCCATTTTAAAAGGAATTTGGGATCCTATATGGGTGTGCGACCGTACGTGCAATATTGTGTAGTTCCCAACTGTAGTTAGAGAATGTTTTAATATTAAAACTGTTATGATATGGGTGAACGAAATTATGCAGAACCATTCACATTTTCCAACCTCAATAATAATAATAATACATTTATTTTTGGCTGGTATTATTATTTTAGTTTTATTATTCGTGTTATCATTACATAAGATAATATTATAATTTGGTTATGATTATAATAATAATTATTATTATTAATATTTTTTGATGTTTTAATTTATTCATTAATATTAAATTAATGATAAAATTATAAAATAATTTACTTTTTATATAAATTACCATTATTTTTGTGATTATGTGTTGGTTAGTTTATGTTTTTTCTTAGTCTAATTTCATTTTTTTATTTATTCTCCATTTCTTTTTCTCTTCTTTTTTGTATCCCTTTTATTTTATATTTTTACTCCCTCTATTGCACTCCCCTCTCCCTGCGTGGATCCCCTTTCCCCTGGAAACCCTAATGCCACTGGTTTTTCCCCTGCTCACTCCTCTTCCTCTATGGATCGCACTCCCTCTCCCGGACTGGCGTTTCCTTGCCCTGCCTCCTTCCAGCTCACCTCACGCCACCTTACATCCTTGCACTAGACCCCTCCCTCCTTGAAGACTTGTGCCACCTTCGCCAGTCACAACAAAACCCCCTGCCCATGAAACCGAGTTGCACCGCACCCTCACCTGGCCGCACTGCACTCCTTACCGGACAGCTGCAAAGACCTCTTTCTTCCATCCGGATACCCGCACCAACCTAATCTGCCTCACATCAGCATCTGACAGGTCACCTTCTCTCCAGCAGACTACACACTTTGCCGTACTATTTTTCCTCGCACTGAAACCCTCAAGTGTGGCTCCCCTGGTTGAGACTTGCTTGGTTGTGCCTTCTTCTGGTGAGGGTTCAGCCAGCGCGACACCTTTCGGCACCCTCCATCACGCTCGGATAGCTTCTCGGACCCCTTGTTGTATGTGTGCTATACCTTGGTTGTTCATTATTTTAATTTGGTTATGTTGTAATTGGGGTTTTAGTTTAGCGTATGGTCCAAATATGGTGTACGTGGTCTGATTTTTTGTTTTTATGTTCTAATTATGTCGCTCATGGTGTGTTGGCATGCAGTGGATGTTTCACACCGAAATCTCGTGGTTCTCTACATCGAGGTAGGTGGTTACACACTTAATTATTATTTTATTAATTGATTTGAAATTTTGATTAATTTTTCTTATTATTTAATTATTTGGTGTAGTTTGAAGTCGGTCTATAATAATGTTTGATTTGCATATGATTGTTTCAGTAGAATGTTTATATTATATGTGTGCTTCCTGCTGAAAACTCATATTGGGTAGTTAGAAATTTTTGAATTACACAGTTAGCTTATTAATCTACATAGTTGGTGGGAGTTATATTTCCGACGTCACGTTGTGTGAATTTGGTCATAAAGTATGGTTTTGGTGTGGGTTAATGGGTGATGCCAAGTTACTTCTTAAAAATTGTTTCATCAGATCTTATTTTTTGCTTATTAAATTGTGTATGTTGTGCAAGGGCATATTACATGTTGTTTAAGATTTTTCATCAAACTATTTGGGTGGTGTGGGTTACACTTTAAAATTGTATTTCAGTGTGTGCAATGTTGGAATATATTTTGGATTTATAAATAGTTACTCTTGTGTCCGTAAAACCATGTGAAACTCTTTTTATATTGTTTTAAAATATTTTTAAATAGTTTATTAGATTTTTTCAACAATATGAAATATGTTTGGAAAACATTTTAGTGGGCGTATTATTTCAAATGGTTCTTGTGTCTACAAATGGTTGTTTTGGCATGTGTAATGAATTGTTGGGTTTGAGTGTATGATTATGAATTGTGACATGAACTCGGATTTACTTGAGCCCAAATGGGAAGCCTGGGTACTAGGTGGGCTGACTCGGACTAGTGTGCTAGTGATACGGAAGTGGCATCGGCCCTTTTCACTTATATGGATTGACGACAACAACACTAACTAAACTTTTGGATGATGTTGGGAGACCAGAAGAATATGGATGTGTAACCCTACTCGTGGCTCGTGCATGGGAACATATATTGTTCTTTTATGATACCCTAGTTCACCAAGATGTGATATTCTATGGTCCCACTTTTCACTAGTATCTTTAGGGCCTCTCCCATGTTTTGTGCTCCTACTTTTCATTGAACTCACCATCGGCACATGATTTGATGTTGGGGTTACCCTGAAAGTGTGTGAGTGTGTGTTTCTATTTTAATTTATGTTGTTTTTCATTAATTTATTTTTTATTTAAATTGTTTTCATTAAAAAAATTTAACAATATATTTATTTTTCATTTTGTAAATTGCATATGTGTTTGTAATTTAATAATTATATGTGGAACCTCTTATCGGTGGCATCCAAATGGGATTTTGGCTCACAGCCAACATACACTTTTGGGTGTATGTAGATCCTATTTCTTTTTAATTCTAGACTGAGGCATCAAACACAGAATGGGTTGTTCTAGTTGTTAGTGGCACCCTCATGTTGTTTTAGAGGACGTGGCTTGAGGTTGATGCACGTCATTTTTCTTGTAGGTTTCTGTTAGTATATTTATTTATATTTTTCTCATTCCCTTCAGATTATTTGTTCAAGTTCCAAACATTAATTTTTAACGTAGTCTAAGGGTCTGTTTGGTTTTCTGAGTCTAGTTTTAATTTATACATCTTTATGTTTGCGTCATGATTATTTAATCGGGTAAACTATTCCCTAGTTTTATTTTTGATACCTGGGAACTTGTTCCAACCTGTGGGGATCAGGAACGCCCATTGGGCCTTGCTGCGGATCAGATCGTGCATCATTTTGATGGAAACTCGATTTGGTTCATGACAAGGTTTATCATACATGAATATCTAAAAAGACAAAGAAATATGTACACGACTATTGAGAATAAAAAAAAGAGAACCAACAGAAACATTATGTACAAACAAGATTACAATTACATTCAATAATAATCGAAAAAAATAAATATTTACTAAGGGTTACTAAGATTACTGATATATATTTCAATATATCATATTGTTTTTAAATGATCAAATGTAGATGAATAAATTATTAATGATATAATATTTTCTGATTAATATTTGGGTTATATATTTTAATAAATCCAATCTATTTATAATTATCATATTATTCAATCAGAATGAGAATAAGAAGTGGTATCCTTCTTGATATGGGATAAAATAGAAAACACATTTATAATATTATTCAAGGTAACCCAATTTATTTCAATATATCAAGGAAAATGATTAGATTCTATAGATTCTAGTGAATAAGACTTGTTCTATACAACAATTTACTTCAGAAAAAGTGACCCAACATCCAATATTTTCTCTATAATGAATATATTTCTTTATACTTAGGAAATACATGGAAAATTAGTATAGTCCATACTATTGATCATGATTTTATTTATAGTACATGATAATTTGTGTACTAGTTGGATAATGACCACCATACATTGAGGACATAGCCATCCACTCCCAACAAGAACCTTATTGAAAATAATCATTCACTATCAACTTTATTGTTTTGTGGGAATACATTCTAATTATAGGTGTCAAAAATTAGAGAATCATTCACTGAATAATTGACATAGGTATTAATAGTGATAATGGTCTTAAATTGATAAATATTCATGCAACACAAATTCTCCACCACCCCTTTTCGTTTGGTCATCAAAATGATATCTAGATAACTTTTATCAATTACTTATCAATGGGTTCAAAATTAGTTTAGTCTTAATCTATATTATTAGATATTTAATCTATGACACGATACTACCCTTCCATTCATTAACACAGAATAGCCCATTAGTAATTATTTGGGGCATTGACCATTAAACTAGTAAAAAATATCATCTTGGTTGAATAATAATTGGTGATTATACTATATTATATTTTAACTCCCTAAAAGATTCTTGTAAACTTTTTTAAAAGGAAATATAAGATTATTTTTTAAAATCATAATACTGCAATATATTTTAATTCTAATCCATTATATACATTCTATAAAAACCGAAATGACTAAGAAAGAAACTCACTCCCCACATAATTTTTGTGTATTGAAATAATGAAATGATATCAATGATGGATTTATCAAATTATCCTTCATATTTTAAGAATATATTTTATTAAAAACATCGTTCATCTACTATAAAATTTCATTTTTGAAAATATTTAATCATATTTTTCTAAATTGATGCATTAATAATAATAGTACGTGTATTTTGATGTTTTTAGGATCAGTTTACTCTATTGATAAATGGGAATGAATTAGTGGAGACATATTATTATTTATTTAACTTAAAATAAAAAATATTAATATGAAAATTTTTGATCAAGTAATATTTAAATTCTCATCCTTACTATTGTATATATAAAACAAAATAACAACGAACACCATTCTTGTTTTACAGTGTGGTGGACTCCCAGAAGGAATATTACTTTTCCTGATTGATTAATCTAACAAATCATGGATTCATCAATATAAATACAAGTGAATTCATATTACATGTTTGGATATATAATCACACTACATGTTTCTAGAGTCACAATGGACTATACTACTTCAGATTGGAAATAAAATTTACTCGAAACAAAATGAGAAAGATATCTTTTATTATCTACTTATTATAACAAGAGTTTTTAAAAATTTCTATTAATGATTATTCCAGAATAATAAATAATATATTTATCATTATTGAAGTCTTTATGTTAAACCATAATCTTGGTACTCATTATCAAATTTTATTCAATGATAACATTGGTCAAAATAGATATAGATAAAAGAATTTTATATTTTAGCATTTGGATCTATTATTTATTAAAAATTTCATTTCATACCTTTTTTCAACTATATATCTATATATATCTATTTGATATCTCATCATATTCACCAGTTTTAAATATCCAAGAAATTTAAAAATTATTGAAGAATTTATTCTAGTTATTCATTCTCCAAATAACTCACAATTATATCATACAAAAATATCAAAATATATTTTCTCAATTTATTAGGTTAATGAAAAAAGAAACATGATATCTAAATGCAGTTTGATATAATTAAATGTGTGTATACATTAGAATAAAACATCTAAATTTTTTATTATAAAAATATCAACCTTAAAAATCATGTAATGGTACCTTTATCATAAAACTCAAGAAATAACTCCTGAAAAAAAAATTATTTCTTAATTATAAGAATACATTTCATAATTTTATTCCTATAAAAGCTTAAAAATCCATCATCATTCTATTCAATTCCTAAAAAATATCATTAAATATAACCCATAAGAATCGAGTAGTTACACCACTTAAATTACTAAAAATTAAAATCCATTCACAACTAAAATATTTTCAAGTGATTAATTGAATTCAATAACATCTAAAAATTGTAACAATATCGTTCCGTATTTAATATCTATAGATTCCTTATTCACATATAAAATTTTCAAAATCTGAATTCTCATTAAAATCATTTAATGTTCACACATGTCACCATCTCAATAAAACTCATCTTGAGGTATGAAAACATGAATCACATACCATTTTTTCTATTTATGATGGTTTAATACATGAATAACTACATTGAAATTTAAAGGATAAAAGTAGTTTGAATATAAAAATATAGGAAACATATTTTTTTCTTATAAAATTAATGACATATAAAAACATCCCAAGAGTATAAAAATTAACATATGTATAGCTCAATCTTATTAGGAGGATCAAAATTTTTACATTCCACTCCAAAATGGTTTACACATAGATGATTTTTCATTCATTGATCAAATGGAATACGCATGTATCAGAAATTAAATATTTGGAAATATTTATATGGATGAAAAAATTAACTTCTCATCAAAAAATTCTATTACATAAAGGTAAAATATCTAGAATACTGCCCAAAATATCTTACATCTACATCAATCATATTATAATGGTCAAAACATTTCATACATATAGGCCAAAAAACCTTACATAAAGCCAATCAAATAAATTATATATCCAAATAATTAAATCCCCAAAATTAAATTAAAAACAAATAAAAACACACAAGACATACTAAAATGACTAAAATAATCTCAAATCATCTAAAATACTTTCATTACATATTAAAATTATATATCAACATTTTTAAATGATTCTCAATCATGATTTAAAACAAATTAATACTATCAAAAACTCAAATAGTTGTTCAATCCACCCCTATTGATTTATTTTAAACACCATTATAGTATTTTTGAAAAATAAATATCTATTTAAAACTCATAAAATAACATGAGAGTCATTATATATGTGTCATAATTTTATAGGAAATGTATTTTACATAACTATTGGGTAAGATAATGTTTTTAAGATAATTTAATCACTTTTTGAGAAAAAATTATGTCTAAGAGATTTAAATGGACTCTCCAACTAAATGCATACTACCTTATCTCACATCTATCACTCATATTCTATATCATATCTATTAATATATGTCACCATATTTATATTATAAGGCCTTTCAATCTACACTATTGATAAGTATTATTTTCACTACCCCATATTCCAAAAAATATCAAAATCCATGTAGGGGTTTATTTCACTTACATTCAAGTGAGATGAGAGGGAAGAACATTGATTTATAAAATCAGTTCAAAGAACTATTGTTTTGATATTGAATTTATGTATATATCTACAATATTATTTTTTATTAGAAATATATTTTATCAGGATATCTCCATTGGAAACTCCCCCCATAATAATATGATACATTATAAATATGTTTACGGACCAATTATGTTATATTTAGTTCACATACTTATTTATTACACTCTAACTACCACATAATATATTCAATATAATTTGAGGATCATTTCTCAAATATAATAAATAAAAATTCATCCAATATGATAAAATATCCCCATGTTCATGGTCTTATATACATTGTCTTGAAATCCATGTTCATAAGGATGTGTATCACCATGGTTCAAAATTTATATGATAATATATACCCACAAAAAAGACTATATTCATGGTATAAATGGTTTATGATAATAAGTAGGTTTGAGAATCCCCCCATAGGTGTGGTAATTAGGTAAGGAGGTGGTGGGGAATGCCCATCATTATGGTCTGCATTAACTGTGGTCATAACGCAAAATTATAGAAATAGACCACATCAATCATGCCCATTAATTCCACTAAAAATTATAGAGGCATCACAAATTTGGTGGATTTATGTAGTTATAGTATACATCTATAGTCTATAAGGAATATGAATATATGATTCTATTGAAGACCATTGATCCAATTTTTACCTAGACCGAGAGCATGATTTTGTATATCATTATCCTTTATGTGATCCATGGAGATTTGTCGCTTTCAAATGGCCTAAAATTTAAATCCATACTTTTCATGGCCCTAAATTTTGAATCTCATAATATCCTTTTATATTTATAAAATAGGAATTATTATAGTTATATAAAATTGTATATACGTATATGTATATGTATAAACATATATGTATATATATTTATCTACATTCCCATGAAGTATAGTGGAAATTTCATTGTAGAATTATAGAAGTGGTCATAAGATCAATTCAGGTTACAAACTATGTACAATTATTACAAATAAAAAACGTATCACATAATGTGTATCTTCAATCTATATAATAAACTCCCTAATATATATTAGTGTAGCGAGGAAATATATAATTTATTTTAATATTATATAATAGACCATAATTCACAATTCCATTTACATATATCAAAACTAACTATATAGATATAATATATGGCTCTCTTAGGAAACTCTAAAAATATTTCACCAAGAGCCATTATAAAATTAATATCAATCCATTTAGTGGGAAAAAATAACAATATTCTACTAACTCACCTAAATTTATTTTTAGTGACTTTATTTCAATTCTAATAATTGCACATTCTATTACTAGCAGAAATTATTGTTGAAACATCATTTTATTATTCCAATACAAAACTATTTTAATAAATCTCTGGTGTATTTCACTCCAAAAAGTATGTAACACAATTACTACTCAATAAATAATATATGATATATTTTCAATTCACCCAAAAAATAAATCTCAAGCCGATTTTCTATCTTCTTAACAAACTCTTCACTATGAAACACATTGAATCTATAAAAACATATATCTTGAAAAATAATAAATTATAAGCTTTGTACCGAAGGAAAAACCCATTAAATTCATGTTACTATAAAAATTAAATTTTAAAAAAACCATTTTCCTTATTAATCAAAAGTGTATTGATTATAATATTCAAGGACACTATTTCTCAACATAAAATTTCTCCCTCAGGCTGCACTAAATTCTACCATAATAATCATGAATGAAACCATTTTTATCCAATAAACACTAATTCCTAATGACCGACATTAAAAATATCAATTTTATATCTATTTGATAAAAATTGGGTTCTTATGTTCATAAATTTCTACAAGCATCCATATTGTTTTTAGTTTTCTACTATTGTAATTGGATTTTCATTGTCTATGAATTCTATTTTTGAATGTTCTTTATACACCAGTATATCTGTGTTTAATGTTGCATTAACTTTCTACTTCATGTTTTTCCTAAACATATACTTCTCTAATAAAATTTTAATCATTTTCAATTGGAATTAATAGACCTATGTATTTCATTTCAATTTGATTCAACTCGTCATCAATGTATTCCACACCCTCTTAATGATGAATAGATTCAACGAATATTCTATTTTAAATTAGTAAAATAAGATTTATTCTTTTTAAAATATTCAGTATTATTTTATGTTATAATTTTTCCAAATGGTTTCCTATAATAAAATAAGTATCTAGATTCTTTAAAATATTTAATGTTCCAAAACCAAATTTTCAAATTTCATTGAACATGGAATTTATTTTCACTCTTAAAAATAACATGAGGTATTTCTTTAAATTTTTTCTTGAGTATGTTTCAATTATTATGATTCTATATCATGATTTTAAATCACCAAATAATATATAGGATTTCAAAGGAGTTTCAATGTTAAATCTGGAATCCTTAGAATTTTTTTTACATTATGATTAACTCTTTCACATCGTGAATTTTCACCTAGAATTTGGGATCATAAGACAAATTATTTTCATATGTGGTGGTGATGGTGTTTTTTTTTGTCATAACTCTCATTCATTTCACAAATCATTTTCATGTACTTAATTTTTTTGGAAGATATTGTTAACATCATGTTTAACATTTCATGTAATGAAAGTGATCATATGAAATTGATCATGTAGGTAGTTAACCCATTAATATTTTATGGTCAAAATATCATTAATTAATTCACCATTAACGTAAACCAATCAAAATAAATTCCATAATATTCCTAGACCCTAATAAAGATATAAATAGCGGGAAATTTGGGATTGTATCTAACCACCACATCAATTAAATTTTATGAAAAGTCCATCCACTGAATCAATCCACGAAGCTCTTTTATAAGTGATATCCCAGAACTTCCAATTCCCAAAATGAAAACCTGGCTTAAAAAACATCTATAATGTTCTTTTTTCCCTTTCTCTTTCAGATAATTTATCCATTTTAGATATTCCTAAAATATATTTGTAATAGGACAAACCCACACATCCATATTCGATGCTAAAACATAATATCTATATTTTTATAAAATAAATTGAAAAATTAAACACATTACACAATAATAGACCATTTATCTACCTAGGTTTTTGATAATTAGATCAAAATATTACAATTAATCTAAACTATACAAAATTAAATTAAATAAATAATGTTTCTTCATTGTGTTTTCTTCTTTAATAAGAATACATCACAATTAATTATACAAAACCGGTGAAAAGGATTTTAAAAAATTGAGTGAGAATTTAGTATGCCCAGTAAGGGGTTTTGAAAACATGAATATATTATTTCATAATAATTACATGAAATGAAAATATATACTTATAAATAGATTATCATAATGTCTGTATACTAAATATTTTAAGAAAACAATATTTTCTAAAACAAAATTATAATTAAAGGATCTCTTGGATTTATCCAATGAAATTAATAATATTTTTGTGGATTATTTTTGTTACATGGAATACAATAAATATGTAAGACCAATAGTCATAAATCATATGGAACAATTCCTCCATATGACTTATAGGTTCACTCCCTATAATACAACATTCATTATACTAGTGCCAATTTTTTAAAACACTTTTAATGGACATTTATTTCTCAATCCTAACCTAAAAAATATTTAGTAATATGTAAACAAATTTTATTTCTTTTAAATAAAATAACCATTCATTTATCATTTTATAAACATAATCATGAATGATTCGAGAACCATTTTTAGGATAATAAAATGATTGAAATAACTTTATTTATTTTTAAATCATAAATAAAATTGGCAATGAAATAAATGACACATGATCTAAAAATTCATGGGTTGTAAGTTATAGTTTAGATGATGTCCATACTTAATTATTCATGACATACCAGGAGGTGAATATAAAATTTCACATATGAAATACTAACTTGTATAGGATTAGCACATAAAATGAAAACTATTATCATTTTAATGTAAAGATTACACACAAATATAAAACATCACCTATTATTTCGGAACATGATTTCAATCCTTTGTATATAGGTTTGGATATAAGTGATTCCAATTTTTATAAATAAATTGGTATAAATAAATAAATAAATATATATATATACACAAATGTAAATACTTATAATTTGTATGTAGAATAATGATTTTCAAAATATAATCAATACCTATGCTAAAAAAACAATATATTTAAAAAATATAGGCTTAAAGATACAATTAAAAACAAAACCATTATCTTAGAAAATTTGAAAAACAGAATGTTATATGGATATATATCAATACATATATATATATATATATATATCTCTTTGTAAATAAAATAAACTGATCAATAATAAAATTAAAACCATAAAAACCATAGGATTAGAAATAAAATTTAAAACAGAAGACCTTATCATAAATATAATGAAATTAAATGGTCATATATGTATATATAGACACACACACACACACACACACACACATATATATATATGATAATTTTTTTAAAACGAATATAATTTAATTATAAAATAATCCCATGATTTTATTGGATGAATCTAGTGTACAGTACTTCTGGACATCATGGAGAATAGAAATGGAGTGCTTTTGGAGGTGAGATTAGCTCTGTGGGGGTTTATAGAAATGATATGTACATTTTTTTATAATCTACTTTGAAATACATAGATATACTAATGGCATAAATAATTGACGCATGGGAGGATAAAAAAACATTCTAATTAGTATAAAATATAATGATATATATATATATATAATCATTACTTGTAGTGGATTATGAGAATGGGGTAAAGAAAATAATCATTATATAAGGAATTCAGATTAAATTAATCTCGTCTATGACATTATTTGAGGAGTCAATTATAAGATGGGCCTTGGATGTAGAAGGACTTCAATGGTGGATGAGATCTAAGGGAAATGACCCACTACATTGATATTACCAGGTAATCAACATAGGAGATAACTGAAAAATCAAGGGATAATTGATCTCATCCAAAATCGATCGATAGGCTTGGAATAAACCTGGTGATAGTGAAGGGGTGACCAATAGGGGAAATGAATCACATAGTTTGGATGTAATTCAGCATGATCGTGTTGTCGAGAATTAACCCCCTGGGAAAATGAACTTCCCAAATCGAAACCATTTGATTTCTAGGTCTGCCTTATAAGGCTATACATGGGATTCTCATATTTGATGAAAACATGCTCACAAAGTGATCCTTACACACAGGATCTACCCCGGGCCTTGCCCAAACATATACCTTGGATGGTACTCGATCCACCTATGATTGGATTAAAATTGAACCCTTCAATACAGGGGTAGACTTGTTGTTTGCATGATTGGGCTTGTGTTGTGCTGACTAGTGCTTCAGGGCTTAGCCTTGTAAGCATTTTTTGGTTTGGGTTATCAAATAGATATTTTTTTGTATATCTTTTTTAAACATAAACGAAGTAGAAATAAATTTTTAATGAATTCATGTAAATTAATTACATATTTAGGTATTAAATTATGTTATACTAATTTGTATGTATTTCTATTCAATTATATTTTTATTATGTTCTTAATATAAAACATTAAAAGTTTAACTCTTAAAAACAAACATTTTAATTAAATTTTATTATCTAAAATATTAATTATAATAATTATTTAAAATACCAAACAGTTATAAAAAAGATAAATGGTAACAAAAAATTCCAATGACTGTTATTTTATAGTAGTCATAAAAAGTGGTGTGAATATCTATATCTTCGGGTATTCAGAGACACACACCAAAATTCATTAAACGTTATTTTTTAATTTCATCATGGTGTTCTGATTTTTTTGGATCTCAATATTCTTACTATTTTCATTGATACTTCTTCTCTTATTATGGTATATCCAAGGGTTAATCGCTAAAAAATCAATCTTATTGTGCTAATGGTATGTATTATGATGGTGTTTCTTGGGCCTGAAATGAGTTTTATAGAGTACATGAGTTATTTAGCTATATAATAATCTATTTTAGTAGTTTTTGATTAATAAAAATGTTTATCATACAGTAGGATTTATTGAATTCATTTGAATAAAATACATTTATTATCATAAAATAATTATAATAAGTAATATAAATGAAAATGATATTAATATCACAATTAAAACATGGGTTCAAGGTGTTAAAATATACTTTAACATTAACACAAACTCTCTCGTATCATTATTGTTTATATAACCTCTATTATAGAGTGTAGTTATTAGTAATTTGTTTATAAAAACACACCTATATCAACATTAACTTATATATGTTCTCAACACAGTTATTTTCATGGAAATTTTTTCTTGGTTTTAATTAAAACCAAGGGTTTTTTCGTTCTTGGATTCCAATAAATCAAATGGGTTATTTCCTCTTCTTTGGTTCATACAATTTTATAAAAATTTGGGTTCAATATTACTCTCTAAACCATATCTTAGGTGAAGAGATAAAGGGGCACATTGATGAGGAATTATTTGGGTATATTATCAATGTATGCATTTTTTATTTTCACAATTTATTTTCTACAATTCATAAAATTCTAATTTCTATTCTCTAATATTAAAATGATACTTTTATTCTTAAATAAAATTCTTATATGTTAATTGATTTTATATTATTGTATTATTTTGGGAAAAATAATGGCAACCCCCCCCCCCTCTTACCACTGTATATCTGTCATAAATGATGTATCAAATAAGATATTTTGGTATCCCTAAATTTCTTTTTTTAGGAAATTAGTTAAAATTTGTAAAAATATTAACCAATTTTAATGTTCAGTGTCTTCTAAACAAGATCATTTTCAAATAACATTTTTCTCCTATGTTATATTCAATAGGTCATGAATCATTCTTTTATGGTCCGTACAATAGATATTATTAATCCCTAATGTTGACTTTTATTGGTAATATTGGATACCATGTTGTGAATTTTTTATTAATGGACTTAAAATTCTAATATAATTGGATGTTAAATAGACATTAATTATCATCTCCAATATTGAAATAAATCATAGAGTCTAATAATTTATATTGTGGTTTTGATCGTAATGATTTTAATTGAATTTATAGTTGTAAAATATTTCACAGAATCTATACATTTCTAGAATTAATTCATGATGAAATGAATTTATTGAATGGGACTATATGTGATATGTTTAGAAAAATATATTGAACACTTTAGTATGAATTAAAATGAATCTATTATGAATTTTTTTTCATGATTTTATGACATATGAAATAGAAGAATATCTCTTGTTTATTATTTCATACAAAATATCCATTGATTAAAATACATTAGTTTTTACCATGTAATTGGGAACAAAAAGTGTTGGTGATATAAGAATCAATAGATTAAAATAAAATTCTTGTCATGGAGATAAAAAGGTCTATCATAACCTCGAATATAACAATGAAACTAAAATCTAAAATTGAATCCAAATAAGTCCAAAATAAAATTAATATCACATTCATTCCATTGAGGATGAATAATACAATGTTGATGAAATGTTTCATAATTTTATAAATGTGAACAAATTCATTAAAATAAAAAAATGTTATAAAATGAGGATAATAAATGTGAACAAGAATTTATATACATTAAATGAAATTAGAAGTGTCACATAAGGTTGAATGCCCCTTGATCAAAAATAATAAAAAATAAATAATGAAATAAAATAATAAATCCTTCAATGTTTCAACTTGGATGGAAGTTAATGATTTTATCTCCATAGGAAATTCATCTGTATAAATCCCAGATGTCACAAGGCTAAATTCAAGTTTAGTAGAAATTTAGACTCTAAATATTTGACTTCTTCATCAAAAAACTATTATAGTTTCTCTTATTTTTACAATCACTTATGCTATAAATATATGAAATATAAACATGATCTACTAGACAATGAAGTTTTTGAACTATATTCAAAGAACACAATGCTTAAAAGGATTTATAATCAAGCACTTAATTTTAATGATCAACTCAAAAGAGAAAAAGACGAATTATCATAAATATTAAATCATCAAAAAGATGTAAATTAATTAAAGATTGAAATTAACGATATCAACAATTTTTTTTGTGATTTTTACACAATGTGACGAAAATATAAATAAAATTTGGGGATCTTAGTGTATCTATTTTTTAAAAATAACAATTTATCCAAATATAATAATCATAAAAAATATAATTTCATAAAATAATGTTTTGTATGTTTTTTTATAGTATAATATATTTCATTCATTAATGTAATTCCAACAACACATTATATATTAGACAAAAATTTATGCATTATTTATCAAGTATCTCATATAGAAAAATTCAAAACAAAATTTGATACAAAAAATACATCATATATAAAATATGTGGACTCGAAATCCAAGTACAAAAAAGAATATTTTTTTAATTTTTCATGAAACATTTATAAAGGATAGATTTAAAAAATAAATGAAATACATGGATAGTGGATTCACTAGACACATGTATGGGGACTCCTATAAATTAATCCAACATTGAAAACATGATTGAGGATATTTGAAAATTAATGACAATTCACAAACTAAAATATTTTTTATAGGTAGAATTATCTTTCTACATTAAATGATTATAAAATAGGTTTCATTAATTAATGTTGAAAGATAAAATTTTCTAATTTTTATAATATTTTGTGCAAATGGATTGAAAATATATTTTTAAATTGTTTTTTCAATGTTAGTAATCTCAAATGATTTTTTTTATTTTCAGTTTCAATATGTTTATTATATTGATTTAAAATACATTAATTATGAAAATGTAAAATGTATGATAATTAATTATAGTTAAACATTGATTTTGTGTAATATAGTTTGTAATTTTATCACAAAAATATCTATTAATATTAACCTAAATCAATGAGTATGAGATTTAATAAAATAGAAAATTCAAATAAAATATTGTTTCTGAACAATTCCAGTAAGATAAGAATAAAAATTAAACAATAAAAAATATAAACTATGTATAAACCTCCAAATAAATTTTTTTTATCCATCATTTTATTTTTGGAATTACTCAATAATAATTTTTTCTCGAAAAATATAAGTCTATTGTTTTTTAATGCTTATAAAAGAGTAACGTGGTTATTTTTCATTAAATACAAAAATAATCCCTATAACATCTTTATAAGATTTACCAAGATGGATTAAAATAAAAAATGGAACAAAATAATTTTAATACAAATGGATAATGTGAGAGGGTTTGATAATAAATAGATGGAAGGGATTTGTGCTTCAATATTTAATAATAATAAAATTTCCACCACAAGAAAACCTCCCCAAAAAAGGGGTTGAAAAAAGTTAAAATCGAAAACATTAAAAAATCTCAAGATCTCCCCTTAATTATTTTGAACCACCACATTTATTTTTTCCTGGGGTTATGAATACATATTTTTATATCATAAAATATATTCTCATAAGTACATTCCTAAAAAAGACACATTATGAAATTTGGACTTTTCTTTTGAAAGTTTTATTTTTTAAGGTGGTTGGTTTTAAATGTTATATTTTTAACACTACATATATACTAGGGAAATTTGGTAAAAAATAAAAATTAGGAATAATTCATATATGATCAAAAACAAGTAAATAATAAAAATTCGGAAATAAAATAAACTATGTTTTAATGGATCAACACATATTAAATTAAATGAATTTTTTCATTAACATTCATTGATTTTTAAGAATATGCGGACAACCTTTAATATTTTAATTTGAACCATACACCTTATACTATAGAGCCTATAAAATTTTAATCGTTTTATAGTTCTTCACATAATGATTTGAAAAAAATAAAAGGCCATTACTCATAATATTATTCTTATATTTTTCAAGATGAAACTCATTCTAATATATTTATCTTAAATGTTGTTCAACATCATTCATTTATTTCATTTATAGATTACAAAAACTATTATGGTTCCATTAATGATGTAAAAGGGGTTTTTACATGAAACATATTTAATTATATTCCAATAGAATAATTCTTAGGATTTTGTTAAAAAAATTAATGATTATCCCATTATAGTAACAAAATTTGTTTTTATAAATAATTCATACAATCAAGTTAATTTCACACAAAATAATTATATATGTATAGACAAAAGATTCAAAAAGAAAACGGAATTGATTTTTATAAGAACTTCACCCTCATTGATCAGATAAATCCATATAAATTTTGATGGAATTATCCACCCATATAATATTAAATTTTATAAATTGATTTTAAATGTGATTTTTTAAATGGTTTTATTTCTGACTATTGTTTTCATTAAAAACGTGTTTGTTTTAAAAATAAAAAATATATGAATTCCATTTTCGGTTTAACTAGAGCATTAAATGTTTTAAAAAAGACCACCAGGCTTGGTATTGAAGAGTTACAAGTTATATTTTATTGAATGATATCAAAAAGAGAATAAAAAATTAAAAATTATTTCAAAAAAAATATTTCAAAAAATATTGTAATCATTTGAATTTTTTTAGATTATGTATTTATGGATCAAAAAATTAATCCCATTATAATAAATGTATAAATAGTCTGAGAAAATAATTCCAAACATGTTATATATTTGAGTTTAACTTTTTTCTTAATTTGAAAATCTCTAAAAATTAGTATATAACATTCCTATGATAGTGAACAAACACTTAAAAACCTAAAAAATGTTCTATAATGTCTCATGATAAGGGAATATGTACCCTAATTACTATTTCATGTAATATAATGTCTCATGAATATTATAAAATAGTTGACAATATACTATACATAATTATTATTTGGTGTGTAATTTACCTTACTACAACTTTTATGGAATTTTTTTACTATTGTCTTGTTCTAATTTTCAATAAAATTCAATATATTCCCATTTAAAATATCTAAAATGGATTTTTATTTTATTATAATTTATAAAATTCAATGTTTATTTTAACTTCAAAGAACGTCTTTCAATATTACATGTTTTTTAGACACTTATTTTGGAGATGTCAATTATGTTGAAAAATGACAATTGGGACATGTGAAATTCAAAGGAATGTTTTAATCACATTGAGTAGTAAGTATAGAAGAATTGTTTCCTTCTTCTATAACTGAATAAAAATATACCACCAAAGGGTGTTTTTGTCCAAATTTCATATAAATGAATCATTATATCATATATTTTACGATTAAATTTCTACTTAATCTAATTTAATGTGATATTCCTATTTTAATAAGAATCTCTACGAATCCTTTTTATTATGCATGCACTAAAAGATTTTTATTCTATATCCATTTTTATAAGAAACATAAAAAAGCAGATATTGTGATACAATATATTATCATTAAGCATTTATTAGTCTGTATCATAAAAAACCCATTTCATAGATCCTTTTTACTTTTCAAAATTTTATCTTGGAATGGATGGCTTATAATTATTATTAATTATTTACATCTAGTTTTTTTAAATCTAAATCAAAATAAGGATTTTTTTAAATAAAATTTTTTCTTTCTAAAAAACATCTTGATCAGAATTTTAAAATAAGTTTTTTATAATAACATTAATTTTATTTTTTCATATTATATATATCTATCACTTATTTCCAATAAGGTTTTTTTTTCATAAAAAGGTGGAGGAAATTTTGATTTTTTTAAGGAGAATGGTTAAATGTTTAAGGACTAAAAATATTAAAACTAGGATGATCTATAAGATAAGTATCTTGTTTCAAGGGGGAGATATATGAATTCATGTAAATGGTATTTATAAATCATTTATCATTTCCCTCTTCTTAAATACATCCTTTATATACCATAGACTTTTTAATCATAAATGAGTGTTTTTATCATAAAAAATGAGAATAATGGTGGACCTCTAATGTGTTCTCATGATCACATTCACAAAAAATGTTTATATGCATAGTTTGATTGTTATATTTTAGTTTTAATTTTTAGATATCTAGAAAGGAAGACCTAAAACCTAATGGAGGAGTTCAAAAAAGATTCAATGATCAATCTAAAAGAATTAAAATTTTACATGCTAGGTATAACAATTTTTTGTTACGGAAAGATATTCATATCGAATATTTTCTTTGAGAATTTCAGCTCATGCCAAGAATTAATATAATAGGTAGTGTCAATTTTTTTTATTTTGTAACTCACATTGACATCACAGTTTACATTTTAATCCTAGAAATATTTTGGGATAGATGGTGTTCACAATGTGAAAGTTGGTGAGTAGGTGGTCCACCCCTTCAACCTATACATTGCAACATTCATTCATGTAGTCTCATTCGAAATCTATAAATACAAATGAATTATATTAGACTACCAAAACCTATGAAGTTAATTTAAAAGATACCAATTGTGAATTTGGTGTGACTACAAAATCTATGAAAAATTATTACACATAATTGATCCATGATGTGATTTTATAAGGGGCCTCCAAGATCATCCAATTCTCAAAAGGAAAAATTATGTTTTAATGACATTAACAGTCTAATTTTGACTCATTCCCTTTGATCTAATTTTTACATTGATGTATTTATTCAAATATCTTACTTTAAATTTTTTCATTAGATCCATTTCTAAATCTTTCATTTATATGAACAAATATAAGAGAGAGTAAAATATATTATAAATGACAAATAAAAAAACAAATACCATATTCTTATTATTTATATTCTACAAAAATATAATGATAAGGATCATAGTATGTGGTTTCCATTAAAACCAATAATCTTATTTTGGTTATTTCTTCCCATTAAAACTAATAGATTCTTTCCTCTTCTTTAGATATTTATTTTCTTTAAAACCGAGTGATTGATATAACAGTATCAATACTTCCTGAGGGTAGGAGACATAGGGGATAATTCTTAATCTATTTTAAAAATCCTTTATCAAATTATTCCTTTTACCTTTTAATTATTTAATTTTTTCAATGCTCAATGTTTTACTTTCTGCTAAAATATTTTTAAATTTACTTTTTTATTATTAAATTTAACTACTTAATATTAATAAATTTTATATTATAAAATCATTTTAAAAATTTTAATTAAAATTCCATCAATTTTTCATTTTATCTTTAAGATACTATCTCATCATAATAAGTTATATCACACTCAATTACAGTAACATCTTACTCAAAATTTTATTGTTTTTGAAATATTAAAATGTATTCAATATTGTGTTTCATTACCTTATTCCTAAATAAATATGTTAGATTCTTGGAAATTTTCAATTGTTTTATCATCAAAATAGTCCAGTAACTTGTATAGCATCACTTTATAGCTTCTATAACAACATTCATAAAATAAATTTCCCCTAAAAACCTCTTCATTTCCCATTTCCTAAAACACTTACAAATTTGTAGCCTTTGATCATTATAATGAATGAAAAACCAAATAAATAAAATTACATGAAAGTTTGGAAAATTTTAACACATTTTATATGGATTAAAGGGTGAATAATATCTCAAAAATAATGTGTATAGATGTACACATATATTATCTTTAAAAATAATTTGTGAATATTAATTTTATATAGAATTAATTTTCCCAACCAATCATTTATTTCATTATTCCTCTATAAAATACTATTTAATATAGTAGTTTATTGTATACCTAATATATTTATTATTTGGTGATTTGAGATATATCTTAAAAATTAATTTCATGTATATTAATTTTAATTATAATAACATAATTTCCTAACGATGAAAACAAAATTTTATTCAACACACATGCTAGAAAATTTATACATCTCAATAGATTCAATATTTTTCTTGATGAGAAATTTTATGGTCATTGATATAAATATGTGAAAAAATGTGATGGAATATGAATCACCTCATGGGGCCACAAATATAAATTTGGATGAATTATAGAGGCTTAGTAAAAAAATTCACCTCCTTAGGGTACGTATGAGTCACCTTCCATTTATGAAATATTTCAAAATCAACATTACATTCTATTTTTTGTTTGGTGTGTAATATAAATACTTCATGATTTATATATTTTTTAATATTCATTATCAGTGATAACCATGTTTATTATTCAATTGAATATTACCCACATTTGAACCTAGATGAAAAAAATTGGTTACATCTCAAATTAAGAATATATTTTATTTCATTATTATTTTATTTGTGATGGACCTTAAATAATTTATCTTTTTAGTAATACATTATACCTTTTATAAAATAACTCATAACCATTAACACATAGATAGTTAACTACCAAAATTTTTTCTTCAACTCTTTTATAAACAAAAGTTATTCAAATTTAGTTATTGATATTCACTTTATATAGACTCAATCCCCATATTTTTAGTGAATAGTTATTACAAATGTTTCTTGTTCCTCCAGGACGTTTCATTTTATTTTTTATAACCATTTTTTCTCCTGTCATGTGGGTAGATCACCTAATGGAAGAAAACCATGACTTAGATCTTTTTTTATTTCAATAAAATTTATGAATGAGATTTTTTTACTTAATGGGATTATGGATAGTCCCATTACTATAAAAATATTGAATCTGTCATGGTAATATTTTCATGAACATATATAAAAACATTCCCAAAATTTCTCATCTAACACAAATTTAAGCATGATTCTAAAATCTTTTCTAAGTCAAAAAATAGAAATATTCATCTCTGTGATCTATCATCTATAATCATTTTATTTCAGCTCCTCAAATGGAATAATAAAAATTCACATCCTTTTTTTGTAATGACATGTTGTTCTAGAATGTGTAGTCCTTATATAAAAAAATCACAACAACAGTAATAAACATTGAATCTAAAAGACATGGATTAAATAATTTATATAAAATGATTTATCTAAATTTTATTCTTGGTTTAATATTTTGATTTGAATTTGATTCTTATTTGTTAGGTGAAGAACATATTTAGTTCCTCCTTATATATCACATTATATGGTAGTATTTACCCTCATATTTATATATATAACTTGATAATATCATTTATTTTAGCGATAATATTTAAAATATATGTAATTAAATGAAGATTAATATGGGACAATGTTTACATAAACAATTTTGCATGTTCTATTAGTGGATTTAGAGTATTTATCAATTAAATTAATAAAATATTTAATATCATGTTTTAATTTAGTCAAAATATATTTACCCCATATAATTCTTCATTTTATTAAGAAATAAATTATCCTTAGAACAAGTGACATGCTAAAATGTTGGAATTCTTTTCATCCCAATTGGTTATGAATCATCCTTTACACGACTCCAAGTGTCGAATAATTTCACAACATGATCCATAAAATAGATAAATTGCTCAAAAAATATTATTTTTAATCATAACTAGATTAATAATCTTCTTTAGATTATTTTTTCAGTAGTTTATTTTGATTTCTTTAAAAATCCCCTCTTGTTTCTACCTACGTTGGACAATTATTTTGATCATTTTTTCCACTAAAATTTTTATAGTTTCTCACCATATTTAATTTCACTATTTTATTAATTATTTTTTGGGTTGTTAATTAAAAATTGTTAAATTACATTGCATTTGTAGAATCTAGGTTATAACACGGCTTTTTATAGATCTTTTAAATTTTAAACATCCTCAAAAAAATAGAAATGGTTCTATTATAGTTTATGTAATTCTTTTTATTTTAAATTTCATTTGAATCTACATCATAAAAATATTATATTAATTTCAACTTTCTCATGACTTATTTAAATGCCTGGGAATAATTTAAAACGAGATAATGGATTTTATTTTTAAAAATTATTCAATTTGAATTCAAAATCTTGATCATTTTGACATTATAGATTCACATAATATAATCTATCAAACTTACATTGTTTGTATCAATAAAATAAGACATAAAAACACACCATATATAAAATGTTCAGCAATGAAAGGCCTACTCCTCGCCATGTTGGTTAGCCACACCATCATGGATTGTCATTACTATCTAAAGAATTTAATAATACTAGTTAGAATACCAAATTACAATTTCCACATAATTGGTTGGACAAAAAATTTAAATCTCTCTATTGTTGGTTAGATAACCAAACATCTTTTTCTTATCATATTGGTTTGATACCGTAATCATATGCCTTGAGTAGCTTCTTAGACTCCCGAACTACAACTACTGTAGTGATGATACAAATCTAGAATGATATTCTTCATAGAGATTATTCTTCCACTAAGAAGTTGGAATCCCCTTTTCTTGTGTACGATTATTCAGTGTCATCAAAAGATATATTAAGAAATATTGTTTGCCTCAAAACACCTTTCAAATATTTAATGATATGATTTTATTTCAAATTCTCAACTAATTACAATAAAATTCCCCAAGAGTCTCCTAGATTTGTATGACTCTAACATTGCTAAAATTATTTATTAGATTTTGAAAATTATAATGAGATTTAATACATTTCTCATCACATTCAGGAACATATTATTTTAAAAAGTAATTGAGAAAGGGATATAAAATATTTCATGATTTAAAATTCCATGTGCATTTCGAATGGATCTTCTGCAACCCCTAACATGGGCATGCTCACAACCACGAATGATGATAGAAGGTTCTTGGTTAGATAATCTTATAAATATTTCATTGAGTCAGCTATTTTTCATTCCTGGAGGTCTCCCTCAAGTGATACAGGATCCTTACTCTTGTGATCAGAAGCTGCCTAAGAACGTTTCTGGATAGGGAGTCTCTCTTTCAAGAGAGGATCTTCATAAAGGAAACATGTTTTTGGACCAAGCTGGATGTTTTTTTGTAACAGGTTTTCATGAATCTCATATCCCTGAAGTGGATGGTTTACTAGTCAGTAGTGACCTTTTGGCTGGTGCACCTACACAGTCTGTGCAGGTTCTCTTGAAATCAGATGAGTTGTCTCATTCACATCCTTTGGAGGTGAAGGGAAAATATTCTAAGTGTTCTTTGAGGAGCATATCATCCCCTGTCACTTGTTCATTCGGGTTCTGGAGTGTGCACGAGGTTGTAATTGAAGAGGCTACAGGATAGGGAGGGCTCTGTTCTTCTTGTGCAAGAGACCATGTTGCATAGGGCCAAAACTGGGAAAATTTTGTTTCCATGAATCTCATCTTCATCTGGAATTCTCGGTGAGTCATGGAAAGAGTAAAAGTATATTTTATTGTATCATAAGTTAAGAAACATAAGGTCAAGGTGGTGGCGATTCTCAAGTACAAGGAGAACTCTGCGATGATCAATGAGTTCATGTATAATCTAAAGCTACATGCATTTATGCATGTGGATCCAATCAATAAGTTCATCTTGATTTTTTGGAACATAGAGGTTTAAGTGGAGTTAATCCAAGAAGGTGACTAGTATGTAATGAAGAGGGTGTTTTAGGTGGATACTCCTTGTTTGTTTCGTTCATTTATGGTAGTTGTGATGCTTGGAAAAGGGAACAGTTATGGAGCGAGCTGAGTGCTTTTGATTAAGGGGATCAGCCTTGGGTGGTGGGAAGTGATTTCAATGTTGTAGCTGAATAATAAGAGAATATGGGAAGAGGAGATTTTCCAAGGAGGGATAGTATGGTGTTTGGCCAATTTATGGCTAGAAAGTGGCTTTTGGATCTGGGGTATTCAGGTGACCCCTTCACATGGTGTAACAATCGGAGGGGAATTAGTCGTTGCTGGAGCCGGTTTGACCGGTGTATAGCCAATGTACAAGAGATCTCTAGGTTTCTAGAGGTGAAGGATGAAAATTTTACCCACATCAACTCTGACTACTCTCTGCTCCTTCTTTCCCTAATATGGAGGGAGGCTCCACAGTTGGTTTTTGGTCCATGAGCCTCTGGGTGGGTATCCTGGGTTATCACCAGACAATGAGGAAATGTTGGGAGGAACTGATCTAGTGGAACTCCTGGCGAGCACTGCACTACTAGTTGAGGGGACTCAAGTAGGCACTCTACTCATGGGCGAGAAGAATCCTTCCCTTGGACCGAAAGCTAGACGTGCTCAGAAAAGATATTTAATAGCTTGAGGCTAGTATTGAGGAGGTATGGGATGACACTATTGTTGGTGAGCTCTCCGAGAAGAAGAACTACATTGTAGTTATGCTACTCATGCATGAAATAAGGCTGAAGGATCATTAGAGAATTAAATGGATTATGTAAGACGATATGAACAATTCCATTTTACATGCTTGCATAAGTGAGAGGCGGCATGTTGTTCAGCTGAACCCAACTTTCGAAGATGGATCCTTCACTAATGATAGGGAAGTGGTTAGGGGATTGGATTTTTATTACTTCAAGTTACTTCTTGCAGGACCCAATCCAAACATGCTACAGGGTTACCCTATGGTGGGGGTGGGGGGAAGAGTTCTGGGATGGTATTTCACGCCTTTTATCCCCTGAGGATAATGAGTTGATGGAGGGGATCCTGGAGGAGGAGGAGATCATTACAACTATGGTGAGTCTCAATCATGAGAGCACCGTAGGTCCTAATGGTTTTCTAGGATCGTTCAATAGGAGCTCCTTGGAGGTGGTGAGGGGTAATATCATCAATGTTATCTAATATTTTTTCAGAGGGGGAAGCCTACCATGGATTTCGTTCGCCACAAAACTTTTCCTTTTACCAAAAATCAAAGACCCCTCATCTCTTCTTCATTATTGTCCGGTGAGTATGTGAAACATTATATATAAATTAATAGCGAGCATCATTAACAGGAGGTTGTCTGGAAATCTTCCATGGTGGATCTCCTAGGAACAACAAGGTTTTGTGAAAGATCGCTCGATTCAGGGAGCCATAGCGGTGGCCCAATCAGTGCTAAGATATATCAATACCATGGTTTGTGGATACAATATGTCCATCAAGCTTGATATGAATAAGGAATATGAAAAGATCGAGTAGGGATTTATTAACAAGGTTCTAAACAAGATGGTTTTCTCAATATGGTCTTACGATCATATGTTTTGGTGCTTCAGTTTGGCATGAATGCCTATGTCATTTGTGGGGAGAACTCACAGTTTTTTCAAGACTTTTTGAGGCCTTCGTCAAGGTGATCCCATATTCCTGAGTGTTTTAATTCTTATGCAGGATATCTTAAGCAGGCTAATTAACATAGTCATCTATGATGGGGATGTTCTTTCTTTCCAAAAGAGGTTGAGGGTACCACCCGCCTCTCATCTGATTTTCGCAGACGATACCATCATCTTCATTAATGTGGGTAGGCGGCCTAGGATGCGGGCTATTAAGATCCCTGAGGAGTATTGTCACTAGATTGGGCAACAAATTAATAGGGAGAAGAGTGGATTTTATTTGGCCTCGACTTTTACTTCGAGCATGGTGACAGATATGTGTCGTAGATTGGGTATGAGGCGTGGGTCATTTCCCATGGAGTATCTTGGAACCCCCATGTCTCCATTCAGAATGTTCATTAGTGATTTTGACCCTGTGATGAGAAATATTGCGGGGCACATTCACAATTGGAAGAACCATTTTTTTTCTTTTGGAGGCCATATTACTCTTGTGAACAATGTCCTCTCATCCATTCTAGTGCGTGCTCTTTCACCCACTAATGTCCTTAAGGGGGTTATCAAGGTAACTGATAGACATTCGGATTGTTTCATCTAGGATGCATCTTCAGAGGGGAAGAGACATTGTATTCCTTTGGGGAAGATAGCTCGACCAATTTTGGAGGAAGGGATCAACGTTAAAATCCTTTCAAACACTATTTTGTATATGCACGTGAAGCTTTCATGGTAGGTTATTGAAGAGAGATCCTTGTGGGGTAAGCTGATATCCTGCAGAAGCTAGGTTTACACTAAATTTTCTATTGTTAGTGGGTCTTTGCTCTGGTCCTCTATTATCAGTTTTATTGCAACCATCCTCTAAAGCTCGCAGTGGATTATTAGGGAGGGGAACATCCAGTTCTGGTTCGACAACTGGTCGGGAAGGACTCTCGGATATCCAGAGAGTCTGGATCCGATGATCATCTTCAAGGAGGCAAGCCAGTACCCTCATTTTTTCAGAACCATTCTGGATACGGACCAGGATGAGGTTTTAGACTCTTTTATTTTGAACTCAGATATGTACTGGTGTTTCTTTACCCCCTCCTCCTTAGGTAGGTTCAATGCGATGGATTTTTACAGGTCATGTTTTCCGTAGGGACAGTAGGGAGGTGGGTATGGGCTGGATTGATGTAAGTGTATCCCTACGAAATTTAATTTCCTAACATAACGGATACAGAATAGATCTTTACCAACGGACGAGAATATCAAGAGTCTCGCCATCAGGATGGCTTCTTACTGACAGTGTTGTATAGATAAGCGCAAAGAGAGTATATTCCATATATTCTTTGATTGTAATAGGTCACGACAGGTATGGGGTGTCTTCGGCGAACATGCAAGAGCCTCCCCCAATTCGTCGAGCTTAGAATCCTTTGTGGAGAGATTGTTTCAGAGGGCGGATGATTCTAGTAAGGGAAAAAGGGTCATGCCCATCATTTTTAACACTGGCTATTGGTGTGTATGAAATGTGAGGAACTGGGCTAGGTTCAAGGGGATCGCTTCTATAGGGAGATCCATTACTGCGAGGGTACGATGTATCCTGATCAATTTGTGTGGCACCGATGATGACTAGAAGCAGGCCCCATTCCTTTTCCATATGATTGTGCATCAAAATATGGCTCAGAGGTCTGCCACCAGGAAATCCGGGCACTGGGTTTGATGGTGTCCTCTTGAAGTTGGCTTCATATTTAATATCGATGGTTTTTGCGTTCCGGGTGAGATGCCTGGTGGCAGTGTGGTCCTAGATCCTTGGGGCAGTGTGTCCTTGGCCTTTTTGGTGCATTATAGTGATGGAAATTCTATGCAGGTGGAGGTTATAGAGGTTCTCACAAGTATCACTATTTGCAGACATCTTGCACTTGACATCTTCCAAGTTGAGACTGATTCTATGGTTATTCATGATGCCTTTCATGGTAAAGGTATCATCCCCTAGCCTATTTCATAAACTATTTGTAAATACAAATCTCTCTAGTATAGTAGCACTAGAATCACTCACACATGGAGAGAGGGAAACAAGGTGGCAGAACACTTGGCATCTATAGAAACCCCTGGTAGCATGGTAAGTTGTCTAACTCACGTCTCTCACTTTAAACCTGAGGGTGTGAACATGATTTAGGGCGATGTACATGATCTCCATTACGTTAGGCCTACCTAGAAACTGGTCATCTATTTATCTGTCAATTCTTTTAAATAAAAACGGTAACTTTCGATGGTACAAAGACGAAAATCCTAGTATCCCTGAGGTAGTTCCTTAATTCATTACAATGGAACTATGAACAGTATTCGCATCCCAAAGGATAGAATACATTAGTAGTTTTGGAAAACCCTATTCAAAAATAAGTTTAACATTACAACATGAAAGGAGAAAATAATTTCAAATACAATTTAAACATCCAAAATATCTTATACTATCACTACAAATCATTTATATTATACATCTTCACATAATTGGGAAAATAAAACAAAAGAAAGGGTTCATCTCATATACTTAGTAAGGGTAAATAATACATCAAGAGATAACATATAAATGAATAAAAATTAAAGGACAATGACTACAACACATGTCAATAAAAAATATTCTTGTGAATAATATGACATGATTAAAATCTTAATAAATAAATCCTTACAAATAATGACATGAAACATAATCATGGATATTCTACATGAAGAATAATCACATGATTTATCAATTACTAATATAATAATGAGAAAATTAATATAATAGAAATCATAAAAAAACCATCATGTCATTGACCAATAGTTCTAAATATTAATGGTTATGGCCTCAGCCAAAATTTATTTCATTTTTTCTCAGGAGATCTACTGATGCATCAAGGGGCTATAGTGGGCCCTGCTATCACTTACTAAGTAAAATGCATTTCTCATATGCCTAATCAAAGACATATTTATATCAATGTTTCTTCTACCACTTTTAAAAAATTTAATCATAATCATAGTTGAAAATAATCTAATAAAATCATTGATAAATTCCTACGGAAAATAATCTATAAACATTCATAAGTGTCTTATACTACTTTGAAACATTTAAATTTGTTTCACTATGATGGAATAAAATTAAATGAAACATATAATATCATAATAAAAAATGACTCATGGTTTAATATTTAGAAGTTTATTACATTAACCATGTGAAAGGAATAAGTGGGGAATAAGGCATGTTTCTCACAAAAGTAAAAGTGAGACGACAGAACCCTTACATTTTGTCGGAATGTTTTATTCAATTGATATTAATGTCCTGTATAATCAAATATACTCCATTAATTAATTAATTCATAACCATTTCAACATTTATTTTATTTAATATAATTTTATTAATTACATTTATGGTCTTTTTGATGAGTTAATAGATAAAATTTTATCATTTAAGAGTGTTCGTTTACTGGGACTTCATGATTTCTTTACTTGTTTATGAATATTGAAGTTGTTTTAAAATTGGAATTAATATCATCTAATAATTTTATATATAATTACTGCAAATAAGTGAGATTAAATGGTTATATAATTCATCTGTATTTTTTAGATGAGGATGAATCATTAGATAAGGCGTTAGGGATAATCGTTTAGATTATTTTGGATCTTTTTCAATTTTTAAAAATTATTTTTGTTTTATTAATTAACATCATGTGTATATAATGGATCCAAAAAATTAAAAAGTATTGAATCAATATATTTTAATTTTTAACTATAAAAATGGTTTTATGGCCATCTTTGAAGGCGTTTATGGAAAATGAAAATACATCATCGATGAAATCTATAAATTAACACATCACAGGTGATATAATCATATATAGAAAAAAGTAGAGAGACAAAAGAGTTTGAAGATGTATATTACAATAACATTATATAATAATAGTTTATAAATTATAAAGATGTTATCATTTCACTTTGTATATGGGAGGAGAGATAAGGATAAGAAAAAAATGAAATTAAAAAGAAAATAAAAGAAAAGAAAGAGGATATTTACCTATTGAATTCTCCTCCTTGATAACCTCTTTAAGTGGATTGGTTTTGATATCTTGTTTAGATAAACGAATCCTATAAATGGGGGAGATATTTCAGAGAGGAATTGTGTGTTGATCCACATTTTGGACCGGACTAAAAGGATAATGTTTTTTAACATTTTAAATTACTGAACATGTTGTTTTTATAATTGAGATTTTGATTTAAATTATGAGATTTAGATCACACTAAAGTGATGTTTTTGGAATTTGGAGAATCATTTTATGTTTACCCAAATAAATTGAGAAGATTCAAGAGTTCTAGACTGAAAAACCTCATGTTTTGATGGACAACAGAGGCCACACAGTTGGCATTCAGTCTATTAAATACTATGACCCATAGTAACTAACTTTACGGCCTATTTTGGGTGGACAGATGATATCACATGGGCTATGGTTTTCTAAACCACGTTCCAATCCTATGTGAGGGGTTTCCATTAAGTATATGGGTAGCACACTTTTGGCGTACAGTTTTTCTGACCGTGTAACCCAAAAATCTGTGCGACGTTATGTTTTAATTTTTTTTTAATTTAATTTAATTTAAAATTAAAATTAATTAAAAATTATAACCTAATAATACCTAAAACATCTCTCTCAAATGTGATTCACCCTGACGGGGTTCCCCCTCTCATCGCGCACTCGACCCCTTCCTATCTCCCCCTTCTGACCTCCAATCTCCATTCATTTCATCGTGATTCTTCCACGAATCATGAAGGTAAGGTCTTCTACCCCAGTCTCCTTCCTCTTCCAGGTTGATTTTCATTCTTCATCACCCACAATGTTCATCTAAACTGTAACACCCCAAGCTTCTACGGTACGTTTCCCTTTGAATAATGTGATAGCGTGTGTTGTACGCAACCTCGAGTTCTAACACACACCACAACTAATTAAACTAGCCGTTGTGAATAGTAATACCTAATTTTTGAAATTATATATATTTTATATTTGAAAATGGACTTCATTTTTGGACTCGGAATATTGAATTTAGCCTAAGGTGAAATTTTGGTACTTTTCGGATAACTATCATATTTTGATGAATAGTGAAAATTACTAAATTTTAATTAAAAACAACTTTTTTAATCAAAATAATTAATAGTGATAAATTATGAATTTTAGTAGTTTTAGAATATATTTTTACCATTTAATATAATGTTGGTCATTGGACATAATTTTACAATTAAACCGAACATAAACAAGTGTCAATCTTTTGATAGTTATTATCTCTTAAAAACACGCTTTTTATTTTGACAGCGGGAATTAATTTTAAATTAATTTCTGCCACTTCTGTGTTTTGAATTTAGGAAAATGGATTCCATATTTGGAATCAGGATGTTCAAATTGTGTAAATGGGTAACTTTTATTTTTAGACATTTTGAATAATTACTGCGGTAAATATTTTATTTACCATGGTTAAGGGTAAATCCGGTAAATAAGGGTTAAAAAAAAAATATTATAATAATACTAAATTACCCTAAAAACGTGTCTTAACCCTATTGGTTGATAGATGGTCTACCATGGACATCTTTGTGTCAATTTTTGGACCCCATGGATCCACTTGTAAGTGATAATGACACTTTATTTTAATTTAGTTAAAATGAATACAAAAATGACACAAGCATATATCTTTTAGAACAACAATTTTTACATAGGGTTATATATGTTGGATTTTAGATTATAAATATTCATTAGAAAGATAAAACGATTTCCTACATAATGATATTTTATTTATAATTTTTAGACATTAAATAATTTATTTTATTTATGACACAATGATGATGCAGTAATTACTATAATAGTGAAAAATTAAAATAATTGATATTATAAATACCCAAATAAATATAATATGAAACTTTTAATGAATTAAAATAATTTTCTAGGCTAATATGATATATTAGTATTGATTTAATGGACTTTGTTCGATGTAATCAATCTGTTATGAGTTTCACAAAAATCAACTATTGAATAGTGTCAAAATTGACATAAAAGTGTTCTTAAAACAAATATTATATTATTAATTGATATTAAATTCCTAAAAATCTAAGGTTCGGCCAAGAGACTTATATTATGATAGGTTCCTCATTAATGGACCACTTGGGGGTCTCTTGGATGTATATAGTAAGTTTACTAACCATATTATATAAAAATACAAAGAGACATTGTAAAAGTGAAACTAATTAACTTAGAGTTAATACTTAAAGATAAGGTTAATATAAGTACCCAAACCTGTCTAAATTCTATTGGTTGAGTGGTTTTCGACCTATCCCCACCTTAACCTTTTAATAGTCAACTTTGGAGCCATTAGAAACCGAATATGAATTTATTATAAATTAATATTTCTAGCTTTTCCAAAGGTGCCCCTCACCCCTCTTATAAAAGGGCACTCCTCCTTCTCATTTCTTCACACCTTCAAAGCCTTTTGGTTCGGCCAAACTCTGCCCAAATACTCTCCCAACATCCCTCACTACAACCTAGGGGCCTTAGTTTGATCAGAAAGCCAACTTAAGGAGCCCTTTTGATCAAATCAAAAGGAAGAACCCGAAGAAGAGGTAATGTTTTCACCACCCCTTTTCCAAGTTCATTTCTTCTTCCACTTCTTCTTCCTTTGTTGTTACCATTCTAAAATAATGACTCCAGTATCATTTATATACTGTGATGTTATTATAAGTATCGTACAACCATATTCAGTATTCTATCCACCCTTTGAATAACATGTCACCATACGTGCGTACGTACGGCTTACCGTCTCCACGTCGTGGTGTAATTGTTATTCAATATAATATTATTTGGATGGGTATAATAATGATGTGTAACTCATTTAAATAATAAATATAACATGTTAATGATTCTGTATATATGATATACCATTCATTTATATATTATTTTAATATCAAAAGAATGATATTGTCGCTCGTGCGTACGTACGGACTACCGTCTCCACGAACGCGATGAGATTCATTCTCCATCGTAACCATTCAAGTATAATTATCATTTGATGATTTAAAAATTATATTTAAGGACTAGATATCATTCTGGATATGAATAATATACAACAACCATGGCTTATGTAACAAAACATATAAAGAAAATGAGTAAGTTAACACCCGAAACGACGATAATTCTAAGATATTATTAACAAATCAATGTTAAAAGATCATATATGATATCATATTAATATATATGATTCTTGTATAATTTAATAACAATTATTTCACCATTATACAGGAGGTTAACCTACCCCAACCAAGGAAAAGTACAAGGTAAGGGTTATTTCACAATCTCTTCATTATCCGAGGTTGTATATACGTAATAATCTACTGGGATCTCTTTATCATCCACATCCATGTTTCTTAAAAATGTATTTCAAAACATTTTTACTATTTACAAGAATATGGGTTAAAGTCATTTATACCCTTTTTTTACTTTTTATAAGAGGTTTATAAAGGAATCTTTTCGTCGTTTTCAAAACAAGGTCCTTTTTAACCTTTTCGACAGAATTGAGGTAAGAATGTTTTTTTTAACTTATACGGCGGGTGCGGTTATTTTACGCCGTTATAAAATCTTCAAAGCTTTCCTTACAAGCTTATAAGAATATTTTCAAAGAAAATGTTTTATTTTATATGGATCTTAAATGATTTCAAAATAAAAGGAGATATTTCTTTAAAAAGAATTTTGATTTCATCTATGTCAACATCCTTTGATGGATTTTAAGATTATTTGAAGTTGATTTATTATGATACAAAACTTCTATATTGTATTGAAGGTTTTGTGATATGTTTGACTGTGGATGTGCTATTTTTATACCATTCATAGGTTATTGTGAAAGTATTGACATTTCGTATTCTAGTTTTAATACGAATGTTTATGTTATGTTTAAACATTTTCATATGGGAATGCATTGGACTTAATAAGTGATGGGTGGAGCCCGCTATAGCTCCTCGATGCATCGGTAGGTCTCATGAGACAAACTAGTGTCTTGGCACAAGGCCTTGACAAAATCTTATTTGTAGTCTTGGCACGAGGCCTTGGCTATGTGGTTATGATAGTCTGGCATTATGCATTCCAACATTATGAAAGTGGTTATTGATTTTTGCATGTGATTATTCATTTAGTAGAATATCCATGTGAATAAGTAAATGGAATTATTTCATTTTATTTATGCCATACCATGTTGAAAGTTCGTATTTAAAAGGCTTTTGTTTTAGTTATACATTGCCTTAAATGTTTATTCTTATTTATGAAAGTTTCCACTTTATTGTTATCCTTACTGGGCATTTGAGCTCACCCCTTTTTTTATGTTTTATTTTTCCCAGGATGTGAAGAAGTAAGTTATGAATGACCTGCAGGGATTTTTTGAGGGGTTAATAGTGTGGACTGTGGAAACATTATGTTGTTGTAGTAGTTTTTCATTTTATAATGTAATGTAAAACTTATGAATATATCTAGTGTTTCCAAGGCTACTAAACCAATCGGTCTTTCGAGATTTGATCTTTCTTGTGATCATGCCAATGTTATGTAATTAATGCACCGACTCTGGGTAGCTGGGGTCGGGGCATTACAGTTGGTATCAGAGGAAGTTTATTACAAACCTTGGAAACTAGATTTAGATAAACTCTGATTAGAGCACGTAGACCTAAGATGAACTTTGAGGATTAGTATAGAAGAACTTTCTAGAATTTTGGTATTGTAGAGATTTTGTGAGTTTTCCGAGCAATACATCCCTGTCTGGATACGAGCAGGTAGAGGCGGCTCTGGCACAGATGTCCCTAGGGGTAAAACCCGAAAACACCGCTTTGAGCTAGACTCGAACGGGAACTGGTGCACGACAACGGGCCTTGCTGCACTCTTGGTTACGACACTCCCGGGGGATATGCTTAGGATAACTCTCACTTTCTTTACAAATCATTATGAAGGGTTTATGAGTATATAATTCCTCAAAGAAAACATTTTTATGATTATGGATTATATCCATAAATAGTTCAATTTATGTTAAGTGTTTTATAAGTATGGGATTATGTATTTTGATTCATAAACTGATCTAGTTTATGCCATTGTTTAGAAATGGCGCCTAGTGGAAGAAATGGAAACCGTATCAATGCACGCACTCCATGTAGGGATTGCCCTCCTTCTCAAGATAATTATAGTGGGGCTGGTGATGCAACTGGTGCTGATCAGCTAATCACCATACTGGGACAACTTACTCAGGTTATGAATAATAACCTTACCCGTATGGAGCACCCTGATCCGCAGCGTGGAGGATCAATGTTAGATCGATTCATGAGGCAACAACCACCAACGTTCAATGGGAATACAAATCCCTTAGTAGCTGAGCAATGGATATTTTCCCTAGAGAAAATATTTCAGGCTTTGGGGAGCAGTGAAAGGGAAAAAGTTATCATGGCAGTTTACCGCCTCACTGGAGATGCTGATCAATGGTGGTCATTGATTCAAAATACAAAGGAAGATGATGAAGTATCAAATATGGAATGGAGGGAGTTAAAAGAGCTGTTTTTAGAAAAATACTTCCCTCGCGACCATCGAGCAGATATGGAAAGGCAATTTCTGAGTCTGAGACAAAAGGAGGATGAGAATGTCACAAAGTATGAGGCTAACTTTACAAGGTTAGCGAGGTACGCTGGTGATTATATTCGCAACCCAAGAAGTAAGATTGATCGTTTCTTTGATGGGTTAAAACCATTTCTCCGTCAAGCATTAGTCTCACAATCCTTTTCATCGTACGAAGACATTGTCTCATGTGCTATAAAGACCGAAAAGGAATTCTCTAAGTCTTATGACTTTAAAGCAAAGAAAGAGAAGAAGAGACCTTCTGATCAATCTGGGAATGGAAATAAGGGGAAGAAGGGAAAGGTTGAATATCCATCTTGTGGTAAATGCGGGAAGAAACATCTTGGTACTTTCTTGAAGGGAATGGGAGTCTGTTACAAGTGTGGTGAAAAAGGCCACCAAGCTCATGATTGCAAGGGGAAGAAGGAAGCTACCAACGTTCAGTGCTACAATTGCAGGGAGATGGGGCATTATGCAAATGCATGTCCTAAGCGTCAGGAGAACTTACCTCAGAAAAGGCCAAGGGATCAAGGCCAGGCTTATGCTATCACTACTGCTGAGGTAGAAGCTCCGAAAGACGTGGTGGAAGGTAATTTAATGGTTTCCTCAAGTTTAGTAAAATGCATTATTTGATTCTGGATCATCGCATTGTTTCATATCTTCCCAGTTTGCTAAGAAAATTAGATATTTCCAATTTGATTTAATAAGGGAGTTGTCAGTTAAAACTCCTAAGGGAAGTATCGTTGCAACAAAGTTTTGTGAATCAGTCCCCATTAGAGCACATAAATTTTCTTTATCTGCTGATCTCATCGTCATACCTATGATTGAGTTTGATATAATCCTCGGTATGGACTGGCTTTCGGACTATGATGCGATGATTTATTATAAGAAGAAAGAGGTTACGATTCTTGATGATAATGATAAGGAACACCTTATTTTTAGAGCAGAATCGTCACCACCTAATTCTTATTTAGATCCACCCTCAATAGCTCAACTAAATTCAATTATTGGGGAGGAAGAGAATGAAATAACTGCGGGTGAGGAAAGGAATGTTCAAATAGAGGATGTACCTGTTGTGAAAGAATTTGTAGATGTATTTCCAGAAGATTTACCTGGACATCTTCCAGAACGAGAAGTTGAGTTTTCTATTGATTTGATTCCTGGATCAAGGCCTATATCGAAGACCCCTTATAGAATGGCCACTGTAGAGTTAGTCGAACTAAAGAAACAACTAGAGGAATTGAGTAATAAGGGATTTATTCGCCCTAGTGTTTCTCCATGGGGAGCCCCTGTTCTTTTTGTTAAAAAGAAAGATGGATCTATGAGGTTATGTATCGACTACAGGGAGATCAATGCTATAACGATAAAGAACAAGTATCCCCTACCTCGTATTGATGATTTATTTGACCAACTGCATGGAGCTCAATACTTTTCAAAGATTGACCTTCGATCTGGATACCATCAGTTGTGTGTGAAGAAGGAAGACATTCCGAAGACAGCATTTCGAACCAGGTACGGGCATTACGAGTTTACTGTAATGCCGTTTGGATTGACTAATGCACCCTATGTATTCATGGATCTGATGAATAGAGTTTTCAAGGAGTATCTCGATGAATTTTTGGTGGTATTTATTGATGATATATTGGTATACTCCAAAACCTACGAAGATCATGAAAATCACTTGCGCATTATCTTGAAGACTCTGAGGAGGCATGAATTATATGGGAAGTTTAGAAAGTGTGAATTCTGGCTTCAGGAGATTTCTTTTCTTGGCCATATTGTCTCTAAAGATGGAATCTCTGTTGATCCTTCTAAGACCAAGGCAATCCAAGAATGGCCAGCACCTACGAGTATAACTGAGGTACATAGTTTTATTGGCTTGGCAGGTTATTATCGACGTTTCGTCCAGAATTTTGCCCGATTGGCTAACCCATTAACGAAGCTCACACGTAAAGGGGTTAAATTTGTTTGGACAAAAGAGTGTGAAGAATGTTTCGAAGAACTGAAGAGAAGATTAGTCAATGCTCCTATATTGACTCTACCATCGGGGAATGATGGGTTCGTTATTTATAGTGATGCATCAAAGAAAGGACTTGGCTGTGTCCTTATGCAGAATGATAGAGTTATTGCCTATGCATCACGACAGTTGAAAATTCATGAACAAAACTATCCTACTCATGATCTTGAGTTAGCAGTTGTGATCTTTTCTTTGAAGATATGGAGGCACTACCTCTATGGTGAAAAATGTGAGATTTATACTGATCACAAGAGTTTGAAGTATATTTTCTCACAAAAAGAACTCAACATGAGGCAAAGGAGATGGCTTGAATTACTCAAGGATTATGATTGCACGATACACTACCACCCAGGGAAGGCAAACAAGGTGGCAGATGCTTTGAGTAGAAAAGACCATGGAGTTTTGAACAATATGAGAATTGAAAGGGATCCAATTTTCATGGAGCTAGTGAAGATGGACATGGGAATAACCAGGGAAGGTGAAACATCAATGCTTTTTCAAATGGTTGCCAAACCATCTTTACTAGAAAGGATTAAGAGTTCTCAGACTGATGATGAAGAATTCCAAAAGAAGATTAAAGCTGTGAATGATGGGAGATTGAGAGACTTTGCGTATGAAGGTGGAATTTTGAAATTCGGGAAGAGACTTTGTGTTCCCAATATACCTGATCTAAAAAGGGAATTGCTGGATGATGCTCATAGTTCCAATTTCTCTATACACCCTGGGAGCACCAAAATGTATAGAGATTTGAAGGAACATTTTTGGTGGGACAACATGAAGAGGGAGATTGCTGATTTTGTGTCAAGATGTATGGTTTGTCAACAAGTGAAAGCTGGAAGGCAACAGCCTGGAGGAGTCATGCAACCTCTTCCCATACCAGAGTGGAAATGGGACAATATTACAATGGACTTTGTCATGGGGCTACCAAAGACTCCTAGAAGGAACGATGCAATATGGGTTATTGTTGATCGTCTTACCAAGTCAGCGCATTTTCTTGCTATAAGAGAAGATCTACCCCTGGAACGTCTAGCAAGACTATACATTAATGAAGTTGTGAGACTTCATGGAGTACCCCTATCGATTGTTTCTGATCGTGATCCCCGTTTTACTTCAAGATTTTGGAAAAGTCTTCAGAAATCCCTGGATACTGAACTTCATTTGAGCACTGCTTACCACCCTCAGACAGACGGACAATCAGAACGGACTATTCAGACCTTAGAAGACATGTTGAGATCTTTCTCACTTGATTTTCAGGGTATGTGGGATCAATATTTACCACTAGTAGAATTTTCCTATAACAATAGCTTCCATTCGAGTATTCAGATGGCACCATATGAAGCGTTATACGGAAAGAGATGTCGTACACCAACCTGTTGGGATGACGTTGGTGAAAGAAAACTTGTAGGCCCAGAACTGGTGGAGGAAACGGTGGAAAAGGTGAAGGTAATCCAAAATCACATTAAAGCAGCTCAAAGTAGGCAGAAGAGCTATGCCGATAATCGAAGGAAGGATTTGGAATTTCAAGTCGGTGATCATGTTTTCCTGAAGGTATCTCCGTGGAAGGGAGTCATACGTTTTGGTAAGAAAGGTAAATTGAGTCCCAGGTACATCGGACCTTTCGAAATTCTAGAACGAATTGGGGCTGTAGCTTACCGATTGGCAATGCCGCCAAGTCTCTCCAAAGTTCACGATGTGTTCCACGTATCTCTGTTGAGGAAATACATGCCTGACCCAACGCATGTACTCACCTATGAAGATTTAGAACTGGAACCCGATCTGTCTTATTGCGAAGAGCCCATCAAGATTCTTGATACGAGAGAACAAGTTCTGAGAAACCGGACGACGCGTCTGGTAAAAGTTTTGTGGAGGAATCATAAGAAGGAAGAGGCAACGTGGGAACCCGAGGAACTTATGATGAAGAACCACCCGAGTCTTTTTATGCAGTAATACCCTAGAAATTGCGAGGACGCAATTATTTGAAAGAGGGGAGAATGTAACACCCCAAGCTTCTACGGTACGTTTCCCTTTGAATAATGCGATAGCGTGTGTTGTACGCAACCTCGAATTCTAACACACACCACAACTAATTAAACTAGCCGTTGTGAATAGTAATACCTAATTTTTGAAATTATATATATTTTATATTTGAAAATGGACTTCATTTTTGGACTCGGAATATCGAATTTAGCCTAAGGTGAAATTTTGGTACTTTTCGGATAACTATCATATTTTGATGAATAGTGAAAATTACTAAATTTTAATTAAAAACAACTTTTTTAATCAAAATAATTAATAGTGATAAATTATGAATTTTAGTAGTTTTAGAATATATTTTTACCATTTAATATAATGTTGGTCATTGGACATAATTTTACAATTAAACCGAACATAAACAAGTGTCAATCTTTTGATAGTTATTATCTCTTAAAAACACGCTTTTTGTTTTGACAGCGGGAATTAATTTTAAATTAATTTCTGCCACTTCTGTGTTTTGAATTTAGGAAAATGGATTCCATATTTGGAATCAGGATGTTCAAATTGTGTAAATAGGTAACTTTTATTTTTAGACATTTTGAATAATTACTGCGGTAAATATTTTATTTACCATGGTTAAGGGTAAATCCGGTAAATAAGGGTTAAAAAAATAATATTATAATAATACTAAATTACCCTAAAAACGTGTCTTAACCCTATTGGTTGATATATGGTCGACCATGGACATCTTTTTGTCAATTTTGGGACCCCATGGATCCACTTGTAAGTGATAATGACACTTTATTTTAATTTAGTTAAAATGAATAAAAAAATGACACAAGCATATATCTTTTAGAACAACAATTTTTACATAGGGTTATATATGTTGGATTTTAGATTATAAATATTCATAAGAAATCTAAAAAGATTTCCTACATAATGATATTTTATTTATAATTTTTAGACATTAAATAATTTATTTTATTTATGACACAATGATGATGCGGTAATTACTATAATAGTGAAAAATTAAAATAATTGATATTATAAATACCCAAATAAATATAATATGAAACTTTTAATGAATTAAACTAATTTTCTAGGCTAATATGATATATTAGGATTGATTTAATGGACTTTGTTCGAAGTAATCAATCTGTTATGAGTTTCACAAAAATCAACTATTGAATAGTGTCAAAATTGACATAAAAGAGTTCTTAAAACAAATATTATATTATTAATTGATATTAAATTCCTAAAAATCTAAGGTTCGGCCAAGAGACTTATATTATGATAGGTTCCTCATTAATGGACCACTTGGGGGTCTCTTGGATGTATATAGTAAGTTTACTAACCATATTATATAAAAATACAAAGAGACATTGTAAAAGTGAAACTAATTAACTTAGAGTTAATACTTAAAGATAAGGTTAATATAAGTACCCAAACCTGTCTAAATTCTATTGGTTGAGTGGTTTTCGACCTATACCCACCTTAACCTTTGAATAGTCAACTTTGGAGCCATTAGAAACCGAATATGAATTTATTATAAATTAATATTTCTAGCTTTTCCAAAGGTGCCCCTCACCCCTCTTATAAAAGGGCACTCCTCCTTCTCATTTCTTCACACCTTCAAAGCCTTTTGGTTCAGCCAAACTCTGCCCAAATACTCTCCCAACATCCCTCACTACAACCTAGGGGCCTTAGTTTGATCAGAAAGCCAACCTAAGGAGCCCTTTTGATCAAATCAAAAGGAAGAACCCGAAAAAGAGGTAATGTTTTCACCACCCCTTTTCCAAGTTCATTTCTTCTTCCACTTCTTCTTCCTTTGTTGTTACCATTCTAAAATAATGACTCCAGTATCATTTATATGTTGTGATGTTATTATAAGTATGGTACAACCATATTCAGTATTCTATCCACCCTTTGAATAACATGTCACCATACGTGCGTACGTACGGCTTACCGTCTCCACGTCGTGGTGTAATTGTTATTCAATATAATATTATTTGGATGGGTATAATAATGATGTGTAACTCATGAAAATAATAAATATAACATGTTAATGATTCTGTATATATGATATACCATTCATTTATATATTATTTTAATATCAAAAAAATGATATTGTCGCTCGTGCGTACGTACGGACTACCGTCTCCACGAACGCGATGAGATTCATTCTCCATCGTAACCATTCAAGTATAATTATCATTTGATGATTTAAAAATTATATTTAAGGACTAGATATCATTCTGGATATGAATAAGATACAACAACCATGGCTTATGTAACAAAACATATAAAGAAAATGAGTAAGTTAACACCCGAAACGACGATAATTCTAAGATATTATTAACAAATCAATGTTAAAAGATCATATATGATATCATATTAATATATATGATTCTTGTATAATTTAATAACAATTATTTCACCATTATACAGGAGGTTAACCTACCCCAACCAAGGAAAAGTACAAGGTAAGGGTTATTTCACAATCTCTTCATTATCCGAGGTTGTATATACGTAATAATCTACTGGGATCTCTTTATCATCCACATCCATGTTTCTTAAAAATGTATTTCAAAACATTTTTACTATTTACAAGAATATGGGTTAAAGTCATTTATACCCTTTTTTGACTTTTTATAAGAGGTTTATAAAGGAATCTTTCCGTCGTTTTCAAAACAAGGTCCTTTTTAACCTTTTCGACAGAATTGAGGTAAGAATGTTTTTTTTAACTTATACGGCGGGTGCGGTTATTTTACGCCGTTATAAAATCTTCAAAGCTTTCCTTACAAGCTTATAAGAATATTTTCAAAGAAAATGTTTTATTTTATATGGATCTTAAATTATTTCAAAATAAAAGGATATATTTCTTTAAAAAGAATTTTGATTTCATCTATGTCAACATCCTTTGATGGATTTTAAGATTATTTGAAGTTGATTTATTATGATACAAAACTTCTATATTGTATTGAAGGTTTTGTGATATGTTTGACTGTGGATGTGCTATTTTTATACCATTCATAGTTTATTGTGAAAGTATTGACATTTCGTATTCTAGTTTTAATACGAAAGTTTATGTTATGTTTAAACCTTTTCATAGGGGAATGCATTGGACTTAATAAGTGACGGGTGTAGCCCGCTATAGCTCCTCGATGAATCGGTAGGTCTCATGAGACAAACTAGTGTCTTGTCACAAGGCCTTGACAAAATCTTATTTGTAGTCTTGGCACGAGGCCTTGGCTATGTGGTTATGATAGTCTGGCATTATGCATTCCAACATTATGAAAGTGGTTATTGATTTTTGCATGTGATTATTCATTTAGTAGAATATCCATGTGAATAAGTAAATGGCATTATTTCATTTTATTTATGCCATACCATGTTGAAAGTTCGTATTTAAAAGGCTTTTGTTTTAGTTATACATTTCCTTAAATGTTTATTCTTATTTATGAAAGTTTCCACTTTATTGTTATCCTTACTGGGCATTTGAGCTCACCCCTTTTTTTATGTTTTATTTTTCCCAGGATGTGAAGAAGTAAGTTATGAATGACCTGCAGGGATTTTATGAGGGGTTAATAGTGTGGACTGTGGAAACATTATGTTGTTGTAGTAGTTTTTCATTTTATAATGTAATGTAAAACTTATGAATATATCTAGTGTTTCCAAGGCTACTAAACCAATCGGTCTTTCGAGATTTGATCTTTCTTGTGATCATGCCAATGTTATGTAATTAATGCACCGACTCTGGGTAGCTGGGGTCGGGGCGTTACATAAACACTAGTAATTTTTGGTTAAACTAATTTAGTTTTTTTCTTTGATGACAGGTTGTTTGAATATTGTCTCGAGACCCATTGGTCCATATTCCTGTAATCGATGCTGAAGGCGAGGTGGTTCGGGTAGTTTCGGTATACTGGCTTTGTTTCGTGGTATGGTTTCTTTATTTATTCTTGATTTTCACCTATTAAATTAGTGCCCTTAGTTGTTTTATGGTTCATAGTAATTAATGTGTAGTGCTCTGGACCCTACCATGTGATTTAGAGTAACCGGTTCTAGGGTAACTCACCAACCTGTGCACATGTATGAATATATATATATATATATGGATTCCCCCATTATGTGTATAATCATCCATGGAAATGATTACACGTGTATTTGTCTAGGTGTGTCCATATATATATATATATATATATATATATATATATATATATATATATATGCATGTGTAAGTTAGGAGAGATGGGTGTATGCATATAAGCATATGTGTAAGGATCCCCTCGCACTTGTTCATGGACACATGGTCATGTATAGGGGATACATGTCCTTTTATGTGTGTGACAGTGGATATTCTAAGTGTGAGAGTAGCAACATTCAGTAAGTAATCACAGAGAGTCGAAGTGGATGACTTGGTTCCACTATAAGGTAGGGTCTCCTTCCAAACCCTTTTAACTTTTGAAGTCATATGTAATTATGTAATTGTTCATTCGTGCATTCTTTTAAAACATTTTACATTTATATTAGTTTCTAAAAAATGATTCATTATGGTAAAACAAAATAGATGAATAAATAAGATAAATTTTGGTTTGTTATCATTGTCATGGTTTCTTTATTAAACCCCTCAAATGATGGTGTGCTGCCCTCAAGATAAAAATATAGTGATGGAACTATTTACATGTTTGGATTATTGTATTTGGTCTACCTCTATACTTATTTATTTTGTTATGGAATGTCTATTAACATGACTAACACACAAAACATATAGATATTCCTAAAATGAGTTTCCCTTAATAGTTCAAAGCTTGTTCCCTAAACATCTAATTGGTTCCAGCTTAAATATTAAATTGAATTGTCCTGCTATCATGAGGATATAATATAATTGATTAGGATGTATTATATGTGTATGTGACATCCTTCAATTGGAATGACCAAAATGCATAAACCCTTAAATCAATTTTCCATGATTATGAAAATTGAGATAGAATGTCCATGAGTGGGATAACTCATATCAAATGGAATGTATTTAGTAAATGTATCATCCCAATAGAATTGTTTGACTTGTAATAAGGGGTTTTAATAATGATGATCTATATAATGAAATATAATATGGATAATGAGAAGCATGGGAGGCCCTTGGCTCATGTTTTTGAAATGAATGTTATCAATAGGTTAATGTCTTAATTGATATACATAAGATTGTTTTTTATAAGTATAAATGCGAATATGTTAGCATATGTGTACAAGATATGAGATAATGAAATGCATGAGAGGATAATGCCTGATTAATTATATGTTTAATGGTTACACCTTCTATAGGCATGGTAGAAAAGTGATCATAAGAGACCATGGGGAGGAAGACTGTGTAAGCTTCCATATTGATTTCCATGAGACCATGAAATCATGTGGGGTTGAGCTTGAGGAATGAACTAGTGATATAACCTTGGTGATCAATGAATAAATGTTAAACTGTGATCCAACCATTGTTGGTTTCCCAAGGACTATTAAAGACTTAGGTTAGGGGCTGACCATGAGAGCTCTCCTAGAATTTGGATGGCGGCTGCATGTCCCGATCCACCCCAACATGTATCCATTACATAAGAGTCAAGAGACTAAGGGTTATTGGAACTAAGTTAGGGGTAGATCGTGAGAGATTCTCTAGGTTTTGTATGGGGGACTTATGTCCTGAACTACCCCAAAATGAATCGAATACGTGCATTCCAAGATACAAAGGGTCCTTGGTATTCGGTTAGGGGTAAACCCAGAGAGCTCCCCTAGAAGTGTATGGCAGTGGTGAGTACCGAAACACCCCAACATATATATTTATACTTATATATATATATATATATATGTTTTTATATTATATATACATAAAAATTTAATGTTGTAATGATCAGACAGTAATCCCAATAAGGATCTGAAGTTGGTATAGTCGTTAGGTGTTCCTTAGGAACATGGATGGGTGTTATTTATTTATTCAGTTATACCATTATCTCTCTATATGGGAACATTTATCAATTAATATTACACTGTCTAGATTGGTCCAGACACCAGTGTTGTTGGCCTACTGATATTTATATCTCACATCCTACTCGGGTCTCTATTATTCTGGGGTGCCTATATAAATCTTCTGGTTTATATGACCTCGGTTGTTTTCTCTGTCTCTTGTTCCTAGGGAATATGAGAAAGTGAAAAATATGGAGATTGAGATTCTGAAGGTGGTCACTAGTATAGATTTTCTATAATTTTATTATTTTTACAACATTATAAAGCATGCTATTTTTATGACATTCAGATATGTGACATTACTCTGATATCCTTGCATGCATTGTATAAAATGGCATTTTTTCACTATTATTATGTTTCTATTATAGGTCTTCTGTGTCTTTATCAATTATTTATATAATAATTCATCTATTTATGTTTTATTTTCACTGATAATACCATTATGATATTCTGATATGTGGGTATAGTCTCCCTACTATCACTCTATGATACCCTCGCTACTAGCCGACATCCTCTGGTGTATGAGTAGACATGCTTGAGGCCATTTGACAACCTTTTTGGCTACCGTATCAATGGTAAGTCATCCTAGGATGTTACAATGTGATTTTAAGGGTGTTTAATTTCATTTGTCTTAATATATTTGATAGGTATACCTTAGAATTAGGAATGTGTTGGAACATGGTTTGTAGTTGTGCTTGGGACTAATCACCCCCAGATGAGAAATGACCATGTGACCAGAGCTCGGTTTGTTTTTTTATGTTGGTCGCTGTTACATTTGATATGATTTAACCTAGAGTGACTACTGTACATTCCACTGGTTATGATTTATGTAATTTTTGGTATTTCTTCCATTGTCTTATTAGGGAAAGGATGGTTCATTCCATGAATCATACTAGGCACATAGAAATTTAGATTCCATTACATAGTTCCATTCCATGTAGTTTCATATATAGGTTTCCTGCTGATTTGACAATGTGCACTATATGTTATGCCATGTTAGGTGTTTTAATAACATGCTTATATTTTTACCTTCTTAGGATCTTTTTGATCATGGAATATAGTTTGTATGACATGCCTAGTTGATAATTATGTGGTAATTTTTCTATCATGAGCATGCCTTATTTAATTATATTCCATGCTACTGTGTTAGTATCCAGCTATTATATTCTTTTAATTTTTCTAACATGTCTCTATTTAAATATTCTGATAGAATTTTTTTTTGTTATATGTGCTTTGAATGAATGGGAACCAATTTTCACTTGTTTGGTGAATGGGCACCTTATAACCAGGAAATGGAAAAGTGTATATCCAAACCACCTTGAACATAATATTAATACATGATTATAACTAATGGTTTAACATTTAAAAGGATACTAAAGTGTAATTATTATGTGAATTGATCTTGATGATATGGGAGAAAAATTCCAAACTATAATATCCTTAGGCAAACTATAGATTGGTAGGTGGCTACCCATATGATTGATCAATAGATTTTGGCTTAGGCAATGAGTAGTTCCTGTTTTCAGTATGTTTGACTTTCCAAGGGAATGGTAGGATACTTTGTTTGTCATTGGATATTTTCTTTTCCTCAGTAATGGACAACTGGGTCATCCTGATTAAAGGTGAGATTGTAGAGACCCAATGATTGGCGTACATGGACATTACATTACATTTTCGGAATACTTAATACATAACAAAAACAAACATCGAAGGACCATAATAGTTTAGTGTCTTTGGAAACTCAGAACATAATCTTCTAATTGTGGAGAAAGATATTAAACATCTCCCATAAAGATCGACCCATTTTTTTTCTTACCTAAATCCTTTCTTTATATCCAGGGGAAAAGAAATCATATAAAGGGTGAGCTCAAATGCTCAGTAAGGGTATGCATGGAGAAAATAAAACAAACCGTATACATTTGAACATAAAAACATGAACATAATGTTTAAACAACTAAATCTTGAGCAATGACATACAACATGGAAGTAAGTAAGGCATAGATCATAATGGAACATCAATCATGATAAAATATCTTGGAAATAAAACATGTAATTGTGGACAAACATTAAGCACATGATATTTTTTCCATAGTATCCAAGGCATTGCTGCCAAGACCATCTTAGGGGACAAAGTCTCTTTCTGAATCAAGTTCATTCCTCGTTTCAGTCCTGTATCACTGAACCGGATTAACTTACCGTTCTAGACATTTCTATATCATGAGATATAAATCTTTACCCAATGCATTCGAGGTAGATATAGGTCCCACCCCTCTCATAATGAAATCATTCTTACTTGTGCCATAAAATAAACTTGAATCATTCATCATATCCCAAAGAATAAAATGGGTTACATAAACATCATCCCATCATCACATAATCCATATAAAACAAATGGATATTTCATCATAATAAAATTGAAACCATGTAAATCATATATACATTATACTTGAAACATTCACATATAAAATAATGTCATCTTAGATGAAAAATGGTTTTTATAAAACACTTGAAATTAATTCTTGAGGAAAATATCCATTCTTCTTCAAAATCATTGTATTTTCAAAAAATTCTAAGAAATTTTAAAAGAAAAGGATTTTGTTGAAAATAGTAAATAAATATTGTAGAGAAATATTCATGAAAATAAGGCTTTATGAAACCGTAAAAATCTGTTCATGCCATATAATTTAAAAAATAACATTCTTCTCGTACTTTTGTCGGAAAAGTAAAAAAGTTCCCCGTGTGGTAAAAAAAGTAAGATTCTTTTAATAACATGTGGTAAATTTCAAAAATGGTTAAAAATGACTTTAAAAATCCATGAAAACATTTTTAGAAAACATGGGCATAGATGATAACAATAACCCCAGTAAATACTTACAAATAACAATCTCGGATAGGAAGGAGATTGGAATAGTTATCCATTACCTTAGATACGATATGCTTCGTACGTATCCAAAACTCCCGTATAATGATTTAAATAATGTCATTTAATTTTTATAGAATCATATTAATTGTTATTATATCATATATGGTTCACTTATGACTTTATATTACCTCTTCTTTTGTAAATTCCATGTTAAAGTAGCATTTTGGGGAAATTCGTTTTATTCATCGTACTTATTTGGACTTGTTGGTCATGATATTATTATTACTTATATAATAATTTACTTACATAAAGAATTTAAATCAGGATTTATATATCATATATATTCAGTATATATATATAATAGATAGATGAAGGAAATGAAATACACCGTTTATAGAGACGATTGGTCGTACGCACGCATGAACGCTGTTTTCCTTTCCTTATTGACTTGAATGGAAGTAAGTAGATGATATATAAATATATATATTCAGTAGATTAATTATTTCATATATTTATTTATTATTCATTATATATACTTTATAATCATTCTATAATGGTTAACATGGAGAATGAATCTCATCGCATCGTTGAGACGGTAATCCGTACGTACGCACGAGCGATGATATCGTTCCCATAATTATTGAATGGCATTGAAGTGGATGATATAATACCTCAGAATCAGTATGATGTTATAATAACCATATATATTTATTCTTTACACCATTATACCCATCCATGTAAGGTGGTGGTGGAAAAACTGATTACACCACGGCGTAGAGACGATATTCCATATGTACGCACGCACGGTGAATTCGTTTTCCCAAGGATGGATAGAAGGTGAAATGGGTTTGATTAATATTTAAAATAAAATATAAGTATATTAGTGATACTTATTTTATTAATTTATAAGGAAATATCTAATGAATAAGAAGTTGAAGAAGAAGAAAACATGAATGAATCTGTATAAGAGATTACCTCTTCATCGACGCACCTCTTTTAAACTACTTCTTAGGGAAATAGGGTTGGTCATTTGAGAAGACCCAATCATCTATTATATAACTAGAGAGTTTGATAATAGGAATTGGTAGGGGTTGTCCGATCTTCAAGGATCAAAAGGGTGTGAAGATAATAGGGAAGGGGTGCCGTTTTTATAAGGGAGGAGAGCGGTACCTTAAGGAGGCTTAAGATATTATTTTATAATAAAGTCATGTTCTGTTCTTAATTGCTCAAAATAGATTTATTTTTAATATAAGGTGGGGGTGGGTCTAAATTCTCTCAACCGATAGGGTTTAGACAAGTTTAGGTTACTATTTTATCCTTATCGTTTAGATTTAACTCTAAGTTAAATAATTTAACTTTTATCATGTCTTTTTGTTTTCTTACTCTATATGGTTAATAAAACTACTATAACAACCCAAACGAACCCCAAGTGGTTCATTATTAATATATATATATCCTTATATAAGCCATTTGGCCAATCATTTGATTTTTAGGAATAAAATAAAAATTAATAATATAATATTTTTTTTAAAATCTATTTTATGTCAATTTGGACACTATTTGGTACATGATTTTTGTCAAAATCATAAAAGCATGATTATTTAGAAAACATATAATTAAATTAATAATAACATGTCATATTAACCTTGAAAATTATTTTAATTCATAAAAAGTATAAAATTAAATTTATTTGGGTATTTATAACATCAATTATGTTAATATTTCATTAATATGGTAATTACTGCATCATCATTGTGTCACAAATAAATTAAATTCTTTAATGTCTAAATATTATAAATAAAATATCATTATGTATGAAATCTTTTTATCATTCTAATAAATATTTATAGTTGAAATTATATTATGTATAACCCTATATTAAATTTTTTTTATTTATTAAACACTGATTTTATCTATTTTAATTCTTCTTTAAATAAAATAATAATAAATGTCCTAATCTAATCCAAGTGGATCTAAAGGAAAATATTTTATTCCTAAGGTTGTTTTTGGTCGAATTACACTTATCCAATAGAATTAGAACATTTGTTAGGGTAATAATCATATCATTTTTACCCTTAATTACCCTATTTACTTTTAACCATGGTAAATAAATGTAATAAGATACTATTCACCAAAAAATTATTTTTATCTTATTGAACCAACTTTTACTCCTTGATATTAACTGTGTCTCTAGGATTTTCTAAATTCCACTCACATAAGCAGTAAAATTATGTTTTATGTAAATTTTCAAACTCTCATAGGAGGTGAGTAAAAGAAGGTGAAAAGTTCAATAAAATTTTTATATGTCTAAAATTATTAAAAAAATGACTCCAATGAATTACATTGAACTTATATAGGTATTATGTATCAATTTTGACATAAAATAAATTTAAATAAAATAAATAATTATTTAAATAAAATGTTGGTTTTTAAATAGTAACCTATTGTTTTCACTATTCATCAAAAATTGAAAGTTTTCAGAAAAATACTAAAAATTCACCCAAGGATAATTTTGATATTCTGAATCCAAATATGAAGTCCGTTTTGAAAAATAAAATTTCAAAAAGTGGGTATTACTATTCATAATGGCTAGTTCATAATAATATTATAATAATATATCTTTTAATGAAACTCGGTATTGCGTACTACACACGCTATCGAGGAAGGTCTTGGTTGTGTGTAATGCAAACCAAGTCAGGGATGCGTGTAGTGAAAACTCTGTTTGGTGTTGCGTATTAAATAATCAAAACATATTTCATTTATACATTATAAAAAATCTATACTTAGTGTTGCGTAAAATAATTTCCACAAAACGAACATGAAATTGTGTGTAACACGAGCCAAGAATAGGGTTGCGTATACTGCAAGCTAATTCGGTGTTGCGTATAGTGAAAGCTAATTTTGGTGTAGCGTACAACACAATACATAAATGAAATTAAAAATAATAATTCTCATAAAATTTTGGGTTGTTAAATTTTACCCCCCTTAAAATGAATTTCTCCCTCAGAATTCATCCGGGTTATAAATGGTTTATACTTGAAAGATTCTTTCATAGAAACCCACATCATAAAAAGGAATACCAACACTAACCATTATAAACTAATTTATGAAATGTAACAGTTAACCAGATTAACTAATAATTGGGTTTCCACATAGTAGAACATATGCGAAAATATGGAAATGGAAGAAAAATATAACCATCATGTTCTGATGAAGAGTGGTAGAGGATATGGATATGAAAATGCAAACAGTCACAAATCCATAAATTTGTGATGATCTAAGGGACCATCTGATTCATTAGATATAAGGGCACTAGGACAACATTTTTGGTTTTCAAGAAGATTTACCTAAAATTGATGAATTTGAATTAGACGAAATACTTACTTTATTTTGGTATAATCTTACCCTTGTCCGTGCCTTGATCAATATCCACTTCATCTCTAAATGAAATGAAGTTGAATTTTTCATTCGTGAAGTGTTAGTAGATCATGTGATAGAATGATGGGTCATTTCATATGTCACAAACAAAAGGTTTGGAAAAGTTATCAAATATACATAAGTACATCTATGGTGAAGTTAATCGTATATGATTCAAAAAATGGACTTATAATTCATCTATCATACTGCTTTATAAATATAGTATCTTCTAAACTGGGACTTCCTGTAGGACAGTGGTTGGAAATAAAGGCATGTATCACTTCAATTGTGGGTTCGATTCCCACAGCCTTGTCCGACGTGACGGTTTGTCGCCCATCCTACAGGTTGTCCCTTTTTCTAAAACTAAATTTTAATAACATTCCAACAATAAAATAGAAAAAAGATCTAGCCTTAAAAAAATACTATTTTATGTATAAATTAATTCATTCCAATCTTTAGGCTTATCCAAAATACTTTTGTCCAAGGTCATAGTATAAAGAAAAAAATTACTAGAATTGTCATCTACCGAGCATGTGAATACCATCATTTATCCCCCATATATTATACGATATATCTTATTGGCCACATTCCAAACATGTGAATACCATAATCATGTATTCTCTTGAACCATATTGAAAACAGGAATGTTGTCATATATAACTCTTTCCATATACCAAAATCCCAAAAATTCTCTACACTCAAACCATGATATCACTTTTTCCTTATATTAGTCATGAGCTCATTAATACTATCAAACATTTCATTATCTCTTTATCCCTTATTTATGCGCATATTTGGTGCTTTCCAAAAATATCTAAATAACCTTTCTTGGTTACCGGTACCATTCAACATATACTTTCAAAACTCAAGCAAAGGGAACAGTGTAACAATCCTTATATTTTCCATTATTCCGTAGTACCATACATTATTCTTGATAAACATACAATCATTACACTATCTTCTTAATCCACTAACTGAGATTCATCATTTCTTCCATCTCTCATATCATTTGTAGTCTCTTCATCATCTTCCACATAAATACTACCCATATGACCATGTTGTTTCCCTTTATGAGATTTTCCTTAGGGCATTGGTTTTCCTAATGCCCGTACATTCCACATTTAAAACACTTAACTATAGTTTATGTCTTAGCAATACCATTATCCTTATCCATGGTGTTAACTGAATATTTTCCTTTAAAATTAAATGCTTTGTGTCCTTCTTTTCCACACCCCAAGCATCTTCCAGTTCCTTTGAAACAGTCTCCCTGATGCCTCTTCCCACATGATTTACATGAGGGAAATTGAACTTTCTTTCCACTATGATCATCATGAAACTCCATCTTTATCTTATTTGCTGAGTTGGGAAACATACCAGAGTTGAGATTATTGATCATATTATGAGATTTCGGAATAGGCATAATAACGATATTTTTACTTCTAGATCCAATTTCATTTGGTTGCTCATGAAGAATATTATTCAATTTTTTATTATATCCTCTATTATCGTTAATCTTCCTATTTCCAGCCACTTTCTAAAACCCAAATATAATAGTGTGAGAGGCCAAAATCATAATCAAGGTGGAGTAAATTCAATATATAATATCTTATGTTTAACTCTAATATCGTTACCGAAATTCTATGACTATAACCCATAATTATACATAACCTTAGGCACATCCATAGACATGCCTTATGAATACCTCTTGGGATCTCACTAAAGTTCTCGCATCCTAGTTTCCAAAGGTTGACTAAACCAAACATCTGATACCAACTGTAGAGACCCAAAGCATGATGTACATGGACATTAAATTACATTTTCGGAATACTTAATACATAACAAAAAAACACCGAAAGACCGTAATAGTTTAGTGTCTTTGGAAACTAAGAACATAATCTTATAATCATGTTGAAAGATCTTCAACATCTCCCATAAAGATATTCCCATTTTATTTTCTTACATAAAACCTTTCTTTATATCATGGGGAAAAGAAAACATATAAAGTATGAGATAAAATGCTTAGTAAGGATAATCATGGAGAAAATAAAACAAACCATATACATTTCAACATAAAAACAAGAACATAATGTTTAAACGTCAAAATATTGAGCAATGACATAAAACATGGAAGTACATAAGGCATAGATAATAATGGAACATCAATCATGATAAAATAGCTTGGAAATAAAACTTGTAATTGTGGAAAACATTAAACATATTATATGATTTCCATAGTAGCCAAGGCATTGCTTCCAAGACCATCTTAGTGGACAAAGTCCCTTTCTGAATCATGTTCACTCCTCGTTCCAGTCTTGTATCACTAAACCGGATTAACTTATCATTCCAACCATGTCTATCTCATGAGATATAAATCTTTACCCAATGTATTGGAGGGAGATATAGGTCCCACCCATCTCATAAAGAAATCATTCTTACTTGTGCCACAAAATAAACATGAAACATTCATCATAACACAAAGAATAAAATGGGTTTCATAAACATCATCTCATCGTCACATAATCCATATAAAACAAATGGGTATTTCATCATAAGAAAAGTGAAACCCTATAAATCATAGATACATTATAATTGAAACATACACATATGAAATAATGTCATCCTATACAGAAAATGGTTTTGATATAACACATGAAATTGATTCTTGAGGAAAATATCCTTTCCTCTTCAAAATCATTTTCTTTTAACAAAATTACATTTAGTTTTAAAAGAAAATGATTATGTTGAAAATAGTAAATAAATATTGTAGAGAAATATTCATGAAAATAAGGTGGTATAAAACCGTAAAAATCTATTCATGCTGTATATGTAAAAAAATAACATTCTTCTCGTATTTTTGTCGGAAAAGTCTAAAAGTTACCCATGTGGTAAAAAAAAAGAAAGATTCCTTTAATAACATGTGGTAAATTAAAAAAATGGGTAAAAAGGACTGTAAAAATACATGAAAACATTTTTATAAAACATGGTCATGGTTGCTAACAATAACACCAGTAAATACTTACGAATAACAATCTCGGACAAGAACGTGATTGGAATAGTTATCCCTTACCTTAGATCTGATATGCTTCGTACATATCTGAACCTCCTGTAAAATGATTTAAATAATGTCATTTACTTATTATAGAATCATATTCATTGTTATTATATCATATATGGTTCACTTATTACTTTATATTACCCATTCTTTTGTAAATTCCATGTTAAAGCAGTGTTTTGGGTAAAATCATTTTATTCATTGTACTTGTTTGGAATTATTGTTCTTGATATTATTATTACTTATATAAAGATTTATTTACTTACAGAATGTAAATCATGATTTATATATCATATATATTCAGAATATATATATATATATATATAATAGATAGATTAATGAAATGAAATACACCGTTTATGGAGACGATAGGCCGTACGTACGCATGAATGCTATTTTTCATTCATTATTGACTTTAATGGAAGTAAGTAGATGAAATATATATATATATATATATTCAGTATCTTAATTATGACATATATTTCATTATTATTCATTATATATACATTATAATCATTCTTGAATGGTTAACATGGAGAATGAATCTCATCGCGTTGTGGAGACGGTAATCCATACGTACGCACGAGCGATGATATCGTTCCCATAATTATTGAATGGAATTGGAGTTGATGATATAATACCTCAGAATAAGTATGATTTTATAATAACCATATATATTCATTATTTACACCATTATACCCATCCTAGTAAGGTGGTGGTGGAAAAACTGATTACACCGCAGCGTGGAGACAGTATTCCATACGTACGCTCGTGCGATGATTTTGTTTTCTATAGGATGGATAGAAGGTGAAATGGGGTTTTTTAATATTTATAATAACATATCAGTATATTATAGATAGTGATTTTATTACTTTATAATGAAACAAATAAATAATAAGAAGTTGGAGAAGAAAGAAAACTTGAAATAATTTGTAGAAGAGACCACCTCTTCCTCGACGCACCTCCTTTAAACCTCTTCTTAGGGCACTAGAGTTGGACTTTTGAGAAGACCAGAACATATATGATATAACTATATAGGATTATAAGAGTAATTGGCAGGGGTTGGACGAGCTTTAAGGCTCAAAAGGGTGTGAAGAGAAGAGGGAAGGGGTGCCCTTTTTATAAGGGAGGAGAGGGGCACCTTAGGAAAACATAAATTATTATTTTATAATAAAGTCATATTCTGTTTTTAATAGCTCCAAATTGATTTATTTAGAAGAAAAGGTTTGGATGGGTCAAAATCCTCTCAATAAATAGTGTTTATACAAGTTTAGGTTACTACTTTATCCATATCATTTAGATTTAACTCTATGTTATATAATTTGACTTTTACCGTGTCTTTTTGTTTACTTACACTATATGGTTACTAAACATACTATAACAACCGAAAAGAACCCAAAGTGGTTCATTATTAATATATATATCCTTATATAAGTCATTTTGATGAACCTTAGATTTTTAGGAATAAAATATAAATTAATAATATAATATTTGTTTTAAAAACTATTTTATGTCAATTTTGACACTATTTGGTACTTGATTTTTATGAAACTCATAACAGAATTATTAGTTAGAATAAAGTTAATTAAATCAATAATAACATGTCATATTAACCTATAAAATTATTGTAATTCATAAAAATTCTAATATTACATTTATTTGTGTATTTATAACATCAATTATGTTAATATTTTATTAATAAGGTAATTAGTGTATCATCATTGTGTCATAAATAAATTAACTTATTTAATGTCTAAAAATTATAAATAAAATACCATTATGTACGAAATAGTTTTCTCTTTCTAATGAATATTTATAGTCGAATTTATCTTATGAATAACCCTATATTAAAAATATTTTAGTTATTAAATAATGATTTTAACTATTTTAATTTTTCTTTAAAAAAAATTAATGTCTTAATTTAATCCAAGTGGACCTAAAGGGAAATATTTTATTCCGATGGTTGTTTTTGGTCGAATTACACTTATCCAATAGAATTAGGACATGTGTTAGGGTAATAATAATATCATTTTTACCCTTAATTACCCTATTTACTTTTAACCGTGGTAAATAAAAGTAAACAGTTACTATTCACCAAAAAATATTTTTATCTTATTGAACCACATTTTACTCATTGATATTAACCATGTCTCTCAGATTTTCTAAATTCCACTCATAGAAGTGGTAAAATTATGATTTATGTAAATTTTCAAACTCTCCTAGGAGGTGAGTAAAAGACGGTGAAAAGGTCAATAAAATTTTTATATGTATAAAATTATTATAAAATGACTCCAATGAATTACATTGAACATATATATGTAATATGTAACAATTATGACCTTAAAAAAATTTACATAAAATAAATAATTATTTATATATTAAGTCATTTTTTAAAAAGTAACCCAGTGTTTTCACTATTCATAAAAAATTTAACATTTTCATAAAAATACCCAAAATTCACCCTAGGCTAATTTCGATATTCCGAATCAAAAAATGATGTCCATTTTGAAAAATAAAATTTCAAAAACTGGTTATTACTATTCATAATGCTAGTTCATAATAATATTATAATAATATACAGTTTAGTGAAACTCAGTATTGCGTACTACACACACTACTGAGGAAGGTCTTGATTGTGGGTAATGCAAGCCAAGTCAGGGATGCGTGTAGTGAAAGATCCATTTGGTGTAGCATATAACATAATCAAAACATATTTCATTTATACATTAAAGAAAATCTATACTCAATGTTGCGTAAAATAATTTCCACAAAACGAACTTGAAATTGGGTGTAACTCGAGCCAAGAACAGTGTTGCGTATACAATAAGCTAATATGGTGGTGCGTATAGTGCAACCTAATTTTGGTCTCGCGTATAACAGAAGACATAAATGAAATTAAAAAGAATAATTCTCATAAAATCTCGGGTTTTTACAGGTATAGATGAATATGACTTGGGATTAATGAATCGCTATCTTCCCAATGCTCAGAATGAAGTTTCTAATGACTCGGGTGTTTTGATAATCTAGTCATTTTGGTTTCAGTTTGAGATGGGGTTTGGATATCATTATATGATTTGGCTTATGTGATTGTAGCTAGGAGGTGAGTCACGAATTCTTTAAGGTGTTTTTGTACCATCATGTTTGAACGACTAAGTAATCTCTCTTCCCATCTATGGATAGAGAACCCCTATGGCAGGGAGTGTCAAATCGATTCTAGTGAATATGTGTTGTTTCATTCTGGGAAACACGACGCCCTTATTTTTGATTGAGTATGAAACCCCTCATAAAAACTTTTGAATTTGGATGAGAGCCAGTAGTATTGTTTGAATGATTATAAACATTCTCAAGTTGTAATGGAATGTGTTCAATTAGTAAGGGTTTTTCAGTAGGTGAAGCCCAAGTCCCGTCCTAGCAGTGGATCAGTGATTGTCCAATATCTCTCTTTTCCATTACTTGTTTATGATTAATTGGAATCTATATCAATCCACTTAGTGTGCTATTCTAAGTGAAAAGCATGAACCTTATCTTGTCTTTTTCCTAGGTGGACTAATAGGGCATCAGTCTTATGAAACAATAATGCTTTCAAGTAGCTGGGTTTGTTTGGGTTGTTATCTTTTGTTGTTTCATGTTGATTGTGTGATTTCTGTCATGAGATGAACATTTAGATGACACCAGAAGTTAGGTGTAGGTTTTAATGAATGTTTTTGTGTTTAATGTGAGATTCCTTGGGAGAAGGAATCATGGTTCAACTTATAAAATTCCAGTCCTCTACGATGGTCATCTCCTTAATTAGTCACCCGTAATGGCTTGACTTTTTTTCTTTTCATTATAAATGTATACATTTGGTGTGGAACAATTTTTGGGAACATTGTCAGGTGGATATGTGTGTAGTTGGTTTCGACCGGTGATTTTCATGAATAGTCAACTCGACATAGGTATTGATTTCAATTTGGATAGATCACTTTAAACCATTCAGGATATCATAAAAGAAGTTTCATTATCATATTTACATGTAATGAATATATCAACAGTGGTTGAGTCATGATACGAATTCTATTAGCATAACGTTAAAGGCTATGGTGGGATGTACCCTTTAACAGTTTTCTGATCAGAGGAAAACGTGATCGTGTATCTAGACAGACAGCCTCAAGTATGTTTTTTCATGATGTCTCAATTGTAAAATTTGCATTGGATAAAATTTTAAATAGATTTGTTTCATTTTCGTTTATAATTATTGAGGGTGCATTGGGAGTTTGTGAATGAAACTATACTGTTTGAACAGTACCACATGACCCTTGTAGGTCAGTTGAGTTGTACATTGTTCCTTAGGTCTTCTTAGGGATGATATTTTTTAATGAGGGAAGGTTGTAGCGATCCACGTTTTGGGCTAGATTAAAAAGAGAAGGTTTTATAAATTTTTCAATTCTTGAATGGTTTATTTTAAACCAAATTCGGAATTAAATTATGATAGTTCGATCACTCTAACGTGATTTTTTAACATGGGACAATCTCATTATCTTTCCATGGGATATTCAAGAAGTTTCAGGAGTTCCAGACTTAATGAACATCCGGTTTGTAAGGAAAACAAATGGCACACAGTTGGCACATGATATGATAAACCGTCAAGAAGTATCCGGAGTTCCAGACTTAATGAACATCCGGTTTGTAAGGAAAACAAATGGCACACAGTTGGAACATGATATGATAAACCGTGGAACCCATAGTTAGTAACAAATCGGCCTATTTATGGTGGACAGAAGCTAGCGCACGTAATGTTCATAGTTTTCCAAACCCTACCCTTAGCCAATATGAGTGGTGTCCCTTGGGATGAGGGGTTCCACATGGTCAGTGCATGGTTTTTCAAACTTTTCTACCCATGTTGTGTGCAATGTTATGTTTTAAATTTTATTATTTTAATTTAATTTAAAATTAATATAAAAAAATTATAATTTTATATAACCTCACTACTCTCCCTCAAATTCAATGCACTCTAATGGGGTTCCCCCTCCCACCGTGTTCTTGATCCCCTTGTGTCCCTCTCTTTCGACCTCAGATCTCCATCAGCTTCTTCATGATTCTTCCTCAAATTATAAAGGTAAGGTATTATACACCAGTCTTCTTCCTATTCCAGGCAATATTTGGCATTTTTTGTCACCCCATAAGGTTCATCCGAACCCTATGACTTTTGAGCCAACCCAATTTCATTTTTTCATCGATTATAGGTCATGCGAACGGTTTATTGGGACACATTGGTTCATGTTCTGGAAACCACCACTACAGGTGAGGCAGTTCGAGTGGTTTCGGTCCGCTAGATTTGTTCCATGGAAAGGTTTTGTTGTATCTTTTTATTTGTCACATCATAAATTGGGTTATTTTTTTATCTTTCTCAATAATTAATGTATATTGCGCTGGACCCTACCTTGTGATTTTGAGTCTTTGGGTGAAGGGAAGCTCCCCTGTGTGGGTACAGGTAAGTATATATATATATGTATATATGGGTTCCCCTGTTATGTTTCTAATCATTCATAGTAATGATTACACATGTATGGGTCTAGGTGTTCCCATGTATATATATATATATACTTATAAAAATCTATTCTTGGTGAGGGGAAATTGGTATATGAATATAATAATATTTGTTTTGATCACCTGAAAAATGCTCATGGTCATGAGGGTGTTTGCATATGGGCTAAGTCTCCTTTCTTATGTGTGAGGTTGCATATGATTAGTGAGGGAGAAAAAAGTTTTTATAATGTGACAAGAGTTGAAGTGGATGACATGGTTCCACATTGAGGTTGGGTCTGTTTCCACACCCTTTTAACTTATGAAATAATTAGTTCATTAGTTAATTGATCATTCTTTCATTCTTATAAAATTCCATCAATTTATAGTAGTTTCTAATAAATTATTCTTTATGGTGAAATGTAATAGATTCTTAAAGAATATAAACTGTTGTATGTTAAAAAATCCATGTATTGTTAATAAAACCAATCCAATAGAGGTGGCTGCCTTAAAGATAAAAATGTTGTGATAGACCTTTTAACATTTTTGGATTATTTTATTAAGTTATCCACTATACCTGTCGTTTTGGTTATGGAATATATTTTATCATGTTTAGCACACGAACCATATAGATATTCCAAAAATTACTTTCCCTTAATGGTCTAATGCATGTTGACCTGATCATCTAATTGGGTATAGATTAACGACTAAATGGAATTGTACATGTATCATTAGGATATAACAGAATTGATTAGAATTTATTAAAATAGAAAGTGAAGTCCTTCAATTGGAATGACCAAAAGACTTGATCCCATAAATCAATTTTCCATGTTTAGTAGAGTTGAGGTAGAACATAACTTGAGTGGGATGACTCATTTCGAATGTCATGTCTTGGATAAATGGTTTAGACTTATATAACTATTTGACTTTTATTAATTTGTTTAAATAATGCAGATGCATGTAATAAAATAGAATATGGATAATTTGAGGATGGGGAGGCCCTTGCCTCCTGTTTTTGAAATGAATGTGATCAATATGTTAATGTCTAAATTGAAATACTTATTATGGGTTTCATAAGTATACGTTTGAATATGTTTTCATAATTGTAGTTGAAATGAGCTAATTAAATGCTTGAGAGGTTAATGCCTCATGCAATATATATTGATTGATTTTTCCTTATATAGTTAAGAGTGCCAAGGGACAAAAAATTTATAATTAGTTTATGTTCCTTAATAAATATTTTCTAAATCAATTTTCCACGGTTTGAACTAAAATGTTCTCATAACAAATATAAATACCCTGAACCTAGTATCCCAGATTCTGTGCATTAATTCTATACATTCATACTATGAACATGTGTTTTCATCCAAATGGATTGATTAATTTAGTATTTTTGGAAAACCATATACAAACCTCAATTTTACATTACAACTTCAAAGGAAAAAAAACAACATATATAGTCCATAGGAAACACCAATAATGTAAAGATCTGGAAATTTCAAGGAAATTTTTTTTCTTAATTTTTTTTGGAATTTTAAATGAACGCAGTTTCTGATGGCACCTGATTCTGAGGCCCGGTGTGCCCGGAATCACCTTCCGAAGTTTGGCTCGGGTACGTTCAGTGAACAGACGAGTGGGTTTTTCTAACATTTGAACTGGTGCTCGGAATCAAATTCCGAGGGCACCGATGAAATCGCAGCGCCGGTACTTGCTTAGAAACGCCTCTTCCGGAGTTGCGTTTGCTCGGGTGTGGTTTTTAATTTTCGGGTTCAATGTTATGAAATAAAATAAAGTCGTATGACAAACTTTATTTTATTTCACTTAAGCCACTTGGAAGCCACTTGAAGCCACTTAAAGCTGCTTAAGATGTGTTGATGCAGATAGGGTGCTATCCGAAAATATCTTACCCTCTTGGTAGGATATTTGAGAGGTGGGGCCCGCATGAGCCCCATCGTTTCTTTTCCGCTAAGTAACGCACCCGCGAAAACCCGTCATTATGAAAGTCAACTGAAGCGTTTTCTTAATTTCTTAATGCACCAATTAATTGGGCAGTTTTATTCGTTGAATTAATTGGGCAGTTTTATTCGTTGAATTAATTCTATGAATTAATTTAATCATTTATTAACATGCTTTTCAATCCGTTGGCGTAATAATAAAATAAGACCAACGCACGAATTCTGGAAAAATGTTCAATGAGAGGATTTGATAGAAACCAAGAGTTCTTCATCCTCCTTCGCGAAAAACGCGAAGAACGCGAAAACGCGAAGAACGCCGACTTTTGACGAAGAACGCCGAACCCGCGGAAATCGACGACATGACGCCATGTGCCACGACGCCGACGTTTCCTCTCCCGCGACGTTCTTCTACGACATTCCTTCATCCGCAACGAAAATCTTCGACCACCCGTTGAGTTGAGAGATTGTGGTTCCTTAACTTTCTTGCGGATTATAACTTCAATATAGATTTAATTATTAAAATTAAATCTGTGGTTTCTTGGTCCTCGGAGTTCGTCGACGCAACGCCGGATACCATGACAACGCGACGGTCCCCTACATCCGCGACGATCAATTCCGCGAAAAACGTGCGTGCGACGACTTGACGAGGTAGGGATTTTATTTTGGAATACCTTATATATTCCCGTGATCGTTTCATTAAAAATAACACACCCAGATTCTTATGAACAAGTTTAGTTTATTAAAATTGTTTTTGGATATGTTGTTTAATCCTCCCAACTGTTATCGCCTAACGCGGAGGGTGCGGGTCAAACGAACACGGCCCGAAACCCCTCCGATGTTCTTCGTTGTTGTGCAGATTTGGCGAGCGACGACAAAACGTGCCGCAAAGGCAATTTGATGATTCCGCAGAGAAGAACGGGTCCCGGGAGAAGCAGCGGCGCAGACGGGAAGGAAAACGGACCACCGAAGCAACTCCGGTGGCCCGTAGAAGTCTCTGGCGGCGCCGGCGGCGGCCAGAGGATCCGCGGCCGCGTGGGTCCGGCTCGCCTGCACGGGATGCGGCAGAAGCCGCGTCTGCTGTTGTCCAACGCGGCCCCTCGAGGGCCGCGGCATCCTCATCCCGCGGTGGCGGCGCCCCGCGGCTGCCGCGCTCGCCCACTCGGCCGAGCCGAGTCGGGCCGGCCGGGCCGGGCCGCGCCCTAGCCGAACCGGACTGGGTCCAGCCGGGTCGGACCGGGTCGGGTCAACCCGGTTCGGCCGACCCAGGGGGGGTCGGGCCGGGTCGGCCCAGGCCCAGACCCCCATCTTCGGACCGTTTTTGTTCTTTTGCACGTAACATGAGCTACGGGTCTCCGAACAATGCGCCGTTAGCGGCGAGGCGATCCATGGATCGAGACGGTCGTTTCGGTATATCGCACTCAAGGTTTCGTAGTATTTTGGGTTCGGTCGGATTGGTTCGTACATGACACCAATCGGGCCCTCGGAGCGGAAACGCTCATATCTTGAGCTCCGGACGTCCGATTGACGTGCCGTCGACTTTGGTGGATTCCTCTAAGTGAGAGGGATCATTCGGATCACTCCACACGAGGTTTTGACGTAGGTGGAGTACGGTCGGGTTTGTTTTTCCTTAAAACCAACCAGCCTCAAGTATGTTTTTTCATGATGTCTCAATTGTAAAATTTGCATTGGATAAAATTTTAAATAGATTTGTTTCATTTTCGTTTATAATTATTGAGGGTGCATTGGGAGTTTGTGAATGAAACTATACTGTTTGAACAGTACCACATGACCCTTGTAGGTCAGTTGAGTTGTACATTGTTCCTTAGGTCTTCTTAGGGATGATATTTTTTAATGAGGGAAGGTTGTAGCGATCCACGTTTTGGGCTAGATTAAAAAGAGAAGGTTTTATAAATTTTTCAATTCTTGAATGGTTTATTTTAAACCAAATTCGGAATTAAATTATGATAGTTCGATCACTCTAACGTGATTTTTTAACATGGGACAATCTCATTATCTTTCCATGGGATATTCAAGAAGTTTCAGGAGTTCCAGACTTAATGAACATCCGGTTTGTAAGGAAAACAAATGGCACACAGTTGGCACATGATATGATAAACCGTCAAGAAGTATCCGGAGTTCCAGACTTAATGAACATCCGGTTTGTAAGGAAAACAAATGGCACACAGTTGGAACATGATATGATAAACCGTGGAACCCATAGTTAGTAACAAATCGGCCTATTTATGGTGGACAGAAGCTAGCGCACGTAATGTTCATAGTTTTCCAAACCCTACCCTTAGCCAATATGAGTGGTGTCCCTTGGGATGAGGGGTTCCACATGGTCAGTGCATGGTTTTTCAAACTTTTCTACCCATGTTGTGTGCAATGTTATGTTTTAAATTTTATTATTTTAATTTAATTTAAAATTAATATAAAAAAATTATAATTTTATATAACCTCACTACTCTCCCTCAAATTCAATTCACTCTAATGGGGTTCCCCCTCCCACCGTGTTCTTGATCCCCTTGTGTCCCTCTCTTTCGACCTCAGATCTCCATCAGCTTCTTCATGATTCTTCCTCAAATTATAAAGGTAAGGTATTATACACCAGTCTTCTTCCTATTCCAGGCAGTATTTGGCATTTTTTGTCACCCCATAAGGTTCATCCGAACCCTATGACTTTTGAGCCAACCCAATTTCATTTTTTCATCGATTATAGGTCATGCGAACGGTTTATTGGGACACATTGGTTCATGTTCTGGAAACCACCACTACAGGTGAGGCAGTTCGAGTGGTTTCGGTCCGCTAGATTTGTTCCATGGAAAGGTTTTGTTGTATCTTTTTATTTGTCACATCATAAATTGGGTTATTTTTTTATCTTTCTCAATAATTAATGTATATTGCGCTGGACCCTACCTTGTGATTTTGAGTCTTTGGGTGAAGGGAAGCTCCCCTGTGTGGGTACAGGTAAGTATATATATATATGTATATATGGGTTCCCCTGTTATGTTTCTAATCATTCATAGTAATGATTACACATGTATGGGTCTAGGTGTTCCCATGTATATATATATATATACTTATAAAAATCTATTCTTGGTGAGGGGAAATTGGTATATGAATATAATAATATTTGTTTTGATCACCTGAAAAATGCTCATGGTCATGAGGGTGTTTGCATATGGGCTAAGTCTCCTTTCTTATGTGTGAGGTTGCATATGATTAGTGAGGGAGAAAAAAGTTTTTATAATGTGACAAGAGTTGAAGTGGATGACATGGTTCCACATTGAGGTTGGGTCTGTTTCCACACCCTTTTAACTTATGAAATAATTAGTTCATTAGTTAATTGATCATTCTTTCATTCTTATAAAATTCCATCAATTTATAGTAGTTTCTAATAAATTATTCTTTATGGTGAAATGTAATAGATTCTTAAAGAATATAAACTGTTGTATGTTAAAAAATCCATGTATTGTTAATAAAACCAATCCAATAGAGGTGGCTGCCTTAAAGATAAAAATGTTGTGATAGACCTTTTAACATTTTTGGATTATTTTATTAAGTTATCCACTATACCTGTCGTTTTGGTTATGGAATATATTTTATCATGTTTAGCACACGAACCATATAGATATTCCAAAAATTACTTTCCCTTAATGGTCTAATGCATGTTGACCTGATCATCTAATTGGGTATAGATTAACGACTAAATGGAATTGTACATGTATCATTAGGATATAACAGAATTGATTAGAATTTATTAAAATAGAAAGTGAAGTCCTTCAATTGGAATGACCAAAAGACTTGATCCCATAAATCAATTTTCCATGTTTAGTAGAGTTGAGGTAGAACATAACTTGAGTGGGATGACTCATTTCGAATGTCATGTCTTGGATAAATGGTTTAGACTTATATAACTATTTGACTTTTATTAATTTGTTTAAATAATGCAGATGCATGTAATAAAATAGAATATGGATAATTTGAGGATGGGGAGGCCCTTGCCTCCTGTTTTTGAAATGAATGTGATCAATATGTTAATGTCTAAATTGAAATACTTATTATGGGTTTCATAAGTATACGTTTGAATATGTTTTCATAATTGTAGTTGAAATGAGCTAATTAAATGCTTGAGAGGTTAATGCCTCATGCAATATATATTGATTGATTTTTCCTTATATAGTTAAGAGTGCCAAGGGACAAAAAATTTATAATTAGTTTATGTTCCTTAATAAATATTTTCTAAATCTATTTTCCACGGTTTGAACTAAAATGTTCTCATAACAAATATAAATACCCTGAACCTAGTATCCCAGATTCTGTGCATTAATTCTATACATTCATACTATGAACATGTGTTTTCATCCAAATGGATTGATTAATTTAGTATTTTTGGAAAACCATATACAAACCTCAATTTTACATTACAACTTCAAAGGAAAAAAAACAACATATATAGTCCATAGGAAACACCAATAATGTAAAGATCTGGAAATTTCAAGGAAATTTTTTTTCTTAATTTTTTTTGGAATTTTAAATGAACGCAGTTTCTGATGGCACCTGATTCTGAGGCCCGGTGTGCCCGGAATCACCTTCCGAAGTTTGGCTCGGGTACGTTCAGTGAACAGACGAGTGGGTTTTTCTAACATTTGAACTGGTGCTCGGAATCAAATTCCGAGGGCACCGATGAAATCGCAGCGCCGGTACTTGCTTAGAAACGCCTCTTCCGGAGTTGCGTTTGCTCGGGTGTGGTTTTTAATTTTCGGGTTCAATGTTATGAAATAAAATAAAGTCGTATGACAAACTTTATTTTATTTCACTTAAGCCACTTGGAAGCCACTTGAAGCCACTTAAAGCTGCTTAAGATGTGTTGATGCAGATAGGGTGCTATCCGAAAATATCTTACCCTCTTGGTAGGATATTTGAGAGGTGGGGCCCGCATGAGCCCCATCGTTTCTTTTCCGCTAAGTAACGCACCCGCGAAAACCCGTCATTATGAAAGTCAACTGAAGCGTTTTCTTAATTTCTTAATGCACCAATTAATTGGGCAGTTTTATTCGTTGAATTAATTGGGCAGTTTTATTCGTTGAATTAATTCTATGAATTAATTTAATCATTTATTAACATGCTTTTCAATCCGTTGGCGTAATAATAAAATAAGACCAACGCACGAATTCTGGAAAAATGTTCAATGAGAGGATTTGATAGAAACCAAGAGTTCTTCATCCTCCTTCGCGAAAAACGCGAAGAACGCGAAAACGCGAAGAACGCCGACTTTTGACGAAGAACGCCGAACCCGCGGAAATCGACGACATGACGCCATGTGCCACGACGCCGACGTTTCCTCTCCCGCGACGTTCTTCTACGACATTCCTTCATCCGCAACGAAAATCTTCGACCACCCGTTGAGTTGAGAGATTGTGGTTCCTTAACTTTCTTGCGGATTATAACTTCAATATAGATTTAATTATTAAAATTAAATCTGTGGTTTCTTGGTCCTCGGAGTTCGTCGACGCAACGCCGGATACCATGACAACGCGACGGTCCCCTACATCCGCGACGATCAATTCCGCGAAAAACGTGCGTGCGACGACTTGACGAGGTAGGGATTTTATTTTGGAATACCTTATATATTCCCGTGATCGTTTCATTAAAAATAACACACCCAGATTCTTATGAACAAGTTTAGTTTATTAAAATTGTTTTTGGATATGTTGTTTAATCCTCCCAACTGTTATCGCCTAACGCGGAGGGTGCGGGTCAAACGAACACGGCCCGAAACCCCTCCGATGTTCTTCGTTGTTGTGCAGATTTGGCGAGCGACGACAAAACGTGCCGCAAAGGCAATTTGATGATTCCGCAGAGAAGAACGGGTCCCGGGAGAAGCAGCGGCGCAGACGGGAAGGAAAACGGACCACCGAAGCAACTCCGGTGGCCCGTAGAAGTCTCTGGCGGCGCCGGCGGCGGCCAGAGGATCCGCGGCCGCGTGGGTCCGGCTCGCCTGCACGGGATGCGGCAGAAGCCGCGTCTGCTGTTGTCCAACGCGGCCCCTCGAGGGCCGCGGCATCCTCATCCCGCGGTGGCGGCGCCCCGCGGCTGCCGCGCTCGCCCACTCGGCCGAGCCGAGTCGGGCCGGCCGGGCCGGGCCGCGCCCTAGCCGAACCGGACTGGGTCCAGCCGGGTCGGACCGGGTCGGGTCAACCCGGTTCGGCCGACCCAGGGGGGGTCGGGCCGGGTCGGCCCAGGCCCAGACCCCCATCTTCGGACCGTTTTTGTTCTTTTGCACGTAACATGAGCTACGGGTCTCCGAACAATGCGCCGTTAGCGGCGAGGCGATCCATGGATCGAGACGGTCGTTTCGGTATATCGCACTCAAGGTTTCGTAGTATTTTGGGTTCGGTCGGATTGGTTCGTACATGACACCAATCGGGCCCTCGGAGCGGAAACGCTCATATCTTGAGCTCCGGACGTCCGATTGACGTGCCGTCGACTTTGGTGGATTCCTCTAAGTGAGAGGGGTCATTCGGATCACTCCACACGAGGTTTTGACGTAGGTGGAGTACGGTCGGGTTTGTTTTTCCTTAAAACCAACCAGGCCCCTGGGACGAAAAAGCCAAATACTCTCAGACCGAGCGTCCGATTGATGCGTCGTCTGCGATGTTGAGTTCCTGTTGACGATACAGAACTTTTTAATACATCAACTTCGAACTTTGTGTCAGTTGATGTATCAGCCTCTCGGCTCATGGAGCGGACCCTCCCGAACGGGCTTGCTTTGTGCGAGAACCCTAGAGCTGACTGCGACTGCTACTGTGACTGCGACGATGACTGTGCAGAGATCCTCAGTGGACTGCGACGATGAAGACAGCTGGTCTTGTATCCTTTGTGGGTCCCAGCTTAGATGATTCAGTACTTGTCTTGTATCCTATGTGGGTCCTAGCTGTGCTGGTCTTGTATCCTATGTGGGTCCCAGCTTAGATTATTCAGTATTGGTCTTGTATCCTATGTGGGTCACAGTATAGATGAATCAATGAAGACATCTGGTCTTGTATCCTATGTGGGTCCTAGCTGTGCTGGTCTTGTATCCTATGTGGGTCCTAGCTTTGATGATTCAGTGCTGGTCTTGTATCCTATATGGGTCCCAGCATAGATGAATCAATGAAGACAGCTGGTCTTGTATCCTATGTGGGTCCCAGATTAGATGATTCAGTATTTATATCTGATCATCCCTTTCACCTTTTCGACGATGTATACCTGTGTGAGCTAAAATACTGTTTACTCTCCTTTGTGGATTGTGTTGTGCTATCCTGTGTGGATTCCATTTTGCATTCATTTGTGGATTGTGTCATGCTATCCTGTGTGGATTATGTTTTTCTCTCCTTTGTGGATTGTGTCGTGCTATCCTGTGTGGATTATGTTTTTATTTCCTTTGTGGATTGCGTTGAGCTATCCTATGTGGATTTTACGTTTTGCTTTCCTGTGTGGTCTGGGTTGTACTTGAGCTCAGATGTTGGAACCGAGCGAGAATTGATGACTTAGGTATATGTATGGGCATATACCTAAGCAGTGTCAGATGTTACTTCGTGATTGTATCTTTCCTTTGTGGTTATCCTTTGTGGATTCTAGGAGACCTTCAGGGGTCTCGGGGTCCCTACTGAGTAGCTTATACTCACCCCTGCACAGGCTATGCCCGCTCTACGTTGTGTTGGTTGCAGACGACAAACAGCGCTGATCGCGGTGGAGGCTTGCGAGGCAGGACGATACCTGGAGCTGGACCACAGGGCGAGGTGTACTCGGAGCGGACGGCTGGACCGAGGAGCTGTAGAGGCTATCTGTACTCACCCTTCAGGTGGGACTTCCAGAGGATGGCTCGACGCTGCGGATTTTCCTTTTAGTTGCTGTTTTTCCCCTTTCAGTTGTACTTTACAGTTGGGCTTGTATTTCCGGTCCCCTTTACTTTTCTGCACTTACTGTTGTACTAGCTTTTACTTATTGTTTACTTTTTCTGCTTGCCTACTCTATAGTGCTTGTTTACTTTACAAAGGCAATGCCTTCCCTTTTTACCGGGATTTATGCCTTGGTGCTAGTCGCCATCCCCTGGACTATGGTAGGCGGGCTTGGGGTAGTCACAACACGGGCCCTGAGGACGGGAAGTGGCAAATTGGTATCAGAGGTGGTCGGTTCTACCGCAGACTTTGATATTTCTTCTATGTGAAGCAATAGTGTTTAGCGTATTGGGTGTGGTTATCAGTCCAGGGAGTCCAGTGTTGTTGCGGCGGCCGACGTATCCGTACACCAGGACCCTGACTTTTGATTTCCGACTTAATGCACGAAAACATTGATTGCATGTGTGTTCAAGTTTTCATTGTGATTACTTGTGTCAGCTCACCAGGTATACTGTTCTGACCGTGGCGCACCTGTTTCTTTCAGGATGGCCCCACGACGGCAGCCAGCTAGGGTTCCGAGAGTGGAGCGTGATGATAGCCCACCGAGCGACGAGGCCTCGGTGCAGGGCTCTTTGTCAGCAGAGGCACCGGTGGTACCATTACCCGCCGAGCCACCGATGCTTCCCGCCACAAATGCTGACGATGCTCGTCGCCTTGGAGCACTGCATGAGTTCCAGTGCCAGCGACCACCCAGGTTTCGTGGGGAGACAGACCCCCAGGCAGCCGAGGACTAGCTAGTGGCGGTCGTACGCGTTTTCAGGCTAGTGAGGACACCAACAGACCTCATGGTGATCCTCGAAGCGAGCCTCCTGCACGCGGCAGCAGGCAGATGGTGGAGCTTGATGCTCCAGGTGCACGACGAGACATCTATCCTCTGGACGGACTTTGAGAGCATCTTCCGCTCCGAGTTCATCCCAGCCACCCTCCATGCGGTGCGCATCCAAGAGCTACTACAGCTACGGCAGGGTAGTATGACAGTGGCCCAGTACTCAGCGAGAATTACTGATCTCTCGCGCTACTCCACAGATATGGTACGAGACCCATTCATCCAGGACCGGACCTTCGAGCAGGGACTAAGGCACGAGATCAGGGCTTCGATGATCTCCCTCAACATTCCGACATAGGCAGAGGTGTTGGAGAGAGCCCTTCTAGTGGAGAGTTTTCTCGCCGAGCAGGCTCTAGTGACAGGGCCCTCCACAGGATGGCCCGTAGCAGGGTCTTCTGCAGTTGGCAGTAGACAGGTGACGCAAAGGTCCAAATAGGCCAGACTATCTGATGGGCAGTCACTGGATGAAGATTCAGTTGTGCGGGGCACACGAAGGAGAGCCAGCTACACGAGGGGAAAGCATTGCTACACATGCAGCGGGCGAGGTCACATGGCTCGAGACTACCCGACTCGTCGTACAGATGAGCAGCAGGTGGTAGAGGGACCTCCCAGACAGAGGTTCGGCCACGGTGGTCCACAGGGTGTAGGCGGACGTGGCATAGGAGCTGGCCGAGTAGTAGATGGTGGGCGACACTTCGAGGTGTTGCCACCACCACCACCAGGAGGTCCATCCCGACCGCAGGGAGTTGGTGGACATGCGAGAGCTCAGCTTCAGGCAGCTAAGGCTTTCGATCATGGAGCTCTGGGAGCAGATGGACAGGAGCGGAACTAGTGGATACGTACTTTGTACTTCTAGTTCCTTGTTGTAGTTGTGTAGTGTCTTTGTATTATGAGCTGCAATAATAAAAGATGCATACCTTTGTGATGTTTTCATTCCTGTCCTCTTTTGTGTTGTTACTAAGAGGTTCCAGTTTTGACTGTTGACTTGACCCTCACTTGTGAGACATCTACTGGAGGAGACCCAGTTACCACACACTGATGCCGACAGTGTGACTCAACCCTTGGAGGCGAGAGTAATGGTTGGATCTCTTGGTAGTAGCGTCGAGGCCTTATGACGTCATCCTTGGTATGGATTAGTATCATCCATGTCGAGATTGACTATATTAGGCAAAGAAAGTGGTTCATCCAGGGGATGAGACCAGATTTCTCTTATCGGAAAAGAAGAAATCTTATCAGCACTTGTGGGGCTGGAGATGGTCCAGGCCAAGACAGAGAAGGTCCAGTCATCCATGAGCAGATGAGGACAGCTCAGAACCGGCAAAAGTCTTATGCTGACAGAATGCGGAGGCCACTAGAGTTCGAGGATGGAGACCACGTCTTCTGGTGTGTCTCACCTCGATGTGGATTACGGAGATTTGGCCGATGCAGAAAGTCATATCCACGCTTCATCGGACCATTCCAGGTCCTTGACAGGATTGGTGAGGTGGCTTATCGCCTGGATCTACCACCTCAGTTGCACTGGGTGCACGATGTCTTCCACGTATCTCAGCTAAGGAGATACGTGCATGACCCGACGCACATCATTGACCATGGGGAGCTAGACGTGGATGATGGGGTGACTTTTGTGGAGGGCTCGGTGGAAATCGATGATCGACAAGAGCGGTTCCTACGTGGACGATTGATTCCCCTTGTGCGCCTTAGATGGCAGCTCGGGAACCTCCAAGAGAGCACTTGGGAGCGAGAGGCTCAGATGCGTGCTCAGTACCGCCTTTGTATCCCTATGTTTGTGATGAAGCCTTACGGGGACGTAAAGCCCTATGGTGGGAGTAATGTAAAGATCCGGAAATTTCAAGGAAATTTTTTTTCTTAATTTTCTTTAGAATTTTACATGAACGCAGTTTCTGACGGCACCTGATTCCGAGGCCCGGTGTGCCCGGAATAACCTTCCGAAGTTTCGCTCGGGTACGTTCAGTGAATAGACAAGTGAGTTTTTCTAACTTTTGAACCGGTGCTCAGAATCAAATTCCGAGGGCACCAATGAAATTGCAGCGCCGGTACTTGCTTAGAAACGCCTCTTCCGGAGTTGCGTTTTCTCGGGCGTGGTTTTGAATTTTCGGGTTTAAAGTTATGAAATAAAATAAAGTTGTGCGACAAACTTTATTTTATTTCACTTAAGCAACGTGGAAGCCACTTGAAGCCACTTAAAGCTGCTTAAGCTATGTTGATGTGGATAGGGTGCTATCCGAAAATATCCTACCCTCTTGGTAGGATATTTGAGAGGTGGGTCCCGCATGAGCCCCACCATTTCTTTTCCGCTAAGTAACGCACCCGCGAAAACCCGTCATTATGAATGTCAACTGACGCGTTTTCTTAATTTCTTAACGCACCAATTAATTGGGCGGTTTTATTCGTTGAATTAATTGGGCGGTTTTATTCGTTGAATTAATTCTATGAATTAATTTAATCGTTTCTTAACCTGTTTTTCAATCCATTGGCGTAATAATAAAATAAGACCAACGCACAACTTCTGGAAAAATGTTCGTTGGGAGGATTTGACAGAAACCAAGAGTTCTTCATCCTCCTTCGCGAAAAACGCGAAGAACGCCAACTTCTGACGAAGAACGTCGAACCCGCAGAAATCGACGACGCGACGCCATGTGCCACGACGCCGAAGTTTCCTCTCCCGCGACGTCCTTCTGCGACATTCCTTCATCCGCAATGAAAATCTTCGACCACCTGTTGAGTTGAGAGATTGCGGTTCCTTAATTTTCTTGCGGATTATAACTTCAATATGGATTTAATTATTAAAATTAAATCTGTTGTTTCTTGGTCCTCGGAGTTCATCGACGCAACGCCGGATACCGCAACGACGCGACAGTCCCCTCCTTCCGCGACGATCAATTCCGTGAAGAACGCGCGTGCGACGACTTGACGAGGTAGAGATTTTATTTTGGAATACCTTTTATATTCCCGTGATCGTTTCTTTAAAAATAAAGAACCCGGATTCTTATGAACAATTTTAGTTTATTAAAATTGTTTTTGGATATGTTGTTTAATCCTCCCAACTGTTATTGCCTAACGCGGAGGGTGCAGGTCAAACGAACACGGCCCGACAACCCTCCGTCGTTCTTCGTTGTTGTGCGGATTTGGCGGGCGATGAAAAAAAGTGCCGCAAAGGAAATTGGATGATTCTGTAGAGAAGAATGGGTCCCGGGAGGAGCAGAGGCGTAGACGAGAAGGAAAACGGACCACCGGAGCAACTCTGGTGGCCCGCGGAAGTGTCCGGCGGCGCACCGGCGCGCCGCCGGACAGGGCCGCTGCGGCGGCGGCAGCGGCGGCGGCCAGCGGACCCGCGGCCGCACGGGTCCGGCTCGCATGCACGGGACGCGGTAGAAGTCGTGTCTGCTGTTGTCCAGCGCGGCCCCTCGAGGGCCGCGACATCCTCATCTCGCGGGGGCGGCGCCCCGCGGCTGCCGCGCTCGGCCGCTCGGCCGAGCCGAGCTGGGCTGGCCAGGCCGGGCCATGCCCTGGCCGGACCGAACCGGGTCCAGCCGGGGCAGACCGGGTCGGGTCGACCCGGTTCGTCCGACCCAGGCGGGGTCGGGTCGGGTCGGCCCGAGCCTAGACCCCCGTCTTCGGACCATTTTCGGTCTTTTGCCCGTAACAAGAGCTACGGGTCTCCGAACGACGCGCTGTTAGCGGCGATGCAATCCTTGGATCGAGACGGTCGTTTTGGTATATCTCACTCAAGGTTTCAGAGTATTTTGGGTTCGTTCGGGTTGGTTCGTACACGAAACCAATCAGGTCCTCGGAGCGGAAACGCTCATATCTTGAGCTCCGGACATCCGATTGACGTGCCATAGACTTTTGTGGATTCCTCTAAGTGAGATGGATCTTATGGCTCACTCCACCCGAGGTTTGGACGTAGGTGGAGTACGGTTGGGTTGGTTTTGCCTTAAAAACCAACCGGGCCCCTAGGACGAAAAAGCCAAATACTCTCAGACCGGGCGTCCGATTGACGCGCCATCTGCGACGTTGAGTTCCTGTTGACGATACGGAACTTTTGGATACATCAACTTCAAACTTTGTGTCAGTTGATGTATCAGACTCTCGGCTCGTGGAGTGGACCCTCCCGAAATAGCTTGCTGTGTGCGGGAATCCTAGAGCTGGCTGCGACTACTACTGTGACTGCGACGATGACTGTGCAGAGATCCTCAGTGGACTGCGACGATGAAGACATCTGGTGTTGTATCCTATGTGGGTCCCATCTTAGATGATTCAGTACTTTTCTTATATCCTATGTGGGTCCCAGTATAGATGAATCAATGAAGACAGCTGGTCTTGTATCCTATGTGGGTCCTAGCTTTGCTGGTCTTGTATCCTATGTGGGTCCCAGCTTAGATGATTCAGTATTGTTCTTGTATCCTATGTGGGTCCCAGTATAGATGAATCAATGAAGACAACTGGTCTTGTATCCTATGTGGGTCCAAGCTGTGCTGGTCTTCTATCCTATGTCGGTCCCAGCTTTGATGATTCAGTGCTGGTCTTGTATCCTATGTGGGTCCCAGATTAGATGATTCAGTATTTATATCTGATCATCCCTTTCACCTTTTCGACGATGTATACCTGTGTGAGCTGAAATACTGTTTACTCTCCTTTGTGGAATGTGTTGTGCTATCCTGTGTGGATTCCGTTTTTCTTTTCTTTGTGGATTGTGTCATGCTATCCTGTGTGGATTATGTTTTTCTCTCCTTTGTGGATTATGTCATGCTATCCTGTGTGGATTATGTTTTTATTTCCTTTGTGGATTGTGTTGAGCTATCCTGTGTGGATTTTACTATTTGCTTTCATGTATGGTCTGGGTTGTACTTGAGCTTGGATGTTGGAGCCGAGCGAGAATTGATGACTTAGGTATATGTATGGTCATATATCTAAGCAGTGTCAGATGTTACTTCGTGATTGTATCTTTCCTTTATGGTTATCCTTTTTGGATTCTGGGAGACCTTCGGGAGTCTCGGGGTCCCTACTGAGTAGCTTATACTCACCCCTGAACGGGCTATGCCCGCACTACGTTGTGTTGGTTGCAGACGACGGACATCGCTGATCGTGGTGGAGGCTTGCGGAGTAGGACGATACCTGGAGGTGGACCACAGGGTGGGGTGTACTCGGAGCGGATGGCTGGACCGAGGAGCAGTAGAGGCTATCTGTACTCACCCTTCAGGTGGGAATTCCAGAGGATGGCTCGACGCTGCGGCTTTTCCTTTCAGTTGCTGTTTTTCCCCTTTCAGTTGTACTTTACAGTTGGGCTTGTATTTCCAGCCCCCTTTACTTTTCCCCACTTACTGTCGTACCAGCTTTTACTTAGTGTTTACTTTTTCTACTTGCTTACTCTGTAGTTCTTGTTTACTTTACAAAGGAAATTCCTTCCCTTTTTACCAGGATTTACGCCTTCGAGCTAGTCGCCAGCCCCTGGCCTATGGTAGGCGGGCTTGGGGTGGTCACGGCACGGGTCCCGAGGACGGGTCATGAAAAATAATCTCATAGATTATCTCTATATGTTGTTTATAATATACATATTCATATCTTATGTAAAATAAAATCTATTAAAGGAGTGAGTTAAAATGACTAGTAAGGGTAAATAATATGGTGGTTGCTTACATAGACATAAACAATACAGAAAGTAGAATTACTAAAACAAATGTCAATGAACATAATATCAAGCGTAATATGGCAGGAATAAAATTTCATTAAATTTATCCATAGAAATAATCACATGAAAATAACCATGGATATTCTCCTAGTTGAATTTTGAAGTTATTTTTCTATTAATAATATCATAATGAGGGAATTAATTTGAAAACAAATCATAAAAAATAAATTTGAGACCTCATCCATGAGATATAAAAATAAATGGTTAGGGCCTCGACAAAATTCCTTTTCTATTTTTTCAAATAAGACATATTGATGCATCGATGGGACATAACGGGCCCCACCCATTACATAATTTGTCCAATGAATTATTCATATGTACTATAGAAGGTATATTTATATAAATGTGTTCCTTACAAATTTCAAATATTTGAATCATTATCATAGATTTAAATTCTCTAATAAAATCATTTGATAAATTCTTGAGGAAAAAATCCTTAAACATTCCAATGTGTCCTATGGCACATTGAAACATTTGAATCTCAATCCCTATAAAGAAATAACATACCATTAAACATATGATATAATAATAATAATAAGATTCATTATTTTACATATTAAAGGGTTTTACAGAAACCATATGAATGGAATAAGTTGTGATCATGGAATTTATCTCACAGAAGTAAAATTGAGATGAGAAAAACCATTAACTTATTTATGAAAGTGATCAGCACAAGATATTAATGTTCTGAATAATCAAATTGAATCCATTAAGAAATTAGTTAATAACCATTTTCAATATTTATTTTATTTAATATAATTTTATTGTGTTCATTTATTATTTAATGAGTTATAATATATAAATCTATCGTTTAGGAGTGTTTGTTTCCTTGGTTTTCATGATTGGTTTACCGTATATGATTATTAAAATTCGTGTAAAATAGAAATAGATATACAAAATTGAAGTTATATGTTATTAATGAGAGTACATAATATTATATGGTTAAATAATTCATTTGGATATTTGGGTTGAGGAATAATCATTAGATAAGATGTTAGTGATAATCATTTAGATTATTTTGGCAGTTTTTCAATCATGACAAACTAGATTGGTTTTATAAATCAGCATCATGTTTATATAGTTATAGAAGAATATTAAAAAGAATTTAATAAATATATAAAAAAATTACCCAAAAAATTGTTCTAATACTATACATGATGTGTTAATGTAAAATGAAAATGCATCATCCATGATATTAGTAAATTAACACATCATGGGTGATGTTTCCATTGATAGAATAAAAGAGAGAGATTTTTTCTGATAATGGATATTCCATTGTAATGATATAATTTCATTATATAAATGATACTAGAATTACTAAGTCTCTTTTTAAAGGGGATTTTAGGGAAGAATAATAAAATAAATGAAATTAAAAATAAAATATATAAAAAATGGTGATTTTCACCTCTTTAAATATTTTTATTGAGGACACCCTTTAGGGGATTGGTTTAGGTACTATGTTGACACCAGAGGCTTCTAGACCTGGTGGAGAGATTTGGAAGAGGTATTAAGAAGAAAATGGAAAAGGATCAAATAATTAAATGGGTGAATATAATAGAGAATGAGGGGTTGTACTTATATTAAAGGAGACATGTATTTTCTAAATATTTTATTCATTACTTTATTATTTTTCATCAAGGATATAAGTATTTTTAGAAATACAACTAAATATATTAAAATAATATTTTATAGTTCTATATTTTAGTTATTACACATTAAATAAATCTTATAATAGTGCATATATCTTATAATGTTTTTATACCGTAAATTACTATATTTTTCTATTCACTAAAAAATCAAGTATTTTAAAAATATACCAAAAACTATGACTAATTTTTTTTGACATGAAGAATTTAAAAATTAACCCACTTTTTAATTTTCATTCCAAATATGAGAAATTTAATTTTTGTTTTAAATCAAAATTTACATTGAAAATATCGATTTTAAAATTATAACTGATTTTATAACACTTTTAAAATTTGTTTATTGTCAAATAAAATTATCTTATAATCGTTATACAATGAAATATTAATTTTAAAATAATGTTTATAAATATAAATTTTAATTTAAATACCTATATTAATTATATAATTGAAAATAAACATTTCAATTTTATTAAAATATCAAGACTTTATTTATTAAATTTGAAAGCATTTAATTACTTATAATATGGTATAATTATATCATATTATCGTTTATTAGATTCATAAATTTTATTTATACTTTAATAGGTGATGTTACTGTTCAAATGACCATTCTATTATTCTTAAAGTTCATATATTCATTCAAATAGTGACATTACTATTAATAAAAAATTAAATTTATCAGAAGAAAAAAATTTAATGAAATGTTATTTTGAAATTTAAATATAAAAAATAATTTTTATTTTTTCAAATATAATTTATTAATGTGTCAAAAATATATATTTGAAAAATGTTCTCCATTAAAATGCTGTAAAATTATGTTTAAAAAAATATAAAATTTTTTGGTGTAAAATTGGATCTATTCTTATATTATACCTCTATAAATGTTTTGGATTAATGTAAAAACATTTTATTGAATATAAAAAATATAAATTAATTTCATTTAATTTACTAATAGTGATTAATTTAATTTATTGACATAAAAGGAAATTCAGGGCATAAAATTTTTTTCATAAAAATGTATCATTTATGTTCGATTTATTTCTATTTATAATCAATTAGTAACCAAAACATTAATTTTATAAACATGTGTAATCAAAATTTTTCAAAATTTACTTAATTTTATTCTTTATATACATTCCCAACATGTAGGAGATAACTATAATAATTATATAATGATATTTATTAAATTTTTAAACTCGTAAGTTATCAAATAAGATAAATTTAAAAAAAGACAAACTGTAAAATATTTGGGAGTAACATTCATTTTAATCTATTCACGAATAAACTCATTTATTACTCATTATAAATATATAAACCTTAATTAATCTAAGGTATTATAATTTTTTTTAAATACTCATGAAATGTGGGTAATTATTTCTTCTAGAAATGTAGTTTAAATAACTGTGAATCTGTAGGTATTCTATTAATATGATAAGATGATCACAAAAAAATCAAATGGATTTGTGTTTGTTTCTTCTAAAATTGATTTATACTATAAAAAAATTATACACATGCATGAATTTTCATTTCAAATATCTGTGGAATTTTTGTAACTTGTTTTTCTCACCCACGTAAGTGATAACCTACACCACACTATTTTTTTTGTGAAACTCAAATGTAATACCCAATGGTTTGTGTTTCCATTATTTATAATCACTTGGAATATAACATCATCAACTAAATTATCATGCATGCATGCATGTACCTCTATTACCCATGATACTCGGGTTATTATCTTTTTATTTAATTACCTAGATAAAAAATACATGTTCCTTTTTTGACATATGTGACCCAATCATTATCCTAGCTATAATAATATTCATGAATGTAAAACTACATGAATATATTATCTTGATCATACCATTGAATTATATTTACTATTTACTTCATGTAGTTACATAAAATCATCATCCGGTATCACCCATTGGTGATTCTCTATTCAAGAAAGGTAATGAAAAGAAAATAATTCCAAAAAATGTATCAGACACTCCTTGATCTGAATTGTTTAATGAGACATTATTTTATATGTTTTTGGTACTATCATGAATCGCATTTGGAGTGGTAAGGAGATCATTGTTTCAAAAAAATGTTTAATATCGATGATCCATAGAACTAACAATTGGAGGTGGATGAAGATAATCATTATTGCTTGATCAGATGGCTCAGATATACTAGACCAAATATCCTATGTGCATTCCATCATATTAAATAAAGAGAAATAGTGTATGGAACATTTATTTTCCACATCCCTCTATGACATAGGTTTGTGAATGGTATATCAATAAACATCTCCCACAAATAATCCAGAAGCATGTACGAGTTCCCTACCTTGGTATTACCATGTTACACTGCCACCCCTTTGGCGTAGCCTATATTCACTATGGTCTTTATACATAGGCTCATTAAAAAATTCCAGCATGAGCTTTTTTGATTATTATACCAATGTATATTTTCTTATATGCCATGTGAAGTCAACATTTGAAGTTTATTATTTTTGGGGGTATCCATTGGGTTTCTCAATGTTTTGTTAAGTTATTTCCATGGTGGAACACATAGTAGTCCTTTTTTATTATATAAACCAGATTAAAATAATTCACCAACAAAACTATTTCTCAAATAAAATGGCATTCCCAAACACATCTCAACCATCTCATATTCCTCCTCACAAATTCCTCTTGTAAAATTAAAATAATGGTTACATGTCCTTCTAATATATACATGGCCTATAATAAATCATTACATGGAATTAAATTCTTCCATCATGAAATATGTACTTTCATTTTTTATGGTTTCTATTATTACTCTTTTAATTTTTTTACTTTTATAAAAAATAAGGATAAAAAATAAATTGTTATATTTTCATGAACTTCAATACATATTCTTCTTGAAAATAAACACATCCATGGACTATATTCTCTTTCATATTATAGTAAAAAAATTATATATTGAAAAAATTATTTGTAACAAAAGATTACTTAACAAATTGATAGATTAATATAATCCAATTATTGACTAATTGAAAACCAATGCAAAATGGTATCATCAACCTTAAAGGACATTTAAAGATTATCATTCTTCTTGAAGGATTAAATATATATCATCTCATATGCTATGAATTTTTTTATAATTCATCAAGTGAAGTGTTTTATCTGTCATGAAATATTGAGATCTTACGATCAAATATGCTAGAAGGATTATCATAAGAATTATGAGAATGGTAGAATCACAATGTTTCTAAAAAATTCATTAGATATTTATTCCAAATTTCACTACCCATACAATAAAAATAATCAATACATTACCCATATTCCATGGTAATTTATTCAATCAAATTTTTCCAATTCTATAATTCAACCTCTTAGAAATCCACATTTCCTTCAAAGATGCTTCATTCCTTCTCCAATATTTCTTCTGTAGATAAATTTGTTATGAATTTTGACTACTATTGTTTCAAAAAATAAATTATATTAATTTTTTGGAACTTCCCATAGTTCACATTATTTCATTTAAATGCATATTTAATTATAGAATTACCGTATATTAGTCGATAAAAAATAATTGTAGATTTTATACCATATACTATAATGAAATATATATATATATATATAAATTTCAGAAAAATGATGTTTGTTTTCATCATATGTAAGAAAATGCCTACTATTAAGAGAATTTACAATACCAATAATAAGTAGTAAAATAGTTCAGATAATGGATACCATGCTTGGATACTAGTGGAAGTGGTCTATGATCAGTTTAATCTATATATAAGGCCCTGGATGAATCAAAGGAGACACTATTTCATCATTAATACCATTTAAATCATCATATATAACTAGTAATTGTTTTATCCACTCAGATGTAAATTCATAGACTATACTATGTATGAAAAAAATGATGAAATAAATGATTTTTAAAAAATAATTCATGGAAGTCATACTCCTTTCCATATATAGTTATCCACCCCAACCATTGATTCATCACTATAAGAACAAGCGAATTCATATCACATGTATAGGAATAGCATCACAATATCCCTTTCCAAGTCACACTAGACTATTCAACGTTACACTATAAATAAAATGTAAAAGAAATAAAATTAGATTTATATAATTTATTATCTCATAGCTCTATAAATAGAAGGGAACTGAATTCCTCTACATGAATTCTTAAATATTTAAGAAAAAATATCTCACTTAATGGATAAATTGATTTAGATATTACTCTCAATAACCAATATCCTATTTTTTTAAACTAATATAAGGCTCTCAATTATATATTCACAGGGTAATATTAACATCAATCATTATTTTCTCTTATAATCACAATATTTTGATGATATTTTTTAATCACTCAATGTATATATCTCTATAAAATCTCTCTTCATATTCGTAATTTTGGAAAATTTATAAATTAATTAACTTTTTCAGGACGAAAAATAACAATTTATTATTCTTTCCAATAAACTAAATACAATCTTAATATAGAATCATCCTCGATTTCACTCATTCTGTTTGTCTAACAATACAATATCCACAAACTCTAAAAATTATATACATTAATTGAACTAATGTGCCGGGTAATGTGAAACATATAATATCTTTTAATCCATTATTTTTTAGTATAAATAATGTTCATGAGATTTGACATTCCACATAAAATTCATAAAAACTCAAAAACAATGCATTTTTTAGTGATTTCATGTAATATTATTGAATTTATTCATACCAATTATGATTTTAATTATGGATTTAGTAAAATAAAAACATAACGAATAGCATCAAAACATAACACAGAACAAAAAAACATTAAGAACACTTATATTCTTGAAGAAATGTTTGAATCATTAATATACCCATTAAAAAATAAAATTCACATTTTATAATGACTTAGCAACAACGCTATCATTAAAAACATAATATATGGATTGTCTTCATTAATAGTTAAATATTTATTATATTTATTTTTTATATATATAATTTCATAGTTTATCATGATTTATAATAATTTTTTCTCCTTTATATATAATTTTTTTAATGAAAAACAATTTTGGGTGTTCTTGATTCGTGTAACATTGATGAATTGTTCTAGTATTGATGAGATTAAATTTTTTAGATTAGATCATTTTATGAAAAAAACATTTTTATCATAATTTAAAATATAGTATGAGAAAAATTCATATATGTTGAACATATATATTATGCAATTATAAATATTCTAAGACATATAAAACCTTGTACGCATGAAACAAAAACAATTTATGTATATCTTAACATTGAATCATTTTTCAAAATTCTTACATGTAACTCAAAAATATTATCTGTGAAAAAAATTGTATTCATGGTATAATACTATTATGTGAAGAATAATTCAATTTTTCAAATGTAAAATAACTTACTGGTAAAAATAAACTATTTATAGATAATAATTCATAATAGGGAAAAACATTCATACATAGTGACAATAAAATCATACATGACACTGATAAGACCATCAATAACTCCAATGGAAAATCAAATTAACAAAATATCAAAATATAATCCATATACATTGAAATATTTTATAAAATATTATATAGTTTCTTCCATATATTTATGAATAATATTATCCATACATTATTTTATAGCACAGAGATATTTACACAATCCAACTAATTTCTCTAAATAAGGAAAAAAAGTAATGAGATAGGTAAAGGTGGGTTTCTCTTAATGATCAAATTCAAATTGATTTCGAATGTTTCTGTAAAACCCAATAAATAATCATTAATGAATTTTCTCTATAATCTTCAGAATAAATACAAAATTAAATGGGATATAGAATTGGTAAGACTTAGTGACATGTTTTATATTCCTATAACAAAAACAAACTCTCATTTTTTCATTTATGAAATGGAAAACCTCTCAAAATTATTTCTCCAAAATGTTGAAACCAATATTTTAGGCACTATTAGGATTGGAATAAACCAACGACTATCAATAATTATAAAATTATTCCACTATCCCTCAAAGGTATATTTCTATTAGAATCAACAAATAATTTATAATCCTCATTTAAAATTGAATAAATGGGTTGTTAACTCCCTCTAACAATTTTATATGAATACACATGAAATAAATAATTCTAGGTTTATTTTATAGTTTATGTTATGTGGGATTAATGAGTTCATTAAGGTAAATTATATGTTGATTCTCCTATATTTTTATTCATTTTATAATAATAATAAGATGATGTTCATTCTTTTATAAAATTAAATATTTTAGATCTTATAGAATGGGTCTTAGTTCTTGCATATTTGGGTTATTTATAATTGGAATTTATTTATTATCTCTGAAACATCCAACTCAAATAATAGATCATTTCTTAAAAAATAATATTTGGAATTATATATATGGGAAAAAAATTTATATTAAGATTTGGAAAAGATATAATTAATGAAAATGTTCCACATTGGGCAGAAATTTCATGAACTGAATAAGAATAATAGATATGTGAATTTTTATATGATTCATCATTTTAATTTCACACATATCTTTTAACGATATTATGAAATTATGTTTCATGTTTAATGCTATTTATACATTCAGTAGTCCAATGTAAATTATTTGATATATGAGAATTCGTACAGTCTTATATTCAGTTGTTTAAACCCTAAAATAATATTCAAAATAACCATGATCATCCTAATTTAAATAATTTTTAACAGTAATAAAAAGTTATGGTTAAATAGAGGTGAAATTTGGAAATAACTAAGTAGTAATCTAATCTATAATGTTGAATTTGTCGGTTGACTGACCCCATATATGAAATTCTGTGGATTAAAAATTGTAAAGTTAAATCATTTAACTTATTAATTAATTTTTAAATATTTCTTTTTGATGGTTTATTATTTTCGTAGTTATAAGGATATTTCATCATAGAATTAATGAAACATGTGTGTCAGATTAATCATATTTTATATCTATTTCACAAAAAGCGATTTGAAAGATAATGCCATTATCTTGTAGCAAAACATCCTCGATGATACTATTATATTTCTTAGTAAAACAACTTCGTAATACCACTATATCAACAAAATACACCACTATGAACATATTTAAATAGTCTATTAAAAAGTATTAATATGTTCGATGAAAACAACTAATAGAATAAGAAACCCAAATTAAATTACTAATATTTTATAATTCAGGTATCTAGTCTAATATTTTCACTTTAAACAATTTTCCTCTTTCACCTTCAACTGATGGTGTTCTAACTAGAGAAAAATATTTGAAATATAATGCGCACCCTAGAAATAAGCTTCATAACACTAGATAGGGATTTTCTAACAAACTATCCATATGTAATAGAATTTATCATGAACCTTTTAGTAATAAAACGTTTATAATAAAAAATTAAATAAATTTTTTTATGGATTTTATAGTTGGGGAAACATTAGAATAAGATTTTAAAATATTCAAGATACTATAATATTTTTTAAACATGCATTTTTATAATTAATATTTATTTTGTCCAAATTTTAGTTTTATTGGACTGAGGGATTTTTTTAACGTAATGAAATTTTCAACTCATTCAAATCCATAATTAACATATAGAGGGAATAGAAAATAACTATTCACTAATAATAAATACAAAGTAAAATTTATTAGATTAATTTTATATTTTTCACTCCTAGTGTTTTTATATTAATAAATTTATAGTCAAACACATAAAGATGTTTATCCAGGTCTAATAATAGATTTATATTGAATTTAATTATTTCTTGAATGAAATAGATTTCATGTAAATAACAGTATCTTTTTATGGCTACAGCAAGCGGATTTTGTTTTTCTCATATAATATATGTAATTATTTAAAAGTTATTTAATCATATTTATTGATTATTGGCTCAATAGTTTCATTAAATTGTTTTTTATTTTAGGATCAATAGGGTTATTTCAGGATTTTTCTTATTAAAAATGAAAAAATCCATTTTTTTCTACCTTATCCCTCACCGTCTATTTTATATATTGACACATTTTGATAATTCTAGGGTCCCATGGTACTAAATTTTGGTTTTAACCTTTGTACATACATAAATTTATTAAAAAAACATTGGAAACATCTATAAAAATGGAAGTAGTATAAAATTAATGGTTTTATCATTGTTATTTCTTTTCAAAATATCTCAATGGAATATATTATAGTATCCCCTAAAGTTATCTCATGAGAATGATTCATATTAAACACTAAAGTATCAATTTGTTTTTATATTTTAGGAAAAAATGATAATTGTTTTTTGATTTAATTAGATTTATTATGATTAATAAATTGAAAAAAATAAAAAATTAATTGAATATTAGAAAAAGTAGAGATTTAATTGATCTTATTTATAAAATAATATTATAAATAATATCACTAAACTAGTATTGAGCCTTGGATGAAACCTTCTTTGTTGTTAAAAAATTATCATATCTAAATTCATGATGTAAGTTCAATGTATATAAAGACTACACTAAATTATTCTTTGAAATCATATAAAAGCCTTATTTTGAGTACCGACCCTCTTATGGATGTGATTTAGGGACTTAAATACCACAAAATAGTTAAGGAAGATATTTATTTTTTGTAATTTTGAACACATTGTACATGATAAAATTAAATAAAAACGAATAATTTACATTATATACTGATAATAATCCTAAAAAAGATAATAGAATTTTAAAATAAAATAACCATTTAAATTAATTAAATTTTTTTACTAGAATAACCTGAATAAGTGAAATAAATTTCCAAAACTCTGAAGAGGGTTTATTGGTCACAATAAGGTCATGGTTTCCTTATGATTATCAATACATTTCTTAGTAGGTACCATGAACTATTTGTCTTCGTTACCAAAGTTTTAATTAGACATGTTATACTTTTATTTATATTTTATGATGGATAACTATTCAATTTTTCCTATAGGTTTTTATATATATCTAAATGTTAAGGTAATATAATCTAATATAATTTTATCCTTCAACTCACTCAAGGTAAAACATCCATGAAATGAACAACCATTCATTAATATTATTCATGGAGTAAGTAGAATTTTATTTTACTATGATATTTTCTCATGATCTATAACTTGTAGGTTCCCTCTATTACTCTATTACTTCATTGAAAATAGTTGAATAAATTTAATGTAAATTCCTAAGAACACAACCATTTTTTAATACGTAATTATATTTTTAACAATGATTCAATTTTGATTCATTTCGAAAGATAATTTTCGGATTAAATTTTAAGTAATCATGTCAAAGATATTAGAAAACAAACTGATTCATTAGCATTTTATAACATTCTATTAGTATAAATTTTTCATACTATACAAGAAATGAAAAATAAAATACATTTTCGTTTAATGATTTTTTTTTATGATTTTCAAATTTACTTCTACTTTTAACCAAATCATCATTAAACTAGTAAAGGTCACTTAAAAATGCATGACAAGAAAACAATTATGATAGAGGGACATAAAAAAGAATAATGAATACAATTATTTTTTTTAAATCCATGAGATCATAATATATAATTTTCATTTAATAGAAGAAAAATTGAGCTGAAACAATGGTTTACTTTCACATGAATTTTCATTTAGTGCCCACCATGTTTCATAAAATAATTTATAAAGAAAATATATGAAAAATAATAAAAATAGGTGTTTCACAAAAAACATGATAACCCATGAATTTTTTTTACTAAATAAACATACCATTCATCTATAAAATGTAATAAACAATATTTTAAAACAAGATATCATTATATTGTATTTTAAAATCAAATGATTTCCATGAAAAGACATTAGCATTCATAGAAAACAACTATAGGTGTCTTGGGTCATCATGTTTAGAAAACCCTTTAACGAATCCTTACTATTGGAATAAATGTTTTAATCGACTTGAAATATAATTCATTATATAAAATAATCATTAACAAAAGCGTTGAAGATATATATTTTGATCACCTATCATCATGACCTGAATCAGGATCACCTAACATCATGAGCTATATTGGGCTCACCAGTTGTGATAAACTATATATAATTACCCTTAAATTCATAAAAGACCTACAATATTTCATTTTTATCATAAAACAATAGAAAAAAAATCTTTTAAACCCATAAGTAAAAAATTGTTGGATATTGATATATCTAATTCCATTAAAACAAAAAAATTTATAACTAATATTCCCAAAACTAATGGAATGATGTTTTTTCATTTAAGAAAACAATGAATCATATAAATAAATCCAAAACAAAAAATAAGGGTTTTTTGAAGTGTTAAAATATGATGACTAAGTATAGATTTAATTAGAACATCACTTTATTCTTTTGTAAAAAATATCTAAATGTTCCATATAATATATTTTAATGTTTCCACTAAAAACCTCTAGAATTAAATTTAAAATAATAAAAAAAATTCATTTATTATTGATTTATTTTCACATAAATATATCCATAATTTAATTTTAATAATATTTTTCTATATTAAAATTTTTTAAAAAATGTATTAATTAAAACATTTAAAACCATTTTTATATTAATGTTTCCCTTACCTTGACATTGAATCATCACATACATTTTTTATCTTCCAAAATAATAAGAATATGTTAATTATTTAATTTATGAAAAGAATTTTCATGTTAATTGTTCATTTTATTTTATTTATTAACATGTCATAATAAATATCTTGATCAATTACACAGACGTATGATGTTTTGATGATATTCTTCCCATATGTGGAAATAGACATTAGTCAGATGACTATTGTAAAAGAGTGAATTATTACATCATATATAGATTAATAGTAATTATATAATTATAATTTTTTATGAATAAATTATAAATTTAAAATAAACATTTATATATTATGATCAATAACAAATTAGGTTACAATAATAGAGATGGTAGGTGGTAGGTAGGCTGTAGTAAAGATCCAATTTTCAATGAAATTTTTTGAAACAATGTATGCGCAATTTTATCTTATTATAATAATGATTATATTATAAAGATAATATGATTTCTTCTAATATAATAATATAAATAATCCACATGTTTTGGTCATGAAAAACTAATCACATACCTTCATAGTGGTCATAATCCACTCATGTGCACAAAAAACGTTTTCATTATAGAATGGATTGAAATGTTATTAAAAAGATGATATAATATATTTCTAGAATATTAAATATGACACTAAGATCATATATATTTACATTAAATCCATATATATTCCCATCCATGAGTGTCGGTGATGTAAAATGAATTACATCAGTCCATGAGGTTGTATTCAATTATACACATGAATGATGGATTAATTTCCCATCTAAAATAAGGAGGGGATAGATATAGGTTATGAAATTAAAATATTTAAATATAATTGTGTTTAATAAATTTTTTTATTTGATATTTTTTTAGTATTATTTTAAGGACTTAGTTAAATAAATAAACCAAAGACACTCGATTATAAACTATACCTCTTCTTCAGAAAACCGCGTTAGGTTTATTCTTAAAGCCTTGTTAGATTTTATATATAATAAAACAATGGAATCTAGGAAGTTGTTATAGATGTTATAAAGTTAATTGGTTAAGGATAAAATTAACCAAAAGGTCTATTATGTGAGGAAAAAAGATAAAATCTAGTATCATTTTATAAGTAGGGGAGATATAAAAGAAGGAATTTTTAAAACAATTAAGATATAACAATTTTTTACTCGATCTAAATAGATCTAAAATAGAAGATTTTCAATGAAATTGTTTTACTATTAACTATGAAAAAATTTATTCTAACCATATTACTTAATATTTGATATTATTATTCCAATTATTAAATCCAATTTTCAAATTCAATTCATTGATGCGGTAGAACATATTTCAAAATTATCATTGCAAAACAAGATACAAAATATTTTTAAAAAAATAATAATTAAAGTATAAAAATGTTTTTATACAAAATTAAACTATAATCATGATTTTATAGACCTCAATTAGAATATTAATAATATAACTTAAATAAATTTTCATTGAAACCAATTTGATATAAAATTCATCATTCTAAATTCATGAAACAGATTAATGATTTTCAATACAAATATGGGTTTTTCGATATTCAATGAAAAATAAAAGATTTCAATAAGATTCTAAATCATTCATCTTAACATAATTTAGAATTTAAATATTTAAAAATTAATTAAAAAATTAAATTTATATAATTTTTAAATATTTTTTTAAAACCATATAATGCATGAGAAGTAAATTTTTCTAAAAAAACATTTTTTTATTTAAACTAAAACATTTTGTAATATTCATATAATGAATATAGATATATAAGAAATAATTAATGAATAATAAAAAACTTGATAATTTTTTATCTTTACAATACCTAGGTTGTTAAATTCTCCCAATTTTTTTTAAATTATGTCCAAATAATTTTATCCAATAAGTAAAACAAGTAGGAATATTTTTTTAATTAGTTAATTTTATAATTCCCAATAACATTATTTCAACTATTTCTTCCGAAATTTTTTGATTTCAATAAAATTTATGCATAATGGATCAAAAGGCTCAATATGTATACTGGAATGAATATTATTAATATAATAACATTTAGATAATGAAATTTTATGATCCTAACTTTCCTTGTAATCCATTGAAAAATCTCACATATTTTCTTCCATATCTTGAATCGTTCACTCATACAACCCATTATCTAAAGGATATAAAGATATTTTAAAATTAAATTTTTTACCTAGTGAATTCTGATGGATATTAAAGAAATTAAAAGTAAATCATGGATCATTTTAAAATACAAGTGAGAGAGTAACTTCATGTAATTCGATTATCTCACTAATATATAGACAAAAAATATAATCTAAATACATAGTATTTATAATGGTTATGAAATTTACAAATTTAGTTAGTTGATAAAAAATACAAAAATACAATTATTTTAAATAGATTTATATATAAATCCTATAATTAAATCCATGGAAATATTTTAAAATTTCCACTTTAGCACTCGAAAAGGATGAAAAACCCCTTCAAGTGTTCGTCTTTCAATATTAAATCCATAAAATTCATACATTTCTTGATAAATTGCAAAAAAAAAAAATTCATTCCCTACATGCATTAATAATCCAGAAGGTCTCAGCACATCATAATACTTTTATGATAAATGGAAAATATGGAACTATGATATTTTATCAAAAAAATTCTCTTATTCTGGGAATAAAAATTCATATATAAGGTTTTCTTCAAATATATTACTTATTCGTCAACAAAATTTAACTCAAGAAACATACCATTCTGAATAGGATATAAATTTTATTTTAAAACATGACACTCCATATAACATTTCTTAATTGTTTCTAACATTGATGATTGTAATGAAACATAAAAAACAGAATATGTTCACTCATGAAAATTTACTAATCCAAGATTCACAGTTTCATAATCCAAAATGTAATGGTTCAATCATAATATTGTTAATTTTGAATTACCATTATAACTCAAAGCATCATATTAATTTCTTGAGTCTCTTGGATGATAATGAATCATAAATTCATTATCTATAAATATTTATATCTATATTTACTTCTTCCTTTTCAACTCTTTCTCTGTGAATATATACTTCAAAATTTTGTGATTAAAATTTATTTCACACATTAATACAAATAAATGATTCATCCATATTATTAAAGGGAAAAATATATCCCTTAATTCTAGATCATGTGTTGAAAATGTTAACTTGTGAGGTTTCAATGTGATTCTTAATAAACTACCCGATCATTCAATAAAAATTAAAACTAAGACCCTTCCATCATCAATTTTTTTTCAAGATGAATTAAACTAATTTTGAAGTTATCATAGTTCGTGTGATAGAAAATCATAAAATTTATTTAATAACCTTATAGTAGTAACCCAATAATCCAAGAATACATTGAACCACTAAGTCAAATTTAGGATTTGGCTATTATCCAAAATGTGTTTTTTAGAAGGGTCAACTGGTATTAAACATTTTGAAACAATATTGTTGAGGGAATGAATCTATTATAACCAAAATTCAATCCTAATAAATATTCCATTAAACTTTTTTTCATTCATAGTTTGTAAAACAATCCTTAGTTTCAATTCATGATCCTCTTAAAATTTAAAATATATCAATATATCATCAAAAAATTCAACTATGAACATTTATAAAAAGTATGGAAATACACATTAATATGTTCCATTAATACAACCACTAGATTAGAAAACCCAAATGACAAAAATAATGATTCATAATTAATGTATCTACTAAAATACTGTCCATTCAAAATGAATTCCTCCATAACCTTAAACTGATGGTATTCTAAACTGAGATCATTATTTTAAATATACTATTAACCCTTGATATGACAAAAAAATCAATATGAGGGAAAAGAAATTTTTTCTTCAGATAGAAGTTATTATATGCTATATAATAAATAATGATTATTATTGAACCATAATTACTAAAAGAATTAATATTATTGAAACACATTGTAAATTTCTTGGATGATTAAACCGTTTAACTATAAATGAATGAATCTTCTTTTTAACATTGAAAAGATCTTCTTGATTCATTCAAGAAGTTGTTTTGTAAATTTTATTACCATTAATCACTAAGTCAACAGTAAAAGCTACTTCATGATTCAGTATAATTTTAACTAGCCCACTAGGAATGAATATATAAATATTCATTTACTAACAACACATCATTAAAATGAATAGTTTTATTATTTTAAAAAATAAGCACATGATATAAATTATTGCCATATTTGAATAGTTTATCAACTCACTGATATGTTATCAAGGGTTTGAATTCACTCTAATGAACCAAAAAAAACTCATTTAGTAAAATAACCTCATTTACTATGAATTATAACCTCATATGATAAAGAAATTCTAATACATACCTAGAATGACGTAAAAATATATAAGGGTAATGAAAAAAAGTATTTCTTGTAAAAACATTCGACATAAAAAACGGAATGATTCAAATAATTTTTTTCTTCCTTAATACACCCCCTTCCTTTTTACCATAACTTATAGATTCATGTTTTGAGTTGAAATTTCTAAGTTATCAACAAATTTATTTGAAATTAAATAGTTTTTAGATACTGGATCAAACCATAAATTAAAAAAATGAATAAATAATAAATTTACAAGAATCAAAATCATCACATGGTCCACCACTTTTCGTATTAGTCATAAAATATTTATTGACACTCTTATACTTATAATCTTGAGATTCCCATCCATAATAACTATATTTAGAAAATCACATGAATAATGACCCATATAATTAAAATTAATTCATCAAACCATCTACTTTACATTATTTTTTTTGTTCACTATCATTAATGTTATGTGCCACAACTCCAATCAAACAACATTAGAAACACATCCATGATTTTATAATACATTCTATAGGGTAATTACTACCACAATATTCACATATGGAAACATAGTATTCTTATCAATGTCTTTCCTTGATGAATTCTTCCCTATTTCCTTTCACCTAGGCCTTCCCTTATACATGTTATAATTTAATAAATAAAAAAACATTCTACCTTATCATCTTATAAATATTGTTTCTATTTTTTAAAATATATTGGAATCCAATTACCTTTGATTTATTGGATATTATACTGTGTTAAATGGATTAATTAACTATCAATATCCTAGAAAATATATAGTATTTACCTAACTAACAGTGTGAATTTTTTTTCATATACAACAATATAATATTCTTATATCCCTATACAGTCAATAAATTTATTTTCCATAATATATATTTTGTAATGATAAGAAAACATTTCTCAATGAAAACATCCTTCAATATATCACTTTCAATAGAATCAATATCTGCATGTTCTCATGTATTATTATCAAATCAACACTATTAGTCAGATTCACCATCAAAATGGTAAATAAAATTGGTTTAATTTGTATGATCTCAACAACCCAATATTTAAAAAATATAATATAGGGATTTAATACACCCCTCAACTATCACTAAAATATATAATCTACAATATTTTGGACGGTTTTGTCATATAAAATGTTTCACTACGGGCATGTTCCTCTATGGTGGATCATGTTTCTATCTTGCATAAATTATTGTACAATTTATTTCCCATTTATATAGATCCATCATTGAATCAAACAACTATATTTGAATTAAAACCATTCCAGGATACATATTGAGAATGATATTTTCCTCTCCATGCCTTCCAACTTCAACATCCATGTTTTATTAAAAGAACCAATTCCGAACTGACAGATCCTAGATGAATCAATATGGTGATCATTGAATTCAATATCGCAATAAAAAATAAATTATGAGATCGTAATGGTATTTTATTTCATTATCATAACATCTTAAATTATGTAAAACTATCCTTTGATACCAACTAAGATGTCTCACCACTTTTTAAATCCATATTTATATTTTTAAATAAGAAATAATTTTCGTACATTAGAAATGTTCTTTTTTATGTTTTGAGTTTTATAAAATTATGTTATAACTTTTGAATAAAAAAACCATCCATTATAACGGGGACACTTTCTATTATTGTGTAGTTTCCAACAATAAAATACTTTAAAATTAATACATATTTTACATTAATGAAAAACTTGTGATATTAATATTGATTAATTCTTTATTCCTAATCATTCTTAAAAAATATAAATATTCATTTAAAAATGTTTGTTGAGAATAAAAATATCATTAATTAACATTAAAAATCAATAAATAAACTTATTTGTCCATTTTAAAACTATAATATCATAAAATATAGTTTTCCTATCACTTAATAAATTTTAAGCTCAAATAATTGTGTACATACACATAAAAAAATTATTACACACTTTTCTTTATAAAACACTTAATAAGGAAACATAAATGATAAATAATAATATTGAGGGTTTATTAGAAAACATGAAAACCTATGAGATTAATTTTATTACATAACATACCTTTTTACCCTAAAAGGATATAAACCTTCCATTGAGACAAATTATCATTATATTACATTTATAAAGAAAATAATTTTGTTAAAAATTCATGAGAAAAAACACATGATTGATGTATGTTACATGAAAAATAATCTTCATAAATACTTTATATTTGTAAAAATAATTACAGTCAGCTTCTAATATTATTCTATAGGGAACCTAATCATTTTCAAATGCATTGGAGAGTTATAATGGGCTCACTCCTCATCATCACATATATTAGGTCTACTCATCATTATGAGTTTAATATGTCTATCCCATCATCATAAACATTGTACTATTACTTAAATTTATTGTGACACATAAAATTATTCATGTTGATTATTAAACTCGTAATGATATAATTTTGAACCCATAAGGAAAAAATTTGATATTGATATATCCATTTCTTATAAAACCCAATTAATAAAACTAGAATTCCAAGAAAAAAGGGAAATAAGGTTATTGATTTTAGAAAAAATGGTGTATTTTAAAGAAATAAAAAACATTAAATAATGGTTCCAGTTGTGGGAAAATACACTGATGTAATATATGATAAAATATAACATTAATTTTTCCATTTTGTAAATGATTTCAAAACTTTCCGTTCAAAATAAATATAATGGTTTATTAATAAAAAATTAAATAGAGATAAAAAACTCATAATATTTATTTTATAATTAATTCGTGTCATCATAAATATATACTTAAAACAATTCTGAGAATATGGGAATTAAACAAATATTTAAAATAAATAAATCATAAAAACATTTAAATAGATGTATTAAGTTAAATAGTCTCTTACATTGAGTCTGAATCATCTTGTGCATTCATTATCATATATAATCCAAAAATTTTGTTATTTATTTAATTTATGAAGAATATTATTCATGTTTATTGTTGTTTTATATTAATAATTATAGTGTTTTATATAATCACTTAATCAATTAAGTTCTTGTCATATGTTTTGTCTATATTCGGATCATATATAAAACATGTCTTTGGTATATTGACCATGATCAAAGAAGCCATAATTTCCACATATATAGTTAAATATCATGGAATAATTATCATATTAATCATCAATTATAATTTTTAAATAAATAATTAATGATAATGATTATAAATTTGTTACATTATAATCATAGAGATGGTAGCCCACACATATGCTTGAGTAGTGTTTCCATTTTTCAATGAAACTAATTAAAAAATAATAATAATTATTTTATCATTTTAAAATGATGAATTGATTAAAAGTATCATATTATTCCATTAAATATACTTTTATACAACATTTATAGGATTTTGTGATGAAAAATAAATCACATCACTCAATAGAGGTGGTAATCCACACATAAGAAAGAATGAAATTATGATGTTTAAATGGATGTAAATTTATGAATTTAGATGAAATTTTTTCATTAAAATATGATAAAAAATTCATCAATATCATTTATATTAATTAAATCTACAATTATACCAATCCTTGAGGGGAAGTGATGGAAAATGAATTAAGCTGGTTTGTGAGGCAGTATTCCCCCATACACACAAATGATAGAGTCATTTACTATTTGATGGATGAAGGGGATAGATACAGTTAATACTATTAAAATTAAATAAATAATAATATGAAATACTATTTTATTATTATATAATCATGTTTGAATAATATTTGACAGAGTAAGAAGATGAAATAAAACAAAAATTCTATATTAAGAACTAGACAAATTTTTCTGAAAACCTCTTTAGGTTTATACTTAAATCATTATTAAATGGTTATTAGAAAAAAGGGACTCTTGGATATGGGTAGGGATTATAAGTAAGTATATTGGAATTTATTGGCCTAAAAAATGGATCTTTAAGTGTGGATAGGAGATGAAAGGTCGTATCCTTTTTTAAGAAGGGTAGAGGACATGCACTGAAATTTTTAAAAGTTTAAATATATTCATGCATTACTAAATACAAATAAAAAAATGAACCATTTCTAAATACTAGATTATATATAGGTAAAATATGGTGACATGATTGATTTTTTATGTCACAACCCGTCCCCCGGGGCCCGTATCGTGACTACCCCAAGCCCACCTTCCATAGGCCAGGGGCTGGCGACTAGCAATAAAGGCATAAATCCCTAATCTAGGAATAAATTTCCTTTCTAAAATTTAAATAGACAAAATTAGAGCGCATAGTTGGACGGAAAACACTAAGTAATACTGTATACAGAAGAAGTGATGGAAAGTATAAGGGGTCAGAAATACAAGCCCAACTATAAAGTACAAGGAAAAGACAAAACATGTACAACTAAAAGACAAAGATATGGAAGGTTTCTAGAAGCTCTTGGATCATCTGACATGTATCCTACCTAAAGGATAGGTATAGATAGCCTCCTTAGCACTCGACAACCATCTGTCTCCTCCGGGTATCGTCTCGTCATGAGGTCCACCTCTGGGTATCGTCCAATCCTCGTACATTCCACCTCGGCCAGCACTGTCTGTCATCTGCATCCAACACAATGATGTGTGGGCATAGCCTGTGCAGGGGTGAGTATAACGATACTCAGTAGGGACCCTGAGACCCTCAAGGTATCACAAAATACAACAAGGATAAACCACAAAGTATGAATCAACATATAACCATTACTTATGTATATGACCATACATATACCTAAGTTATCTAGTAGGCCATCAAAATCATGAGGAAAACACAAAGTTTATTGACTTATCTCAATCCAATATTTTCATTATCTAAACCACAGATTCTATAGAACTCCTCCTCTATTGAGAATAGTGGGCCTGTCGCGACACCAAGGAGCTTTTCACTAACCTTGGAATGCTGGGGTATTCCTCCTGTCGAGTATCGCGGGTCTACTACCAACCACCAGGCGCTCCTCTGTTGTGGGTTTGCCGCCAACTACTAGGCGCTCCCCTTAATAGCCTCCAGAGGTACTTATCATGTCGATTACCATAGGTCTGGTGCCATCAACAGGCTCTCCACTGCCGTGGGTCTGCTGCCAACTACCAGGCGCTCCCCATTGCGCTAGTCGAATCATTCAAGCAGTCATTAGGTCTGTTAGCTACTAGGTCTCTGTACTCTGTGTTCTCAGAACTGGACGGATCTACACCACGAGCCAGTGGTCAATACACATACTGTCGCGATGTGCCATAATGAAGTATCTCAAAGGTCTACCATTTCATAGGGGTCTCAACACAATAGAAGGCGCGTCATTTGGACGCTCGTCCAGTGAGTTGTTAGTCTTTTAGTTTTGGGGGCTTGGTTGGTTTTGTGTATGAACCAACTTGACCGTATCACAACTATACCCCGAACTCCCATGGGTAATTATCAAAGGGGAAGATTCATTCCAATAATATTGGCACCACTGATGGTTCATCAAACAAACGCATGTAGCCCATGATATGGGCCAAAAGGTGAAATCGGGCTATAGCGGGTCCGGGTCTGGTCCTACCCGAGTCTGGACCAGGATCCGACCCGGTCCATGGGTCTGACCTGGTCCCAAGGGGAAGCCCGGCCCGAAGGGAAGGGACGACCCAACCGGAAGGCGTAGCCTGGCTCGAAGGCACAGCCCAGCCTGTGGGGGCGGCACTACTGGCTGGCTGCATGGTCCGGTCGGCGGGCCGCATGCTTGCGAGCCGTGTCGCTCAGCGGGCCGCACCGTGGGTGGGGGGGTGCCATGCCCCCCCTGTTTTCCGTAATGGAACCAGAGCCTAGTTCAGATTCAGGTAACCACAGGACCCTTCGAGTCCCACCCGTATCACACACTAGCAGTCAGCTCAACCGACCGCCCTGGTTCCACTACTATGGCGCGATGGAGCCGTGGTTCTACTAGCCTCAACACGACATGATTCCCCAGCGCTTGTCATCTGACCACTACAGCCCTTCTGTCCACAACTCTTTATTCTGGCATACTGCGACAGCAACGCACCCCTCCGGAACCACCGCAGCCCATCCGGCAGAGGATTGGTTCTTTGTGTGGCACGACAGTGCCGTGCCCTTGTGGTGACGCTGCAGCCTTGCACTGCCGGCTTCTTTGCGCTCTCCCTCCGTCGTCAACAAAAATAGAGAAACAACAAGGGGGGAAAGGGTCAGACCATTGTTCATACAGTCTATTCCCTCCTCGTTAAGATGATATCAATCGACAACAAGGTTCTCAATAAACGACAAATAACAGAAGGTAAATCCATACACAAAACAACCCCTACCTCGCTTGTCGGTGATCGATGAAGGAGTCACGGAAGGCAGATGTCATTCTGTCAATGTCAGAGGAGGAAGAGGGTACTCTTTATTGGCAGACTAGTGTTCGAAGGTGACGAAGTCGAAGACAACGTCAACATTCTTTGTGGGCATCGCTTCCCTTCCTTTCCTTGGTTGAAGAAGGAAGAAGATGTCGATAGTTATTCGTGTTCTTCATTGAGAGGATGTTCTCTCAATTTCTACATGACTCTCCTAGATGAAAGTTCCAAAAATATAAAATAATAGCTTTGCCTATTATTTTATTGTTGGCATGAATTCAAAATAATTCAAATAATTTATTAATGAACCATTAATTAATTCACATTGAGTTGGAACATTAATAAGGGGATGTGAAGAGGATCCCCCACTTAATAGGTGCTTCCAAGGGGTTAAAGGAGTTTAAAGATGGTGTGGGCCCCACCTTAATAATATCCTCCCAAAAGAGGTTATTATTGGGTGGGCCCCACCACGATAACCTCCCATGGGAGGTTCAGGTGTGGTGGCCCACACCTCCAACCTCCCCTTGGAGGTTTCAAAAAAAAAATAAAGTTAACCCTTTATTTTAATTCAATTGAATTAAAAACCCCAAAAATCGTACTTCTATTCTCGATAGAACGCAACTGCAGTGAAGTTCTCACTAAGAAATCGCTGAAGCTGCGAGTTCAACGGTGCCCTCAAATTTCAATTCTGAGCACCGGTTCAATAGTTACAAAATGCCGCTCGCATGTTTACTAAACGTCCATGAAAAAAAAGTTTGTAAAATTATTATCAGTCACCCTCAACCCAATGCGGTCAAGGTTTGTCTTTTCCTAGGTGAAACACACACCAATAAACCGAAAAGTACTCTCTTATTTTCAATCCGAGTTACCGTTTAGAAGTTATAAATTTTACAATTAAATAATTGTCTCTTAATTATTATATTTGCGGCCAAAAACTATCTTTTCCTGGGGGCATGTGCCAGCTGAAGTTAGTATCTTCTTAAATAAAGCTATCCCTCATAAGTTCAGCGGTGGTCTCAGATTTTTAATCTAAGCTACCGTTTGTGACTTATAATAATTTTAAAAATAAAATAACATTATTTAAATATTTTATTTATGGTTTTTCAATTTTTGGGATTTCTCACAGGAGGCCCACGCCGACTAAACATAAGTCACGCCTAGGTTAAACCTGCAATCCTGAGAGCATCGGTGCCCTAGAATTTCTGATCCAAGTATCTGTTTATGAGTTGTTCTACTTTTTCCGGAAAATTTCTTACACATAATAATTTAACCTTAACAAAACATCGCCGGATCATTCCGGGAACTCCGGGCCTCGGAATCGGGTTCCGTAAGATTTCACGGACTCGTAAAATTCCAATATATTTTAAAACAAAACTTACATTGAAATTATGTTTCTTTATATTCTCCCCACCTCAGGGCTTTACGTCCCCGTAAGCTACAACTCAAAAGAATGGAAAAAATGGGGGTATTGAGCACGCATCTGAGCCTCCCGCTCCCATTTGATCTCCTTGAGGTTCTTGTGATGCCAATGAATGCACTCCAGAGGTATCGACCATCCATGTAGGACCCGCTCCTATCAATCCTCAACCTCCACTGGAACTTCCTTAAAAGTCACCCAATCGTCGTTGTCCATCTCTCCATGGTTGATAATGTGGGTTGGGTTATGCACGTATCTCCTCAGTTGAGATACGTGGAAGATGTCGTGCACCTGATGCAATTGAGGTGGAATAGATAAGGGGTAAGCCACCTTGATAACTATGCTATGGACCTGAAAAGGTCCGATGAATCTCGGAGATGACTTCCCGCCTCAGCCAAATCTATGTCGGCCTCGTCGAGGTGAGACCCTTAGAAAGACGTGGTCACTAACCTCGAACTCCAGAGGCCTCCATCTCCTCTCAGCATACAAATTCTTACTTCTATGTGCAGTCTTCATCCTCTTCTGGATGATCTGCACCTTTTCCGTGGTAGCTCGTACCATCTCTGGTCCCACCAATGCTGACTCTCCAGGGTTTGTCTAGGACATGGGTGATCTGCAAGGTCGTCCATACAAATCCTCGAAAGGAGTCATCACGATGGTGGAGTTATAGTTGTAGTTGTAGGCAAATTCCACCAATGGTTTGTGATCCTCCCAGATACAACTGAAGATGAGGAAACATGCAAGGATCATGTCCTCGAGAGACTGAATGGTCCGCTCAGTCTAACTATCCATCTGAGGGTGGAAGGCGGTGCTCAAAAGAAGCTGCATCCCCAATGCTTCCTAAAATTCCTTCTATAGACGGGAAGAAAAGCAGGTGTCACGGTGGGAGACACTAGAAGATGGCACTCCATGTAAATGGACTATCTCTTTCACATAGAGTCATCCCAAGCTCTCTACTAAACCCAACTATCTGATCGGTAGGAAGTGGGCCGACATGGTGAGTCGATCAACAATCACCCAAATCGGGTCGTGAATCCTGGATGTATGTTGATGACCTATAAAGAGGTCCATGGATATCCCATCCCACTTCCACTTTGGTACCTCTAAAGGATGAACCAAGCTTGCTGGTACCTGGCGCTCTGCCGTCACTTATAGACAAGTGAGGCACTATGAGACAAACTCTGCTATCTCCTTCTTCATACCTGGCCCCCATTACTATCGTCAAAGGTCCTGGTACATCTTCACCACTCCTGGATGTACTACTAGAGGGGAAATTTGGAAATCCCCCAAAACATCAACTTGAAGTGAAACTAGTACCATTGTACATCCTCTAAAACGGATGACGTGATCCCCACCTTTAGAAAATCCACCAGGTGCCTGCCCTATGGATATCTGAGCATGTCGTGTGTCACAGTCAGCGTCTCCATGTTGTGCCTCCATGACTCACTGATGAAGGGGAGGAGAGACTGTAAGAGACTGTAGAAAGGCTTCTCCATGCCTATCCCCAAAGGATATCTGTAACACTCGAGACTTTTATGTTATATAAATCATCAAAGGAATCTTTTTCTACACAACACTTGCTTGGATTGCTTTACACGAAATCGTGACCTTTCTCGTTAGCTTGCGTCGTACGCAATACCGAGTTTCACTAAATAATGATATGCTATTAAAATAAAACTAGCCGTTATGAATAGTAAAAACCACTTTTTAAAATTTTATAAATTTTATTTTTCAAAATGGACTTCATTTTTGGATTCGGAATATCGAAATTAGCCTAGGGTGAAATTTTGGTATTTTTCTGAAAACTTTCAATTTTTGATGAATAGTGAAACCACTAAGTGGTAGGTTAAAAACTGAATTTTGCATAAAACTTAATTTTACCGCTTCTGTGAATGGAATTTCGAAAATCCGAGAGACACGATTAAGATCAAGGACTAAAATGTGGTTCAATGAGATGAAATTTTTTTTTTGGTGAATAGTAACTTTTTACTTTTTTTACCACGGTTAAAAGTAAATAGGGTAATTAAGGGTAAAAATGCTATTATTATTACCCTAACACATGTCCTAATTCTATTGGACAAGTTTAATTCGACCAAAAACAAACTTGGGAATAAAATATGACCATTTAGGTCCACTTGGATTAGATTAGGACATTTATTATTAATTTATTTAAAGAAGGGTTAAAATAGTTAAAATCAAAGTTTAATAAGTAAATCATTTTTAATATGGGGTTATACATAAGATAAATTCGACTATAAATATTCATTAGAAATATAAAAATATTTCCTACATGATGGTATTTTATTTATAATTTTTAGAATTAAATAATTTAATTTATTTATGACAAAATGGTGATGCAGTAATTATCTTATTAATGAAATATTGACATAATTGATGTTATAAACACCAAAATAAATGTAATTTGAGACTTTTTATGAATTCCACTAATTTTATAGGTTACTATGATATAATAGTGTTGATTTAATCAACTTGGTTCGAACATATAATTCTGTTATGACTTTCACAAAAATCATATATCAAATAGTGTCAAAATTGACACAAAATAGTTTTTAAATCAAATATTATATTATTAATTTTTATTTTATTCCTAAAAATCTAATGTTCTGCCAAATGACTTAGATAAGGATATATATATTAATAATAAACAATTTGGGGTTCGTTTGGCATGTTATAGTAAGTGTATTAACCATATAGTGAAAGAAAACAAAAAGACATGGTAAAAGTTAAATTATTTAACTTAGAGTTAAATCTAATTGATAAGGTTAAAATAATACCCTAAACTTGTCTAAATCCTATTGGTTGATAGGATTTCGACCCATCCCCACTTTATCTTCGAAATAAGACCCTTTGGAACCATTATAAACCGATTTTGACTTTAATATAAAATAATGTTTTGAGATATTCCTAAGGTGCCCCTCTCCTCCCTTATAAAAGGGCACCTCCTCCCCCTCCTCCTCACACCAATTTGAGCACTCAAGCTCGGCCAACCCCTTCCATTTTCTCCTCTCCACTTCCCTAGAATAATCCTAGAGGTCCTGGTCTTCTTCAAAGACCAATCTTAGTTCCCTATGTGGAGGATTCAAAGAGGCCTTCCAAAGAAGAGGTAATATCCATTACCGATCTTTTTAATTTCGTTCTTCTTCAACTTCTTCTTCTTTAGTTGTTTCATGATAAAGTAATAACATCAGTATTACTTACATACTGATATGTTATTATAAATATGAAACAACCCTAATTCACCTTCTATCCATCCTACGGAAAAATGAAATCACCGCGCGTCCGTACGTACGGAATACCGTCTCCACGCCGTGGTGTAATCTATTTTCCACCATCACCTTACAAGGATGGGTATAATGGTGTAATGAGTTACTATTTATGATTATTATAAAGTAATATTGATACTGAAATAATATACATATACTCCAATACAATTCCATGATCATAGGAACGATATCATCACTCGTGCGTACGTACGGAATACCGTCTCCACGATGTGATGCGACTCATTCTACATGATCATCATTACATAGTAATTATATAACTGAATTGAGTGAATAAATTTGATATATGTTACACTAATACCATTCTGGATATAAGGTATCTATAACCATAAAAGAAGAATAAGAATTTATTCGGAAAAACACGCATAAGAACAAAAGGCAATAAAGACCCGAGTAACAAGTAACAATGAAATATTACTAACAAGAAGCTAAGAATATGACCATATATGATATCATATCAATATGTATGATTCTGGAATAATTCAATAACATTATTTAAACCATTATACAGGAGCTTCAGACACATACAAAGCAAATCAGACCTAAGGTAAGGGGAATATCACAATCTCATTTTTATCCGAGATTGTTTTTTCATAAGTATTTACTGGGGTGTATTTTGTCATCCACATCCATGTTCCCTCAATATGTAATATTGTTTCCATACACTTACATAAGTTTAAATCCAATTTTACCCTTCGGTGAGTTTTTAGTAAAGAATATGAAAGGAATCTTTTTTCGTTTTTTTAGTACGAAGTACTTTTTGACTTTTCCGACAAAAGTACGAAGAATGTTTTTTTTAACTTATACGGCAGGAATGGATTTTTAAAACATTATTTCCAAGAAGCTTCTTTTACAAGTTTTCAAGTTTATTTTTAATCAACTTTTTTTAGTTTATAATTGCACGACATGTTAAGAAAATAAAAGTGTTTTTGAAGAAGAAAGGATATTTTCCTCAAGAATGGAGTTCAAGTGTTTTATCAAAATTATTTTCCATCTAAGATAGTAAAGGGTTCTGTTTTTATCCCTATTATTACATTGATTTGATTATGTTGTGAGGGAATTATTTTTATGAAGTCATTTACCTTATATGATTTGTTTTATGATGTCATGATGTTTCAAGAATCCCATTTTTGTTACATGTGTTATGAGATGATGTATGATTTATGATAATGTGGCACACATAAGAAAGGATTCATTATAAGATGGGTGGGACCTATATCTCCCTCCAATGCATTGGGTAAAGATTTTATATCTCATGAGATAGACATGGCTGTAACGGTAGGTTATACCGGTTCAGTGAAACAGGACTGGAACGAGGGTGACTCGGTTCAGAAAGGGACTTTGTCCACTAAGATAGTCTTGGAAATGAGTCATGACTAACAAGAAATGATTTTCCATGATTATGTGTGCATGCCACAAAGTTTCAAGTTTCATGTTATGATTATGGGGATCTCATTTTCACTTCTATGATTTGTTCCATGTTAAGATATTATGATCTCTTTTCCAGGTTATGATTATCGAAAAGATATGATGTGGTTTTTATTTCCTTTATTTGCCCTTGCTGAGCATTTGAGCTCACCCTTTTATGTTTTCTTTTCCCCAGGTCAGGAAGATGGATATCAAGTAGAATATGCTAAAAGGGACCCTAGATATGATGAAATAAATGGGCGACACTGTAGAAGATTTATGAACCAGTTGTTTATGTTTCCCAGTTTCTAAAGACACTATACCTATACTGTCCTTTGTGGTTTTGTCATATGTTGTAATAAGTGTACTTCAATTTTGAAATATTAACAATGTATGTAAAGTATGGGTCGTTATAGTTGGTATCAGAGGAAAGGTATAGTCAACCTTTGGAAACTAGGATGTGAAAGCCTTAGTAAGAACCCTAAGGATAAGTCTAAGCATAGAACACAATCTTAGTGTTTTCGAAATGGCCATGAATAACCTAGGATAAGACCTTAAGCGTGAAAATTTTGTTCTTTAATTATGTCGATTTCCTATTATAATTAGTGTTGCTCACACTATTCTTCTTGGTTTTAGTCAATGGCTGGAACCCGAAGGAACCGTGTTAATGCGGAATGCGATGTGCAATGCAATGATTGTCCCCCTGAGCAACCAAACGATATGGGACCTGGAATGCAAAATCTTGTAGCCATGCTCACACAACATTCTCAAGCTATGAATCATGCAGGACTTCCAAACGAGCAAAGGAAGGAGCAACATTCTGTTGAATCCTTCATGAGGCAGCGTCCACCTTCTTTCAGCGGGTCTACTGATCCATTAGTTGATGAACAATGGATTAGTACTATTGAAAAGATATTTTCAGTTCTTCAATGTTCTGAACATGATAAAGTCATCCTAGCAGTGTATCGTTTGGAAGGAGATGCTGATCAATGGTTGAATCTTATTAAGAATACGAGGCAAAGGGATGAAGTTGAGTCTATGGAATGGGACAAGTTCAAGAACTTATTTTTCAATAAGTACTTCCCTCGTATTCTCAGAACAAAGATGGAGAAAGAGTTTCTTGAACTGAAGCAAAGGGATGATGAATCTGTTGGTACCTATGAAGCAAATTTTACAAGACTTGCAAGGTACGCTTCTCGTATTATTATCCAACCTGAGAGTAAGATCGATCGATTCTTTAGTGGCTTAAAACCAAGTCTTCGAAGGGCGTTAGCCATAAGGGACTTCAATAGCTACGAGGAAATCGTTCGATGTGCTCTCAAAGTCGAGATGGAGATTGGAGTAACCCATCAGTCATATGGGTTTGATAAGAAGAGGAAGATGGAATTCAAAGGAAAATCTAAAGAGCACACTGAAAAGAAGATGATCTTTCCCTTATGCTCAAAGTGTGGAAAGAAACATGGAGGGAGTTGTCTTAAAGGGACAAGTAAATGTTTCATATGTGGAAAGGAAGGTCATCAGGCATTTGAATGTCGCGATAATGGGAAGAAGATGTCTAATGATGCAAACAAAGGAAGGGATACAAAGAATGAACCTACTACACTTCAATGTTTCAAGTGCAAGGAGATGGGGCATTATGCCAATCAATGCCCAAATCCAAGGGTTGATGATGATGGTCGACGTCAACAAACTCTTAAGGATAAAGACAAAGGAAAGTCACATGCAATTTCTATCAGCGATGTGGAGTACGATAACGATGTGGTGAAAGGTACACTTACCATCCACTCTAAAGTAGCAAATGTTTTATTTGATTCTGGATCCACCCACTCTTTTATTTCTGAAGAATTTTCTAAGGGTATCACCGTATTACCTCAACAATTAGATGTTGAGTTAGCTGTGACAACACCTAATGGCACATCAATCGCATCAAAAGTTTATAATTCTTCTCCGATCGAAGTTTGTGGGAAAGTGCTTCCTGCAAATCTTGTGATCCTTCCTATAGAGGGATTTGATGAGATTCTTGGCATGGATTGGCTTTCTTTATATGGAGCTCATATCAATTACCAAATAAGGGAAGTCACATTCCATATTCCAGATCAATCTACGATCGTCTATCGATGCAAGGATTAATATAACCTTCCAGTGGAAATTTCTTCCATCTTATGGGTCTTGATTCCACTAAATGAAGGTTATTTATCTCAAATGGTTGGTGAGAAACTCGCGATTAAGAATATGCCCATCGTACGGGAGTTTGATGATGTCTTTCCGGAGGAATTACCGGGTCTTCCACCAAATCGTGAAGTTGAGTTTTCAATAGAACTCGTACCGGGTGCTTTGCCTATTTCAAAGACACCTTATAGAATGGCCCCAATTGAGTTGCAGGAATTGAAGAAGCAACTCCAAGAGAATCTTGATAAGGGATTCATACGCCCTAGTGCGTCACTTTGGGGAGCACCTGTTCTATTTGTTAAGAAGAAAGATGGATCAATGAGACTCTGCATTGATTATCTAGAACTTAACAAGATCACTATCAAGAACAAATATCCTCTCCCACGCATTGATGACTTATTTGACCAACTACGCGGAGCTCAATACTTTTCCAAGATTGATCTTCGTTCAGGGTATCATCAATTAAGGGTCAAAAGGGAGGATATACCAAAGACGGATTTCCGTACAAGGTATGGACACTATGAATTTATAGTGATGCCATTTGGTCTTACTAATGCCCCTGCTATCTTCATGGATCTAATGAATAGAGTCTTTAGAGACTATCCTGATCAATTTGTGGTAGTCTTTATAGACGATATTCTTGTCTATTCAAAGAGCAAGGAAGAGCATGAAGATCACTTGAGAATTATATTGAAGACCCTGAGAATGGAGAAGCTTTATGCCAAATTTACCAAGTGTGAATTTTGGCTTCAAAAAGTTGCATTTTTTGGTCACATAATCTCAAAAGAGGGGATAGTGGATCCAGCAAAAACAGAGGTTATCGAAAGATGGTCGAGACCAACAACAGTAACTGAGATCCGAAGTTTTCTTGGTTTGGCTGGATATTATCGACGTTTTGTAAAAGATTTTTCACGATTATATAATCCACTCACCAAGTTGACTCGGAAAGGAGTTAAGTTTGTTTGGACAGAGGAATGTGAAGAGAATTTCAAGGAGTTGAAAAGAAGGTTATCCAGTGCACCTGTGCTCACACTGCCTTGTAGTGGAGAAAGTTTTGTGATCTACAGTGATGCATCCAAGAAGGGATTGGGGTGTGTTCTTATGCAAAATGATATGGTTATAGCTTATGCCTCACGACAGTTGGAAATCCATGAGCAAAATTACCCAACAAATGATTTGGAGTTGGCTGCGGTAATCATTGCATTAAAGATTTGGAGGCATTACCTTTATGGTGAAAGGTGTGATATTTATACTGATCATAAAAGTTTAAAGTATATTTTCACACAAAAGGAGCTGAATATGCGTCAAAGAAGATGGTTGGAGCTGATTAAGGATTATGACTGCTCAATCCATTACCACCCTGGGAAAGAAAACAATGTGGCAGATGCATTAAGTCGACAAGACCATGCTAGTTTATCCATGATGAGGATCACAAAAGATCCAATATTTATGGATTTACAAAGGATGGATCTTGGAATTATAATGGAAGGGGAAAAATCGTATCTTTCTCAAATGAATGTTCAACCATCTATACATGTGAAGATTAAAGAGGCACAGAAAGACGATGTCGAGTTACAAAAGAAGGTGAGAAATGTTCCTGAATTCAACCTTGATTGTGATGGGATAATAAAGTTCAGGAATCGGGTTTGTGTTCCTCCCATCCCCGAATTAAAGAAGGAGCTGCTGGATGAGGCTCATAGTTCTTCATTCTCTATTCATCCTGGAAGCACGAAGATGTATAGGGACCTTAAAGAGTACTTCTGGTGGGATGGAATGAAAAGAGATGTTGCTGAATATGTCTCTCGATGCTTGGTTTGTCAACAAGTTAAAGCTGAGAGACAGAAGTCTAAGGGGATGTTACAACCATTACCCATACCCGAATGGAAATGGGAAAACATCACTATGGACTTTGTCACAGGACTTCCTAAAACATCCAAAGGCAATAATGCTATCTGGGTCATAGTTGATCGTCTTACAAAGTCTGCACACTTAATTGCTATTAGAGAGGATTTCTCTCTGGATCAGCTTTCCAGGATATATGTAAAGGAAGTGGTAAGATTGCATGGAGTACCACTTTCTATTATATCTGATCGGGATCCGAGATTTACCTCAAAGTTCTGGCGAAGTCTTCAGCATACTCTGGATACAGAGTTGAGTTTCAGCACTGCTTATCATCCTCAGACAGACGGTCAGTCTGAGAGAACAATTCAAACCCTAGAAGATATGTTGAGAGCCTGCTCTATGGATTTCAAAGGAGGTTGGGATCAACACCTACCTTTGGTGGAATTTTCTTATAATAATAGCTTTCACTCCAGTATTCAGATGGCTCCTTATGAAGCTCTCTATGGAAAGAAATGCAGGACTCCAACTTGCTGGGATGAAGTTGGGGAAAGAAAGCTGTTAGGACCTGATATCGTTGATGAAATGGCAGAAAAGGTCAGATCTATTCAACAACACATAAGAGCAGCTCAGAGTCGACAGAAAAGTTATGCCGACAACCGAAGAAAAGACCTAGAGTTTGAAGTGGGTGATAAAGTGTTCTTACGAATATCTCCCTGGAAGAGGGTTATGAGATTTGGAAAGAAGGGGAAGTTGAGCCCTAGATATATAGGTCCTTTCGAAATACTGGATCGTGTTGGAAAGGTAGCTTACCGATTGGCGCTTCCACCGAATCTATCTCAAGTTCACGATGTGTTCCATGTATCTCTCCTGAGAAAGTACATACCTGATCCTTCACATGTACTCAGCTCAGAAGTTGTACCGCTAGAGCAAGATCTTTCTTGTGAAGAACAACCGATAGAGATTCTGGATCGTAGTGAAAAAGTCCTACGAAACATGACCACTCGATTGGTGAAAGTTTTATGGAGGAACCACCAATTAGAAGAATCTACATGGGAGCTTGAGGATATGATGAGGGAGAAGTATCCTCATCTGTTTGTTACAAAGTGACGAATTTCAAGGGCGAAATTCTTTTTAAGGGGGGTAGAATGTAACACCCGAGACTTTTATGTTATATAAATCATCAAAGGAATCTTTTTCTACACAACACTTGCTTGGCTTGCTTTACACGAAATCGTGACCTTCCTCGTTAGCTTGAGTCGTACGCAATACCGAGTTTCACTAAACAACGATATGCTATTAAAATAAAACTAGCCGTTATGAATAGTAAAAACCACTTTTTAAAATTTTATAAATTTTATTTTTCAAAATGGACTTCATTTTTGGATTCGGAATATCGAAATTAGCCTAGGGTGAAATTTTGGTATTTTTCTGAAAACTTACAATTTTTGATGAATAGTGAAACCACTAAGTGGTAGGTTAAAAACTGAATTTTGCATAAAACATAATTTTACCGCTTCTGTGAATGGAATTTCGAAAATCCAAGAGACACGGTTAATATCAAGGACTAAAATGTGGTTCAATGAGATGAAAATAATTTTTTGGTAAATAGTAACTTTTTACTTTTTTTACCATGGTTAAAAGTAAATAGGGTAATTAAGGGTAAAAATGATATTATTATTACCCTAACACATGTCCTAATTCTATTGGACAAGTTTAATTCGACCAAAAACAAACTTAGGAATACAATATGACCATTTAGGTCCACTTGGATTAGATTAGGACATTTATTATTAATTTATTTAAAGAAGGGTTAAAATAGTTAAAATCAAAGTTTAATAAGTAAATCATTTTTAATATGGGGTTATACATAAGATAAATTCGACTATAAATATTCATTATAAATCTAATAATATTTCCTACATGATGGTATTTTATTTATAATTTTTAGAATTAAATAATTTAACTTATTTATGACAAAATGATGATGTAGTAATTATCTTATTAATGAAATATTGACATAATTGATGTTATAAACACCAAAATAAATGTAATTTGAGACTTTTTATGAATTCCACTTATTTTCTAGGTTACTATGATATATTAGTGTTGATTTAATCAACTTGGTTCGAACATATAATTCTGTTATGACTTTCACAAAAATCATATATCAAATAGTGTCAAAATTGACACAAAATAGTTTTTAAATCAAATATTATATTATTAATTGTTATTTTATTCCTAAAAATCTAAGGTTCGGCCAAATGACTTAGATAAGGATATATATATTAATATTAAACAATTTGGGGTTCGTTTGGCATGTTATTGTAAGTGTATTAACCATATAGTGAAAGAAAACAATAAGACATGGTAAAAGTTAAATTATTTAACTTAGAGTTAAATCTTATTGATAAGGTTAAAATAATACCCTAAACTTGTCTAAATCCTGTTGGTTGATAGGATTTCGACCCATTCCCACTTTAGCTTCGAAATAAGACCCTTTTGAACCATTATAAAGCGATTTTGACTTTAATATAAAATAATATTTTGAGATATTCCTAAGGTGCCCCTCTCCTCCCTTATAAAAGGGCACCTCCTCCCCCTCCTCCTCACACCAATTTGAGCACTCAATCTCGGCCAACCCCTGACATTTTCTCCTCTCCACTTCCCTAGAATAATCCTAGAGGTCCTGGTCTTCTTCAAAGACCAATCTTAGTTCCCTAAGTGGAGGATTCAAAGAGGCGTTCCAAAGAAGAGGTAATATCCATTACCGATCTTTTCAATTTCATTCTTCTTCAACTTCTTCTTCTTTAGTTGTTTCATGATAAAGTAATAACATCAGTATTACTTACATACTGATATGTTATTATAAATATGAAACAACTCTAATTCACCTTCTATCCATCCTACGGAAAAATGAAATCACCGCGCGTGCGTACGTACGGAATACCGTCTCCACGCCGTGGTGTAATCTATTTTCCACCATCACCATACAAGGATGGGTATAATGGTGTAATTAGTAACTATTTATGATTATTATAAAGTAATATTGATACTTAAATAATATACATATACTCCAATACAATTCCATGATCATAGGAACGATATCATCACTCGTGCGTACGTACGGAATACCGTCTCCACGATGTGATGCGACTCGTTCTACATGATCATCATTACATAGTAATTATATAAATGAATTGAATGAAAAAATATGATATATGTTACACTAATACCATTCTGGATATAAGGTATCTATAACCTTAAAAGAAGAATAAGAATTTATTCGGCAAAACACGCATAAGAACAAAAGGCAATAAAGACCCGAGTAACAAGTAACAATGAAATATTACTAATAAGAAGCTAGGAATATGACCATATATGATATCATATCAATATGTATGATTCTGGAATAAGTCAATAACATTATTTAAACCATTATACAGGAGCTTCAGACACATACAAATCAAATCAGACCTAAGGTAAGGGAAATATCACAATCTCATTTTTATCCGAGATTGTTTATTCGTAAGTATTTACTGGGGTGTATTTTATCATCCACATCCATGTTCCCTCAATATGTAATATTGTTTCCATCCACTTACATAAGTTTAAATCCAATTTTACCCTTCGGTGAGTTTTTAGTAAAGAATATGAAAGGAATCTTTTGTCATTTTTTTCGTACGAGGTACTTTTTGACTTTTCCGACAAAAGTACGAAGAATGTTTTTTTTAACTTATACGGCATGAATGGATTTTTAAAACATTATTTCCAAGAAGCTTCCTTTACAAGTTTTCAAGTTTATTTTTAATCAACTTATTTTAGTTTATAATTACACGACATGTTAAGAAATGAAAAGTGTTTTTGAAGAAGAAAGGATATTTTCTTCAAGAATGGAGTTCAAGTGTTTTATCAAAATTATTTTCCATCTAAGATAGTAAAGGGTTCTATTTTTATCCCTATTATTACATTGATTTGATTATGTTGTGAGGGAATTATTTTTATTAAGTAATTTACCTTATATGATTTGTTTTATGATGTCATGATGTTTCAAGAATCCCATTTTTGTTACATGTGTTATGCGATGATGTATGATTTATGATTATGTGGCACACATAAGAAAGGATTAATTATAAGATGGGTGGGACCTATATCTCCCTCCAATGCATTGGGTAAAGATTTTATATCTCATGAGATAGACATGGCTGGAACGGTAGGTTATACCGGTTCAGTGAAACAGGACTGGATCGAGGGTGACTCGGTTCAGAAAGGGACTTTGTCCACTAAGATAGTCTTGGCAATGAGTCATGACTAACAAGAAATGATTTTCCATGATTATGTGTACATGCCACAAAGTTTCAAGTTTCATGTTATGATTATGGGGATCTCATTTTCACTTCTATGATTTGTTCAATGTTAAGATATTATGATCTCTTTTGCAGGTTATGATTTTCAAAAAGATATGATATGGTTTTTATTTCCTTTATTTGCCCTTGCTGAGCATTTGAGCTCACCCTTTTATGTTTTCTTTTCCCCAGGTCAGGAAGATGGATATTAAGTAGAATATGCTAAAAGGGACCCTAGATATGATGAAATAAATGGGAGACACTGTAGAAGATTTATGAACCAGTTGTTTATGTTTCCCAATTTCTAAAGACACTATACCTATACGTCCTTTGTGGTTTTGTCATATGTTGTAATAAGTGTACTTCAATTTTGAAGTATTAAAAATGTATGTAAAGTATGGGTCGTTATAATATTTGTAAGGTAGCCAGCTGCTCTGTCGCCTCTCCTAGCAGCTGTATACCATTCCTCCCGCTGAGCACATCTGCAACAATGTTCCCCTTCCCAGGAGTATAGACTATCTCGAAGTCATAGTCTTGGAGGAACTAAAAACTGAAAACTCATGTTGCCTTGAGGGTAAGGCTAGCCGACTCAAGAGTTATCGGCTTCACCCTCATATGCATGAGTTAACCTGTGCTGCATGGTTTTACGTTTTCACCGACAAAGGAAAACCTCATCTCAACATTGTAGATAAACCACAACATTTTTTCCTAATACTCTCAATCTGTGTATGAACTATGGTTACCCAATTAATACCCAAACGAATGTCGTAAGGCCTCGATGCTGCCATCGAGAGGTTCCAAACGAGACTCTCGCCTCAAGGGTTTGATCACCCCATCGGCATAAATGTGATTATCGAAGTCTCCTCCGAAAGGTGTCTCCAGATGTGAGGTTCAAGTCAACGTTTTAACCAGAAAATCTAGGTTTGTGATAAGATTTGTGGAAGGAAGGAATGATTGGTACCTATATCTATAGATATGGAAGATAGTAGTAGACATAGACCGTACCTCGAATCATTCCTAGAGACCTTTGGACACACTCCTTGATGGTATGCAGCTACTCTCTTCATCTTCCCTCCAACTCTATGAGCCTGGCAGGGACTACAAATGTGGGTGGTTGTAACATGTCAAAATGTACACCACCTAATGCTTATCTCATACCTCTGCTTCCATGTCTATTGCCCTGTAGATTCATCTATCCCGATCACATCCTCTTTCTGAAATAGTTATACGCCCATGTCTCTGAGACTGGTGATAATTTCCTGCTTTCCAACTACTAACATTCACTAGCTCTATCCACTCAGCCAAAGAATATTCAACCACAAAGGTTCTCTGTATCATCATAACATAGGTAGGAATGCACATATGAAAAGGAAAGTGTTGGCTCGGATGTCCCTAAACACATCTCACTTGGATGTCCAAGCTCCGAAGCACTGATCATTTATTATTCATAGAGTACCAGGAATGATCGGTACCCCTCGATGAATACTCAAATCCCAACAAGTCGTCCTGCCGATGTTGTAGATGTTCTAGAGAAATCTCAACCACCTCCTGAGGCCAGTCCTCAACCACCTGTAAGTCGAACTCGCCTCTGATCCTGAGGTGTATCTGATGCTGAAACACGTGTAAGGAACTAAGCCTACATGTGTCATCTACCCGTACTGCTGGTTTAAACTCATGACCAACCGGCAGTGATATAGCTGACACACTACCTAAAGGTAGAATCTCGGGCAATGATCCCTATACCAAATCCTCATCACTATGTGGACAAACATTATGGAAACTCACTGGGAAACACTAGTAACTAAGATAACCATCTACTCTACTGGTGTATCAACAAGGTGGAGAACCCTAGAAATCGCCTCCAATCAGTCCTCTATTGCCTAGGAATCTATCTCACCTTGTAACATCAGAGGCCTCTACCGCTAGAACTCGTACAAAGCGCTCAGTCGGCGTGCATCATCTTCTAATGCGGCTGGTGGCATCTGCTGCCTAATGGGTGGTGGTTCTTTTGGTACACCACCCGATTGTGCCAACATAGTAAGAGGGCCCTGCACCATAGACTCGTTGCTCGGTGGGCCATCATCGTGTACTCTCTCAGAACTCCAACTGGCTGTCTGCATGGAGACATCCTAAACAGACGTGACAAAGTTAAAAGATTAAAACTGGTGAGCTGACTTGGTTGAGCTGACTTAATGAAAACATTTGAAAATACACACACAATTAGTGTTTTTGTGAACTGAGTTAGAAATAAGAAGTCAGTGTCCTGGTGTATTGATACGTCGTCTCCCACACCAACACTGGACTCCCTGAACTATAAACTACATTCACTACACTTAACAATTTTGTTTCACATAAAAGATTTGAGTCCGAAGTTCTACGGTAGAACCGACTCCTCTGATACCAATTTTCCATGACCCATCCCCCGGGGCCCGTATCGTGACTACCCCAAGCCCGCCTTCCATAGGCCATGGGCGGGCGACTAGCACCAAAGGTGTCAATCCCTATGCTGGGAAGGCATTGTCTTTATGAAAAGTAAACATACAAAATCAGAGCACATAACTGGAAGAAAAACACTACGTAATATTGTATACAGAAGAAGTGCTAGAATGTAAAAGGGTCCAGAAATTCAATCCCTAATGTAATATACATGGAAAAGACAAAATAGGTACAACTAAAAGACTAATAGCATGAAGGTGTCTAGAATCTCCTAGATAATCGACCACAAATCCTACCTAAAGGGTAGGTACAAATAGTCTCCTCATCACTACACATCTGTCCATCTCCTTCGGGTACCATCTCGTCCTGAGGTCCACCTCCGGGTACCATCCAATACTCGTACACACCACCTCGGTCAGCACTGTCCATCGTCTGCATCCAACACAATGAGGTTCGAGCATAGCCCGTGCAGGGAAAGTATAATGATACTTAGTCAGGACCCTAAGACCCTAAATATATCACAAAATCCACAAGGATAAACCAAAATGTATGAATCAACAAATAACTATTACTTAGGTATTTCCCATACATGTACCAAAGTTATCTAGTAACCCATCTCAATCATGAGGAAAACAAAAAGGTCATTGAATCAGCTAAAACCAGAATTTTCATTTTCGAAACCATGACTGCTGGAGAACTCCTCTTCTGTCGAGAACAGTGGGCCTCTTGCGACACCAAGGAACTTATCACTAACCTTGGACTGCTGAGGTACTCCTCCTGTGGAGTACCACGATACTACTGCCAACTACCAGGTGCTCCTCCGTTGTGGGTCTACCGCTAACTACAAGGCACTCCCCATAATAGACTACAGAGGTACTCCTACTATTGAGTACCGTAGGTTTTCCACAAACTATTAGGCGCTCCTTCACCATGGGTCTTCCTTCAGCTACCAGGAACTCCCCACTAGGCTAGTCAAATTGGTCAAGCAGTCTTCAGGTCTATCAGCTACTAAGTCTTCGTACTCTGTCTGCTCGTCACTAGAAGGATCTGCTCCACGATCCATTGGGAAATACTCCAACTATCATTAAGTGCCACATATAGGAATATCAAATTCCCACCATGAAATAAGGGTCTCAACGCAACTGACGGCGCGTCAATCGGATTCCCGGTTTGTGAGTTATTAGCCTTTTAGTCCATGGGGCTCGTTTGGTATCGTGTACGAACCAGCCTGACCGTATCACAACTATACCCCGAACTCCCATGAGACATTTTCAAAGAACGGATTCATTTCAAGAATATCAGTGCCACTAACAGTTCGTCAAACAGACGCTTGTAGACTATGATATGGGTGAAAAGGTGAACTCGGGCTATAGTGGGTCCGGGTCCGGTCCGATGCAGTGGGACCGGACCCGGCCCGACCAAGGTCTGGACTAGGATCCGATCCCATTAGTGAGTCCGACCTAGTCCTAAGGGGCAGCCCGTCCTAAATTGGTGTCCCAACCTGAAGGCGTGGCCGACACAAAGGCGTGGCCCGGTTGGCTGGCCGCGTGCTAGCTGCCCGTGTGGCCCGGCCGTCTGGCCGTGGGGCCCGGCCACCTGTGTGGCCTGGCCAGTTGTCCGCATGGCCTAGGTGGCCATGTCGTGCGGGGGGAGGGGGGAACTCCCCCTATTTTACATAACAGAACAGGTGCCTAGCGCCAGTTCAGGTAACCGCGGGACACATAGGGTCCCACCTGTAGCGCGCACCGGAGGTCGGCTTAGCCGGCCACCATGGTTCCTCTACCATGGCACGATGGCAATGCGGTTCTACTGGCCTCCATGTGGCGCGACGGCTCCAAGCTCATCATATGACTTCTGCACCCCTCCGACACCACTACGACCCATCCGGCCGCGGCTTGGTTCTTTGCACGGTACGGTGGTGCCAATCCCTTGTGGTGACCAGGCTACCTTGTGTCATCGGCTTCTTCGTGATCCACCTCCATCGTCAACAAAACAAAAGAGACAACAGGGGGGTCAGACCATGTTAGTGCGGTCCCAGCCCTCCTTGTTAAGATGAAATCAATTGGCAATAAAGTTCTCAACAAACGAAGAATAATGGAGGGTAAATTCATACACAAAAGAACCCCTACCTCTTTTGTCGGTGATCGATGACGGAGTTGCGGAAGGCAGACATCGTTCCATCAATGTCAGAGGAGAAAGAGGGTACTTGTCATTTGTGGAAAATCATTCAAAGTTGATGAAGTCGATGACGACATCGGAATTCTTTGTGGGCGTCGCTTCCCTTCCTTGCCCCAGTTGAAGAAGGAAGAATATGCTGATGGTTCTTCATGTTCTTCGTTGGGAGGATGTTCTCATAATTTCTCCAGGAATCCCCCAAATGAATGTGCCAAAAAAATAAAATAATACCTTTTCATGTTATTTTATTGTTGGTATGAAATAAAAATAATAAAAATAATTAATTAATGAACCATTAATTAATTCAATTGGAGTTGAAAATTTAATGAGAGAATGTGAAGAGGCTCCCCCACTTAATTGGGGGTTCCATGGGGTAAAACGAGTTTAAAGCCTATGTTGGCCCCAACATAATAATATCCTCCAAAGGGAGGTTATGCTTTGGTTGGACCCACCACCTTAACCTCCCATGGGAGGTTAGAGTGTGGTGGGCCCCACCTCCAGCCTCTACATGGAGGTTTCAACCACCAAAATAAAAATAAAGTTATCACTTTATTTTTATTCAATTCAATTTAAAACCTCCAAAATCTAACCTCCATTCTCATTAGAACGAAGCTGTGTTGATGGTCTCACTAACAAATCACCAATTCTACGAGTTCAATAGTGCCCTCATATTTCAATTCAAGGAAAAGGATCAATATTTACAAAACGACGCTCGTGTGTTTACTGAACGTAACTAAAACAATAGCTTGGAAAATTATTATCAGTCACCCTCGACCAACAGCGGTTGAGGTTAGGCTCTGCCTAGGTGAAACACGCCCCAGTGAACCCAACAGTACTCTTGGATTTTCAATACGAGCGATATTTTATAAGTTATTAATTTTATAATAAAATAATTTTCACTTAATTATTTTATTTGTGGCCAAAATATAAATTTTTCTTATGGCCCGCGCCAGCCAAAGTTATTACTTGTTTAAATAAACTAAGCCCTCACGAGTTAAGAGGTGGTCTAAGATTTTTTATCCGAGATACCATTTGGGAGTTATAAGAATTTGAAAAATTAAATAAACTTATTTAATTTTTTTTTTTACGGTTATGCCATTTTTTTGATTTCTCACAGGAGGCCCGCGCCGACTAAACTTAAGTCACACCTAGGGTAAACCCGCCATCCTGAGCGCATCGGAGACCTCAGATTTATGATACAAGTTACCATTTAAGTTTTATTCCACTTTTTCAGGAAAACGGATTACACACATTAATTTATGTTTGAAAAAACTTCGACGGATCATTCTGGGAACTTCAGGCATCGGAATCGCATGACATTAGATTTAACGGACTCATAAAATTCCCATATATTTAAAAAAAATTACATGGAAATTTCAGGTCAATACATTTTACTAGTTTACCATTTATTTAAACCCTTTTCACTTAAGTTTAAACTAGTGATAATTTAGTTTTAATCTTAAATGTAGCAACATAATTTTTTTTGTTTGTACTATTAATTATGAACAAAATTTAAGATGAACTTATTGATGAATATTAGTTATTATAATCCAATATATGGAATCCATTATTTCAAATTTAATTGATATAATGGGAAGAATTTAAATTATGATTGCATTTGACAAAGGTGATGAACATATGTTTTTATGAAATTTAATTTTAAGTATAAATTTTTTTAATGAATTAAAATTTCTTATTGATTAATAATTCCAAAATATTATTATTAATTATATTACTTTAGTATTTCTTCTTGAATTTATTTAATAATTGATTATATATTTGTAAAATATTGAAAAATAAAATTTTTTTTTAATAAAAATTATTATTTTAAAATATTAATTTAAAAATTATGCTTTTCAAAAAACTCTCTTTAAATCATCCTACAATAATTTTGAAATGATGAATTCTAAAACTGAGCCTAATTTTTTCCAATTAATATTATATATTATTTTTATTAAATCTTTTAAATAAAACCATATAAGGCATTAAATGTGAATTTATTTAGAAATAATTTCTTTTCCTTTGATGGAAAAATCATTAATATTCTAATAATTGATTTAAATAAATAATTAATAATATATATATATATATAATAAATGAACATAATTTAAATTAGTATTAACCAGGTTTTTAAAACATTAATTTAATTTTTTTCATGATGGTGTTATAGGTGTTCCATACAGATTTAGAATATAATCATCTCAAATAACTTCAAACATTGTGAAGTGAATTCATTCCTCATGGTGCTAAATTTACTTATTAAATCTATTATTAAATTTTTTTAACATGTTCATAGCTTATAAATCCCAAAGATTATAGTATATCTAAAAAAACAATTCCCCTTCACCATGTCACATACTAGCATATTGCATGAAGAAATTTTGTTTTTGAGTTATCACTTTCTGTAACTTTTGTATGTTCTATATAACATAATATGTTATTTTTTAAAATTAATTAGGGTATTGAACATTACATATTCTTTAATTGTAACCTTACATTTTAAAAGAATTAAATTTATTTTTTATAATGTAAATTTTTTACATAAGGGAATGCACCATTATAATTAATAAGATAACCCCAATTTACATTATAAGAACTATTTTGAATCGTTATGGGTTATGGTTTATTGGTTTTACTATTATGTTTTTCTGAATTTACTCTAAAAATCCCCTAAATTTACTTTTATCCATAATTTTTTTTATAAAAATCCCCCCCAATAGAAATATATATTTACAGTTATGAATCTAAGGGGGCCATGACTTACTCTTATTCATTGGAACAATTTATGTTTACATAGAAAAAATATTAATAAAATACTATTAATTATCCTCATACTTTGACAAATTGTCTTCAATTTCATTAGATGTATTCATATGTGTGGGGTGCATGACTCATATTCATTCCATGAGAGATTGACACATTTCTATTTTCACTCTCTCTTACTCAATGATATTTTATACTAAGAAAAAAAATTATGCATCGTACCTTCCATAAATGAATAATGGGAAATAAAGTAATAATATCTAAATATGTCACATATCATTGGTATATTTTATGCTTTTATATTTTCAATACCTTCCATAATATATTACTTATAAACACCACTTATTACCTAGCTCAGGTATTTGATTTTTTTCAATTTTATTGAATATATTGAAAATAGGATGACTTATCGTAATTTGAAAAAACTCATATAATGAAAAATTAGGAAATTTGTATCTAAATAATTCCATTAAGGAATAATAAAACTTTAAAATAAATATTTAATAACTTTTTACAATAAAAACTTTAATTATTTCCTTAATTTTAGAAATGATGTAATTTACCTTCAAATCTAAAAACATAATGGATATTAATTCATTAGAATGAAATGTAAAATAATTTAAAAATAAAATATCTTTTAATTACCATGCACATAATACATTAACTCTAAGAAAATTAAACAAAAAAATTATTATGAAGAAAAAATTGAAAACACAAGTCAATGGATGTTCATCATTATTAAATATTGTATTGAAAACAATCTCTCATCCTCATTGGTCCTTAGTAAATTTAATTTTACATATATATTCAATTATTTCCCACATTCTTCATCCTCATATTATCCTAATATCTTACATCCCTAGATTTAATGTTCCCATAAAAAAATTAGTTTCAAAATAAAACATTATCCATAATCATGTAATAGTATTTATATGCATAATGAGATCCTAAATTTTAACCCAAACTGTCACATGATTATATTTATCATGAGTGCACTTAATGGTTATTATATTGGTACAGGTTGGTTGGTTTAAATTATATAATTCTGTAGAAAAATGATGAGGTTTGGATCTAGTTGAATAAATATTCGTGATTAATGTTATATAGGGAAGATTGATATCATCCTCACTACAATAGAAATTATGTATCCTCATACAACTTTAATACTCGTATAAAATTCATAAATCCATAATTTGATCATTAGAAATTGATTTATCCATTGTCTACCTATAACCACCATTCAATTTTTTTATTCATTCAAACTATTGTGAAAACATATTTACATGTAGGGGTTGATTATATGAACCTAGAAATTTTTTTTAACTATATAGATAAATATTTAAAGATTATTTTTTCTATAGATTCACATTATTTTTATTTATACTTTTATAGTAATTCAACACTTTTTCTCCTTAAAATGATATTATTTTTAAAAATATAATGATAATATCAATAGATTATTTATCATAAAAATATTTTCTTTGAATTATTTAAATTATAAAATACATTTTTAATTAAAATTGTACTGACAAAAAAACAACCACCACACTCACACAAATACAAAAAAACACAAATAAGAAACAAAGATGAGTTAAAAAAAATCATGAAATTTATTTTAGAGTAGGTTGAATGGGTATTTTACGTTAATAATGTAGATGACTAAAAATTTTATTCTTTGATAATAGGGATAAAAAAATATTTTTAGTAAAAGTTTTGTGTATTAGGTATTAATGTAACATGTTCCATTAAAACCAAAATAATTCTCATAATCATTTTCAACATGATTACATACTATATCCAATGTTTTTTAATATAACACAAAAAAAATATTATACAGGAATGGGTTGTTCTTATCAATTAGTGATCTTTTTGTGAGGAAGATGTCATAATGATTCAATATAATTATGGTAACTTATTTATATTTATGATAGTAGTTCGTGGTATTTGATTCACAATTTAGTGGTATTTAATGAAATTACAAAAAAATTTAAAAAGTTAAAACTCATGTTAAATGTTAATTTATGTTTAAAACCAAGAATTAAATATTTTCAACCATCTTCCAAGGTTCAAAAAATTTTAAATTAAGCCACATTTGTATTATAACATTAAAAGTACATATAAAATTAGAAAATTAAATAACCATAAAATAGTAAAATGAATTACTAAAATAGAACAAATCATAATCTAACAAGGTATTTTTTTACCCCCAAACATATTATATAAAAGTTACACATTGTGAAAAAATCATTTAAGAAATTAAAATTTATATTCATAGATATTAAAAATAATAATTATAATTAATGACACACATTTTTCTCATATGTATTCATCAGTTTAAATAAGGATGTCCTCCCTTATAGGGTCTTCAACATTTACTCTATAAAATTTTATTATATAACCATTTTCTATAAATAGAGTATAATTCTGCTATAATTTATTATATATATCTCCTAAAGAAACAAAATGAGTAACAATTAACATTTTATACAATTTATAATGAAATTTATGATGAAAATGATCAACATTACTATCAAACACCTTTAATTTTTTAATTTCATTGAGCTCCTTATAAAGAATAATTTCAATATCAAAATATTTGGTTTTCTCCCTATATAACATGGAGTATTCATATACATTGGTTCAATTTTTTTTACCCCTTACAAGAATAATTTTATAGCATTTATCACTTCAAAGAGGCATAGGTTTCAATTTTGAACATACTAAAATGATTTGTTTTTTGTTATCCATGATTAATTCATAAAAAATTCTTTATACTATATTGATATATTTAAATCCATTTGAATTTTTGAAATACAATATATATGAAAAAAATAGACTCAACTAATATCAAAATACAATCATTTCAATTCGGGTGGATATTTGTTTCCCAAAATATATATGATCTCACTACAAGAAACTATTTATATTCTAAATATTTTGAGATAATGTGTACAATCCTTATGATAAACTCTGTGTTTCATCAACAAATATTCTAATGTAAAATTATATATGTTTATAAGCTAAACATTGGTGATAAAATGTATTAGAAAAACATAAAAAAGGCCAGATCCCAAAAAATTAGTAACTACCATAGAATGATTAGTTCTAATGGCTTTGGATTCTATACTATTTGACATAAAATAAATAGCAACAAATATTAAAATAAACTAAAAAATTGTTAAAAGATCTATGAAATACACACCTGATATATAAAATACCTCAAGATAGGGTTTTGAATCATAGGTCATTTGGATATATATATTTTGGAAATTTTTTGGGTTTTCAAATCAACAAATTTTAAAATAATATTTCAAAATATTGGGAAATAAATAATTATTCATTAATTTTTCTAGTTAATTATTAAAAAACCATGTGAAAATTAAAAATAAAATCATTAAAAAATATTCATTGAAATCTACTGTGGAAAATAATTGTAAGAAAAAAAATTAACATAATAGGTAACCCTTGGTCTAAAAGTCTTAGTAAAATAATTATATATATCAGGATTATCTCTTATTTTTTGAAAAACATGACATTTTTCTACGATAATTGTTTCTATCCCACTAAATTGGTCATATAGCTAGTTATCACTACCATTCATAGGATTTATATCCATATAAAATTAATTTTGAAACAAAATCTATTTTAGTAGCCTTATATTTTAATCATGTTTCTTTATTAAAAATATTATTTTTGAATGTAAAATGGAAAAATATGATTGTAAACTAAGAAACGCCTAAAATTTTCAAAATAACATGCTAACAATACCCTATTAGTGATTTTGAAATTTGAATATTATATATCTAGATTCCTATATTCATCTAATATTACATGATACTTCTCATCTATAAATTGACTCTAAAATTCCTAACCGAACAAATTAGATCCATCCATCCTCAATTAAAAATTTAGATCCCTTTTAGGGGGATAAATAATACGTGGGTATAATATCTCCTATTAAATCTATATAAAAAATTCTTTTAATCTAACTTTAGATGAAAAATAAAATGATTTATATAAATTTGGGGAAATGGTTTGGTTGTCAGACATAAATCTATTAACAAAACTCTAATATTACAAGTGTGGATTAGAAATGATATCATATTATCGTACTAATGAAATGATATCCAATATTAATTTATCATCATGGATTCCATATATTGAGAATTATTATTTGATATTTAATTAAAAATACTCAATGTACACCATTTAAAGGTACATGGATCATTACATAATCCAAAAGGCATATTTATATAATGAAAATTTCCATAGGGACCAGTAAATAAATATTTATCCTAATCTTTAGGTGTAATGTGAATATGAGAGTACCCTAAAAAATTAAGAAGATAGTATTTTTATTTTACTTCATGATTCAGAAGAACATGTTCAATAAATGAGAAGGATAAGTTATCATTCCATATAAAATGGATTAAATTCCTATAATAATTGAAAACTCTAAATTTATTTTGATGATTGATAGGGTTAAATTCTTCAACTCCATTATTTTAAAAAGTGGGAGAATGTTTTTAGGAAATAGTATAAATGGAATAACTGATGGAATATTTTCAATTGGTAGAATTAATATCATAGTTATAAAACAAATTATTTAATTTTTTAAGAACATAAAAGAGTGTGGGATATAAACTCTAATTAAATTTAAAAACCTGATTGGAAATTACACTAATAAGATTGTATAAATACACACTTGAGGTATAATTCAAGGTTGCTCAAAAAGAGTCAATACAAACAAATTTGTTATTTTAGGGATCATAAAGGTTTATTATCATGAGATGTTGATATAACATCCATAGTATTGATACAGTTTTACTTAGCCTCTTCAAGAAAATAAAATTTGATATATTTCATAAAAGGATTTAGTTTTATATGAGTTCATATATTTTTACATAGAAAATAAGGTTTTATTTAGTCAATAATATTTTATGACACTCTTGAATAATTTTTAATAAATATTATATTGATGTTCTATATTATCAATAAACATTATCAGGGTATGGAAAAAATTACAAATTAAAATAATATTCCATATTGGGGAAAATTTTAATGACTTGAATTCGAATAATCAATTTATGTTGTTTAAAAAATCATCACTTTATAACCTTTCATATTTATAAATAATTTTATGAACATAATTTGAATCATCATCACACAAAAAAAATATGAGTAGTTTAATTAAAATTATCATTGAAATTAGAATTTACATCATGCTTACATAACGTTTACTATAGTCATAAATCTTATTTACCTATAACATGTTCACCATTATTAAAATTAGTTTTAGTGGTAAAATATCATCTTGGATCATTAATGACTAAATTAGGTTATATCCTAGTGGAACACTTATCAATTTTTTCTTTTGGGAATAAGTGATCCATCCTTGGATGTTCCATAGACAAAAACAATTGATAAAATGAGCTATTTATATTCAAAATTTAAATGGAAATATACCTTTTTGAACATTTATGATTTGGTTAGTAGATTCAAGGATGGGTATCCCAAAGAAATGGTGTGTCTCTAGTAAGTATTTGACCCTCTATATTTATAACATTAAAATGATAGGAAAAAGAATGTCTCTTATATGTACCAACACATCCTCAATGATTCTATTATATTATTTAGTACATAATTTTTCTAATTGGATGACAATTCTAGAAGGTATTACCAACCTAAACTATAATTTAGAGTAAATATAATGGCCTATAACATTTATTGTGGATCATAAATCTAGCATTTAATCCTTAAATACAATCATCTCTATAATGAAATAAAGGGTAAATGTTCATGGATAATTCCATATAAGAGGGAAAAATTACTAAATCATGGAATAATAATTCCTCTAAAGGTTCAGATTCTATCATGTATTCAATTTATATTTGTAGATGAATCCTTCCTTAGGAAAATTTTAAAAAATATTAAAAAACTTCACTAAATCTTGCAAGAGAGTATTATATTTTGTTGTCCTCAGGGTCTATAGAATATAGTTATTCAACTGAGTATCATTATTCATTTTAATATTCTAGTTTCATATTGGAAAATGCAATGTTGTTATCTATATATATGTAATAACATTATCCCTATTTTGATTACCATAATGTATTATCATTCTCTACTACTCCATTTTGGTTTTATTAAGTAATGATTCATCTATTGAAGAATATTCCACATTCACATCTGATTCTAAACGTATGGGGGGATGAACATATGTTGACCTCTCATTAATAGGCCACAAATCTAATGAAAAATTAATGTAACTCTTTTTAAATTCATCAGTTAAATATTAATGTTTATAATTTATATCTTGTAGGATTTTCCACAGAGTTAGACATTTAATCATTGTAAAAAATATATTTTTATTTCCATTTAACATGGGATAGACTTGAGTTTGAGAGTAAGGCCTCAACTTAATTTTTACCACATTATAAAAATAACAATTACTATTTTCCACATTTTATTAATCAATGTGTTCCTAATATTTTTTCACAGTTACATAATTAATATGTTGATCTTTCTTATTAGGTTGTGCATGGTATAAATTCCTTCTAATATAATAATTAATTTCTTCTTGGAAGTATCTGGGTTGTGAGTTACATGACCTTATCCTCGAAAAAATCACCCTTATTAGGTTTTATAAATATTTAATTATATTTTTTATTCAGAACCAAGTTGTAATTTTTTAATTTAAATGGATAAGTATGGGATTGTTGGTATGGTATTCAATTAAAAAAGCCATCACATGGTTCAAATTTTAATGAATTAAAGGGTGTTTTTTTGATGTTTTTATTTGAATAATATGTTCCCCAATAAACATGAGGTTGGAAACTTGTTCCATATTAGTTTGATTTGGATGATGTGTTAGATTATATCACTAATCTCATCATGGTGGTAATATCAGTAATATAAATCATTATCACAATTTTTTCATAACTATATATATATATATGAACATATTTGGTAGTTTTCACTTGAAACAAAACCCATTTTCCAAACTTTTGATCATTTTGGGTGATTCTATAAATTAGATTACCAGTATCTATTAGGGGTGTTATGAACCATATTTCCTTCTATAGTAGAATCTATCATGCTACCCCAATTATAAAATTACCTCATAATATTTGTTAATCAATAATTGTTCACTATTTTATGGTGGTGGGAAAAAATCTATTATTTAAAATCTATTCCAATATTCATGAAAAATTGAATGTTGATTTTCTTTAATTCACAAGGTTTATTTTCTAATTACAAATTTCAAAAAATCTTGGAAGTAATTTTTAATGAAATGTTTCAACTGACCATTAGAAACTATAATCAAAGGTGGATTTTAATTGAATAATATATATTTCTTCCAATATATCTAAATTGAATTGAAAATATATTGTTTTAATATAACTTATATTAACCTATAGATGTTTTATATTAATGTAATTATCATATACAATTTTAATATGTTTGGTTGGATCCTCTATGGGATGTACATTGAATTTATGAAGATGATGAATTAAATTGAATATGTATTCAGGATTAGAACGTTCATTATTGTATTCCATTTTTCAGTTTCTATATATTATGTAGAATATTAGTTAAGAGATAATATTTCATTCATGGAAATTTTAGGCACAATATGTTCTCTACATTCGAGGTTAGTATTTTTAAAACAATATATAGAAATTTCAGGTTTGTTTCCCTGAAAATCATAACTATCAATGTAAAAAACTAGGGTATACACTACTTTTCACTTCACATTCCTTTCTCAAGAGCGACTGGTTCTAAAAATGTTTAGGTCTTAACGAACTATATCAAAGTTTTAACCCCTTGATTAAAACATATATGTGAACCATATAGGATACCTCTATATAAAGTAAATAAAATGGATATGAGATGTTTTATCATGATTCCATATTAATAATTACACCCAATGAATACATTTTAGTGGCCCATGGGGATTTATTCTTAGAAGGTTTCATTCTCTAAAAAAATATCACTTTTTAGGTTTTCATGAGAATAATAAAAATCTGATTTTTTTTTAGTTTGATAAAAAATGTTGAAAACAAATGAAAATTGATTAAATAGAAACATGAAATTGGGTATTAGAATAATCGTTATATTAAATTAAAAATAAGTACATAATTTTATTAACTACAATTGTAATGAACATTTATTATCTCTAGAACACAAAATTATTCATTTTTATAATGTTCCCATATGTAAAGTTTAAATATATACTCTATAAACGTAAATTTTACATCAATTTCAAACTAAAAATAATACCCATACATCAGTATGAGTGTTTATAATATTATAGAAGAAGCAATATTACTCAAATTATTTAAATAATATAAAAAACTTAAATTAATGTTCCCTGAAGAAATTTCATTCTTATAAAATTTAAACAAACAAAGATTTCCATTAATTTATATACTGACGAAAAGTTTAAAAAATCATGGTATAAAATTTCGTTCCACAATAAAAAAACCCATTTAGAATCATGGATGTGGTTTAGAAATTTATTTTAATGATATATAAATAGTTTCAGGACTCAAAAGGTAGTAGAAAAGATTCACTAGGTCATATATCAATTAAGGTTATCCAAAAATGGTTAAATAGGTTTCCAAATGAATTCCACTTTATAATGACATGTTTGATTAGACACAATCTCATCGCTATAATGTGTCACGATATATGATTCGTCTCTTATGAATCAATTTATTTTTTAAATCTATCAAATTAAAGGGAATTGAATATAAAAAACAATAAGATTCAACTAACTTCTGGGGAACCCTCAATAAATGAAAAAAATCCCATCTTTTTTTCAAGGTTCTAATAGAATTTATTTCATAATGTCCCCTCATCCTAAAATTCCTTTTAATTTTACCCATATTAATTTGATACATAATAACATATAGATAAAGAAATTATTATTTTTTAATTATGTAATTTTGTGTAGTGGTTCTGGTTGTGGAATCCTTTTTAGTAACTTCTCATTCTCAATTCACATTAACGCTTCACAGTCATGAAGAATTTTAGACAATGGTATATTTACTTCTTCCATTTATTATTTTATAATGATCACTTCTTCATGGAATGGGAACAAACAAAGTTTTTTTAGATATAAAAATATATTATTCTCTATTCATGGAATGACCCACTCTTTTTCATTGGGAAGTTTATTCTTTTTTCATTCTATCACATTATATCATTATTATAAGTGTTATACTGTACAATGTTTTGTTCATTTTATTTCACTATGGTCATAAATCTTATGAATTACTCATATGTATTTTATCCTTTCAGTAGATTCAATCTTAAGACTAAAATGTTCAATTTATTCATCCTGGAATGACTAATTTTTATTGCAATAATGATTCTTATAAGTATAAAAAACAGTATTACCAACATTTATGGGATCTATATTTAACTCTAATATTTCAGTGAACAGATATTTATGTATCCGTTTTCATTGAAACAAATATCCTCATCAACAAATTATTTAAACTTTTTCATCAATATAGTATATTAGTAACTCTTACACACCTTTTAATGTTACCCTTATGCACTATGTGGATCCTTTAATAGACCCTTACATATCCAAATACCTATAAATTTATTCTTATTATTCCATGGAAGTAATATTAGTAATGGGGTTCATGACTCATATATATTTTAGGGGAATAGTAAACATTTAAATTTTCCCAATCTATTACACAATAATAATATATATTATCTAGAAAAAAAATTTGTTTCACATCACTTTAATTGGTAAATGTAGATTTCAAATATATAACTTCTAGATATTTGATGTATCGCTACTAGATTCAAGAATTTTTCATTTTCACTATAGTATGAAATATATTACTAATCAACACCAATTTATAATGAACTATGGTCTTTATAAGGCCACCACCTTAAACGTTACATAATAATTAGTTAAGTCAAGAATTCACATTGAGGATATTTTCAGGTTTATATTTAAATAGAATTAGTCCATAACTATTACATAACAACTAAAATATTACAAAGTAGTAACTTTTACTAAATATCCATTTTTTCACAAAATTAAACACTTTAAAATAAATCATGATTTCATTCTCTTGATAAAAATATTCATAATATTCATCTTGAATTTTTATTTCTTTTACCCATCCTTATACCTTATAAAAATCATTTAAAAAACATGTGATGAAAAAAAAAATCATAGTAAGGGATATAAAATAAAGTATGAAACCATTAGCCCATGAATATTTAAAAATCATGAAAATATTTTCACAAAACCTTAATTTTTTCCCATAAAATGTAAAAACTTTAGATTACCTAATGAAATCATAAGATTCCTATAAATAATTATAGAAAACATAAAATATAAATGTAACTTATGAAATATATATCATAGATACATTATTGCTTTTAAGGCTACATAGTGAGTAACCATCGTGGTCACATTTGGAATAGCCGTCATAGTATATTCCCAATATATATTATGAGAATCCTTATGGTTTAACTCAATCTCATTACCTAATGCATTGGAGATCTATCACAGCCTCATCCACCATCAGTTTATTACAAAACCACGTTTATAAATAAGAAATTCACAATAACTATAATCATAACGCATTAAAAATTATAATGGGAAAAGAGAATTTCCACATTACAATCACAATATATCATTGACATAATCAATCCCTTATCAAAAAAATTTCAATACCAAAATTCATGAAAAAGAAATATGGTATTTGTTTTTTATTTTAAAGTATTACACCTTTTAGAGGAAAACAAGTATCAAATAATCGTCACAGCAGTGAAAAGCTTATTGTTGCCGCCTATGATAAAAAACATTACTTTTTTCATTTATTAATACTCATATTAAAAAATGTTCATTTTCAAAACATCTGAATGAAGTTAAAAATTAAAGGGGTTTTATTATACATTGTATAATATAAGGTGGTGTATAACTTCAAAATAAACCTCAATGAAAAGATATTGAGGCGAAGTCCCTAACCATGAGTCTAACTCATCATGTACAATCTTTATTTTCCTGAATAATAAATGTAGGTTAATTTATAGTTACATGAGAACCTTAATCATGTTTATTATCTTTTTTTAAGTAATTACCATTTCATATAAATTAGATAATTATTTAAGTTTATATCGTACATTCAATTGATATTCGGTACATCTATCAAAACTGAACGAGGATTGATGTCAATACAAGATGAGGACATAAGTCTATCATCGTGAAAATAATAATCAAGGCATAATAAATCACTTTTATAAATCTATTATACTATTAAATCAAACCATTTATTTATGGAATGAAAAATGAACAATGTTATATTCATGGAGGCGGTAGGTCATACGTACCCATGTGTAACATTTCCATTTTTCATTGATCATTAGGGATGGAAGGAAATTATTACTTTATCATTTCGGAATGATTATAAACTTATTTGCATCATCAAAATCATTTAAATATACTTATATTTATCATACATGTGATGTGGTGAATAAAAATGATTCACATCACTTCATGGAGGTGATAATTTACACGTAGAGAAGAAAGACTTTATAAATTTTATGTGCATGGATAGTATGAATGTAATTTATATATTATTATTTTATAACGATTAATATTTCATGAATATCACATATGAACAATAATTCCATTATTATAACCTCTAATGACCTGGTAATTCTCATTTTCTTGAGAGTACGATGAGTCATTACTCGGCACTATACGACATCCCCAAGATGCCAACTGATAGAAAAAAAGTAGAAGGATTATAAAAAGAATTGGGTGGATGATTTATCATTGAAGAATATAATCATTAATCAAACAGGTCACTAAATGATGCATGACCAAATTAAAGTAAATGAAACAACTAAATATATCTCAAAACCCCAAAAAACTGTCCAACAACAGAAGTCCCAATGAAAAAACAAGGTAAACAACTGAAAAAGAACTAAAGACAATAATGATATCATAAGACTCCATACTTCAAAATATCAAAGATCCCAGATCACCAAACATCCCATGTATCATGAAGTGGTGATAAAAATGTGTGATATGTTACCTTTTCCCCTGTCTTGGAAGACAATATCTATAAAGTCCCCAATGTGCCAAAACAAGGGTGTGTATAAAACTCAGTAGTTCTTACCCAATGACTTACCTACACATTCCACTATGATATAAGAGTTATAAAGAATTATATAAAACCATTTTATATAAATCAGTTTCTAAAAAATAATTTATAAGAAAATATAAATATTTTCTAAAATTATATATAACCAAAGCATACAATTGGAAGTGAAATCACTTTTTCAAAAACTGATTTTTCTTGAAAATTATCTAAAAAATTTAATAAATATTTCTCAATATTCCTTTTTCATACCCAATCTATTCCAAACATCCACACAACCAGCCATTCATGCTACATAATGACAATTCCATACTCATGGGTGGTGTCTCATCGATCTACAATGTAGTCACAATGTAATAGTCTCCCATGTGCCATTAACCCATTGGAATTTAGCACAATGTCATTTTTCAACCAATCCACCGATATGAAACATGAATACACACACCACCTATTCCTAAAGGTCATGCCAAAAAAAGACACTCAATAAAATCACATTTCTTTATTGAAACCTGCTTTTCATTAAATCCTTTACATTTCCACCAGATTTCAATAAAATATCATTTTATTGAAACCCCCGGCCCAATGAATCCATTTAGAAGATCTAAAAAGTAGACCATATAAAATCAACAATTTAAATTCAAGAAACTAAACAAATTTTCAAAAAAATTTATCAAGATTTCCAAAATATACCAAAAATGAAAAATCATCAATAATGTGATTTATTCCATGTATAAAACCAAGATTTCAGTATCAATATTTTCAAAATTATTCAAGTATAAACTATGATAATCAATTCTATCCAGAGGAGATGAGGGTGAAGAAACCTACCTCAAATTTTTTATGAAACCAAACCATACACAATGAACGCTCAATAAAACATGCTCAATTCTTCACGGAACCATAATAGATCTATTCTTATAGAAAGATAAAGACCAAAACTAAAATTATTTGTTATATAAACACATAGATATTACCATAATAGGAGTATATGATAGAAAAAAAGAAGATACGAGAAGTATATCTATGAAAATTATTAAGAACGATGAAAAATGATTACATACCTATGGTATCCATGTTTGAAACACAAAGGAAAGCCTACGAGTTAGATTACAAAAACATGGGAGAGGTTCTCTTATCTTAAAGGAAGTTAAATCCTATATAAGGGTTGATGATGAGAAAAAATTAGCAGTTTAGAGGCAAAAAAAGTTTGATATCCACTTTTATAGGATCTCACTTTAACCACGTGCACGGTAATTTGGCACGGTTAGACAAATCATGGGATAACAGGTGTTAGCTATTTTCTAGATAAACTATCACAAGGACTCCTCACAAGATATCCATAACCATGCACACACATTTCTGAATCTCTCTACCTCTAACCTACTATTTCACATGGTCTCCAAGGATTTTTGCATGGTTTGGATAAACCGTGAGCCTCTCCTTTATCCCATAAAACTTATTGAATGTTCACCAAAATCTCCCAACATTTCCCGTTACATTATATTCAAAAAAACACAAGTAAATGGTTAAATACCTGAAACGAGGGATCTACATTCTCTCCACCATTATCTTATCATCATAAAAAAATTTATAACCATGGATTCCCTAAAATAGTTTTGTCTAGTGATTTTTCATTTTCTTTTCACGTTCCCAAGACTCTTCTTGGATCTGAGCATGCTGCCAAAGGACCCAGATGAGACTAATTATTTTTCCATGTAATACATTCTCCTGTCAATCCATAATATGCAACATGATATTACTAATAAATCATCTAACTCTAGGTTAATGTGATCCCATCTGATCACATGGTCAATATCAAGATGGTACTTTTTCAACTAAGAAATGTGGAACACATTATAAAAGGAAATGAACACTGGTGTAAATGCCAACCGATATGCCACCACTCTAACACATTACAGCATCTTGAAAGGGACAATTAATTAAGGATATTACCTTCCATGTTTCATGAAACAATAACGTCCAAGACTTGCAGAGATCCCTAATAACACATGATCACACATGGAAAACAACAATGGCCTTAGAAAATTATCCGTATAATATTTCTGACGACTCTAAACCATCTCCATCCTCTTTCAGGTTGATTGATTATTCTCTATTGTTTCTTATACATGGCTCGGCCTAACTAGTGATGTTTCTCCAGTTCAAACCATTCATATTGGAGAACTATAAGGAAGACCATAAAATGATTCAAAAAGAGCCATATTTATCGAGGCGTAATAGATATTATTAAATGAGAACTCCATTATGGATTAGTACTCCACCCAAGAGCCACAATAATCTATTAAACAACCCCACAACATGTCTTCTAATGTCTGTATAATCATTTTGGATTTCTTATCCATTTAAAGATGACACTCTCTGCTCATATTCAACTGAGTGCCAAGGGATTTCTGTAAGGATTTCTAGAAAAGAGATGTGAACATCAGATCTATGATTGAGAAAACTGAAATTGGTATGTCATGACTTTTTATAACTTCTTGGATATATATTTTTTAAGAATCCTCCACCGTATTAGTTTCATGAATTGGAATTAAATGGGTTTAATTGGTAATACAATCCACTATCACCCATTTGGCATCATGTTTACAGACCATTCTTGAGAGACATGTAAAAAAATCTATAGCTATATGCTCCCATTGCCACTCTAGAACCTGTAAAGACTGATGAATACACGTTGGGATTTGATGCTCCACATTAACCTATTGACATGTTATGATATGTGAGACAAACTTTTCCACCCAACTCCATATTCCTCTCCACCAAAACTATTCCTTAAATTCCTTATACATCATCTATGTGCCTAGATGTATGACCCATATCAAATGGTGGTAAGAATGAAGTAGTTGTTTCTAACATGAAAACGATACATCCATTTGATCTATGCAACAAAAATTGAAATCCCATTAAGTTTCCAACCCTCAATGGTCTTCCCATTGTTGAGTATTGAATCCAAAACCTGACATTCTGCATCATATGTTTGTGCCTCATTAACAATCATTAAAAATTTAGGAACAAGCATAGATAAAAATAAAACCACAACGTCACCATGGTCTTCACATTAATCATGCATGTCTGCTGTGGCCGACATCAACTACCTTTCATTGGTAGTATGTTTCTAAAAATAATCATATGACTTTATGATCAATGCATCTTCAACCCAATTCCCTTTTACCGGTTTATACATCAAGTTAATGTCATACATTTGGAGATACTCCATCTATATCCTTTAGCTCAGATTCAAATATCATTATGAGAAAATTTGTTTCATGATTTAGTGGTTCATGAATATAATAAATTTTTCACCAAATAGATAATAATGCCATGTCTTCAAGTCATGAATGACTACTAGAAATTCCATGTCAAGTGTTGGTTAATTCTTTTCATGCACTCTCATCTTCCGTGAACCATAATATACAACATGGTCTCATTTCAGAAGAACACATCCCAACCCTGATCTTGACGCATCACATTACACCACATATCCCCTCCCCGATTCGTCAAAAATCAGGTTATTTGCTGAAGTAATACAAATATTTAGCTCGTAGATAGACTTATAGTATTCCTCTACCCATTGAAATGAAGTATTATTCTTTGTTAATTCTATCATTGACCATGAAACCCAAGATAAGTCAGGAACAAATAATTGGTAAAAACAACTAGTCCAAGAAATCATCGTATATCAAATAAATATTTTAGCAGGTTCTACGAGATCACAACTTATATTCTTCAGGATCCTCTGAAATAACTTTTTTCCAAAATCACATGGCCTGGAAGGAATAACTCTTATATCTAATAATCAAACATATATAGTTTTACATAAAAATGGTTATCACTCAAATTTGTGACATTGTTGCCAAGTGTTTCTCATGCTCAGCCATTTTCTTTGAATACCCCATGATTTCTTCCACAAACACCACAACAATAGAGCCCAGATATTACTAAAATATCAAATTCATCAAAACCATGAATACTGTTGGTGAATTAATGAGACAAAAATCCATGAATACATATTCATAGTGGCCATATCTGATTACAAATGTTGGCTTCATAATATGTTACTTCTGAACGTGAAATTGATGATATCCTGATTGGATGTCAATTTTAGAGAATCACTGAGCTCCCCTCAATTTATAAAATAGATCATGAGTTCATGGAAGTGGATACCGATTCTTTATCATAACAAGTTTATTCTTATGATAATCGATGCATAGATGAATAGTTCTATTGTGTTTCTTCACCAATAATATCAGGGCTGCCCACAGAGATGTACATGGACAATTAAAACCTTTGATTTCGAGCTCCACTAACTACACATTCAATTCCTTTAGCTCCGTTGGTGCCATCCTATAAGATGGAAAATAAATAGGATTGGTCCTTTAAAGGATATCAATAGTAAACTCCATATCCCTTATAGGTGGAAACCCAATAAAGTTCAAGGGAATGACATCCAGAAATTGATCTGCTACTATTGGAAAAATAAAATAAAATATCTCCTCCATTAATCCCAATGTCAATTCGGCTAACTATTAAGAGACTTTTTCCACCATTGGTTTGAACAATCCCATTGCACCCTTCTTGACCACCTTCCCTCCTTTAACGTGATGCGTGACTCCGTCTTTATCCATGAAACAATCAGTCATCCTATAATAGTTGATTTAATCCTTAATCATTTTCAAATAATTCAGACGTATTATTACATCATTGACGTCCATATCCAACATCAAAAAGTCATATTTCATCTCAACTCCATCAGAATTTATTGCACATGCTCTACACACTATGTCTTGACATTCTCTTTTACTAAGACGAGTTTACAGTTTTATAACAGAGGGAATAATTTCATGTTTTAAACATAACATGTAAACAACACAAGAAGTAATAATGTAATGTGATGCACCTATATCAAACAGTATTGGCACGAAGGTAAATTCAAAAGAATCATACATCTCACCATAGATGATCCTACCTGATCATCCACAATAATCTATTCATATCTAGATAGTTTCATTGTGACTTAAATATGATCTTTTTTTCCTTTATAAGATAGTCCTTCCTACAGAATTATGGTATTCGGGGAATCACCATGGATAACTTTTCTCAGTTGATGAGATAGATTATTCTGGCCTCTTCTTGTCGAACCATATGATACTTGACACACCTGAAAAGTGTCTCGACTACGGGACCTCAAAGAACTATGATAAAAGCGGTTAAGGTGTCCCATATTGTTATAATTATGGCATAGTCATTGTGGTGTTTTAATATCCAACCTTATGTGTTCAAAGTAACAATATCGATAACATCCCACTTGGATCTTTGGTCGTAGAGTAAAATTTACTGATCCAGCTATCAGATTCTGATTCCTGCACCCACCATGAAAATATGCATCTCTCTTTTGCTTTCTCTAATCATTGGAGTTTCCACCATTTCAAGTAGGGATCACCATACTTTCTCTTCCCAAAAATCCTAATATTTATCATTTTTCCACCACCACATTCTTCACTATTTCTGTATAATCATCATTAAAGAGAACTGCAATCATCGATCAAATTTCATACCTTAGCCCTGATTCTGTCATACACTCTTTCAGGGACACACATGCCGCAACTTATGCTGAATGGAATAAAAAATTCATGAATTTATCTTCATACTCCATGATAGATAGATTTTTCTTATTTAGGTGAGATATGTCCACCGTCTTATGGATATTGAACGTGTGATTATTGCATTGTTTATTAAACAATTCCCCAAAATTCTCCCAAGTAAGGCCTTGATCTACATTAGCATGAAAAACTAGTTCTACCACTGGAAGTCAAGATTCTCAACCATATATGTTTTAGCATTATCATTAACTCCTCTGGTGTGTTGATGTACTTGAAGATACAATTCATCCTACTCATCTACACCTCCATTATATCTGGTTAAGACTCACCTTAGAATATGGGTGGATTATGCTTCATGAACTGGATGGAATGGTCTACACACCTTTTCCTCATCCATCCAGTTCTCCATGTCAATATCCTGGAATTCTTATACGATTCTTTGAACAATCTCTTTATTCACTGATGACTCTGGTGCAACTACGTTCTCTATAGCTTCTTTCGGTTGGTTTATATGTTGCCTAATGGGTTCTATTTTCTAAATAGGCAACATACTAGGTAAGTATCACACTCTATCAACTGATGGATTAGTATTTCAAATTTTATCACATCAACTATCACAACATTGTTTTCTAAAAAAACTGTTCACATTAAACCATTTTTTTGATAAAAATAGTTCCATCCTTTCAAAATCAAACCATTTTCGAAATACACCAAGTATCATCTTTTGAAAATATATCATGTGAAATGAAATTTAAATTTTTTCAAAATTTACCCCGTTTCACAGAACCATATATCATTAATCCAAATAAAATATTAAATCTTAGTGCTATTTCAATGCTCTAAAGCATGAAATGCTTGACTCATTGGAAAAACCAAGGACAATGTGATTCTGGTATCCTATTAGTGTCTCCAAAATACTTATGTACCCAACACCTGGGTAACTTTAAGTTCATCATAAACGGGATTTCTATGTCCTTTTATGTTATATATTTCTTGACCCAACAATCCTACTCATTTCTAAGATCACACCCCATTAAATAGAAAAGGACAAATCAACTCTGAGACCAATAAAATGAAACCAACTTGTTAGGAAAGGACCAAACAAGATGATTCCATTTCTAATGCCCTGCTAAATCTCATTTTCTTGAGGGTACAACAATTCATCACGTGTACTTAGAAACATCCCAAATATGCTAAATGATGGAAATAACTACTCGAGGGTTTAAAATACAAGTGGGGGACGATTTACCATTTAAGAATAAAACCATTATAAAAATATCACACAAAATTGTTCATCAATAAATAAAAGGAAACTCAACAAATCAATTTATCTTCAAACCACATCAAAGTGGAAAATAGGTGGACGACCCAACAAAAAACATGGTAAGCAGAATAAAAAAACTAAAGACTCTTAAGATACCACAAGAATTCATGCTCTACTATCACTAAGCTCCCATATCACCAAGAATCCTTGTTATCTTGGAGGAGTGCTAAAAACGTGTGATACGTTTCCTTTTACCCTATCATAAAAGATATAATCTGAAAAATAATTTAATTACCAAATCATGGGTGAGTATAAAACTCCAATTGTTTTCCCAATTTACTTCACTATTGACTCTAGTAGGATAGAACATATATCAATAAGTATATAAAATATTTTATATGAAAAAATTTCACAAAAATAGTTGTTACTAAATGTACACATGTTTCCAAAATCTTATATAACAAAAATCATAAATGTGCATGTGAAACCAATTTTCTAGCAAGTTATTTTTCTATAAAAATAAATAAATAAAACTTTAATACGGTTTAACCATATTCCTTTGGTATACCCAATCCATTGCACACATCCACACAACCAACCATGCATGTTACATGATGAGAGTTCTATACTCCTGACTGGTTTCTCTTCGATCTACCATGTCATCACAAGTTAATAGTATCTCATGTTTTATTAAAACTTTGGCACCGAACAGAAGGTCACATTTCAACCAATCTCTGTAAACGCAACATGATCAAACATACCTTTTATGCAAACAGATAATAAAAAAACAACCCTGTCAATAAAATAACCTTTTTATTGAAATTACATTCCCAATAAAACCATTTATATGTTCCATAAAATCCACCATTTTAAATTCATGAAACTAAAACAAATTTCCAAACAATTTATAAAGACTTCACAGATCTACCAAAAATGATAAATCAACACTAAAGAGATTTCTTCCTTGTATCAAACCAATATTTCACAATCCGTATTATGTAATTACACAATTTGAAGCTAATAAAATCAATTATAGTAAGATTAGAAGAGAGTGAATCCACCTACCTCAAATTGTTTTATGAAACCTGAACATAGACAAAGAACACTCAAGAAAACTCGGTTAATTCTTCATGGAACATACTTAGATCTCTTCTACTGTCAAGATAAACACCAAAACACAAATTATTTTCTATAAAGACTCATATATCTACCCATAAAAGCTAAAGATATGATAAACCAAGAAGGTAAAAGAGGTATATCTAAGTAGATCAAAGTATCCAATCAAGAACGATGAAAAATAATTACATACCTCGAGAATACAGGTTTGAAACACCATGAGATGCCTTTATATTGGCTTCAAAAAACATGGATGAGGTTCCCCTATCTTCAAGGAAAAAAAATCATGATTTAGGGACACTTAGAAGAAAAAATGAGTACCTAAAAGGAAAAAATATGTGAGCTCCACGTTTTTACGATCTCACTTTAACCACATGCATAGTTAGTTTGCACAGTTATACTATCTATGTGCTGAAAATGCTTTATATACATTCTACAAAGACCCTATCACAACCTCCTCACATGGTCTACTTAACCATTCAAACATCATAGAGAGGCTCTCTGCTCAAACCATATATTTCTCAATGTTTCTCCTAGTGTATCTACACATTTTGGATAATCTATGGGCAGCCCGTGGGCCTCTCCTTTAGCCCTCAAAAAATATTAAATGTTCACCAAACACTCTCAAAATTCCCCCATACTTTATATCCATAAAAAAAGGAACGTGTTACGTAACAGAAACTTGGGGTACTAAATAACCAGTCATGAGTCATAGTTATTGAAAATGAATTAGATCATCTCTTGTATGTGATAGTTCATACGTATGAATGAAAGATTAATTACATTCTGATTAGATTGAAGTGGATATCGATTTAGATAATGATATTAAAAAATAAAATCTTATTATATTGAGTATATTGGAGAAATTATCTCATCATGGTTTGAGGAGACTTATAGGAAGTGGAAGAAGAAAAAAAATAGAAATACATATAGAAAACAATACATCTTCTTTGGTTGGTCACCATTGAAGAACACCTTAACACCCCTAAGGAGGGTGTTATGACTAAACTATGTACTCAAGAATGTGTGGAGGGATTTCAGGAAGGGTTTTGTGTAGATCATGGCCAAACCCTATGGTTTAATAACTGTAATTATTAGAGAATAGTGGGTACCATTTGATAAGAGATGGGTAGGGTAACCAGGAAAATTCAAAAAAATTTAATTGATATAAATAAATTTTTCAATCCAAAGGAATATAACATGAGTTTTGTTAAAGATAAGATGTGATTTTTTTTAAACCCTCTCGTCCAATAATTTTTATACTTTTATTGATATTAGTTAAAATGTTATCTTTTTTACCTGTAATTATTCTTTTTTATTTTAAATATGGTAACAACATTTTAAATATTAATAGAACATAAATTTTAGTTATATATGGTGAATTAAACACAACTTTATATTTTATGAAAATTTTGGACTTATCATATTAACTTTTTATCTTTTAATGTTTTTTAATATTTTTTAATAATTTAATAAATTATAATTTTTATAAAATATCAACTATATCAATTTTGACACTATTCATTATATTGATTTTAAATAAAAACCAAAAATCCATATAACATCAAAAAATTATATTTAAAAGACTTATAATATCTCATAGGCACCATGAAAATTTATGGATGACATAAATTATTTAAAATAATTTTTATTTTAATATTTATAATTTATTTTATTTTATACTATTATTAATAAAGCAATCACTACATCATTATTATGTCATAAGTAAAATTAATTATTTAATGTATAGTAATTTTAAATAAAAAAACATGATGTCAGTAATATTTTTATCATTTTAAATAATATTTATTTTTTAATGGATACATTGTATAACCCCATATAAAAATACTATACTTCTTAAAAAAAGTGTAACAAAAATGACTATTCATTGAATATAATATTATAAATTCAATAAAGCCATCCACGAGGATCCAAGTGGTCCTAAAATCAACCAAAAGATTTTCATTGTCATGATACACTGATAAAATTAAATTAAGAAATGTTTTAGGGTAGTACCTTTAATTAACTGATTTACCATTAGACAAAGTAATACAATATATTACTAAAATTACTATTCCTAATGTACAAAAATAAAAGGGACCTATTTAAATAATTTGGAACATCTAATTCTAAATACGGAAATAGTTTTTTCAATTAAAGAAACATAATGATTGAAATTAATTAGAAATCTAATCTCATGGCTGGAATAAAGAAATGGATTTATTTAAGTAAAAAAATCAAAATAACACATATTTTTATAGCCATTTTCAAAAGGAAATTGATTCCAATGGCCAAAATTTGATTAATTGATAAAAAATTAATGTAAAAATACTGTAAACCCTATTAAAAGGACAATATAACTATACAAATAACCTAGATGTAAAAGAAGTTTTTATTTAAAATGAATTATTTTTTAGTACTCATTAAAATATTAGTGTTATTATAAAAATACCAAAAAAATTCCAAATTAAATTTTATTTACAAATTAAAATGAATAGTTTATTAATTTTTTAATTAGAACATATAAGAGTGTCCAAACCATATTAAATATAGGATCTCTATCAAAAGTTGGTAAAACTGCTTTTTTTAAAAATAATTCTTTTATCTGAAAAACTAAATCTATCCTTATATAATGTTTATAAAATGTATGAAATGAATTTTAGATATTACATTGAATATATAACATTAATAAAATCCATAAATAGAGATTTTATTATTTTATAATCTTATTTATTTTCATTTATATAGTTTCTTTAGAAAAACACATCCTTTATATTCAATTTGTTTTTTTTTATAATTTCCTAATTAATTTTATAACCAATGAATAATTATATAAAAATTTGTGAACCATATTTTCATAATTAAGTAAATATCATAAATTCCCACCATTATAATGGATATGAGATAAATAAAAATTAATATAATAATATTAATAATAATTAGTTTATAGTATAACTTAGTCTTGTGTGCAATGTATGATTTTAGAGAAGCCCACTATTCTATGTATGGTAGACTATCAGAAAAAAGTCCCCTTTATAGTAAAATTCATAAATATTATTAGATATGAAAAGCCTTATTCTATAATTACATGGTATTTTACATACTTCCCCCTTTTGGAAATTACATCCTAAAAATTTTCAATTTAGGATTGGTAACTAAGAATTCACTTTTCAAAATTACTTCCTTGAAATCCCACATCATAAAAAGTGTCAAAAAACCATCTATATTAAATTAAATGATGTTATATAAAAATGTCACCCTGAAATAACACATATGATGATTCAATGTATGAAAAAATGGATATTGGAAAATAAAAAACCATGATAATCTGACAGAGTGATAGAAAACATGATCAAGAGAAAGGTAACAATCAGGAAAACCAGAAAAATTGTGTTGGGTAAAACTGTATTTGAGTTAATATTTTGAAAAGTAAACAAATTTTTTTAGAACATTTTCATAGAGTTTTGGAATTATTTTTCTTCCTTGACTAATAAAATAAGAAAACATACTTACTTGACTAGTAATGTTTAACTCTTTAATCAATTCTAGAAAAAAACTCATATTTTTCACTAAATGAGGAGTATCCAAGTTGATGAAACTTCTATTGAATTAAATAACCAAATAAGATTAACTATCCATTTTTCATGTCTTAAAAAATTATCCAAAAACTTTATGGTATGGATAAGATATGATAATTCTTCAAAAATAATAATCATTTATAATAATAAAGATAAATTTTAATCTCCAAAATTCAAATGTAATATCAAAAGTTCATCATAGAAAATTTGGTAATCAAAATTACTCTAAATAATTGAAACTAATTTTGAAACTGAAAATTCATAATGATTACTTCACATAGTCTTCCAATATAAATTTTAACATTTATATCAAAATAACATCTACCACTCTTAATGTTTCATTAAAAAATTGAAATTAAAAAAACTACATATTCTCTAAGATTGTTTAATCATTTGCATAAATATTCTAATTCGCTATAAGTCCACAATAAAAAATATATTCTTCCCAAATTAAATTCTACCAATATTCCTCAAATAAAATATAAATTTTATTTATTTAACTTAATCACATAATTTTTCCAATATAGTGAATGCATTCCCAAATATCCTTTAGAAATTAATCACAAAATCATTTTACAATACAAATGATATCCTTTTGATAAAACGCTAGTTCTAAAAATAAACTAATCAAATCGTTTATCTTAAAATAGAATTTTTATATAAACTAGGGACATCGCGTAGGCTAGTGGTAGGTGCTAAATCCTTATCACACATCAGTTTTGGGTGTATTTCATGCATCTTTGTCTATCGTGACAGGCTGTCACCCATCCTATGTGTTGTACTTTTTCTAAAACTATATAATTTTTATAACATTCCCAAAATGAGATAAAATACTCAAAAGTAACCATAACATATTTTTACCACATCTTTTATCTCATTATATTCATTGTGAATCCCAAAATATAATAACCCATTATTACATAAAAATAAAGACCATATAAACCATAATGGTTATTCATACCATTATAATTATTTCCACATAAGAAAAGATCATTAATACACTAATAACAATTTCACATAACATCCTATGTGTTACACATGCTAGGAAAAGTCTTCCAATGTAACCCCATCATCAAAATAACATTAATACTTCTAAAAATTTCGTCATCCATAGATCTAACATAACTCGCAAATCCCTTATCTTTAGACTTATTAATAATTCAGCATTCTCACATTCCCATATCCACAAGTTTCAATATTATTAATTAATACTTATTTCCTACAAACAAAAAACATGAATCAATTCCTCAGATTCGATAATGTAAAAACATTTGTCAAGGAATAGTCCATACCTTTCATATATCATTTTCATTTTTCTCATCATTAATGGGAATGGAATTAGTTATTTCTAAACATATATTTTTATAGTCTTTCTGATCACATTCCCAAAACATCTTTGTAAGGAATCTATTTTTATAATGACCATACTCTCCACATTTCAAGCATTTAATTGATAACACGAAAATTACTTCATTCCCTTTCTAGGAGTTTAATAATCTCTTAATTTTTCCTTGCAAGATTATTACTTTAAGAACCAAATTACCACATCTATAACGACTTCTCATCCCTTTAAAACAATTACATATGGGTTTTTTTCAACATATTTAACTCATATGTGGATTAGTACGCTTACATTTATGATCATTTACTAAACATCATCAAATTTTCATTTATCTCATATATGATGCATTAAAAAACTCACCATGGTTCCAATGGTTATTCATTAATCTGGATAGTTGGTCTAGAATAACCTAGACGGTCCTCATTTCATCTCTCATTTAATAAGGTCGGTTATTCATAGAACTGCCACATTTTCGTTCGCATCCATTATTACATTGGCCCCTATTGGAACCATCCATTTACTAAAACCAAAAATGTTAGTGTCAATATATAAAGAAAGTAATCATATACTATCTTATGAGGAAGATAAAAACAAATATATAGATAATCATGTTATCTCAAACTCGTTCTATTTATCTAAAATTACTATTACTCATATTATATTGATAACCATTTTAGTTATTATATAACTTTTAAATTATTCATACATATCACCTTAAACTCTAAAGATGTCTAAACCATCCTATGATACCAACTATAGTCCCCCATCCTTGTAAATTATATAATCATGACTTATGTATTGAATTCGTATTGAAGATCTTTTTAGGTTTAGAATTTTACCTAATTATGCCATAAATATTACATAACAACTCAAATATTAAAAAGCTTGGATATTCACTCACTATACATTTTTTCACAAAAAGAAACTATTTAAAATAAATCATGATTTATTTTTAATGATTAAAATCTCCATAACATTCATATTGACTTCTTTATTTCTTTTACCCATATTTATTCCATATGAAAAGCTTTTTCAAAACTTTCAATGAGCACAAAAAAGCCGAGTAAGGTATATCAAATAAAAAGTGAAACTGTTAGTCCCTGAATATTTTAATGTCAAGATATTTTTTTTCACAAATACATAATTTTTACCCATAAAACATAAACTATTTATATAACCGAATGAAATCATAAGATTCTTAAAAAACATCATATAAATTATATAACATTATGTTATCTTATTTCATCCGTATCAGAAATACATTGTAGCTTTCAGAGCTATAAAGAGAGTGACCATAATGGTTATAGCTGGAATACCCATCACAGTATGTTATCTAGATATATTAGGAGAAACCTTGTCATTTTACTACATATTATTACCTAATAAATTAGAGACCTATCATAGGCTCCCCCCTGAGTTTATCATGGAACAACCTGTATACGTACGAAGTTCCAAATAACTATAATCATAAAACATTAACATGAATAATGAAAAAATAACATTTCCACATTAAAATCACAAGATATCATTGATATAATTAATAACATCTCAAAACCATTTTAATACCAAAGTACATGAAAATGTAATATGGTATTTTTTTACTTTTGAAAATATTATAGCTTGTAAAAGAATCTAAATATCATATAATGGTCACGACGGTGGAAAGGTTGTTGTCCCTGCGTATGTTAAAACGACATTCTTTTTGACATTTAGTAAAACTCTTCATAAAGAATATTTGTTTGAAGACAATTTAATGAAATTAAATTTCATAGGGGTTTAATATATACCATATAAAATATTGTGGTGTATAACTTCAAAATATTCCATAGTGAAAGGAGATTTAGATGAAGTGCTTTGCCGTGAGTCTGAATCATCACGTAAAATTTTTATATTATTGAATAATAAACTTATGGTATTTTATACTTTATTGAGAACCCTTTTCATGTTTATTATCCATTTTAATCACTTATTACCATGTTATAAATAATACATAATTATTGATTCTCATATCAGATGTTCTGTTAATATTCAGAACCTGAGTAAAAAATAAACATGGCTTGATGTAAATAATTGATTTGGTGATAATTCCATAATCTCTTGAATAATATTCATCATATAATAAATAAAATTTATACATCAATTATACTGTTAAATCAAACAACATTTATGGTATGAAAAATGAACGACGTTATATTCATGGACATGGAAAGTCGTATGTACACATGCACATCATTTACATTTTTCATTGATAATAATATAAATAAGGTAATTGTTATTTTAACTTTAAAAAATGATCAAAATATTATTAACATACCAATAATTTTTTGAAAATACATATATATATCATACACAAGATGCGGTGAATAAAAACGATTCACATCACTTCTTGAAAGTGATAGTTCACATGTACGCCCGAAAGACGTTATCATTTTTATGGGTTTGGAAAGTAGGAATGTAATTGATATATTATTATTATATAATGATTAATATGTCATTAATATAACATATTAACATTAATTCATTTATTATAGCTACTCATGGTAGACAGTTATGGAAAAGATTAGATCAATTCGTGGAGGTGATTGTTCACACGTACACATGAACGATTAATTACTTTCCAATTTGATGGAAGTAGAGATGGATTTAGGTGATTATATTAAAAAAAATAACATCTATTTATATTAATGATAATATATTTATTATATCATCATTGTAGGAGGAAACTTTTATGAAGTGGAAGATGAGATAAAATAGATATACTTAAAGAAAACGATACCTCTTCTTTGGTTGATCACCCCGGAAGAACACCTTAACAACTATAAAGATGGGTTATTTTCCAAAAATAAGGACACAAGATTGTCTGGATATATTTTAGGATGTTTTTTGGGATTATTTTCGATGTACCAATTAGTTTTATAAGTGTGATAATTTCATAAGAGTGAGTAGGTTTTTATAAGAGAGGGGAGGGGCACCATTGAAAATTATTAAAATATAAAATAATATAAAATAATTTTTAAATATAAAAAACTCAAAATTGAGTTATGTAAAATATAATATAATTATAGTTCGGATTAATATAATAAAATAGATTTTAGACATGTATTTATATTAATTTAAACATTATCATTTTTGATTTCCCCTTAATTATTCTTTTTTAATTTTAATTATGGTAACAACATTTTGTATATTAAGATGATATAATTTTTATTTATATTGGGTAAATTTCACATAAGTGGATAATCTGTGAATTTTTATACCTTATAAATGTATATTTGTAATTTTAAATTATTTTTTTGATATTTTAAAATTTTGAAAATTTATTATTTTTATCAAATATCAAAAATTCCAATTTTGACATTATCAATTATATTAGTTGTAAATAAAATAACAACAGATATATAATTTTAAAAAAATTAATAGACTTCTACCCTATCATATTCACCAAAATGTTCAAGTATTTCATAAATTATGTAAATTAATATTTATTTTAGTATTTACATTGTCTTTTATTTAATTATTTCATTAAAAAGCAATCAGTGTGTCATTATTGTGTCATAATTAAATTTAAATATTTAATCCATAAAATTTATAAATAATATAAGATTATATAGGTAATAATTTTTTATTTTTAAATATTATTTATAATTTAAGATATCCCCTGTATAACTCCATGTTAAAATTCAACACTTTTTAAAAACAAAAGTGTAAATAAAATGACTACTCATTGAATATAATATTATAAATGAATTAAAGTCATCAAAGTGGGTCTAAAATAGACCCAATGATGATAATGGTTAGGATACACTAATAAAATTAAATTAAGATATTTTCAGGTTATTTTATACTACTATAATAATATTTTTATCTTTATTTACCTGATTTATCTTTAACCGTGGTAATAAAATTTCTTACTAAATTTACTATTCATAATGTGCAAAAATAAAAGGGGCCTATTTAAATAGTTTGTTACATATAATTCCAAAATTGAAATCCTTTTTTACAATTTAAAAAAAAATATATAATTTTCATAATTTAATTAATAATATATCTCGTAGATAGAATAAGAAAACAACTTTTTTAAGTAAAACAATCAAAAGAACACCTAGTTTTTATATCGAATTTTAATGAAAAATATATTTGTGTGACAGAAATTAGATTAAATGACAAAACATAATGTAAATATACTTTAATTTTATTAAAAATGTTATTATAACAACTTATATAAGTTATATGAATTATAGTTTTGAATTAAAATGCTATATTTTTTCACCATTCATTTACAAAAGAATATTGTCATAAAAATACCAAAAAAATTTCCAATGTGATATTTTATGCTCTGATTCTAAATAATAAATTAATTTTACCAAATATAACATATAAAAGTTTAAAAACATATTTAAAATGTGTTTCCATCAAAAGTTCATAAAATTGCATTTTTTTTAATTCATCATTTATCTGAAAAAATTGACTTTTTTCTTATTTCAGGTCTCGAAAACATATAATATGTAATTTAAATATTACATTGAATATATTAAATATAAATTTCATTAATAAAATCCATAATTATTGGTTATATTATTTTATAAACTCACTTATTTTCATTTAAATAGTTTATCAGAAAAACACATCCTTTATATTCAATTGGTTTTTATTTAATTTTCTATTTAATTTGGTAACCAAGGAATAATTTTATAAATATATTTAAACCATATTATAATAATTCAGTTAACATTTTTAATTATCACCATTCTAATTTCTATGTGATAAATACAAATAATAACAATAATAATAATATATTAGTTTTAAGTGTAACTCAGTCTTGTGTGCAATTTATGATTTCAGAGAAACCCATTGGTACGTGTCAGTTATGATATATAAAAAATAGTCCCCATTAAAGTAAAATAAATAAATATTAATAGACATAAAATATTCTTATTCTATAATTATTTGTGATGTTATAGTCTTGTTCAATTTTTTTCCAATTAAACAAAAATATTTATGCATGTGTTGACATATAAATATTCTTGAAAATCAATGAAAATATATATCTATTTATGGATTTTCAAAATAATTTCATTACTGAATTAAAAAAATAAAATGAATAATTAATCAATATTCATAATAAAGACAAAAAATATTCATAAAAACTATAAGTAATGAACTTTCCCTTAAATTTAAAAATACATTTTGAATGAATACTTGTAATTAAAAATAAAAGTAATGAAAATATAAAATCCATGTAACTTCATTAATTATATCATAATTTATATCATCTAATTGATATTAATAAATTTTGATAGATTTCAATTTTTATCATGAAATTTATTGATTAATTCCAAATGGGATTACATTTTTGATCTTATGAATCTGTATAGTATTTCATGGTTTTGGTAAATTTCTTATCTGATATTATGGATAACATTCAAGTAGGTGGGTATAGATGATATATTGGGAGTTGGATTTCAAATTTTAAATTAAAATTTATAGTGAAAGAGAATTTGTTTGAAGAATATCTATCATGTATAAATACTAGGGGATAATTATTTGATATAAAAATATATATGATGGGGAGGAGACAAATCAATGTTTATTTTCTATCATTTTCATTATGAACACAAATTCTTGAAAGAAATATTATTATATTTTCATTAATAAATACATAAACTAAAAATATCAGTGGATTGGTTTTGTTTTTTAGTGTGGTATCTAGTAACATAGTACAATTACATAACCACAAATTCCTCTTTAAATCAAACTTTTCAATTTATTTAGAAGGAAAATATTTTCTGATCTTAAGGAATAGTTTTGTAAAAAAATTTATAAGTTCAATGTTTCAAAAGTAGGAGTATTTTTGTAATTTTATTTCATTAACATAGGGATTATTTTCAGTGGCTGAAGACACTATTTTTCATATAATTTAATATTTATTATTAATTTTCATATTTTAAACCTAACTATTTATTGATATTTAAATTTATTATGAGACATTTATTCACATGTTTTCAATGACTAACAACGGTTATTTTGAACACTAGATGATATTATTGTATTGTGAGGAAATAAATGATTCCATTATAATTCAAGTATGTGGAGAATAATTTTTAACTATTAACCTTGTAAATCTTTATGTTCACATTTTTTAATAAAATTAATAAATCAGAATTTCTTTTAAATTGATTAACCAAACAAAACAATGTTGAATAGAAATTATTAAAACATAACATGGTTATAATAATTATAAAAGGCGGTGAAGGATAACTAATTAGGAATAAGAAAATGTTTATGATTATTAATTCTCCTAATCTTAATGAATAATTTATATGGGACAAAAATATAATTTTATGTAGTGATTCTACATTTTTATCTTGAATCAAATCAACTTATAACTCATCATTTCATTGAAAATAATAAATTTAAAGTCAAAAATATAATTTCAATTTAAAATATACTAATCTAAATTATTATTCTTTCCATATAATCTCTATAACATCATAAAAAATAAATCTCATCAGTCATATAAATCATTATAAATAAGATTTATAAAAAAACTCATAAATCATCATTTTAATAGAATATGATTTCAATTGGAAAAAGTATATAACATAAAATGACCATTGTTTCTTAACCAGTGAAGTGACCACATTTTAGACTTTTAATTAATTTATAAAATATAATGAGTGGCAATTATTTTATTAAGAGAGGATTGTAGTATAAAATATCAACACAACCATCCAAAAATCATTATAAGTACTTTTCAATACATTAGATATAATTATTTATATGAATTAAATTGAACACAATAATATGATTTTAAAATTTTTAATATTAATATTACCATATCATATAATTAAATTATAAACTTTATCTCAATAATTCAATATTATTCCTAATTAATTAATTTCTGACACGGTATCATGTAAAATTAAATTAAGATTCATAAAATTTAATTTTTTAGTCATCATTATAAAGTATTGTATAAATATTAATTCATATTACAAAACTATAACTAGTTTACCATACAAAAATGACTAATATTCTTTATGAGGACTAAAATATATTTCAATTAATTTTTTTCTTTTAAAAATAAATATATTTATTTCATTACATCATATATATTTTTATACTGAAATATTTCAATAAAAATGATAATAAAAAAATTATAGTTTTATCATGATTTTCATTCAAATTAAATCTCACCTCAAGACATTGTGTTGAAATATCTAATTCCCTCACAAGATTGATATTTATATTTCAATAAGATATTATTTTTAGGGAGTATATTAATTGAATCAAAATAGATTTTCCACTGTGAATCAAAATTAATAAATTTCATTATTTATCAATCAATTATTTTAATTTATAATTATAATTATTATTTTGTACACATATAATATTTCTAGAATTATTTTTCTTATATCATTCATAATAGACAAAAATATTTTTTACTCAATCATATAATCTTATAGATTCAAGTAATATACCCAATCTAGAAACCACCGTTATTTCTAATCTCAGGCATCTGGAAATCATAGGTGTCCTCATATTCTATAATTTTAGAACTAGAACACATGGTTAGATCAATAACATGGGGATACAACAAACTCAATCAAATAACTATTAATAATTAATAAAAGGGGTAACTATTATAAAGAACCAAACTTTTCATACATAAATACAACATCATATTTGTAGAATATTCATCACATATAAGCACATTCCATTCAATTATAAAATATTTTATTGATATAATTTAAAATGTTTGTAAAATAATGTTTTTTATTAATTAAAAACATAAAATTGATAAATAATGTTTTTTTAAAATCAGAATGAATTGACCAAATTTAAATAATTTTTTTCATGACGTTTCTAGAGAATAAAAATCCAGGAAGAAACAAAAATAGAAATTAAAAAATGCTCTTAATATTAACAAAGTATGAAATTATAGATGTAAAGAATGATACTAAGGTAATAAATGTTATAATGACTGGATGTTAGTGGTTTTACATAATTTTTTAATGAAACATTCTTATGAAGTCAAACAATTTATTGATGATAAAGAATGTTTGAAAAAGTAGGGATAAACTCACAATTTATTATTTTTATAGAATAGAGGTGATTATTTCTCCCATACATAGAGTTCAATTCCAATTTTTTACAAACATATAGATTTTTTAGTGTTTTCCTATGAAAAATAATCATTCAAATGTTTTGAATTAGAGGAAAAAGAGATGGGGTTTTTTGAAGTAGTTGAGTTTGTACAAGTTTTGAGAAGAAAATAAGTGGATAAAAAATCATAAATAGACTTACATTAGATAATACCTTTTTGATGATGACTATTATAATGACCAGTGGAGAATTTTGAGACAAATATTTTCATATAGATATATTTTAAGAATTTATATAGCTATTGTCGTTATGTTCATGTGATTTAGTAAAATGTGGATGAAATAAACCATGGAAACGTATTTTTGTTTAAAGTATTTGAGAAATGATGAGGGGGAAAGAGTATTTAGTAACATACATAGATTTTTGGATCATCCTTTTCCAGATATGATATACGTAATGAATATTGAAGAGGATTTAATGGGAAAAAGTTGTTTAAATGAAGATATTTCTAAAAGTTATAAAATCTCATCATTGGAATCAGATAAGGATAACCTAACATAGAATAAAAACCAAAAATAAGATAAATTATATCCATGAAATAAAATTTTAGTATATTTATAAATTCTGAGTATTATGAAAACGAAAAAAATGATGAAAATGTAATACTATATGACGTTAAAATGTTCCAACGAGAGAGAGATGGTTGTTGTAACTGAATCCTTTAGATGTTACAATAATTTACATAACCATATTTTGTAAATCAAGAATAATGGATAAAATAATATTTAGTTTCTCTTTAACTGGTTCAATAATATAAAATAGAGATATATGAGTTTCGTTTCAGATAATAATTTTTAATTCTGAAGTTGTGAAGTGATGATGGAAGGATGATTTAATGGATTTAAGAACATTTGAAAAAATATCTCCCAAAAATTCATGATATATAGGTTTTATAGGCATTATTATTGGGGATTCTCTCAATCTCTACTTTTACAGTCCCCCTTGATTTCTCTTTCTTCTTGTTCCTCTTAATTTCTTTTCCTCTGTTAATATAATTTTATATTGAATTGAAAAATCATGTTTTCATATAGAAGAAGAGTTCTCGACATAAGGTTTTTTTATTAAAAGAATTCAATAGATGTTAGTTAAGAATACTGAATAGAAGATTATTGGATGGGGTTTCTATACACAATATTAGTAAGGAAATAATTTTTTTTTAAATTCATAATGTTTTTGTCCTGAAAAATTTCAGATGAAGAATATTATATAGAAATTAGAATATACTGGTACACTTGAAAGGCACCGACCATATTGAGAAATTGGATAGGGTAATCAGAATAAATTTTCATATCATAATTCCTAGAGATGATCTAAAAAAGATAGATTTTTGGAAGATCATGTTTTTTATGACAAAATTTTAAACTGGAATGAGTCAGTATAATCATACTTATATAGAGACATAAATACTTTAATGGTATTTGACAGAAAACTTATTGTTGGAACCCATAATTTTTCATCCTTCACATTGCCATGAAATATTCAAGTAATGTGATGACCATGGAAAAATTTATGTAATTTTCACGATGTACTTTGAAATTACTTACTTTAAGGAATTGAAATCATTGGAACTATAACGACCCGGTATTTCATAGTATCTAATCACATTATAGTAATTCAATAGCTTGCGCAACATGCAACACCGAGTTCGAGCGCACCACGACTTACCAAACTAACAATTCAAAAAGATGTTATTAATAGTATTAACTATATTTTGAATTTAGTATACTTTGTATAATTTTATAATATATGTTATGTGTTTCTTAGACATAATATAAGAACAAATTCATTTATTTAGTTAAAAGAAGTATTTTTCAAAAATTTCAATTTTACCTCATTTTAATCGTGAATGCTTTTTAAATCCAATATTTAAAAATTTTATATATTCAATTTAATGTAATTACATTCTTCTTCAAAATTGGGACATAAAAATTTAGTTTGGATAAATTTTTGATACTTTACTGATGACATTCATATTTTGATGAATAGTAAAAAATAAACAAATTTAATTGATAACAACTTTTTTAGTCAAAATATTTTTGTGTGTTATATTATGAATTTGAGTGGTTTTAAAGTATAATTAGATTATATTTTTATCATTTAATATAATTTAGTTCATTGGATTAAATTTCACATTTAAATTGTACATAAACACATGTCAATCTTTTCATAGTTTTTACATCTTAAAAACCCGCTTTCTTGTTTTAAAAATGGGAATTAATTTTAAATTAATTAATTAAAGTCATATGTTAATAATTTTCTAAAATAGAAATCATTTCTAGATTCATAATATAAAAATTATTTTATGGTAAATGTTTGGTATTTTTCTGAAATCATTCAATTTTTGACGAATACTGAAAAACACTGCGTTATTGTTTAAAATTGAATTTTATTTAAATTATTATTATTATTTTTTTTATATATTTTAAAGCAAAAATAGATACATAATACCTATATTAGTTCAATGTAATTCATTAAAGTAATTTTATAATATGATTAGATGAATAAAAGTATATTAAAAATTTTAACCTCTTTTACCAACCTTCTAGGTACATTTACAAATTTTTATAAAACATAATTTTACCGCATTTGTGAGTTGAATTTCAAAAATACAAGTGAAAATGTTGAAATTAGTAAGTAATATTTGGTTTGATTGGAATAAATTATTTTTTGGTGAATAGAAACTTTTGAATTTTATTTACCACGGTTAAAAGAAAATTGGGTAATTAAAGGTAAAAATGATATTATAATTACCCTAACACATTTCCTAATTATATTGGATAACTTTATTTCGACAAAAAGCAACCATATGAATAAAAAATAATCACTTTGTTCAAATTTAATTATATTAGGACTTTTACTATTATTTTATTTAAAGAATAGTTAAATGTGTTAAATTCAATGTTTAATAACTAAACCATATTTAATATAGGTTAATACATAAGATAAATTATTATATAAATTTTAATTAGAAATAAAAAAATATTTCCTACATCATGGTATTTTATTAATAATTTTTAGACATTACATAATTAAATTTATTTATGAAGCAATGATGATGCATTAATTACCGTATTAATGAAATATTAAATAAATTGACATTATAAATACCCAAATAAATGTAAATTGAGAAATTTGATGAATTAAACGAATTTTATAGGTTAAAATGACATTTTATGGTTGATTTAATTATTTTTTTCAAAGAAAAAATGTTTTTTTGACTTTCACAAAAATGAAATACTAAATAGTGTCAAAATTGTCGTAAATGTGTTTTTAAAACAATACTATATTATTAAATGAAATAAATATTTTAATAATCTAAGTATCTCCCAAAATACTTATATAATGATATATATATCATTAATGAACTACTTCAGGTTCTCCTGGCATTTTATAGTATGTTTATTAACCATGTAATATAAAAATACAAAAAGACGTTGTAAAAGTTAAACTATTTAACTAAGAGGTAAAACTAAATGATAAGGTTAATATGGTAACCTAAACTGGTATAAAAACTATTGGATGAGAATATTTAGACCCATAACCACCTTATCAATGAAATAAATCAATTTGAAGTCATTATAAACCGAAAATGATTTTATAATAAAATAATATTTCAAGATTTTCTTAAAGTGACTCTCCACTCTTTTACAAAAGGGTACTTCCACTTATTTCAAAATCACAACTCCAAAGACAATAGGCTCAGCCACCCATTACTCAAATTTCCTAATAACTAACTTCAGTTAATCATAGAGGCCTTACTTTTATTTTATGGAAATCTATGTAGCCCTTTTGATCAAATCAAAAAGAAAAACCTGAATAAATGGTAATTACTTCATCACCTATTTCAAAGTTCATTTCTCCTTCCACCTACTCATTCATTGATTATTTCCATACTACAATAATAAATATGGAAACCTCTATATTCATATATGTTATTATAAATATGGTATAACCATATTAATTATTCTATACATCCTATGTATGACAAAGTATCAATTCATGTGTACGCAGGGCTTACCGTGTCTACGTCGTGGTGTAATTTGTCATTAAACAGTTCATTATATAGATTTGTATAATAATGACTATAACTGATGTAATAAAAAATATAACATGTTAATTATTAGTTATATATAATATACCATCCAAATACATATTATTTCACCATAAATATAATGATATCGTCGCTCATGCGTATGTACGGCTCACCGTCTCCACGACGCGATGAGATTCATTTCCATGTTCACCATTCAATGATGACTATAAAAATATATATTATTAATAAGTATGTAATATATGAAATGATAATGATAATATAAATATATATATATATATATCTCAATCACTTACTTCTGTTCAATACGATATGAAAACGGAAACAACGTTTATGCGTACTTATGGCCTACCGCCTCCATAAACAGTGTCTTCAACTACATATATAAATCTATTATACATATTTATATTGTGAATATTTTTTATAAATAAATATTTTTTTATATTACGAAATAAATTGAATCATGATACAAGTGATACGATCATGAATGACAAGTTAAATCATGTACGATAGAAAAAGCGATTATTACATGAAATATTATTTTAAAATAAAAATCATTATTAAATGTTTAGAATAAATACATAAATGAATAAAGTAGTAATTCATAAATATGAATATGGTTCTTGTATAATTTAATAACAAACTATTTTCATTATAAAAGAGGTTAAACGTACCCTCGACCAAAGGATAGTACAAGGTTAGGGTTATTTTCTCAATCTCATTATTATCCGAGATTTTTATCTGTAAGTATCTACTAGAAAATAAATATCATCTATGTCCATGGTTCATTAAAATGTTTTAAAATGGAATATTTAATGTTTTTATAGAATGGGATCTTTAAATAGATCATCATTTTAATTTTTTTAATGATTTATTTTTCTAAATTGTTTAATTAATGTCCTTGTTTTGAAAATTATTTTAAGGATTTATTTATGTAGACATGATTGTTTTAAAGTGTTCATTTCATTCAAAAGTTTCAAAGTGTTTTGGAACACTTTTATTCAAAAATATATTTTAAATGGCTTCCATTATAAATTGTGGAACTTTTAATTGATTTCTAGAAAAGATGTATTTCTCTAAAAGTGTTTTATTTATTATTGTCAACTATGTCAACATCCTCTATTGGATATTATTCTTGATTGAGGTGGATTTACTATAATACAATCTTCCATATTTTATTGAATGAAGTATAATATGTATGTGTAAAACTAGAGATTTTATAAGATATATTATTTTTAATTTATTTCACATCATCTGTTGTACGCTACACCAAGATGATCTTGCGTTATACGCAACACTGTATTAGCTTGCAGTATACGCAACAATAATCTTGGATCGTGTTACACACAATTTCATGTTTGTTTCATAGTAGTTATTCTATGCAACATTGACTGTATATATATATATTCAATGTATAAATGAAATATGGTTGGATTTTGTTATACGCAACAACAAATGAGTCATTCACTACACAGAACCCTGACTTGACGTTCATTACATGCAACCGCGACCTTCTTCAAAGCATGTGTTGTACGCAATACCGGGTTTCACTAATCAAATATATATGGTTATAATATTATAATAAACTAGCAGTTATGAATATTATTAACTAAATTTAAAATTTATAATATTATTATTCATCTTACACATTTTCTGGAACATGGTATGAGAATGAAATAAATTTATCGGGTAAAATAAGTATTTATAAAAAAAATGCATTTTTTTCTGCTTTGTAATGGCGCAACAATTTTAAATATAATTTTTGACAAGTTTATAAGTTCAATTTTACAAAATAAACATATTATTTTGAATCAAGATATAAAAATTTACATTGGTTAATGTTTTGATATTTTTCTAACAGCGTTCTTATTTTGATGAATAGTAAAAACACGCTAAATTTTACTTAAAAACAACTTTTTTCATCACAATAATTTATATGGTTAAATTATAATATTGAATGGTTTTAAAGTATAAATAGAATAAATTTTTTCCATTTAATATAATGTATGTCATTTTCATTTATTTTACATTAAATTTGCAGGTTAAATCAATTCAATCTTTTGCAATGTTTTAAACAAAAGCCCGTTTTTTTCTACATCAGGATTAATTTTAAATTAATTACTAAAACTTCCATGTTTTGAATTTTGAAAAATTTATTCCATATTAGAATTCAGTGGGTCAAAATTATGTTAATATGTTACTTTTATTATTTTGATATTATGAATAATAACTACTGTAATTTTTATTTACTTTCGTTAAAGATAAATAGGGTAATTAAAGGTAAACCTAAGGTTATAATATTATACGAACACATTCCAAAATTATATAGGATGACTAAAAGTCTCCCATATAACCTAAGGGTCGGATTAGATTCATTTTATGGACTTTTGACCCTGAAAATAATTTAATTATTATTAAAACCAAAGAAAGTGACAACATGTCACTCAATTAAAGCTTATAAGTATAATAATTTTAATTTATTGATAAAATTCATGAAACATAGAACATGAATAGTATCCAGAAATTTAATAAAATTATCTACATCATGGGAATTTATTTAGAATTTTTATGTAAAAAATAATTATCATTAAAGGTGACACAATAGTAATGTTGAAATTATTTTATTGATTGAAATATCAAATAAATTGTTTTAAAAAAATTAAAATAAATATTATATAAATTATTTAATGATCTCCATCAGTTTTATTAATAAATATGAATGTTATAAATATTTTAAAGATTTTAATTCAAACATATCTTCTGTGAGGATTTTATTTAAATTTGAATAAATGAATAGTGTCAAAATTGACACTGTTGTTATTTTATATAAATAACATAATATAAACTTGTTTACAAATCACAAAAATATTTAAAAATAATACATTAAAATTTATATGGTCTAAAATGTCATAAATTATCCAAATATGGACAATTCACAACCCATAAGTAATTATTTATAAAAATTTAAAATTTAGAATCTTATTACCACAAATAAAATTAAATAGATTAAATAAGGATAAATCAAGTTGATAATATTTAAAATATTTTTCCAAAATGTATAAATTTGATTATTTGATGATATTACAACCATATATTACCTCATATCCGAATTTGAGTCACATTGGAAGTTTTTATGTGGGGTTTGAGTTTATTATAAATTAATATTTTCGAGGTTTCCAAAGGTGCCCCTCTCCTCCCTTATAAAAGGGCACCTCCTCCCTCTCCTCTTCACAACACATTGAGCCTTCAAGCGTGGCCAAACACTTACCATTTATCTTCTACACTTCCCAAGAAACATTCTGGAGGTTGTGGTCTTCTCAAAAGACCAACTCTAGTCCCTTAAGATGAAGCTTAATGGATGTGCGTCGAAGAAGAGGTAATCTCTTCTACTGATTCTTTCAAGTTTCTTTCTTATTCAACTTCCACTTCATTAGTTGTTTAATTGTAAATTAATAAAATCATTATCACTAATATACTTATATGATATTATAAATATGATACTACCCCATATCACCTTCTATCCATCCTATGGGAAATGAAATCACCGCGCGTGCGTACGTACGGAATACCATCTCCACGAACGCGATGAGATTAATTTTCCATGATTAGCCATCAATGTATGATTAAAAAGTATATATAATAAATAATAATGAACTATATTACATAATAATGACACTATATTTATGTACATATTTTTTTCATTTACTTAATTCCATTCAATTCAATACAGAAATGAAAATATCGAACATGCATATGTACAGCCTACCGTCTCCATGAACGATGTATTTAATTCTATTTATCAATATATGATATATATTTATATGCTTAAATCATGGTTCCCTATGGTGGCTGAGTCCTCGGCCATCCTCCAGGGGATTCTTTTTGCCCGTTCAAAATGTTAGCCCAAGATCCTGGTGGAGTCCGATTGCCTCGAAGTGGGGAACGCTATCTCAACAAAAGATGAGGATTCCAAACCTCATGGCCTCATCATGAGGAATATTTGGTCCCTGACTGATTATTTTGATGCATGAAAATTTTCGTTTATCAGAAGATAGGGTAATTCGAGAGCCCATCATTTGGATCACTTTGGGAAATGTTGGGGTGATCGTTCTTGGATGAACTCCTTCCCTGATTAGCTTTGTAATCCTGGTTTCCTTGATCCGTAATTTATCTATTCCGTTCAAAAAAATATGTTGAATATATATTATATATAAATCATGTTTTACATTTTGGAATTAAGTAAATATGGATATGAGTAATAATATCAAGAACAACAAATCAAAAAACTTACAATAAATGAAACAATTTTACCCCAAACGCTATTTTAACATGAATTTCCAAAAGAACGGGTAATATAAAGTCATAAGTGAACCATATATGATATCATAAAAATTAATTTGATTTTTTAATAAGTCAATGAAATTATTTAAATCATTATACAAGAGGTCCAGATGCATACAACGTATATTGGACATAAGCTAAGGGATAATTATGAAAATTTCATTTTTATCTGAGATTTCTTATACGTAAGTATTTAATAGGGTTATGTTTATCATCCTTGTCCATGTTTTCTAATAAAAATTCATAATTTTTTACTATTCTTCCATGTATTTTTAAAGTCAATTTTACCCTTTGTTGACCTTTACCACATTGTATTGAAGGAATCCTTCATTTGTTTACCATATAAGTTACTTTATGACTTTTCTGGATAAAGTACGAGAAGAATGTTTTTTAACTTATACGACATGAAAGGATTTTTATGATTATATAATACCTTATTTCCAAGAAGCTTACTTTACATGTTTTCATGATTAATTTCAAAAAATTACTTTTCTTTTAAAATTTCAGGGAATTTTTTGAAAAGAAAATGAGTTTAAAGACGAAAGCATATTTTCCTCAAGAATTCATTTCATGTGTTTTGTCAAAATCATTTTTAATATAAGATTGAATTATTTCATATGTGTATGTTTCAAGTATAATGTCTCTATGATTTACATGGTTTCACTTTTTGTTATGATGAAATAATATCCATTTTTTATATGGATTATGTTATGATGGGATGATGTTTATGAAACCCAATTTATTATTTGGGTAATGATGAATGATTTATGTTTGTGTTGTGGAACAAGTAAGAATGATTTCATTATGAGATGGGTGGGACCTATATATCCCTCCAATGCATTGGGTGAAGATTTATATCTCATGAGATAGACATGGCTCGAACATCAAGTTAATCTGGTTTGGTGATACAGGACTGAAATGAGGAGTGAACTCGACTCAGTAAGGGACTTTGCCCCTTAAGATGGTCTTGGAAGCAATGCCTTGGATACAATTGAAATCATATCATGTTCATAATAGTTTTCCGCAACTATATGTTTTATTCCCATGCTATTTTATCATGATTGATGTTCCCTTATGATATATGCATTATGTACTTCCAAGATATATGTATTTTCAAAAGATTTTGATGTCTAGATTTTATGTTCAAGTTTTTTCATTCAAATGTTTATGGATTGTTTTATGTTCTCTATGTTTACCCTTACTGAGAATTTGAGATCACCCTTTCTATGTTTTCTTTTCCCTGGGATATAAAGAATGTTTTTAGTAAGAAAACAAAAGGGGGAGATCTTTATGGGAGATGTTGAAGATCTTTCACCATGATTAGAAGATTATGTTCCAACTTTCCAAGGACACTAAACGATTATGGTCCTTTGGTTTCTTTTTCTATGTATTAAGTATTTGGAAAAAGTAATGTAATGTCTATGTACGTCAAGCTTCGGGTCTCTATAGTTGGTATCAGAGGAATGGTTTAGTCAACCATTGGAAACTAGGATGCGAGTACTTTAGTGAGGTCCCTAGAGATATTTATAAGGTATGTCTAGGGATGTCCCTAAAATTATGTATAAGTATAGGTTATAGTCTAAGAATTACGGTAACAATATTAGAATTAAACCGAAGATGTTAGATATTGAAGGTATTATCCCTTAATTATATTGTTTTCCTAGCCTTATGTTTTCCTCTTACACTATTCTTTTTGGGTTTTAGATGATGGATGGAACCCGAAGGAATAGTATTGATCAATGTAATGAACAATGAAATGATTGTCCCCCCGAACAATCAAATTTTATGGGAGATGGAGTGAAAAATCATATTGTTATACTTAAACAAGCTATGAATCATTCTAGACTTCCAAATGACCATATAAGGGAACAATATTATATTGATTCCTTCATGAGGATAAGTCCACATTCATTAAGTAGGTCTTCTGATCCACTTGTTGCTGAAAAATGGATCAGTACCATTGAAAAGATATTTTCCATACTTTAATGTTCAGAAAATGAAAAATTCATTCTGACTGTTTACTGTTTATAAGGTGAAACAGACCAGTGGTGGGAACCAATTATGAATATAAGGCCCCAAGATGAAATTGAATCGATGGAATGGGATGAGTTCAAGAACATTTTTTTCAATAAGTTCTTATCCAGTATTCTACGAACAAACATGGAAAATGAGTTCCTTGAGCTTATGTAAACGGATGATGAATCTATTGGTATATACAAGGAAAATATTACAAGGCTTTCATGGTATGCATCTGGATTTATCATCCAACCTGAAAGTAAAGTTGATCGATTCTTCAGTGGCTTAAAACCAAGTCTTCGATGGAAATTAGATATAAGAGACTTCTGTAGCTATGATGAAATTGTGTGTTGTGCTATCAAGGTAGAACTGGATGTTGGTGTTAAATATTCATCTCATGGTTTTGACAAAAAAATGAAAGATGGAGTTCAAGAAGAAATCTCAGCACAATGGTGAAAAGAAGATGAATATTTCTTTATGGTCAAATTGTGGAAAGAAGCACGGTGGATATTGCCTAAAAGGTAATAGAAACTGATTTATGTGTGGAAAAGAAGATCATCGAGCAGCTGATTGTCGAAGTAATGGAAAAACTTTAGCTAATGACGTGAATAGATAAAGGACTACAGGGAACACTCCACCAACACTTCAATGCATCAAGTGCAAGGAAATGGGGCATTATACTAATCAATGCCCTAATCCAAGGGTTAATGATGATCAAAATCAACAACCTTTTAATGAAATGGTCAATGGAAAATCACATGTGATCACTATTAGCAATGTTGAGTATGACAACGATGTGGTGGAATGATTATGTGTTTATGTAACGGGATTCCAAAATAATGTTGTGGAATCTCATTTATAGTATTGTGGAATATTGGAATATCTTTGTAATGCTTTGTTGTGGTTTATGATAATTATATGGTACCGGTAACAATGAAAATTGATTAAAATATTTTTGGAAAGTAAATCATATGCGCATAATGAAGGGATAAGGATAAACTAATGTTAATGAGCTCACGACTGATATAAGGACAAAGTGATATCATGGTTTGAGTGTATTTAAATTTTGGGATTTTGGTATGTTGAAAGAGTTTCCTTTTTGCAGTATTCATGTTTTCACAATGGTTATATTGTAATTCTTGTTGCAAGAGAGTACAAGATTAAGGTATTCACATGTTTGGAATGCGATGAACAAGATATATATTTTGATATATGGGGGACAATGATGGTATTCACATGATTGGTTAATGAAATTTCTTGTAGTCATTTTCTTTATACAATGAGATTGGATAGAAGTATTTCTGATAATCCTAAAGGATTGAATGCATTATGTTGGACAAAAGATAGTATTGTTTAAGGATTGAATTTTTTTCGATATTATTTCTGTAATGTTATAATAGTGAAGTTTTAGAAACAAAAAAGACAACTTGCACGATGGGAGACAACCCGTCGTGTCAGACAAGGTTGCAGGAATTGAACCCACAACCGAAGTGTGACATGCCTTTATTTCCTACCATTGGCCTACAAGAAGTCCTCGTTTAGTAGATACTAGTTTTATTAAGTGGTATGATAGATGAAGTATAACTCTATTTTTGGAATCATATATGATCAACCTCACCATAGATGGACTTATTTGTATTTGATACTGTTTGTTATCCTTTTGTTTGAGACATATGGAATGACCCATCATTCCATCACATGATCTACTAACACTTCAAGAATGACAAATTCAACTTCATTTCTTTAAGAGATGAAGTGGAAATTGTTTAAGGCACGAACAACTTTGAGATTATACCGAAATAAAGTAAGTATTTCTTCTAATTAAAATTATTCAACTTTAGGGAAATGATCTTGAAAACCAAAAATGTTGTCCTAGTGCCATTATTTTTTATGAATCAGATGGTACCTTAGATAATCACAGATTTATGGCTTTGTGATTGTTGGATTTTTCATAACCATGTTTTCTACCACTCTCCATCTGAACGTGATGGTTAGTTCTCTCTTCCATATCAATATTTTCACCTATGTTCTCCTATGTGGAAACCAAGTGATGAGTTAATTTGGGAAACTGATATGTTTAATACTTCACTTTTTAAAATTATGTTTTAGAATTCCTTTTTATGATGTGGGTTTCTATGAAAGAAACATTCAAGTAGTAAATGATTTATAACCCTGACGAATTTCGAGGCGAAATTATTTTTAAGGGGCGTAGAATGTAACAACCCAAGATTTTATATGATATATTATTTATAATTTGATTCATATATTCAGTTGAATGATACACCAAGATTATCTTGCGTTATACGCAACACTGTATTTGCTTGCAGTATACGCAACACTAATCTTGGATTGTGTTACACACAATTTCAAGTTTGTTTGATAGTAGTTATTCTACGCAACATTGAGTGTATATATACATATATATTCAATTTATTAATGAAATATGGTTGTATTTTTTTATACACAACAACAAAGGAGTCATTCACTACACGCAACCCTGATATTGCTTGCATTACACACAATCGCGACCTTCCTCGATAGCGTGTGTTGTACGCAATACCAGGTTTCACTAAACAACGATATATGGTTATAATATTATTATAAAATAGCTTTTATGAATATTATTAACTAAATTTTTAATTTTATAACATTATTATTCATCTTACATATTTTCTAGAATATGGTATGAGAACAAAATAAATTTTTCGAGTAAAATAATATTTGTCAAAAAAATTGCAGTTTTGTCGCCTTTTAGTGGCACATCCATTTTAAGTATAATTCTTGACAAGTTTATAAGTTCAATTTTACAAAATAAACTTCTTATTTTGAATCATGTTATAAATATTTACATTGGATAATGTTTTGGTATTTTTCTGACAACGTTCTTATTTTGATGAATAGTAATAACAGGCTAAATTTTACTTAAAAACTACTTTTTTCATCCCAATAATTTATGTGGTTAAATTATAATATTGAATGGTTTTAAAGTATAAATATAATATATTTTTACCATTTAATATAATGTATGTAATTATCTATGATTTTACATTAAATTCATAGGTTAAATAAATTCAATCTTTTGCAATGTTTTAAACAAAAACCCATTTTTTCGACAATGTGATTAATTTGAAATTAATTACAGCAACTTCTATGTTTCAAATTTTGAAAAATGGATTCTATATTTGAATTTAGTGGGTCCAAATTCTGTTAATTGGTTACTTTTATTTTTTTTTGATATTATGAATAGTAACTACGGTAATTTTTATTTACATTAGTTAAAGATAAATCAGGTAATTAAGGGTAATCCTAAGATTATAAAATTACCCTAACACATGCCAAAATTATATTGGATGACTAAAGGTCTACCCATATAATCTGAGGGTTGTATTAGATTCATTTTATGGACATTTGACCATGAAAATACTTTAATTATTATTAAAACCAAAGAAAGTGACAACATGTCACTCTCTTAAATCTTATAAGTATAATAATTTTAATTTAGTGAAAAACATCATGAAACTTAAAACATGAATAGTCTATAGAAAGAAAATATAATTATCTAAATCTTTTAAATTTATTTTGAATTTTTATGGATTGAATTATTATCATTAATGGTGACACAATAGTGATGTTGAAATTATTTTATTGATTGAAATATCAAATTAATGGTTTTAAAAGTATTAAATTAAATATTATTTTAACTATTTAATGTGATCTATTAGTTTTACAGATAAATATGACATGTTATGAATCTATTAAAGCTTTTAGTTCTAACATATCTTCTGTGAGGATTTTATTTAAATTCAAATAAATGAATAGTGTCAAAATTGACACTATTACCATTTTTTTAAAATAACATAATATAAAATAGTTTAAAAATCATAAAAATATTTAAAACTTATAAAATAAAATTTATATGGTCGAAAACTTCATAAATTATCCAAATATGGTTAATTCACAACACATATGTAATTATTTATAATAATTTAAAATTTAGAATCTTATTACCACAAATAAAATTAAATAGAGTAGATAAGGATAAATCATGTTGATAATGTTTAAAATAATTTCCCAAAATGTCTAAATTATATTTGTTGATGATATTACAACACTATATTACCTCATATCTGAATATGAGTCACTTTGGAAGTTATTATGTTAGGTTTGAGTTTATTATAAATTAATATTTTTTAGGATTCCAAAGGTGCCCCACTCCTCCCTTATAAAAGGGCACCTCCTCCATCTCCTCTTCACAAAATTTTGAGCCTTCAAGCTCAGCCAAAACCTGAATATTTCTTTTCTAAAATTACTTAGAAACATTCTAGAGGTTCTGGTCTTCTCAAAAGACCATCTCTAGTCTCTTAAGAGGAATCTTAAAGGAGGTTCGTTGAAGAGGAGGTAATCTCTTCTACCAGTTCTTTAAATTTTTTTCTTCTTCAACATCCTCTTATTTAATTGTTTCATTGTAACGTAATGGAATAATTATCAGTAATATACTGATATGATATTATAAATATTAAACAACCCCATTTCACCTTCTATCCATCCTATGGAAAATGAAATCACCGCCTGTGCCTACATACGGAATACAGTCTCCACGAACACGATGAGATTCATTTTCCAGGATTAACCATTCAAGTGATTAAATATATATATAATAAATAATAATGAAAGATATTACATAATAATGATACTGGACTTATGTACATATATTTTTCAATTACACAATTCCATTCAATTCAACAAGGAAACGAAAACAACATTCATGCGTACGTACGACCTACTGTCTCCATGAACGGTGTATTTCATTCCATTTATCGATCTATCATATATATTTATATGCTGAATATATATTATATATAAATCATGTTTTAAATTCTGGAATTAAGTAAATCATGATATGAGTAATAATATCAAGAACAACAAATCTAAACACGTATGATAAATGAAATGATTTTACCCAAAACGCTACTTTAACATGAATTTACAAAAGAATATGTAATATAAAGTCATAACTAAACCTTATATGATATCAAAAAAATGAATATGATTCTTTAGTAAGTCAATTAAATTATTTAAATCATTATATAGGAGTTTAGGATACATACAAATCATATCGGACATAAGGTAAGGATAATTTTGCAAATCTTATTTTTATCTGAGATTACTTATACGTAAGTATTTACTGGGGTTATGTTTATAACCCATGTCCATGTTTTCTAAAAATGTTTTCATAAAATTTTTACTATTCTTCCATGTATGTTTAATGTCATTTTTATCATTTGTTGACTTTTACCACATTGTATTGAAGGAATCCTTCTTTTATTAACCATATAAGGTACTTTTTGACTTTTCTGGCAAAAGTACAAGAATAATATTTTTTTAACTTATACAGTATGGATGAATTTTTACTATTTAATAATACCTTATTTTAATGAAGCTTACTCTACAAGATTTCATGACTATTTTCAACAAAATCCTTTTCATTTTAAATTTCATGGAATTTTTTTAAAAGAAAATGAGTTTAAAGAAGAAAGGATATTTTCCTCAAGAATTCATTTCAAGTGTTTTGTCAAAATCATTTTCCATATAAGATGGAATTATTTCATATGTGTATGTTTAAAGTATAATGTCTCTATGATTTACATGGTTACACCTTCTTTTTGATGAAATGATATCAATTTTTTATTAGGATTTATTATGATGGGATAATGTTTATGAAACCCAATTTATTTTTTGGGTAATGATGAATGATTTATGTTTATGTTGTGGCACAAGTAAGAATGATTTAATTATAAAATGGGTGGGACATATATCTCCCTCCAATTAATTGGGTAAATATTTATATCTCATTAGATATACATGGCTAGAATGACAAGTTAATCTGGTTCAGTGATACAGGACTGGAACGAGGAGTGAACTCGATTCAGTAAGGGACTTTGTCCACTAAGATGGTCTTGGCAGCAATTCCTTGGATACTATAGAAATCATATCATGTGCTTAATGGTTTTCCACAATTACATATTGTATTCCCATGATATTTTATAATGATTGATGTTCCATTATGATATATTCCTTACGTACTTCTAATATATATGTCTTTGCTCAAAATTTTGATGTTTATATTTTATGTTAATGTTTTTGCATTCACATGTTTATGGATTGTTTTAGGTTCTCTATGTTTACGCTTACAGAAAATTTAAGCTCACTACTTTTATGTTTTCTTTTCTCCAGGATATAAAGAAAGGTTTTAGGTAAGAAAAGAAAAGGGGATGATATTTATGGGAGATGATGAAAATATTTCCCCATGATTAGAAGATTTTGTTCCATGTTTCCAAATACACTAAACTATTATGGTTCTTTGTTGTCTTTTTTTGTTATTTATTAAGTATTCCGCAAAAGTAATGTAATTTCTATGTATGTCAAGATTCTGGTCGCAACAGTTTGACTATGAATGTGCAATTTTATACTATTCATTATTTATGGTTAAAATATTAACATTTTGTATGCTATTTTTAAAACAAATGATTATGTTATGATTCAACCTTTTCAATTGAGGAATGTATTGGACTTATTGAGTGACAGGTAGAACCTGCTATAGCTCCTCGATGCATCAGTAGGTCTCATGAAACTAACTAGTGTCTTGGCACAAATCCTTGAAAAAATATTTATTTTTAGTCTTGGGACGAGAGCATTATGCATTTAATCATTATGAAATTATCTATTGATATTACATGTGTTTATTCGACTAGTAGAATATATATGTGAATAAGAAAATAGAATTATTTTATTTATCTTTTACATATTTTTCATAAGTTTATGTTTAAAAGGATTTTGATAAATTATCATACATTTTCTTCAATGATTATGCTTATTTATGATAGTTTTCTCTATATTTTTATCCTTATTAAGCATCTGACCTCACCCCATTCTTATGTTTTATTTTTCCCATGATTCGAAAAAGTTTGTTATGATTGATATTAAAGGTTAAGCTAGTGGAACAATCGAATTCTCAAAGGATTATTTATTTTTTGTTTTATTTTATAAATTTCAATGTAACATTCATATATTTAATCTATTTTCCAAGTCTGCTAAACTGAGCGGTCCTTCAAGACTTGATTTATTGTAAACATAAAAATGTAATAAATTGATACACTAAGTCCGGGTAAATGGGTTCTGGAAATTATAGTATATATCAGATGATGTTTAACAACAACCTCGTAAATAGAATTATATAAAATCTGATTTTTAAATATTACCCTAAGATATAATTTAAAAAATTATTATAGAATAACTTCCTAGAAATTTGGTAATGTATATATTTTGAGAGTTTGACAAAAAATACATCCATATCTGGATACGAGTACGTAAAGGTGGCTCTGGCACAAATGTACCTAGGAGTGAAGACACCTACAAGTTGTTTCGGGCTTGACCCGAGGTATCCCGATACACAACAACGGTCCTTACTACACTCTTTGTTACAACACCCCCATGGGATATACATAGGATAATTCAAATTGTTTTTACAAACCATTATAATGGATTTATGAGTAATTACCTCCTCAAAGAATTTTTTTTATGATTATGTATTATATTCATAAATTGTACAATTTATGTTAGGTATTTTACAAGTTTGGAATTATACATTGTGATTCATAAACTAACCTATTGTATTATATTGCTTATGAATGGTGCCCAGTAGAAAGAATGAGAACTCCAACAATAAGGATGATCCAAATAGTAAGAAAGATCATATATTTCCTGGTTTTAAGCCAACATTTAGAAGGGAAATAGTATCCAGTGTATTCTCATCTTGGGAAGAAATTGTATCACGTGTTCATAAGACAAGTAATGAATTCTCCAAGTACTATGGATTTAAAGGGAACCTAGAGAAGAAAATAATAGAAGATAGAAAGATGGATAAAGGGAATAAGGGAAAGAATGATTTTCCCATATGTGATAACTATAGATAGAATCACCTTGGTAAATTATTTAAGGAAATGAATGTTTGTTATATGTGTGGAGAAAAAAGGACACAATTTACGTTATTAAAAGGGTATGAAAAAGGTTTCCAATGTACAATGATTCATCTTCAAGGAGTTGGGACACTACACGAATCAATGTCCTAATCATTTGAGTATACTGCAAATGATACTATTGGATAATAATCATGTTTTGATATTGTCATAGATGAAGAGGAATTACTAGTGTTCTTGTGTTGATATTAAATAATTCTGTTATTTGAGTATTGTATCAACGTTTTATTGGTTATAATAATTATGGAGTATATAAGGATTTTACTGTAGTACTATATCATTAAGTATCTGAGATTTTGTGGTACCAAGAAACGTGACCCAATAACAAGTTAAACATTTTATAAAAATACATGGTTGAAAGAAAGGTAAACTTTAATATGGTTCTAATATGAAGGTATTGATTTTGGAATAATAGATGATTGATTTGGATAAATTATATTGGATATTATTGACCACCTTTGAACTTATTAATGGGTTTTTATTCCATAATTATTGGATATTACAACATTTTTGGATTTAAGTAGTATATCTAGTATTCTATGTTTTACAAAAGGAATAAATAAGTACATACCTATTCATATATGGATTTTTGTAAATTCATTTTATTACCACATTTTAAGAGAATACACGAAGAAAGTATTCACATGAATATTATGGGACTTTCCTTATAAAATTTGGACTGTGAGTTTGGATATAAGTATTCGGGATAAGTTTAAAGGTTGGAATGGATTAATATTTACATTGGATAATATTGTTAAAGTTAATACATTTCTTACTATTATTTTTGGATTGTTATAAAATGGACAACCCGTAGGTTGGGCGACAGCCCGTCGTGTCCGTTAAGGTGGCGAGACTAGAACCTGCAACTGAATGGTGACAAGGGGGCATCACCTACCACTGGCCTACGTGATATCCTAGATTGTATAATGTAGTTTTTTTAAAATTTCTGACAGATGAATTATAAATTAATTTTCTTGTAACCCTTAACGATGAGGATAAATAAAATATTTTTTTGGTATATTATCTTTTGGGAGTGAAACATGGGTTTGTTGTCGAAATTATATAAATGATGGAACTCTACTTGTTAGGTAGTTTTTTTCTTATTCTATGACGAAATTAATAATTAAACATAGATAAAGGATCTTAAAACAAAAAAAAGTGTAATCATAATACCTTATGTATTGATGAACCAATAATAATTTAATTCATCATAGATTTATGGATTTTAGTCCCTCAATTTTCTATTTATTATTATATTGTTTAGTGATTGACGACCCATATCACTCCCTATAAATATTTACATTTTTACTCCAATAATGTTTCTCAAATTTACACCAATGTTATCCTATTCAAAATCCTAATTTAGTGGTGTCATTTTCATTTCCATTTCCCTCTTACTAATAATACATCTTATTAAACCTATTAATGATGTTGTTTTTCCACAAAATTATTTTTTATTTTTATTTTTCATTTTCGATGAACAATTTCAAATTGTGAGGATGAAATTTGTTGATAGAGGGGAGAATGTAACAACCAATTATTTTCTATTACCTTATCTCTTTAATATAATTCATTTGCTTGCGCTAAATGCAACACCGAGTATGAGCACAACACGACATACTAAACTATCCATTTAGAAAGAAGATACAGATAGTATTAACAAAATTATGAATTTTATATACTCCAAATAATTTTAGAATCCATAATATGGGTTTCATAGACATAATATAAGAAAAATTAATTTTTTTGATTAAATAAACATCATTTTTGGATTCAGAATATCAAAATTATCTTAGAGTGAATTTTTTTATTTTTTTGAAAACATTAAATTTTTTATTAATTGTGAAAAAGACACTTTATTGTTTAAAAAAAACTTTTATTTAAATAAATAAATATTTTTAAATTTATTTGAATGTAATAATAGATACATAATACCTATATTAGTTCAATTTAATTCATTGGAGTCATTTTATAATAAGATTAGATGTATAAAATTTTACTGAATTATTTACATATTTTACCGACCTTCTAGGCTCATTTTCAAATTTACATTAAACGTAATTTTACCACTTCTATGAATTAAATTTCAAAAATCCATGAGAAACGATTGACATCATTATGTAAATTGTGGTTCAATATGATGAAAATAATTTTCTATGAATATTTAATTTTGAATTTTATTTACCATGGTTAAAAGTCAACATGGTAATTAAAGGTAAAATGAAATCATAACTACCCTAATACATGTCCTAATTCTATTAAATAAGTGTATTTTGACCAAATTCAGCCTTAGTAATAAAATATGATCTTTTTGGTCGACTTGGATTTGATTAGTACATTTATTATTATTTTATTTAATGAACAGTTAAAAGTGATAAAATCAATGTTTAATAACACAACCATTCTTTAATATGGGGTTATACATATGATAAATTCGACAATAAAAAATTATTATAATTATAAAAATATTTCCTACATCATGGTACTTTATTTATAATTTTTAGACTCTAAATAATTATATTTATTTATGAAATAATAATGAAGTGAAAATTACCATATTAATAAAAGATTAAAATAATTGATAAAATTAATATCCAAATTAATTTAAATTGATACTTTTTATGCATTCCATCAATTTTATAGGTTAATATGACTTTTTAGTGTTTATTTAACGTATTATTTCAACGAAATAATTTTTTTGACTTTCACAATAACAAATTACTAAATAGTTTCAAAATTGACCTAAATGTGTTTTTAAATGAATACTATATTATTAAATGATATAATATTCATAATAATTTATAGTTTGGCCAAAGGACTTATATAAAGACCGATATTTCATCAATGAACCACTTGATATTATCTTTGACTTTTATTTTATGTTTATTAACCATGTAATATAGAAATACATGAAGACATTGTAAATGATAAATTATTTATCAAAGAGTTAAATCTAATAGATAATGTCAATATGCTGACATAAACTTTTATAAAACTTATTTGCTGAGATAATTTTAACCCATACTCATATTATCTTTTCAATATATCAATCTGGATCCATTATTAAATGAAAAGGATTTTATAATAAATTAATATTTTAATCTTTTTTTAAATTACCATCGCCTCTCTTATAAAAGGGTACTTCCCCTTCTCTCAAAATCACAACTCCAAAGTCATTTGGATCGGCCAAAACCTTCTCAAATATCCTCAAAACTACCCTCACTTTAACCAAGATGTCATACTTTTCTCAGAATCCAAACAGTGGATCCCGTTTGATCATATCAAAAGGAAGAACTTGAAGAATGGTTAATAACATCATCACCTCTTCGAATGTTCTTTTATTCTTCCACTTCTTCTTTATTTTATTTTTTTCGTACTAAAATGACAAATATAGTACCTTCTACATTCATAGATGTTATTATAAATATTTTACAACCATATTAATTATTCTATCCATCCTATTAACAATAATTTCATCATATGTGAGTATGTACGACTTACTCTCTCCACGTCGTGGTGTAGTTTTTTATTCAACAATTAATTATTTAGATTGGTATAATAATGAGTATAATTGGTGTAAATAATAAATATTATAGTTTAGTGATTATTTATATATAATATATAATCCAATTATATATTATTTCACCACCAACAAGATGATATCATCGCATGTACGTATGCACGACTTACCGTCTCCACGATGCGATAAAATTCATTTCCACATTCACCATTATACGATGATTATAAATATATATATTATTAATAAGTTTTTAATATATGACATAACGGTTCGACTAAAAATATATATATTTCTATATTTAAAAATATATCATTCATTTACTTCCGTTCAATACGATATGAAAACAGAAACAATGTTTATGCGTACGTATGACCTACCATATCCAAAAACGGTGTTTTCTGTTTCATATATCTATCTATTATACATATTTATATTCTGAATATATATGATACATAAATAATGTTTTATATTCTGGATACAATTAAAACATTAAATAATTGATACGATCAAGAATAACAGGTTAAAACATATACGATTGAGAAAGAGATTATTACCAGAAATATTATTTTAACATAGAAATTATTATTAAATGGGTAGTATAAAGATATAAATGAATAAAGTATGATATAATAAATATTTATATTGTTATTTTATAATTTAAAAACAAACAATGGTCACTATACTAGAGGTTAAACGTACCCTCGACCAAATAAAAGTTCATAGTATGGGGTATTTCCTCTATCACATTATTATATGAGATTGTTTATCTGTAAGTAAATACTGGGAAGTTTTTATCATATATTCAAATGTTTCATTAATTTTTTTTAAAAAGGTATATTTTATGTTTTTATGGAATGAAATATTTAACTAGAAAACCATTATAAATGTTTTTAAAGATATATTTTTTAAATATTTTAATTAATGTCCATGTTTCCAAAATGATAATAAAGATTTATTTATTTAGACATAATTTTGTTAATGTGTTAATTTCTTTCAAAAGTTTTAATCTGGTAAGGGAAACATTGATTCAAAAATCTATATAAAATTAATTCTTTTATAAATTATACTACTTTTAAATGATTTCATGAAATTTCTTATTTCTCTCAAAGAGTTTTATTGATTATTTTCAACTATTTCAACATCCTTTATTAGATATTATTCTTGATTGAGGTTGATTTACTATTATACAATATTCCATTTTTAAATGAATGAGTTATGATATGTTTGACTATGGATGGGAAATTTTTATACCATTCATGGATTATTGTTAAAGTATTAACATTACATTAAATGTATTAATACATATGTTTATGTGATGTTTCTTCCTTTTCATATGAGGAATGCATTGGACTTAGTATGTGATGAGTGAAAACTGTTATAGCTCCTTGATTCATCGGTAGGTCTCGTGATCCAAAATACTATCTTTGCATAGGGCCTTGACAAAATCATTATTTGTAATCTTGGAACGAGGCCTTGATTATGTGGTTATGATGTTCGGCATTATGCATTCCATCATTATGAAATTAGTTATTGATATTACATGTGATTATTCGACCAGTATAATATCCATGTGAATAAGTAAATGGAATTATTTGATTTATCTTTTCCATATTATGTTTATTTTTATGTATAAAATGATTTTGTTTTACTCTTATACATTTCCTTAAATGTTTATTCTTATTTATGATATTTTTCACTATATTGATATCCTTAATAAGAATCTAAGCTCACCCCTTTCTTAAGATTTATTTTCCTTAGGATGCAAAGAAGTGTGTTATGACTGTTATGTATGGATAAGCTAGGGGAATAATGGAATTCACAAAATATTATTTATGTTGTGTTTTATTTTATAAATTGTAATGTAATTTCAATATATGTAATCTATTTTGCAGGATTACTAAACTTATTGGTCCTTTAGGACTTGATTCTGTGTGATCATGCTAAATAATTTAAATAATGCACTGACTCTAGGTAACTAGGGTCAATGAATTATAGGAACTAATTTTATAATTTCATTTTAAGTAGTTTCCCATGCATTTTCCAAAACACTAGGATGACCCATGGACAACAAGACCGTGGCTCGACCACCAGACACAGGTGGGACAAAGGTCGACCATGCTAAATTGGAGCTATTCCAGGCCATCCAAGGTAGAATATACTTCATTGGAAGTGAATGGGACGATGAATACATCTCGTGGTAAGTGAGGTCGAATCTGAACATAGGGTTGGAACAAAGCCAATAGGCTAAAGCCAGTGTGTTGGTAATGTGTGTGGTATGGGTGTCGAACCCATTTTCCTCTCCGTGATGTGGGAACTGCATATTGGATTAATAACTAGTGGGAGGTTAGGAAAATTTTACTATGTGGTATGGGAAACATCAAACATGGAACACATGATCTTGAATCCCACAGATCCTATCCATCCACTCCAATCTCGTGGACACGAGTTCAAAATTCAGTAGATCATTTTCCTCTACAGTTTTTGAAAATCACTGGTCATGTGCATCACAAGCCTTCACCCTCACCCTCTTAATTCCCTAGTTTGATTCCCCAAGGCACTCCCAACACCAACTGGACATCTCCTCTATATCTCCAGTCCTTTTCTAATAACCACGTGAGCCTATGACAACTTACATGAGCCATCACGAGATCCAATCTACCACTCTAGAGGCCTTCCATGATAGCCCCCTCCAGTGCTTGAAACCATCACATGATCATACATTGTTCATGTGATTGATGTGAATTCAATCTATAGGGTTATCACAAGATGTTAATGACCATCAACCCTTCATCCACCCCCATGATTCTCAGCTGACTTAATTTGGATTTATGAAATCTTGTGGCACTAAATATTTAAATAGAGGCATCACATGATCAGATGAAATGATCCTGCAATGGAGAAAATTCTATATCATGGCCTCATGATTAAATTATCATGAATGTTTCCAAAAACTCATGCTATGAAAAAATTTCCCTACCCATGTTAAGAAGTATGAGATTTAGGCTATCCTCACCTATAAATACCTTATGCCCCTTAGAAAAAACATAGGCACAAACACAAAAAAAATGACATGTGAGGAAGCTCTGGGAAAGAAATAAAACTGGAGAAAAATTACTATATAAATATATTGTCCAATCACCCTCTTGGAGATCATATATTGGTAATCAAATAGAATAATACCACGAGAATATGCTTCCAGAACTCATCATAATAACCCATCGTGTGATCTCCAGAAGATTACGTGATAACATGATAGGTTAATTTCATGTGAGTCCCCCATACCCTTCACAGTCCTAAAAAAATTGACCAATATCCATGGTCTTGAGACAGCCTCACGCACCCATGAACATGAGACCTTAAAGTCATTCATGTGGTGGAATAGTTATCTCTGATCTGCATGACCCAGTTTTACACACGCCACACATAGTTGGGTTCCTTGGTCTCATGGTTCCCCTTGCCCGATCTGATGATGCCCTTTCATTTGGCCGATAGTGTAGACTTTTTGACATCCACCACATGTTACATGAATTCCACTTAACCATGCAATGTAAACCCTCACCCTCTATTCATGATCAGAAAAATCCAACACATGATCTTTTGAAGAAGATGTGATTTCCTGGAAAACTGAACATCAAATGTTTCATTTTTAAGGAATGGTGTTTGTGCAATCACGCGATCCCCAACATGTTGTTGATTGGTTTCATTACATCTCTATGAAGGGCCTTCATATACAAATATTGTACATGTGTGCAACATATGAACTCACCTGCAGGAGAACTTGATGGACCTTGACTTGCATAACGTGATCCCATGAGTGATGTAACCAAATGAGATGTGACAATAATGGACTTAGAATGCATGGAGCGTGCATAATGGTGTCCTCTAGTTTCCACCAGTGCACATGATAACCCTCAAACTCTCAAATAATGTGATCACCTTTGTCTTGAAATGATCACAGGCAACCATGGACATTGATGTCTTAGCCTATAAAACCCCTTGGTTCCATAGAATGACAAAAAAGACTATTGGATGACCCTTTTGTTGATGGAATGTAAACAACATGAACTAATAATCCTTCTTGCCTCATAATTCCTTTATACATGTTTATAAGTGGCCACATAAAAACATAAACATTTCATGGATTCCCTCTTCATACAAGGTAGATAATGAGGACAAGAACCCATAATCCTAAGATGATAATTGTAAAAATGCTCGTAGGACATGATCCCATTGTGCATGAATGTCAACACTTATAGTGGTTCAATATTGTATACATGCCTAAGATACAAAACCATGTTAATATTTTAATGAAACCTGATCATTGGAATCATTATTGGTCTCACGATGACCTTAGGTGGCCTTGGACAAGTCATGTTGGTCACAGGGAAATTCTTGGACAATCTATGTTGATCCGGCAATAGCCAATTGGCAGAACATGATTTTTTCTTGGAATTCCAATGATAATCCATGTTATTTAGACGATAACCCCCTGACATGTTAGTGTTGTCACAAAACATGCCAAAGATAGGTCATATAAATCATTTGAAGCACCATAGTGTTTTATTCTGTGGTCATTTAAAGATTTACTGGACAATTCTATTAGATAATGAGAAAGGAGATTTGACATGTCAACCTGATCATAAAACTATCCATAGACATTTTAATATTGTAATAAGATATTCTAGATATGACTCAACATGATCAAGTGACTGCATATGGTCATGTATACTGTGATCATGTGCAATATCCCAAAGATGTACACATTGATTATGCAATGGATCTTGGATATTCCTTCTTCACTCATGAGATTTCATCTATGATGGGACAATTGATCACTAAAAAGAACATATTCATGTCTATTTTGGTTATTTGGGAGATCTTATACAATCCAAATTAGGTCATGAAATGTTCATGAACATGTCCGAAAGACACCCTTTGATGTTCCTACTGTAAAATATTTACACCAAAAATATGTTGGAAGAAAATGATACATATGTAGAAATAATCCAAGATATGTCAAGAAGATCCCATATGGCTTGAACACATTGTCTTGAAGATCCACTTTGGCTCATGCCATCTGGTCCCCATCTATGAACATTCAGCCCCATACTAATTTTATAATGGAACTGTCTTTGATCATCTTAGGACAGGAACTCATACAACCATATCTCTATCATGATCTCGTACACACAATTCATGGTCATCACTAGATCTCATTATCTATCATAATATATATAATGAATATATCAACTAGTATCCCTAGTGTGTAAGCCCTGATTATAGACATAATATAATTTATCCCCATCAATGGGAAACCTCATTGTGTAATCCCCTATCTAAGGGAAACCACATTTCATAAGCTCAAATCAAAGGACTTACATCCTGGTGTAAACCCCTAACATACCTAAAACCTTGTGGATACTAATAATGTCTATGAGCATTATAATTCACATTATCACAATAGTAGGTTAAGGGATAAAAGAATTATGAGATCCTTGATTCCTTCTATATCTTGGATACGTGTGATTCCATAATATAGCCCAAGATGTAACATGAGTCCACTTTAGTTTAAGTCCCTTCATGTCCCATGTATTCAAGATATATTGGATAAAAATAAAACATATGTATTCTGTCATTCCTTGTCCATCATAAGATAAGGAGAAGAATCATATATGTGTATCATTTTATGTATCAATCTCGTTCATACCCTTGAGTATGTCAAACCCAACAATGGGTTTGGGATGAACTGAACTATGATGAATCTGATTCCTATTATAAAATAGAAAACATAAAAAACCATACTAAGGCTTGAGCTTTATACTATATCCTCCATGAGGGGGAACTCATGCCCCTCAAGGAGTTTATTTAATGTGCAATCCTCATATGGATATTCTATCAGGAAATGTTTCAAATATACTATTATCTATTGTTTCCCACACTGATCATCGATTGTATGGGCTTAGAAAACAATGATTATTGTATAAAAATACTGTTTAGAATTCCCCTAGTGTGGGCCCAGCATTGGAATGAAAGTCTGATTACATCACATCTCTTCTCAAATGTCCATATTCCTGAAGGAGAAATCTTAAGAATTCTTATATACATATGTCCTATATAATGCCTTTATTTTTATACCTTTCATTATATATATTCCCATCACAAGAACTATGTAGACTTCGATTCCTATTTTAAAGAAGGATATATAGGATGTCCCATCATGGTTCTATCCCAATATTCTTGTCCATACCGCATGATGTTAGATTATATGGATGGTTCAATCCACATGACCTTAAACATTTCCAAAAAAACAATATATTTTATATTAATGATTTCACATAATTAGTAGGATTCATCATTGAGGTTCAATATGATATCCAAGGCACCAAACTCCTCTAATAGAAGTAAATGATCTCTATTCTTTTGAAATATTCCCATAAACGAAACATCGTGAAGAATTAAGAGAGAAAAAATAACTTGTGAAAAAAATGAGTTTTTTCGTATCCACAAATGTTCTTAATTAATTCATTGAGGTGAGGGAAACTAGTCCCTTATATGGGTGTTTGATGGAATTAATGATCATATTTTAAATCAATAGGAGAGTCTCAGAGTACAAAACAATCCCCCTCCCCCCCTGAAAAATGTGTGATGAGCCTGACCTGCTATCCTCTCAACCAATGTGAGTCCCTTAGAGCCATTGGGTCTGAAAACACACATGACCTCATGCAATTGTAATGTTTTTATGTACTTAGTTATGTATTCATAAACCATTTGGGGTTTCTAAGGGGGACTCAAAAAATGCTAAACCACCACTCAATAAAACTGATGATTGGACCCCATTCAACGTCGAATATTTTTTCAACAAAACAAAAATTTCTAACCTAATGTGAATCAATGAAATAAAAAATTATTGGTTATTATCCATTAAGAAATTTTGTATTCCCACATACGAAAAAAGTGGCAAACCTGGCATGTATATTTGAAATAAAAAGTATTGGTTATTATAAAACTCGCCATTTTCCCTCATGCATAAACAAAAATGGTGGATCCTTTATAAAATCTTTTAACAATTTCATCCATTTCACGTGTCAAAAAGGATAGAATTATCATTTCCCATTATTCTAGTTTATGTTTCTTTCATTTCATGACAAAATGATGAACCCAACATCATTTTTTTATCCAGACTGAACTTTTTGTAAAAAAAAGGATTCCCTCTTTATCCTTTAATTGTGGATGTTATTGATCAAACATGTACTCTTATATATGATTCTACACTGATATGTTTTTTGTTTACTATTTATGATTTATAGATTCATTGCAATAAAAATGAAATAATAAAATGTGCCAATGGATTATGAGATCACCAGACAAGAATATTTTTCTTAGAGGTCTCAATGTATTGTTTCAACAACACACCACTTCTTGTTTCAGTTGGTGAATGTCTTCTACCAGGAATACCACACCAACAGCTCCATCATGTCTCTCAAATCCACTCATCCAATTTGTTTAGACGTTGACTTTCCACTAGATAAAATTCCCACAATAGGAAGTATGAGAGGAAGTGGCCCTTTTCACAAAATTTAACCACTTCGAGAGTCTATCACTAGAAAACATCAACAAACACCATCCCAATATCAAGAAGGTATAATAGGAAATCATCAGGTCAAACTAACCACTTTGGAGTTTCCTAAAATGGATTCCATATGTTCTAGTAAACATCATTGTCATATGACCATGATTCTATATAAAGCTACAGATCATGTTATGTCTACACCAACTATATGAGTTGGGACATCCAGTAGGGGAGCCCACAAGGGGTATCCAAATGATGCATCTCTAGAGCAGGCTCTTACCCCTACTGTATCTAATATGTTCAAGGGTCACCAGTGTGTTATAATAGTGTCCTAGAATCAATCACAGAAAATCTCAATCCAAGAGCCTCTAACATAATCATAGCTATCCTCAAGGAATGTGGAATCCTGGAAAAAACCCCAGCCTATAAGGATTTAGGAATTGTTTCCATTTTCACCATGGGATCCTTTTAGACATGGTAACTAACCCTCAAATAGTACCATGGTCTCTGACCTCCCAAATGGTATTAGGGGCACCGACCCCTCAAATGGTACTGTGGGAACCAACCCTTCAAATGGTACCATGAGAACCAACCCCCCATATGGTATCATGGTAAATGAACCCTCAAATGTTATAGTGGGAACTAACCCCTCAAACAGTATAGTGGGCATTGACCCCTCAAATGTTATCATTGGCACAGACCCCTAAAATGGTATCAGGGGAACCAACCTGCCAGATGTGATACTCTACAGAGGAGGATCATCATCCCACTTGTGTCTTAATCAATTTGATATTAGTAAAATCTGAAGACTCGCCATTATATCTATATGAGAATGTTCCTAAATGGTATAATCATACCCTATTGAGACCATATTAGATACAATAGTATGGACGACCTTATGATGCTAGCATAAGAAAACAAAGGCTCAGTGGTATCTATTAGGAATCTATAAATTGTTCTTTCAACCACGTTGGTATACCAAAGGGTAATAAAAATGGATTATATGGATAGTTGTAATGGTGGATTCGTTCTCTGAGGTCCATGTCATAACTATCATCATTATCAAGTTTCCCTAAGACTGATAGATGGGAGGGTCTTTTCATGTGACTTGACAGCCGACCCCTTGATGATGACCATGCTTTCTCTACAAAATAATGGATCACCCAACTCTGAAATGAGAATAAGGATATTTGAGATATAATTGGGCGAATACTCCTAAAATCTTTAACTTAGAATGATACACTTGTACCTACCTATAGAAGGCCATCATACAGTGAAGTTCCCTAACATAATTATAAAGGTTGAAATGGATTAATATTTACATTAGAAAATATTGTTAAGGTTAATGCATTTCTTACTATTATTTTTGGATTGTTATAAAAAGGATAACCCGTAGGTTGGGCGACAACATGTCGTTTCCATTAAGGCTGCGAGACTAGAACCTGCAACCGAACAGTGAAAGTGGGCATCACCTACCACTGGCTTACGTGATATCCTGGATTGTATAATGTAGTTTTTTTAAAATGTCTGACAGATGAATTATAAATTAATTTTTTTGTAACCCTTTACAACGAGGATAAATAAAATATTTTTTAGTTATATTATCTTTTGGGAGTGAAACATGGGTTTGTTGTAGAAATTAGTTAAAAGATGGAACTCTACTTGTCAAGTAGTTTTTTTCTTATTCTAGGAAGAAATTAACAGTTAAACATAGTGAAAGGATCTTAAAACAAAAAAAAAGTGTAATCATAATACCTTATGTATTTATGAACAAATAATATTTTAAGTCATCATAGATTTATAGATTTTAGTCCCTCAATTTTCTATTTATTATTCTATTGTTTGTGATTGACGACCTATATCACTCCCTATAAATATTTACATTTTTACTCAAATAATGTGTCTCAAATTTACACCAATGTTTTCCTATTCAAAATCCTAATTTAGCGGTGTCATTTTCATTTTCATTTCCCTCTTATTAATAATACATCTTATTAAACCTATTTATGATATTGGTTTTCCACAAAAGTATTTTTTATTTTTATTTTTCATTTTCGAATAACAATTTCAAATTGTGAGGATGAAATTTGCTGATGGAGGGGAGAATGTAAAAACCAATTATTTTATATTACCTTATCTCTTTAATATAATTCAATTTCATGCGCTACACGCAACACCGTGTATGAGCACAACACGACTTACTAAACTAGCCATTCAGAATGATGTTACAGATAGTATTAACAAAATTATGAATTTTATATACTCCATATAATTTTTGAATCCATAATATGGGTTTCATAGAAATAATATAAGAAAAATTAATTTTTTAGATAAAATAGACATCATTTTTGGATTCAAAATATCAAAATTATCTTAAGAGTGAATTTTTTGTATTTTTTTGAAAACATTCAAATTTTGATGAATTGTGAAAAACACTACTTTATTGTTTAAAACCGACATTTATTTAAATAAATATATATTTTTAAATTTATTTTAATGTAATAATAGATATATAATACCTATATTAGTTCAATTTAATTCATTGGAGTCATTTTATAATAATATTAGATGTATAAAATTTTATTGAATTATTTAACGTATTTTACCGACCTTCTAGGCTCATTTGAAATTTTACATTAAACGTAATTTTAACACTTCTGTGAATTAAATTACAAAAATCCAAGAGACATTATTGACATCATTATGTAAAATGTGGTTCAATATGATGAAAATATTTTTTTGTGAATATTTAATTTTGAATTTTATTTACCATGGTTTAAAGTAAACATGGTAATTAATGGTAAAATGATATCATAATTACCCTAATACATGTCCAAATTCTATTATATAAGTGTATTTTGACCAAATTAATCCTTATTAATAAAATATGATCTTTTTGGTCGGCTTGGATTTGATTAGTACATTTATTATTATTATATTTAAAGAATAGTTAAAAGTGTTAAAATCAATGTTTAGTAACACAACCTTTTTTAATATGGGGTTATACATATGATAAATTCGACAATAAATATTTATTATAAAGATAAAAATATTTCCTACATCATGGTATTTTATTTATAATTTTTAGACTTTAAATAATTAAATTTATTTATGAAATAATAATGACGTAGAAATTACCTTATTAATAAAAGATTAAAATAATTGATATTATTAATATCCAAATAAATTTAAATTGAGAGTTTTGATGCATTCCATGAATTTTATAGGTTAATATGTCTTTTTAGTGTTGATTTAATGTATTTTTTCTAAGAAATAATTTTTTTTTGACTTTCACAATAACCAATTACTAAATACTGTCAAAATTGACATAAATGAGTTTTTAAAAAAATACTATATTATTAAATGATATAATATTCTTAATAATCTACAGTTTGGACAAAAGACTTATATAATGATATATATTTCATTAATGAACCACTTTATATTCTCTTTGAATTTTATTGTACGTTTATTAACCATGTAATATAAAAATACATGAAGACATTGTAAATGATAAACTATTTATCCAAGAGTTAAATCTAAAAGATAATGTTAATATGCTAAGATAAACTTTTCTAAAACATATTTGTTGAGAGAATTTAAACCCATACTCATATTATTCTTTAAATATATCAATTTGGATCCATTATTAAATGAAAATGACTTTATAATAAATTAACATTTCAATCTTTTTTTAAATGACCATCACCTCTCTTATAAAAGGGTACTTCCCCTTCTCTCAAAATCACAACTGAAAAGTTATTTGGATCGGTCAGAACCTTCTCAAATATCGACAAAACTACCCTAACATTAACAAAGATGTCATAATTTTCTCATAATCCAAACTATGGATCCTGTTTGATCATATTAAAAGGAAGAACTTGAAAAAGGGGTAATTACTTCATCACCTCTTCCAATGTTGTTTTCTTCTTCCACTTCTTTTTTATTTTATTTTTTCCATACTAAAATGAAAAATCTGGTACCTTCTACATTCCTAGAGGTTATAATAAATATTTTACAACCATATTAATTATTCTATCCATCCTATTAACGAAAATTTCATCACACGTGAGTATGTACGACTTACTGTCTCCACGTCGTGGTGTAGTTTGTTATTCAACAATTCATTATTTAGATTGGTATAATAATGAGTATAATTGGTTTAAATAATAAATATTATAGTTTAGTGATTCTTTATATATAATATATAATCCAATTATATATTATTTCACCATAAATAGGACGATATCATCGCTTATACGTATCTACGGCTTACCGTCTCCATGAAGCGATGAAATTCATTTCCACATTCACCATTCTATGATGATTATAAAAATATATATTATTAATAATTATTTAATATATGACATAATTGTTCTACTGGAAATATATATATTTCTATATTTAACAATATCTCATTCACTTACTTCTGTTCAATACGATATGAAAACGGAAAGAACGTTTATGCGTACGTATGACCTACCATATCCAAAAATGGTGTTTTCCATTTCATATATCTATCTATTTTACATATTTATATTCTGAATATATAAGATACATAAATAATTTTTTATATTCTGGATGTAATTAAAACATTATATAATTGATATGATCAAGAATAAAAAGTTAGAACTTGTACGATAGAGAAAGCGATTATTACCCGAAATATTATTTTAACATGGAAATTATTATTAAATGGGTAGTATAAAGATATAAATGAATAAAGTATGATATAATAAATATGTATATTGTTATTTTATAATTTAAAAACAAAAAATGGTCACTATACTAGAGGATAAACATACCCTCGAAAAAATAAATGTTCATAGTATAGGTTATTTCTTCTATCACATTATTATATGAGATTGTTTATCTGTAAGTAAATACTGGGAAATATTTATCATCTATTCCCATGTTTCATTAATTTTTTTAAAAGGTAAATTTTATGTTTTTATGGAATGTAATTTTTAACTAGATAACCATTTAAATGTTTTTAAAGATATACTTTTCTAAATATTTGAATTAATGTCCATGTTTTCAAAATGATATTAAAGAGTTATTTATTTAGACATAAATTTTTTAATGTGTTAATTTCTTTCAAAAGTTTAAACTGGTATGGGAAACATTGATTCAATAATATATATAAAGTTTCTTCTTTTATAAATTATGCTACTTTTAAATGATTTCCTGAAAACGATTATTTCTCTCAAAGAGTTTTATTGATTATTTTCAACTATTTAAACATCATTTATTAGATATTATTCTTGATTGAGGTTGATTTACTATAATACAATTTTCAATTTTGAAATGAATTAGTAATGATATGTTTGACTATTGGATGGGCTATTTTTATACCATTCATGGATTATTGTTAAAGTATTAACATTTCATATGAATGTATTAATACATATGTTTATGTGATGTTTCATCCTTTTTATATGAGGAATGCATTGGACTTAGTATGTGATGAGTGGAGACTATTATAGCTCCTTGATGCATCGGTAGGTCTCATGATACAAAATACTATCGTTGCATAGGGCCCTGACAAAATCATTATTTGTAGTCTTGGAACGAGGCCTTGACTATGTGGTTATGATGTTCAGAATTATGCATTCCATCATTATGAAATTAGTTATTGATATTACATGTGATTATTCGACCAGTATAATATCCATGTGAATAAGTAAATGGAAGTATTTGATTTATCGTTTCCATATTATGTTTATGTTTATGTATAAAATTCTTTCGTTTTACTTTTATAAATTTCCTTCAATGATTATTCTTATTTATGATAGTTTTCACTATATTGATATCCTTTCAAAGAATCTGAGCTCACCCCTTTATTAATATTTATTTTCCTTAGGATGCGAAGAAGTGTGTTATAACTGATATGTACAGATAAGATAGGGGAATAACGGAATTCAAAAAAGATTATTTATGTTGTGTTTTATTTTATTAATTGTAATGTAATGTTCATATATGTAATCTATTTTCCAAAATTACTAAACTTATTAGTCCTTTGGGACTTGATTCCACGTGATCATGCCAATGAATTTAAATAATTCACTGACTCTAGGTAACTGGGGTCAATGAATTATAAGAACTGATTTTATAATTTCATTTTAAGTAGTTTACCATGCCTTTTCCAAAACACTAGGATGACCCATGGACAGCAAGACCGTGGCTCGACCACCAGACACGGGTGGGACTAAGGTCGACCATGCTCAATTGGAGCTATTCCAGGCCAGCCAAGGTAGAATATACTTCATTGGAAGTGACTGGGACCATGAATATAGCTCGTGGTAAGTGAGGTCGAATCCGCAGATAGGGTTGGAACAAAGCCAATAGGCTAAAGCCAGAGTGTTGGTAATGTGTGTGGTATGGGTGTCGAACCCATTTTCCTCTCCGTGATGTGGGAACTGCATCATGGATTAATAACTAGTGGGAGGTTAGGAAAATATTACTATGTGTTATAGGAAACATCAAACCTGGAACACATGATCATGAATCCCACTGATCCTATCCATCCGCTCCAATCTCGTGGACACGAGTTCAAAATTCAGCAGATCCTTTTCCTCTATTGTTTTTGAAAATCATTGGTCCTGTGCAGCACAAGCCTTCAACCTCAACCTCTTAATTCCATAGTTTTATTCCCCGAGGCACTCCCAACACCAGCTAGACATCTCCTCTATATCTCTATTCCTTTTCTGATAACCGTGTGAGTCTGAGACAACTTACACGAGCCATCATGAGATCCAATCTACCACTCTAGTGGCCTTCCATGATATCCCCCTCCAGCTCTCGAAACCATCACATGATCATACATTGTTCATGTGATTGATTTGAATTCAATCTATAGGGTTATCACAAGATATTTATGACCATCAACCCTTCATCTACCCCAATGATTCTCAGCTGACTTAATTTGGCTTTATGAAATCTTGTGGCACTATAGATTGGAATAGAGGCATCACATGATCAGATGAAATCATCCTCCAATGGAGAACATTCTATATCATGGCCTCATGATGAAATGATCATGAATGTTTCCACAGCCTCATGCTATGAAAAAAGTTCCCTACCCATGGAAAGAAGTATGAGATTTAGGCTATCCTCATCTATAAATTACTTATGCCCCTTAGAAAAAACACAGGAACAAACACACAAAAAATGAAATGTGAGGAAACTCTGGGAATGAAATAAAACTGGAGAAAATTTACTATATAAATATATTGTCCAATCACCGTCTCGGAGATCATATATAGGTAATAAAATAGAATAATACCATGAGAATATGCCTCCATAACTCATCATAATAACCCATCGTGCGATCTCAAGAAGATTACGTGATAACATGATAGGTTAATTTAATGTCTGTCCCCCATACCCTACACAGTCCTAAAAAAATTGACCAATATCCATGGTCTTGAGACAACCTCACACACCCATGATCATGAGACCATGAAGTCATTCATGTGGTGGAATAGCTATCTCTGATCTGCATGACCCAATTTTACACATGCCACACATAGTTGGATTCCTTGGTCTCACGGTTCCCCTTGCCCGATCTTATGATGCCCTTTCATTTGGCCGACAGTGGAGGATTTTGGACATCCACCACATGTTACATGCATTCCTCTTAACCATGAAATGTAAACCATCACCCTCTATTCATGATCAGAAAAATCGAACACATGATCTTTTGAAGAAGACGTGATTTCCCAGAAAACCGAACATCATATTTTTTATTTTTAAGGAATGGTGTTCATGCAATCACGCGATCCCCAACCTGTTGTTGATTGGTTTCATTACATCTCTATGAAGGGCCTTCATCTTCAAATATTGTACATGTGTGCAACATATGAACTCACCTGCATGAGAACATGATGGACCTTTACTTGCATAACGTGATCCCATGAGGGATGTAACCAAATGAGATATGACAATAATGGACTTGGAATGCATTGAGCGTGCATACTAGTGTCCTCCAGTGTCCACCAGTGCACATGATAACCCTAAAACTCTCAAATAATGTGATCACCTTTGTCTTGAAATGATCACAGGAAACCATGGACATTGATATATTGTCCTGTAAAATCCACTTGGCTCCTTAGCATGACAAGAGAGACTATTAGATGAACCTTTTGTTGAATGAATGTAAACAACATGAACAAATAATCCTTCTTACATCATAATTCCTTTATGCGTGATTATAAGTGGCCACTTAATGACATAAACATTTCATGGATTCCCTCTTCATACAAGTTAGATAATGAGGACAATAACCCATATTCCTAAGAAGATAATTTAAATAATGCTCGTAGGACATGATCCCATTGTGCATGAATGTCAACACTTATAGTGGTTCAATATTGAATACAAGCCTAAGATACCACAACATGTTAATATTTTAATGAAACATGATCATTTAAATTATTAGTTGTATCACGATGACCTTAGGTGGCCTTGGACAAGTCATGTTGGTCATAGGGAAATTCTTGGACAATCTATGTTGATCGGGCAACAGCCAATTGGCAGAAAATGATTTCTGCATGGAAGTACACATATAATCCATGTTATTCAGATGATAACCCCATGACATGTTGGTTTTTTCACAAAACATGTCAAAGATAGGTCATATCAATCATTTGAAGCACCATATAGTTTTATGACATGGTCATTTAAAGATTTACTGGACAATTCTATTAGATAATGAGAAAGGAGCTTTGACATTTTAACCTGATCATAAAACTATCCATAGACATTTTAATATTGTAATAAGATATTCTAGATATGAGTCAACATGATCAAGTGAATGCATATGGTCACGTCTACTTTGATCATGTGCAACATCCTAGACATGTACACTTTGATTATGCAAAGAATCTTGGATATTCCTTCTTCACTCATAAGATTGCATCTATGATGGGACAATTGATCATTAAAAAGAACATATTCATGTCTATTTTGGTTATTTGGGAGATCTAATACAAGCCAAATTAGGTCATGAAATGTTCATGAACATTTCAGAAAGACACCCTTTGATGTGTCTACTGTAAAATATTTACTCCAAAAATATGTTGGAAGAAAAGGATACATATATAGAAATAATCCAAGATATGTCAAGAAGATCCCATATGGCATGTACACATTGTCTTGAAGATATACTTTGGCTCATGCCATCTGGTCCCCATCTATGAACATTCATCCCCATACTAATTTTATAATGGAACTGTCTTTGATCATCTTAGGTCAGGAACTCATACAACCATATCTCTATCATGATCTCATACACACAATTCATGGTCATCACCACATATCATTATCTATCAGAATATATATAATGAGTGTATCAACTAGTATCCCAAGTGTGTAAGCCCTGATTATAGACAAAATATAATCTATCCCCGTCAATGGGAAACCTCATTGTGTAATCCCCTATCTAAGGGAATACTCATTTCATAATCTCGAATCGAAGGACTTGCATCCTAGTGTAAACCCCTAACATACCAAAAACCTTATGGATTCTAATAATGTCTATGAGCATGATAATTCACATTATCACAATAGTAGGTTAAGGGATAAAAGGATTATGAGATCCTTGATTCCTTCCATATCTTAGATACATCTGATTCCTCAATATAGCCCAAGATGTTACATGAATCCACTTTAATTTAAGTCCCATCATGTCCCAGGTATTCAAGACATATTGAATTAAAATAAACCATATGTATTCTATCATTCCTTGTCCATCATCATATGAGGAGACGAATCTTATATGTGTATCATTTTATGTATCAGTCTCATTCATACCCTTGAGTATGTCAAACCCAACAGTGGGTTTGGGACAAACGGAATAATGATGAATCTGATTCCTATTATAAAATAGAAAACATATGAAACCTTACTAAGGCTTGAGCTTTATACCATATCCTCCATGAGGGGTAACTCATGCACCTTAAAGAGTTTATTTAATGTGCAAGCCTCATATTGATATTATCTCACGAAATGTTTCCAATATACTATTATCTATTGTTCCCACACCGATCATCGATTGTATGGGCCTAGAAACCAATTATTATTGTATAGAAAGATGGTAGAGAATTCTCATTGTGTGGGCCCATCATTGTAATGCAAGTCTGATTACATCACATCTCTTCTCAAATGTCCATATTCCTAAAGAAGAAATCTTACGAATTCTTATATACATATGTCCTATATAATTCCTTTATTTTCATACCTTTCATTACATATATTCCCATCACAAAACTATGTATACTTCGATTCCTATTTTAAAGAAGGATATATAGGATGTCCCATCATGGTCCAAGCCCAATATTCATGTCCATACCACATGACGTTAGATTGTATGGATGGTTCTAGCCACATGACCTTAAACATTTCCAAAATAACAATATATTTTCTATTAATGATTTCTCATAATAAGTAGAATTCATCATAGAGGTTCAATACGATATCCAAGGAACCAAACTCCTCCTCTAAAAGTAAATGATCTTTATTCTATTGAAATATTCCCATAAACGAAACATCGTGAATAATTAAGAGAGAAAAAAGAACTTGTGAAACAAATGAGTTTTTTCTTATCCACACAAGTTCATAATTAATTCATTGAGTTGAGGGAAACCAGTCCCTTCTATGGGTATTTGATGGAATTAATGAACATATTTTAAATTAATAGGAGAGTCTCAGAGTACAAAATAATCCCCTCCTGAAAAATGTGCGATGAGCCTAACCTGTTATCCTCTCAACCAATGTGAGTCCCTTAGAGCCACTGGGCCTGAAAACACACATGACATCATGCCTTTGTAATGTTTTTATGTACTTAGTTATGTATTCGTTAACCATTTGGGGTTTTTGAGGGGGACTCAAAAAATGATAAACCACAGCTCAATAAAACTGATGATTGGACCCCATTCAACGTCAAATATTATTTCAACAAAACAAAAATTTCTAACCTAATTTGAATCTATGAAATAAAAAATAATTAGTTATTATCCATTAAGACATTTTGTTTTCCTGCATACAAAAAAAAGTGGCAAACCTGGCATGTATATTTGAAATAAAAAGTATTAGTTATTATAAAACTTTCCATTTTCCTCCATGCATAAATAAAAATAGTGGTTCCTTTATAAAATATTTTAACAATGTCATCCATTTCACTCATAAAAAAGGATAGATTTCTCATTTCCCATTATTCCAGTTTATGTTTCTCTCATTTCATGACAAAATGATGAACCCAACATCATTATTTTATCCACACTAAACTTTTTGTAAAAAAAGGACTCCCTCTTTATCCTTTAATAGTGGATGTTATTTATCAGACATGTACTCTTATATAAGATTCTACACTGATATGTTTTTTTGTTTACACTATATGATTTATAGATTCTTTGAAATAAAAATGAAATAATAAAATGTGCCAATGGATTATGATATCACCAGCCAAGATTATTTTTCTTATAGGTCTCAATGTATGGTTTCAACAACACACCACTTCCTGTATTGACTGGTGAACGTATTCTACCAAGAATACCACACCAACAGCTCCATCATGTCTCTCAAATCTACTCATCCAATTTGTTCAGAGGTTGACTTTCCACTAGAAAAAATTCCTGCAATAGGAATTATGAGAGGAAGTGTCCCTTTTCACAAAATTTAACCACTTCGAAAGTCAATCACTAGAAAACATCAACAAACACCATCCCAATATAAAGATTGTATAAGGGTAACTCATCAGGTCAAACTAACCACTTTTGGGTTTCGTAAAATGGCTTCCATATGTTCTAATAAACTTCATTGTCATATGACCACGATTCTATATAAATATTCAGATCATATTATGTCTACACCAACTATATGAGTTGGGACATCTAGTAGGGGATCCCACAAGGGGTATCCAAATGATGCATCTCTAGAGCAGGCTCTTACCCCTACAGTATCTAATATGTTCGAGGGTCACCAGTGTGTTATAATAGTGTCCTAGAATCAATAACATATATTCTCTATCCAAGATCCTCTAACATAATCATAGTTATCCTCAAGGAATGTGGAATCCCAGAGAAAACCCCAACTTATAAGGATTGGGGAATTGTTTCCATTTTCACCATGGGATCCTTTTAAACATGGTAACTAACCCCTCAAATAGTACCATGTTCTATGACCTCCCAAGTGGTATCAGGGGCACCGACCCCTCAAATGGTACCGTGGGAACCATCCCTTCAAATGGTACCATGAGAACCAACCCCCCATATGGTATCATGATAATTGAACCTTCAAATGTTATTGTGGGAACTATCCCCTCAAATGGAATAGTTGGAACAGACCCCTCAAATGTTATCATTGGCACTGACCTCTAAAATGGTATCAGGGGAACCAACCTGCCAGATGTGATACTCTACAGAGGAGGATCATCATCCCACTTGTGTCTTAATCAATTTGATATTAGTAAAATCTGAAGACTCTCCATTATATCTATACGAGAATGTTCTTGAATGGTATAATAGTACCCTATTCAGATCATCTTAGTTACAATACTATGGACGACACTATGATGCTAGCATAAGAAAATAAAGGCTCAGTGGTATATATTAGGAATCTATAAAATGTTCTTTCAACCACGTTGGTATACCAAAGGGTAATAAAAATGGAGTGTATGGATAGTGGTAATGCTGGATTCATTCTTTGAGGTCCATGTCATAACTATCATCATTACCATGTTTCCCTAAGACTGATAGATGGGAGGGTCTTTTCATGTGTCTTGACAGCCGACCCCTTGATGATGACCATGCTTTCTCTACAAAATAATGGATCACCCAACTCTGAAATGAGAATAAGGATATTTGAGAAATAAATTGGCGAATACTCCTAAAATATTTTACTTAGAATGATACACTAGTACCTACCTATAGAAGCCCAACCTATAGTGATGTTCTCCAACTTAGAAGGACTATGAGAATTTTAATATTTTCAACCCATCATCAAACAGAATATAGAAATTAATCCACACCACTCCAACCCATAATTCAAGGGGATTTCCATATTTTTTACATCACCATTAGGGATATTATGGAAACCATATGACCTCATATGTAAACAATAAACCTCGATGAGAGTCTGGGTATTTCAATTATTGTAAATTGTAAGCAACATCTAAGAACCCTAATTCTTCAACACCTACAACTAGATGAATATAGACTAGGACATTATACCACAGTCTGTAGACTCAACCATGCATCAACACAAATAGTGGAATAGATAACATACATAATATGTAGCCTGGTCTCCAATCTCATGAATAAAGGCAGGGAAATGTAAATTCCTTCCAACCAAAACATGTTCCATGAAATTTCAAATATTCAATAGAGAATGGTTTTACAATGATCCTAAAATTGATATATCTAACTCAAAAATGATTTACAAGGCTCCTGAAGAGACATAACCGTCCCTTACTATCAATATTTCTTCAATCTGGTTTCTAATTGTTGGGAGTTTCATCAAATTTTTTTCCAGGGTGAAGCCAAAATACCTGGAGACATGCTTTTTAAGGAAGGAATAGTTCGAATCAAGGTCAAAAATTTACTTCTAGAGGTCTAAACCCCTCTAGTACCCAATAAAAGTTTAAAATAGAATCTTATTCACTATCACTCTGTGATGACTTGGATAGTAACAGAAAATGATATCACTTCTCATAGCATCCATAATCCAAATATAAAAGCCCCCATATTTCCATCTTTATCTAAAAACTGCCCCATATAATTATAATTGGAGGAAGATGAGGAAGATATCAAGAAAAAACCCTCCAAGATTCGATGAATGTTTCTCCACCACCATATATGATCATGGTTAGAGAAATTTGGGACCATATGAAGACCCATGAACTACTTTCATTAGTTCCTCCATGTGCATCAAATATAACGATATGTACATTTAATATCTAAATCTGCACCGATATTTTTTCACTTGAAAAAACACATAAATTATTGGAATGAATCAAGATGTAGATCTGATCCATCCTAACCTACATAATGATAATTGAGGATGAAATAGGATGTAGGAGGATAAACCCTTATTTTACAAAAAAAATCATCAAATATTGAAAGACATACCTAGTGCACTCACCAGTTTTGATGCCTCTAGTGGAAGGGAGGCCACTCATCATATATGTGGCTACTATGGAGAGCACACTAGGTTCTCTCCTCACAACTAAAAATTACATAGGAAGTGAGAATAATTTGTACTACCCCATCTGTATTGTAATAGTTATTGAGACTACATATTCTGATTTCAATAAGAACTTCCTAGAACTAATCTTCATAGTGTAAAAGATGAGGCATTACATGTAGAAACACAAATTCCATATGATATTAAATTTCTATCCATTCAAGTAAATCAAAGATCATACTATGATGGCTTGGAACTTGGATTGATGGGTGGTTATTCTTTAGAAATGTGAGATTCAGTTCATATCAAAAAATACATTTGAAGGGAAAGCCTTGGCTAATTTTCTCACTCGAGATTCCTGCCCTAGAGAATAATCTAGTGGAAACCATGTTTTCATATGAGGAGGTATTATATTCCAATGACACTCCATTGACATGGAAGATATATTTTTATGGTGCCTCCCAGAGACATGTCGGCATGAGGACGGAAAACACAAAGCTCAATCTGGTTTATCAGGGAATTGTATTCGTCTCTCCCTACAATTAATTTTTTCACTACTATTTCTTACTGCCTGAAGGCTTCACAAATAATGAAGCCATGAATCAGGACATCATTGATTGATTTGAAAAATCCCCATAGCTACACATAGCAATCCAAAATATCCAGGGGGAGTCATTATTAGTGATAATGCAGATCAATGTTGAAAATACCATTAAAATGTAAGAAATACCCTCTCACTGGGAATGTTATGGACTAATGGTAAAGTTCCCTTTTGAACAAAAATTTAATTATCCCTGGTTACATGATGTTAAAATATATAACCATGTCCTAACATAAGTCCATTAAACTATACCATATACCATGTCGTTAGCACATGAATTAAAATTGCATGGACACCCAACCTATTCTTCCTTCGCGTTGGGTAATACATCCTCTTTTAAAAATTAAATTAAACTAAATGGACATATTCCTTACCAAAAGACAATAAAATGAGTGGGTAAAATAACACCAACAAGAATTTAAACTTCATGGTATCCTTTGTCCTGACCACATGATGACAAACTGTATGGAGTTCATCATAGATACAAGACACCAAAATCCATGGTTCCATAAGAACTACATGTGTCTTGATTCCTACTATATCATGATACACAATGATGCCCGAACTTATATTCTTGGCCCCAACCATATGATTACATTACATTCACTGTAGGTGATCCAATTTCTTTACCACATGAAATTAAACTGTAATGAAAATATCCTTATCGCATGACATAAAGCAGCAAAAATCCATAACTTCCCTTTTATTTCATATTAGGTAATCCACATACTTATCAAAATATGTCAAAATAAATGGATAACATTTTTACCGCATGATGTTAGAACTGGATGACCCATCTAGAAATTCATATGGATTGATTCTCCTTTTTGAATGATATATATAGGGAAACCACAGTCCTATATCTTTTTCGTGCCACTAGATGATTAAAATTACAAATGATGTACCCTTAAATTCCTTTATATTGGGAGATAAACCCGTGCTACTATTTGGTTCTCAGACCAAGAATAGACCACATGAGAATATGAATTGAAATAAGGGATTCCTTGAACAAACAAGGAATGACAGAACACAATAGGATCATCACAGTCTTGAATGTGACACCATAAAAAGCAAACCAGGAGTCCTTTTGGCTTGACATTAAGCTGCATGTTTAGTGTCATTAATACATGATATAAAACATTATGGATCCATAAAATCCATATTAATTCACATCTAGTCAACTAATTCTATCCTGCATGACGTTAGACTATATTTTTCATCAATAACTAAACATTTCAAGATTGTAATATTCTTGAGATACATTGGGACCCCAAAACATCCATCTTTGGGTCGAGATGAAACATCACCACTTTTCCATGTTGGTCAATATTAATCATTGTTTCATGAATTTAAACTACACTATTCCCAAATAACTATGTGTGTCCAGATTTCTATCATCATATGATATGTAATGAAACATAGGTATTCAATACCGGGCCAAGAAACAACAATTATTGGAATTAATTAAAACCTCTACGAATGGGACATACTTGCATAGAGTATTTTCCCACTCAAGAACTATGTGTGAATATATTTCTTCCATCACATGGTATGCATCGATGACCACATTACCAAAACCCGGCCTAGTCATAACAAGTCAAATATAAATATTAATCCCCACTTTAAGTATGTGTCAGACCAGTATAGGGAACATCATTAATAACTACTTGTGGCTTGATTCCCATTACCACATGATGTGTAGTTACACCTATAATTCCAACCATGTGCCTAGCCACAATACCACAATTTCACATCAAGGGATCCATGTCCTCACCATAAGATGTAAAACTATATGGACTTAGATAACAATGTGCGGTTCGAATATCATGATCATGAGATATGTAGTGAGTCCAAGACATCCACCCTTAGTCCAAACCACAACATTTAAATCCATTCACATTGGTTCCCATTTCATTGAAACATGATGTAAAATAGTATAGGAATATATCCTTACTACATAATGAAAAACATCATGATAGTATTACTTTATTGTACGTCGTTAAACTAAAAGGAAAACATCTTGGTCGAAAGAAATTAAAAATGCACAAATAAATACATCCTTTCCACATGATGATAATTTTTACAACCAATTTCCTTTCTTACTAATGTTAAATAACATGGTAAACATCCCCAATAAATGATGATAAATTTTTTAGACCATATCCCATTTTTTATTCCTTATCGCAGGACGATAAGAGAATTACCTCAGTCAACTAGAGTATTCTGTGCTTATTCCATAATTAAATATCACCTCAATCTATATTACACACATCGTGCCTTGAGTACCTGAGGGTTCCACAAATATTTCATGGCCCTTGGAAAATAAAATAGATCTCTAAATTTCTGCATGATAATGGTGAAGATTGGATTGAGACCTGCTAACCAGCGACATATTAGTCCAATATAAAGGCATTTCTAAATATTTTGGGTATGACAACAAAATAGAAGAACTCATCGCCAGAGGGTGTTCTCATTCATCCCGGACATGACATTCCCAACTCATTACCGATGACTTGAGAACATTGGCCCATAATTTAAAACATTTCCTTCTCATACAAAAAAGGATTTTTGAGCTCCCTTGACCTTCAGTATCTTTATTAGGATATTTTCTAACATATCCTTATTAGTTCCATGTGAGTAATGACCTTAAATTTCCTAAAACTTGGCCAAAGATGTACAACCAAAAAATCTTGCCTATAATGGTCCAAATCGTAAGACCTTAAATTGCTGGTGAAAGAGACACAAAACATCTCAGGTTGAAAATAGAAAAATGGAGACATAAAAAATGTAAACTATTCTATTAATAAACTCATCATATTCAATGTTTAGGCCAAAATTAGTGTGAAAATTAATAATTAATTAACATCATAGGTTCAACATTGTGGAACTACTAAATTCCAATTTATTATCACTGACCCTCAGGTTTAGGAATTTATTATAGTAACGGTTTGTAAAATCTCCTCACCAAGAGAATATGTTTTCTAGGAGGAGAAACTAATTTTAGTGTGGTTGAAAACTTCATGAATATTACACATTTATTAAACCACATTCATGACATTGATGTCTGATCAAACCCAATCTCTCAATAACAAACTGGCAACATGGACCCTCTCTTTTAAATAGACCATCAGATCCCAGGAAGACCCCCCTTAAATCTAAGAGTTATCATCTTGAACACACGTTATAATATAGTCTAGATTGACATGTATCAACCAGTTTACTTTTCTCTATAGTTTACTCAGATATTATTGGAAAATGATTTACAATTACAATAAATAGACTCTTTAAGTGGATTAGACATATTTGACATTATGTCACCCAATTTTTTACCCTTTATAAATGTAGGGACATGAAACTCCCTTCACGAACCTTCTGATGGATCACACCTTAGGATTTGAAACAACGGGTCATAGAGCTCGAGCTTCAAATTAGAAGCTAAATTTCTCTAGGGTGATATAACCCTCTGGGGATAACTTTATTTCAATATTAAACATCAATTTTCATATTCATTAGTATTCAAAAATTCTTTCACAGCCCATGCAAAGGAAAATAGATCCATCAGTTCAACCGTGATATTCACATAAAAGGGCTTTAGACCCACCAACCAATGAGATCTTGGATGAATATAAGTAAAATTATAATAGAAGGGATCTCCTATGACACTGAGTAGAAATATAACATCTTACAGTCTTATACAACATATTTGGTATGTCTAATCTATCCTATATTCACAGACTCGGGCTTTTTGGTTTATTATTTATATCACCCACATTCCAACTATACAGGATGACCTAGAATCTGTAGTATTTTTCCCTCAAAAATATTTCATATCATAAACCTCCCACTACCCTTAGAAAATAGTGGAGATCAATATTTCTTGTACATGAAATCTATGCATGAAGGATTTAACACAAAATCTAAATGCATATCCTCCTTGAAAGAAATGAACTCTAGCCCACGTTATCCCTAGAAACACCATGTTGGAAAAAAGAACATCATAATCTTTTGATTCATCCATTTCTTTATTACCGCACATTCCATATCCATCAATAAGTTCCACTATGAAAGACCATAAACTAAAGAATAGTAATGGTACATGTTCAGAGAAACTAAACTATAGCACATAAATGGTCAAATTTGTAGGTCATTAAAAGAATAAGAGACACGGAACTCGCCAGGATAAAAACCCGATAAGGGAATCATTTTAAAAATTTGAGTTTCCACTCAGAGGATAAACACATTGCCCGATCCATGAAATTATTAATCATTTATAAAATGGGAGAGAAAAGGAATCTTATCATGTTGAAAACATGTAAGAAGGAGACGTGATAAAATTCCAAGACCATATTTGCTATGTGTTCCTCCATATGAATCTTAGGAAAAAGTTAGAGAAAATAAATAAAAGGAAACAAATCCTATGGGGACCATTACATGGTCTTATAAAAAATCAATCCATGGCCACCAAGTCCCATGACATTGGAAAAATTTACATCCTTTTAGAAGGATAAAATGTCCAAATATTCCGTATAAATATGATGATATCAGGAATACTAGAATGGGTTCATCAATTAAGGATTCCATGTATGTGGGAATTTATGAAAAATTATCAAAGAGTATCATATTGAACATAATGTATTTCATCCTAGAAAATTGGACATTGTTTCTATTACACATAAAGGATGGTTGTGGTGGAGGATCCAAAAAACATATCCAGCCAATCATGGATCTCTTCCTAGAATTTCATTAAATATAGTGATATTACACCCTCTAACTTATGAGTTATATCAATATAAGGACAAATATCATAGAGTTTTTTATATACGAAATTATGTTCCCTATGCATGAGTTTGATTTTCATGGTGGTATTTTTTCGAACTACATGTTGCTTGATTTCCATCATCATGGGATATGTATCTACATCCATCTTCCTTACATTAGATCCATCCACTAAATGTTACATTATAGAACTCAAACACATTCCAATTTCGGGGTATCCACACCTCAAAACAAAGACTATTCCTATCTCATATTTATCCAAGCATGTGTCATTATAATTTTTCTATTCATAGCACCTCAATATCCCTAGTGGATTACTCCAAAAAAATCCAATCAAGAATATCAAGTATAATATCCCATCAAATATTCATTTATACATAATGTTGATCGAAATTTACCTTTGAATCATATTATTTTTATTATGAATGAATGTCATTATAGGGGGAATTTTTTTGGAACCCATAATTGGGAATCCATGTCTTTGATGTCAAATATTTGAGGAATGTGATGACCATGGAAAACATTGAATTAATTTTCATGAAGAATAGGGAACTGAAATACATGAAGGCATGTGAATCATGGGAAATCATCTTAAAATTTCATTCAATGAAGTTCCAAATGCCTTTTAAAATAAATTTAGTTCTCCCATGGAAACTCATACCAGGGATCGACCCCCAAAAACATATGGGACTGAAGTTAATGATCACCAGTGGGAGCTAGAACATCTATTCATGGGAGAAAAGCTCACATGGGAAGCAAGCGGGCCCTTGTATAGGGCTCGTGGTGAGTGAGGAAAAAACTTCACATAGGGTGGGAAAAAACACATAAGGCTAAATCCAAGGGGAGTTGATGTCTGTGGAATAGGTGCCAACCATAATGATGGCTAGATAATGAGGAAACCACATCCTGGTTTAAATAATATTGGGATGAAGGGAAAATTCTTTGATGTGAGATTGGGGACATAAAACCCTGACCAACTGATCATGCCTCCCATTGATCACGATCATCTGATCTGGTCCTATGGATCACAAATAAAAAATCATGATAATCCCATGCTTGCACAAGTTTTTATAACAAAAAGTCCGAAGCTTTGAAATAATCCATCCTCAACCTCTCGATGCCCAGTTTCAATAACTCATGGCATTCCCAAAACCCACTGGACATCACCTCCGTATCTTTAGTATATTAATGATAGTAACAGAAGTATAAAACAACTATCATGAGCCACTGTGAGACCTAATAGGGAACTCCAGTAGCCATCCATGATATCCGCCCAGTGTTCAAAACCATTGCATGATCATTTTTTGATCATGTGACTGAATTGAAGAAAATGTATTGGGTATTAACATTCAGTTTTTGACTGCAAACCCTTCCACATTCTCAATGATTTTCACCTGAATTAATTCATATTTATCAGATCCAGAGATGAAATAGAAATAAACATTAAAATAACATGATCAGATGAAATGATCACATGATAGATAATGTGTTTTCTCACATACACGTTATGATACACTTTTGAAGGCTTCCATCACCTCAACCAGTGCACACGACACCCTTCCCATAGAAAGTGGTAAGAGCTTCAGGATGAACTCTCCTATAAGCTCCTTGCACCCCACATTCATAATTATATCAAGAAAGTACTTTAAAAATGGTAGGGGGGCTCATGAAAAGATAAGACCCTATAGAAAAATAATTGGAGAAATATAGGGGTTGACCACCCTCTCAAAGATCATCTTTAGGTAATAAAATAGTACCATCCCATGAGAATATACCATGGTATGTCATCACAAGAACCCATTTCATGATCCCTAGAAGGTCACATGATCACTTGAGAGGATAATCTCTTGAATATACCTTTTACCATACATAGTTTACAACAAACAGACCATGCATATCTATGGCCTTATGACCTCCACATTAACATGTGATCACGAGACCAAAAATCCCCGCCCATGATGGCATGGTACCCTTAGATATTCATAGCCCGATAGTATGAACCACACATTAGGAGGGGTTATTTGGTCTCATGACACACTAGAACAATCTTGGTATTCTCTTTCATTTGGCCCACGGTGCAAGATTTAGGACGTGCAATACACATTCCATGCATTCCTCTTCACCATGAAATGTGAACCCTCGCCCTCTGTAGAAGACCAAAAAATCCTCTGCATTCTATTTAGATTAAGATGATATTTCATGAAGTACTATAAATCATATGAATCTTTACTCATGTAGGTTATTCAAGAGATTACAATATTCCACCCCCTTTGTTGATTTGTTTCACTAGTTTTCTTGAAAGGGCCTTCGTCTGCATATTCTACCCCGATTTTCACCCTCTCCCATGCCTGAAAGACGTCCTGAGGGACCTTCACATTCATCCCATGATCACATGACTGATTTAACTTCATGATAAAAGCTAATAAATTCCCAATAGTGCAAAGATTACCCATACTAGTGTCATTGAGTATGAACCAGTGTACATGGAGACCCCTGAAATTTCAAATACTGTGAGTAAATTTTACTTTTGATGATCACATTCAAACTTGTACATTTCCATATTATACTAAAAAAGTACTGTAACACCCCAAGATTCCATGGTACGCTTCTATTTGAATAAAATAGTAGTGTGTGTTGTACGCAACTTCGAGTTCTAACACACAGCACAACCAATCAAAGTAGCCGTTATGAATAGTAATACCTACTTTTTTAAATTTTATAAATTTTATCTTTCAAAATGGACTTCATTTTTGGATTCAGAATATCTATTTTATCCTAGTGTGAAATTTTGGAACTTTCGGTTTTATATTATTATGAATAGTGAAAATTACTAAATTTTAATTGAAAACAACTTTTTTAATCAAAATAATTAATAGTGATAAATTATACTATTGACTGGTTTTCAAGTATAATTAGAATATAATTTTACCATTTTATCCAATGTTGGTCATTAAAATTAATTTCACTTTGAAATTGGACATAAATAGTTCTCAATATTTTGATTGATATTGTTTCTTAAAAACACGTTTTTTTGACAATGGGAATTAATTATAAAATTAATTAATGAAAATTATATTTTTGTAATTTTGTAAAATAGACACCATTTTTGAATTTAGAATATCAATTATATCTTAGGGTGAATTTTTTTATTTTTCTAAAAAACATCAATTTTTGATTAATAGTGAAACCATTATGTGGTAGTTTAAAAACTAATTTTTCGTGTACATGAAACATTACCACTTCTGTTATTTGATTTTCAAAAATCTGACATACATTGTTGTCATTAGAATGTAAAATGTGGTTCAATGGGATTAAAATTATTTTTTGGTGAATAGTAACTTTTATGTTTTATTAATCATGATTAAAGGTAATTAGTGTTATTTAAGGTAAAAATGATATTATAAAAATATGAAAATATCTTGAAACTTTTCCTGACCTTATTGGATGAGTCATTGACGACCAAGAGAATCCATGGGTCAACTTGGGGACCCCATGGAGCCACTTGGGTAAAAATACGACATTAATAACATTTTATTTAAAGTAAAAATAACATTGTCACAAACATGTGTTGTTTTACTAAAAAAATTATTACTTGGAGTTATATAAGTTCAATTTTCGACTATAAATATTCATTCGAAATATAAAAATATTTACTACATAATGGTAATTTTTTTTATAATTTTTTGACATTAAATAAATAAATTTATTTATCACACCATGATGATGCAGCGATTACCTCATTAATTAACGATTTAAATAAAATTAAAAGATAATGTAAAATCTAAGACTTATACATGCCAAAAACCCATTGGATGAGTATATTTATAACCCTTATCACCTTATCTTCGAAACATATAATTGTGGGACCATTGAAATCCGAACATCATTTCATAATAATGTAACATTTCATGACATTCCAAGAGTACCCCTCCTCTCCTCTTATAAAAGGCCCCCACCTCTACCACCTTATTCACACCATAAAAGCCATTTGGCTCAGCCAACCTAGGCCCAAATACTGTCTTAACTTCCCTCTCTTACTCCTAGAATCCTCAAATTGGGCATAAGTCTTCTCAAGGAAGCCTTTGGCTGAAATCAAAAAGATTTACACGATTTTAAGGTAATGTCTTCTCTTATGTTCTTTGGTTTCATTTTGCTTCTCCAACCCCTTAAAGTCTTTTTATTCCTTTATTTTGTAAAAAAAAAAGTATCTAAAATATAATAGGATTTTTTCATGAGAAGTATTTTATTTACATTTACACATACCTTCGCCTAATGTTTAACGAACATACTGTTTCTGTGGGTGGTGAATTACTGCCTCACGAAACGATGATTGTTCAATATTTTTTTAACACCTCTAATACTGGCCATTATGAAGACACTATTTTCATATATGATATATATATTATGTTTATTTTTTCCTTATGTTTCTGTATTTCTCATTTATGGCATACCTTTATGATTTCTATTATGGGTAAAAGCGATAATTTCATTTTAGGAAGTGCGGACTACCGCCCCCTCAAAGTGATTTGAATCCTTAATGCCATATGTGGGACGTAAAAGGGATGGAGTAAATGATATTATATATCAAATTATAATGCAATTATAATACACCTTTATATCATTATTATTTCATTCCATTAAGTACGAAATAGAAATGAAAGTAGCGTTCATGCGTACGTACGGCTTACCGTCTCCATTAACGGTGCATTTCATTTCATAACTCTAAATGTTACGTAATATTATGAATGAATTTATAAACTGGATATATATGATATATATGATATCTACATCATGAATATAATTCTTCATATAATGGATATTTTACCACATGAAAAACTTGTAATTATAAGAAGTTTATTTTTGACTCAAGTACTAAAGATCGACAAAACGGCCGTTATTAACTTTAATAATTACATAATGTTCATAACATGGTAATAAGTGATATAAAAGGATTAATGAACCCAAAAAAGGTTCTTAAGAAAGTATAAATTAACTCTAGTTTATTATTCAGGAGATTAAAGAATGATTGAGTCAAGTCGGACATGAGGTAAGGGACTTCGTCTCAATCTCCATTCATTGAGAAATATTTTGTTTTATACTAAAATTTCTTATATACGGTGTATAAACCCATTTGACCTTTATTTTTATTCCTAAGGAAACTTTTTATACGAATAATTTTACTAACTGACAAAAATGAATGTTTTTCTTATCGTACGTATGCGGTGCCAACGACTTCTCCGCCGCCGTGACCATTACTTGAGTTTTAGCTTCCTCTACAAGCCATAATTTTATTAAATGAAAAATAAATACCAAGTTTTAATTTTCTTTTATTTTGGTATTGAAAATGGTTTTGATAATTTTTTTATTATATCATTGTGTTGTATTGATATCTTGTGATTGAAATGTGGAAATGTTATGTTTCCTTTATGCATGTTTTATTTGATACGATTATGTTATAGTTTATGATATGTTTAAACCTGTTCATATGAGGAATGCATTGGACTTAATAAGTGATGGGTGGATCCTGCTATAGCTCCACGATGCATCGATACGTCTCATGAGACAAACTAGTGTCTTGGCATGAGGCCTTGACAAAATCTTATTTGTAGTCTTGGCACGAGGCCTTGGCTACGTGGTTATGATAGTCTGGCATTATGCATTCCATAATTATGAAAGTTGTTATTGATATTTCATGTGACTATTTGACGAGTAGAATATCAATGTGAATAAGTAAATTGCATTATTTCATTTCATTTTTGCCATATTATGATGAAGTTCAAGTTTAAAAGGATTTTTTTTAGTTTTACATTGCCTTAAATGTTAATGTTTATTTATGAAAGCTTCCACTATATTGTTATCCTTACTGAGCATCTGACCTCACCCCTTACTATGTTTTAATTTTTCCAAGATGTGAAGAAGTATATTATGAATGACCTGCTGGGATAGTATGAGGGGATATGAAGACAAGATGTTGTTGTAGTTTTGTTTTACTTTATGATGTAACGTAAGACTTATGAATGTATCTAGTGTTTCCAAGGCTACTAAACTAATCGGTCTTTCGAGACTTGATCTTTTGGGATCATTCCAATGTTTCGCAATAATGAACCAACTCTAGGTATCTGGGGTCGGGGTGTTACAGTTGGTATCAGAGGCCGTTTAGTACTAACCATGGAAGCTAGATTTAGATCAACTCTGATTAGAGCACATAGCCCAAAGATAGACTTTGAGGATTAGAATAGAAGAACTTCCTAGAATTTTGGTATTATAGAGATTTTCTAAGTTTTCTGAGTAATACATCCCTGTCTGGATACGAGCAGGTAGAGGTGGATCTGGCACAGATGTACCTAGGGGTGAAACCCGAAAACACCACATGGAGATAGACTCGAACGAGAACTGGTGCACGACAACGGGACTTGCTTCACTCTTGGTTACGACACTCCCGAGGGATATGCTTAGGATAATTCTCATTTTCTTTACAAACCATTATGAAGGTTTTATGAGTATATACTTCCTCAAAGAAAACATTATTATAATTATAGTTCAATTTATGTTAAGTGTTTTACAAGTATGGAATTATGTATTTTGATTCATAAACTAATCTAGTTTATGCCATTGTGTAGAAATGGCACGTAGTGGGAGGAATGGAAACCGTATAAATGCATGCACTCCATGTAGGGATTTCCATCCTACTCAAGATAATTATAGTGGAGCTGGAGATACAACTAGTACTGATCAACATATCACCATACTAGGACAACTCACTCAGGTTATAAATAATAACCTTACTCGTATGGAGCACCCTGATCCGCAATGTGGAGGATCAATGTTAGACTGCTTCATGAGGAAAAAACCTCCAACATTTAACGGGGGTAAAAATCCATTTGTAGCTGAGCAATGGATAAAATCCTTAAAAAAAATATTCCATGCCTTGGGGAGTAGAGAAAGGGAGAAGGTTGTCATAGTAGTTTACCGCTTCACTAGAGATTCCGATCAATGGTGGTCGGTGATTCAAAACACAAAGGAAGATAAAGAAGTATCAAGTATGGATTGGAGGAAGTTTAAGGAAATTTTCTTAGAAAAAAACATTCCACATGACCATCGAGCAGATATGGAAAGGCATTTTCTGAGTCTGAGGCAGAAGGAGGATGAGAATGTCGTAAAGTATGATGCTAACTTTACAAGGATAGAGAGGCATGCTCCAGATTATATATGTAACCCAAGAAGTAATATTGGTCATTTCTTTGATGGGTTAAAACCATTTCTCCGTCGAGCATTAGTCTCACAAACCATCTCGTCGTACGAAGATATTGTCTCGTGTGCTATCAAAACGGAAAAATAATTCTCTATGTCTTATGACTTTAAAGCAAAGCAAGAGAAGAAGAGATCTTCTGATCAATCTGGAAATGGAAATATGGGGAAGAAGGGAAAAGTTGAATATCAGTCCTGCAGTAAATGTGGGAAGAAAAAACCCAGTACATGCTTGAAGGGAATGAGAGTCTGTTACAGGTGTGGTGAAAAAGGCCACCAAGCTCATGATTGTAATGGAAAGAGATTTGATGTCAATGTGGAATGCTATAATTGTATAGATATGGGACATTATGAAAATTAGTTTCCTAAGTGTCAGAGGAAATTACCTCAGAAGAGGCCAAGAGATCAAGGCCAAGCTTTTGCTATCACTATTGCTGAGGTTGAATCTCCGAGAGATGTGGTGGTAGGTAATTTAATGGTTTCCTCAAGTTTAGAAAATGCATTATTTGATTCTGTATCATTGAATTGTTTCATATCTTCCCAGTTTTCTACGAAAATTATATATTTCCATTTTGATTTAATAAGATAATTGGCAGTCAAAACTCCTAAGGTAAGTATCATTGAATCAAATATTTTTGAATCAGTCCCCATTAGAGCACATAAATGTTCTTTATCTGCTGATCTCATTTTCATACCTATTATTGAGTTTGATATAATCCTAAGTATGGATTGGATTTTTGACTATGATGCACAGATTTATTGTAAGAATAAGGAGGTTATTATTTTTGATGATGATGATAAGGAAAACCTTATCTTTAGAGCAGAATCATCACCACATAATTCCTATTCAGATCCACCCCCAGTAGCTCAACTAAATTCAATTATTGGGGAGGAAGAGAATTAAATGACTGAGGGTGATGAAATGAATGTTCAAATAGAGGATGTACCTATTGTGAAAGAATATGTAGATGTGTCTCCGTAAGATTTACCAAAACATCCTCTAGAACGAGAAGTTGAGTTTTTAATTGATTTAATTCATGGACCAAGTCCTATATCAAAGTCCCCTTATATAATGGCCATCGTGGAATTAGTTTAACTAAAGAAACAACTAGAGGAATTGAGTAATAAGGGATTTATTTTCCCTACTGTTTCTCCATGGGGAGCCTCTGTCCTTTTTGTTAATTAGAAATATGGATCTATGTGGTTGTGCGTTGACTACATGGAGATCAATGCTATAACAATAAAGAAAAAGTATCCCCTACCTCACATTGATGATTTATTTGAACAACATAATGGAGCTCATTACTTTTCAAATATTGACCTTCGATCTGGATACCATCAGTTGTGTATGAAGAAGGAAGACATTCTGAAGACAGCATTTCAAACAAGGTACAGGAATTATGAGTTTACAGTAATGCATTTTGGATTGAGTAATGCACCCTATATATTCATGGATCTAATGAATAGAGTTTTCAAGGAATATCCGGATGATTTCATGGTGGTATTTATTGATGATCTCTTGGTATACTCCAAAATCTAATAAGATCATGAAAATCACTTGCACATTATCAGGAAGACTCTTTGAAGGCAAGAATTATATGGGAAGTTTAGAAAGTGTGAATTCTGGCTTTAGGAGACTTATTTTCTTTGCCATATTGTCTCTATGGATGGAATTTCCATTGAAATTTCTAACACCACGGCAATCCAAGAATGTCCAGCACCGATGAGTATAACTGTGGTACGCAGTTTTATTGGTTTGGAAGGTTATTATCGACTTTTTGTCCAGAATTTTTCCCGATTGGCTAACCCATTAATGAATCTCACACGTAAAGGGGTGAAATTTTTCTGGACTAAAGAGTTTGCAGAATGATTTTAAGAACATAAGAGAAGATTAGTCAACTCTCCTATATTGACTCTACAATCGGGGAATGATGGGTTTGTTATTTATAGTGATGCATCAATGAAAGGACTTGGTTGTGTCCTTATGCATAATGATAGGGTTATTGCCTATGAATCACGATAGCTAAAAATTCATGAGCAGAACTATCCTACACATTATCTCGAGTAAGCTATTGTAATCTTTGCCTTGAAGATATGGAGACATTACCTCTATAGTGAAAAATGTTAGATATATACCCGTCACAAGAGTTTGAAATATATTTTCATACAAAAAAGAACTCAACATGAGCCAAAGACGATTGCTGGAACTACTCAAGGATTATGATTTCACGATACACTACCACCCGAGGAAGGCAAATAAGGTTCCAGATGCTTTGTGTAGAAAAGATCATGTAGTTTTGAACCTGATGAGAGTGGAAAGGGATCCTATTTTATTGGATCTAGTAAAGATGAATATAAGAATCACCATGGAGGGTGAAACATCAAAACTTTTTCAAATTGTTTCCAAAACATCTTTACTAGAATGGATAAAGTGTTCTTAGGCCGATGATGAAGAGTTGAAAAGGAAGATTAAAGCTGTGAATGATGGGCGATTGAGTGACTTTGGGTATGGAGATGGAATTTTGAAATTTGGGAGGATACTTTGTGTTCCCGATATACCTGATTTAAAGAGGGAATTGTTGGATGATTCTCATAGTTACAATTTCCCTATACAACCCTGGAGCACCAAAATATATAGAGATTTAAAGGTACATTTTTGGTGGGACAACATGAAGAAGGAGATTGCTGATTTTGTGTCAAGATTTATGGTTTGTCAACAAGTGAAATCTGGAAGGCAACTTCCTGGTGGAGTATTGCACCCTCTTCCCATACCGGAGTGGAAATGGTATAATATTGAGATGGAATTTTTCATGGGACAACCAAAGACTCCTAGAAGGAATGACGCAATATGGGTCATTATTGATCGTCTCACGAAGTCAGCACATTTTCTTGCTATAAGAAAAGATCTACCACTTGAACGTCTAGAAAGACTATATATTAATGAAGTTTTGAGACTTCATGGTGTACCCCTGTCGATTTTCTCATATCGTGATCCCTGTTTTACATTAAGATTTTGGAAAAGTCTTCAGAAGGCCTTGGATACTGAACTTCTTTTGAGCACTGCTTACCACCCTCAAACAGATGGACAATCAGAACAAACTATTCAAACCTTAGAAGAGATGTTGAGATCATGCTCACTTGACTTTCAGGGTATGTGGGATCAATTTTTACCTCTGGTAGAATTTTCCTATAATAATAGCTTCCATTGAAGTATTCAAATGGTACCATATGAAGCGTTATATGGAAAGAGATTTCGTACACCTACTTGTTGGGATGACGTTGGTGAAAGAAAACTTATAGGCCCATAACTGCTAGAGGAAACTATGGAAAAGGTGAAGGTAATCCAAAACCGCATCAAAGAATCTCAAAGTAGGCCGAAGAGCTATGCTGACAACCGAAGGAAGGATTTGGAATTTCAGGTTGGAGATCATGTTTTCTTGAAGGTATCTCCATGGAAGGGAGTTATACGTTTCGGTTAGAAGGGTAAATTGAGTCCCAGGTACATCAGACCCTTTGATATTCTAGACCGAATTGGGGTTGTAGCTTACCATTTGGAAAAGCCGCCAAGTCTCTCCAAAGTTCCCGATGTATTCCATGTATCACTGTTGAGAAAATACATGCCTGACCCAACGCATGTACTCACCTATGAGGAATTAGAACATGAAATCGATTTGTCTTACTGTGAAGAGCCCATCAGTATTCTTGATACAAGTGAACAAGTGATGAGAAACTAGACGACTCGTCTGGTGAAATTTCTATGGAGAAACCATAAGATGGAAGAGGCAACGTGGGAACCCGAGGGACATATGATGAAGAATCACCGAGTCATTTTATACAGTGATATTATATAAAATTTTTGAGGATGAAATTATATGAATGAGGGGAGAATGTTACACCCCAAGATTCCACGGTACGCTTCTCTTTGAATAAAACTGTAGCGTGTGTTGTATGCAACTTCGAGTTCTAACACACACCACAACCAATCAAAGTAGCCGTTATGAATAGTAATACCTAAATTTTGAAATTTTATAAATATGAACATTTAAAATAGACTTCATTTTTGGATTTGGAATATCGAATATAGCCTATGGTGAAATTTTGGAACTCTTCGGATAACATTTATATTTTGATGAATAGTGAAAATTACTAAATTTTAATTAAAAACAACTTTTTTAATCAAAATAATTAATTATGATAAATTATACTATTGACTGTTTTTAAATTATAATTAGAATATAATTTTACCATTTTATCCAATGGTGGTCATTAGAATTAATTTCACTTTGAAATTGGACATAAACAATTGTCAATCTTTTGATTGATATTGTTTCTTAAAAATACGCTATTTGTTTTGAGAACGGGAATTAATTATAAAATTAATTAATGAAACTTATGTGTTTGGAATTTTGTAAAATAGACAACATTTTTGAATATAGAATATCAATTATATCTTAGGGTGACTTTTTGGTATATTTCTGAAAAACTTCAATTTTTGATGAATAGCGAAACCACTAAGTGGTAGTTTAAAAACTAATTTTTCGTGTAAATGAAACATTACGACTTCGGTGATTTGATTTTCAAAAATTTGACTTACATGGATATCATTAAGAAGTAAAATGTGGTTCAATGGGATTAAAATAAATTTCTGGTAAATAGTAACTTTTAAGTTTTATTAATCGTGATTAAAGGTAATTAGTGAAATTTAAGGTAAAAATGATATTATAAAATATGAAAATAACTTGACACTTTTCCTACCCATATTGGATGAGTCATGTCTGACCAATACAATCCATGGGTCAACATGGGGACCCCATGGAGCCACATGAGTAAGAAAATGACATTAATAACTTTTTATTTAAAGTAAAAATAAAATTGTCACAAACATGTGTTGTATTAGTAAACAAATTATTACATGGGGTTATATAATTTTACGTTTTGACTATAAATATTCATTGGAAATATAAATCGATTTACTACATCATGGTAGTTTTTTAATATTTTTTAGACATTAAATAAATAAATTTATTTGTCACCCCATGATGATGCAGTTATAACTCATTAATTAATGATTTAAATAAAATGAATAGATAATGTAAAATCTAAGACTAAAACTTGTCAAAAACCTATTGGATGAGTATATTTCTAACCCTTATCAACTTATCTTTGAAATATATAAATGTGGGACCTTTGAAATCCGAAAATCATTTCATAATAAGGTTACATTTCATGACTTTCCAAGAGTGCCCGTCCTCTCCTCTTATAAAAGGCCCCCACCTCTACCACCTTATTCACACCATCAAAGAAATTTTTCTCGGCCAACCACTTCCCAAATACTCTATCAAATTCCTTCTCTTACTCTATAAGCATAAATTTGGGCATAATTATTCCCAAGGAAGCCTTTCGCTCAAATAAAAAAGTGTTACCTGATTTTAAGGTAATGTCTTCTCTTATGTTCTTTTGTATTATTCTTCTTCTCCAACCCCTTAAACTCTTTTTATTCCCTTATTTTGTAACAAAACCAATATATAAAATATACTAGGATGTTTTCATGAGGATTATTTTATTTACACTTACATATAACTTCGTCTAATGGTAAAAGAACATACTGTTTCTGTGGGTGGAAAATTACTACCTCACGAAACGATGATTGTTCAATCTTCTTTTAACACCGCTCGTGGTGGACATTATGATGACACTATTTTCATATATGATATATATATTATGTTTATGTTCTCCTTATTCTTTGATATTTCTCATTTATTTCATACCTTTATGATCTCCATTATGGGTAAACATGATAATTTCATTTTAGGAAGTGCGGACTACCGCCCCCTCAAAGTGATTTGAATCATTAATGCCATATGTGGGACAAAAAAAGGATGGAGTAAATGATATTATATATGAAATTATACTGGAATTATAATAAACCATTATATAATTATTATTTTATTCCATTAAATATGAAATAGAAATGAAAGTAGCATTCATGCGTACGTACGTCTTACCGTCTCCATGAACGGTGCATTTCATTTCTTACCTCTAAATGTTACATAGTATTATGAATGAATGTATATACTAGATATATATTATATATATGATATCTATATCATGAATATAATTTTGGATATAATGGATATTTTACCACATGAACAAATTATAATTATAAGAAGTTCATTTTTGACTCAAGTACCAAAGATGGACAAAACGACCGTTATTACCTTAAATAATTACATAATGTTCATAACATTGTAGTAAGTGATATAAAAGGAATAATGAACTTGGAAAAGGTTCTTAAGCATGTATAAATTAACTCTAGTTTATTATTTCGGAGATTAAATAACGATCGAGTCATGTTGGACACGAGGTAAGGGACTTTGTCTCAATCTCCATTCATTGAGGCATATTTTGTTTTATAATCAAATTTCTTTTATAATGTGTATAAACCCCTTTTAATTTTATAGTTATTCAAAAGGAATCTTTTTATATGAATCATTTAACTAAATGACAAAAAGGAATGTTTTTCTTGTCGTACTTATGCGGCGACAACAAATTCTCTGCCGCCGTGACCATTATTTGAGTTTTGGATTCCTCTAAAAGCCATATTTTTTTAAATGAAAAATAAATACCATGTTTTAATTTTCTTTTATTTTGGTATTGAAAATGGTTTTGATAATTTTTTTATTATATCAATGTGTTGTATTGATATCTTGTGATTTAAATTTGGAAATATTATGTTTCCTTTATGCATGTTTTATGTGATACGATTATGATATGGTTTATGATATGTTTTAACCTATTCATATGAGGAATGCATTGGACTCAATAAGTGACGAGTGGAGCCCACTATAGATCCTCGATGCATCGGTAGGTCTCATGGGACAAACTAGTGTCTTGGCATGAGGCCTTGACAAAATCCTATTTGTAGTCTTGGCATGAGGCCTTGGCTACGTGGTTATGATAGTCTGGCATTATGCATTCCATCATTATGAAAGTGGTTATTGATATTGCATGTGATTATTCGACTATTAGAATATCCATGTGAATAAGTAAACGGCATTATTTCATTTTGTTTTTTCCAGATTGTGATGAAGTTAAAGTTTAAAAGGATTTTGTTTTAGTTATACATTTCCTTAAATGTGAATGTTTATTTATGAAGGCTTCCGCTATATTATTATCCTTACTGAACATTTGAGCTCACCCCTTCCAATAATTTTATTTTTAAAGGATGTGAAGATGTATATTATGAATGACTTGTAGGGATAGTATGAGGGGATATGAAGACAAGATGTTGTTGTAGTTTTGTTTTACTTTATGATGTAATGTAAGACTTATGAATGTATCTAGTGTTTCCAAGGCTAATAAACTAATCGGCCTTTCGAGACTTGATCTTTCGTGATCATGACAATGTTATGCAATAATGCACACTCCGGGTAATTGGGGTCGGGGTGTTACAAGTACTCATTGGGTACTTATTGTAATAATATAGAATATCTCAAGGCCCTTTTCTTTAAGGCATGAAAACCACATGAACAAAGTAGCCTACATGATTTGTGAAGCTAGCATGTGGCTTTATAAGTGGCTTCTTCAAGATGGTGCATTCCCGGAGACACACCCTTCATGAAACAATGATAATGAAAACATTTAGACCTTTGAATAAGAATATTATTATACATATATACACAATAAATTACAAAATTGGTTGGGAATTTCTACACTTGGAAGGGCACAAGATGGAATAAATGTTCACGGGATCATCTATATGAATAGTTTAAGGACACGAAATAACAATAATCTTTGGTGGTCATGTGAGAACCATACGAGAACATGGTTAGTTCATGTTGGTCAAAATAAATGCCTTGTAAATTCCGGGTTGATCCCACACCACCTAATTGATATGACATTATTTTCACATGGTAGTCGAAATACAAGGCAAGATAGTTAGGTAGCAACCACTTTACATGTCTTTGTTTTTTACAAGAAAAGCCTAAAAAAATTCATATCAATCACGAATAACACCGTGGAAATTTCATCCATGTTCATGAGAATGTGTCGTAGACAATGCTATTTGATAATTGAAAGTGGACCCTGACATGTCAGTATTATCATGAGATTTTCTATAGGCAAGACCACATTGTGATGTTACATTCTAGATACGAGTAATGTTAATCATGTGACTACATATGGTCACACCCAAATTGATCATAGAAAGATACCAAACATTTCCAATTTTATTATGCAATGAATATTAGACATTCCGTAATCACTAATTCGAATTCATTTAATAATAGTTAGTTGATCATGAAAAAGGCCATATTCATATATATTTTGGTCATTTGGATGATCTTATACATGAAAACTTATTTCATTCAAGGCATAATGAAAATTATAGATAGACACCCTTGGATGTGTCTTTGAAAAAAAATTACACCCCAAATATTTCAGGAATATAATTGAGACATGTCTAGTAAGAATCTGTGACATTCTAGGTAGACCCCTTATGGAAAGTCCACTATGTCTGGTAGACCTACTTAGTCTGATGCGATGGGGACCCTAGCCAATAAACATTAATGAATCCCCATTTTTAAGGGAAGTGGCTTTGATGATATTAACATATGTACTCATGGAAACCTACCAATGTAATTCTATCAGATATTACTATAATATTCATCACCACCTCTTATTATCCATAAGAAGATTGATATTGTGTGTATTAGCATTAATCCCTAGTGTGTGGGCCCCTATTACCAACATAATTTAATATGTCCCCATCAATGGGAATCCTAAGTGTATAATTCCAAATCAAAGGTCTCCCTTGGTGTGTAGTCCCCAATCAAGGGGAATCCATCCTTGTGTAAGCCCCTAACATCCCTAAAACCTTGGGTTTAATAATAATGTCTCTCAGTGTGAATATCCACTGTATCCCTTCAGTGTGTTTAAGGGATATGTGAACTATTATACCTCTATTAACGTTTTTATTTGGGATACATAGGACGTATATCTATGGCATGAGCTCTGACAGGAATCCACTTCAGTGTAATTCCCTTCCTGTCCAAAGAATTTCGAACATAGAGGATTAAAATATCACATAGTTCGTTCATCTTTACCCATCCATCAATTAATGAGAAGAAGGCTCATACATTAGTATAATTTTAGGTATCAGTACTGATTATCAGTACTGATCATACCCTTGATTACCTCAAACCCATCAACGAGTTTGTGATTAACTGGAATACGATGACATTGATTCTAATAAAAAAATTGGATATATAGGATTCCTTACTAATACATGAACTCCATATGAAATCCTTCATGAGGTGGGTAATCATACCCCTCAAAGGGAAACCTTAATGTGTAAGCCATGTATGGATATGATCTCTTGCAATGTATTCAATCTACTACTATATCATGTTTCTCACACTGATCATGTCTCATGTGGTCTTAAATACCATCAATGTGTGTATCAAAGGCATGTTTAATATTCCCCTACTGTGGTTATGTCGTTGGGAAGCATGTATGATTACCACACACCTCCACTAAAAGGTTCATATTCCTAATGAATAAATATGGGGATGTATTACATGAATTAGTCCCTTCTAGGGAATTAATTTCTTATCATTCATGAAAAATATTCCCATCATAAGAGAAATTTAGTATCTCATTACTTTTATAAAAATGGATTCTTTTGATGTCATATCAAGGTTCTAGATCAATATTCAAATCCTTAACACATGATATTCATAATCTTGGATAGGTTCCGTAAAATGACCATAAACTATTCCAAATGAACTATGTGGATTATGATTTCTACTTTCATCGGATATGTATGACACCTTGTAGAGGTTCAAGCCCAGATTCAAGACACTAACCTCATCCCATAGACAAAAATAAACTATAGTGTGTCAAAATATGGCCATATCCCATAAACTTCATAACCAAATAAGAATGAGTTAGAGATATTTTGAAAAATGGATATTTATTCCTATCCATAAATTTTTATAATCAATTCATTGGCATAGGTATTACTAGTCCTTTATCGTGTTCTATGATGGATTTCATGAACAAATATTAAATCTATAAGAGATTTCCAATGTTGGAAAAATTTCTTCACAAAAGGGTTTGATGAGCTTAAACTCCCATCTTCTCAACCAATGTAAGTTCCTAAGAGACTCTGGGATTAAAACCCTAGGTGGCGACATGCCTTTGAAATATAGGTCTGTACCCAGTTATGTATGAGGAAACTATTTAGTGGTTCTATGTAATACTTGACAAATGGTGCACCCCCCCCCCCATAATAAAATTGATGGGTAGACCTCATTCCACATCACCTCTTACCATGACAAAACATATATATTCACCTCTTTCTAATAGATAATTTATATCGACCCGTGGGAGTGTCCATGATAATAATGAAGGTTCTCGCACTAAGGCTGGACCATAATAATATTCAATTCATTGTTTATATTCAAAATTTTGGGTGCATGTGAGTTTTTTATAAAAATTTACAGGGAATATTTTTTACCATTTATAGGGTTATGTTCCATTATGAGGGATATATTTAAAATAAAAATCACCAATTTGAATCCACATATGATGGGTTCAGAAATCCATATGAACATAAAATTTTATAAAAAGTGTAGGTTCCAATGTATAATCGTTATCATGAGAAATTTATAAACAATTAACCACATAGGTATTTATATATTGGATGAAAAATATTGCATGGTTGGATAAGTAGAATTATACGATATCTTCAATCACATAGTCTTGAAGTGGATGATTCTATTTCAATTGGGTTTCCACCCATTTGGAAACATGGTCTAATTTATTGTTTTGAAAATATAAACATTAATACTAATAGAAAAGACAAAAAATATATTCATATGTCTCTATAAGAAAATGGATTTATGAGGGTGAAGAGTCTCAAAACAATCAAGTAATGTTGAAAAAATCATGAATGTATCTTCGTATGAAATACTAATATAAAGTATGTGATGTTAAAAATATGGTGGATCAAGTTAAATGATATTAGAATGGGAGATGAATATATGGATGATGAGTGTTTCACAAAATTTATTGATGTTTTGGGAAATATCAATTATTTTTTAGATTTAAAAGAAGATTCTAAATATTTTTGGAATCATATGAGAAACTTCCCTAACTATTTTGATTCTAAAATATTTGAATTACAATATAAAAATGATTTAATTCTCGATGAATTAAATTAAATTATTAAATCATTTAAAATTAGAAATATCCAGCATTAAAAAATATGGTCAAGGATCAAATATATTTTGAATCTATAAGAAAGTTAAAAATCATTGATTCAATGAATAAAAATCAGAGTGATTTAGAGGATAAATAATATGATGAAATGTAAGATAAGAAATTTTCTCAAATATAGAAGAACTATCAGAGAGAAATATGAATGTATAGAGGTAAATAATGAGTAAAATGTTCTAACTGTTGAGAAATTGACATTTATTCTCAGAAATTCCACAACTAGAATGTTGATGAATTTGGAGATAATTTTGAATAAATACCCTAATTTAATAATGTTGAAAAACATATAATGTAGGTAATAAGTACATTGCTGGTAAGTAAGTGATCACTAGAAGATCAATAAGAATATTGATTAAGATAGTTGAATCCCACAAAAATTATAAAATTTATTTTGTAGTTGAATGTTTGGAAATGTTCATATTTTTTGGGAAAACTATGATGGAGAAGGGTGGTGAAAAATTTAACACATAAAAAAAGATTAAAATTCCCTCAGTAAAAATGTCGATCCATTCAAAGAGAAATGAAGATAAAAAATAATTTTTTAATCTCAACAATCCTTTTATAGAGAAAGATCACACTTCTATATAAGACAAGGATATCATGGTTTTTAATAGTTTTATATAATTTATAAGAACAAAGAATAAACATGTTAGAATAAATTTTCACTTCATAGAATGAGTCATCGTGAAATGTTGATAAATGGTGTAATAAGAATGAGAAACATTCATTATCCACAAAAAGATTGAAAAGTGAAATATCAATATGATATAAAATATCCAATATAAAATAAATTTGAAATAATAAAGGATATATATGAAAGATGTGAAAAATTGGGAAAATTGTCTTATGAATATTGACAACACATCCGTTGAAAAGTTCATATCTTACAAAAGAAAATTATATTTTAATCTAGAAATTTTAAGAATGATCCCTTATGTTTTAGGATTCTCAAAAAGTAACTAAATGAATAAAACTAAATATTCATTTACAAGGTATTTTCATAACATATTATATTTAATTTTAAAATATTGAAATTTAACATTGAAGAATTTTTTAAAATTTATTTTTCATGTAATTTTCATTCTTTATTTTTTGAGGGTTTCCCATGCATTTTGGTGGAAATGGTGGGTTTTCAAAATTTTGTCAAAACCATGAGCCCTTTTCATATTTAAAAAAAATGTTTCTTTTATAACTCATTAATTTTTAACATTTTACACCTATTTCACTAGCCAATTGGAATCTCAAGAAATATTAATACCACCATATCAATTTAGAACCCATAGAAATCCATAATAAATATGGATTTGTGATTTTTATTAAGGTGTTGGGGTAGACTAAAATACCATTTCTTAATTTAATTTTTTTAATTATTTAATATCTCATTATATTTTTAAGGTTTTACAGTGATTACAACTCTCAACTGAGCCCACATATCCATGGCGTGCTCACATTCTCTCCTACCCCTCTTTGAAGATAAAATTCCTTATGGATTAGGGTGAAACATATTTAAATTACTCAAATCATCTTGATTTGAATAGGTAAATTGATTCTTTCATAACTCCATCACTTATTACTCTTTTTTCTACATTTTTGTTCTCTAATGAACTACTCAGCCTTATTAAAACCTCAATTTAATGTTTTTTCTATTTGTAAATTCAACTACTGCTGTATTTGGGGCGTTTTATACGATATATCTAAATTAAGTGATTTTCCTCTCATGTTCCTCCAATTTTCTTAGGGTTTCTTCTACTTTTCTTGATGTTCTAAAATTTCCAGCTACTAGGGATCATACCTCAGGTTTGATGTTTTGAATTTATGGTGAAATATTGTGGATTAGGTCTTGATTTCACTTCCTTGAGGTGCAGAAATGGTGCGATTGATGTTTTCACAATAGTTTAATGTTTTTGGCACAAATGGTAGGTGGTTCTATGAGTAATCATTCTAAGATTAGTTATAAATTCGTCATCTATATTTTTAGTATGTTCTTCATACATTATGTTTAGTACGAGAACCATTTTGGTAGTATTGAATAATATTTTAGTTTCAATGATTCATATTTGTTTAAAAATGAATGTTTTCCTGTGTATCTTTTGTGGTATTATTTGAGGTAATTTTATGAAAATTGAGAGTGGTTTAACAAATGTTTTTATGGAATAAAATTCTATTTTGGATTGTTATTGGTGTGATTTTGTTCTGGAAAGTTGGTTTCGAAATGGGTTTTGTGTGGAAAACATAGTTCTACACCATGGGATTGTTTTATTAAAATTGTAAATTATTTATTGAGTTAAACAAAGTGGTAAAAGGGTGTACATGTACTATTTTGGTGAGTGTGTTCACATATAATGGGTTTTTGAAATTTTAAGTGGTCATTTAAGATGTCACACATTTTTAGAATGTTATATAAATTTCTAAAATGTTTTATCAAATTTAAATAAATGTTTGAAACACGTTTGTGGGCTATTTTGTGTGAATATGATGTGAAAAATTAATTTTGTTTGTTAAAGGAGTATTATGTGACATGTGTGTGGGATTTTTGTATAGTTTTTGATGTGTAAGTGGTATTTTCATGTGAGAATTATATTTCATGGCTTATTGAACTTGTTTGAGAAAAAGAGGGAAGCACAGGTATCTAGGGGGCAGACATGTACTAACATGCTAGTGATCTCGTGGGTTTGGTCCCAGTTCAATGTAGACTATTTGATGATGAAAAAAATAACTATAAAATGGTGATGATGATGATTATGATATTGGGGAATCACTCGATTATGGGTATGGTCCCTACTAGTTTCTTTTGTGCACAATGACAAATATTGTGATGGTTATTTTCACAGAGATATGAGGAACTTGTGATCCACCGTGAGCTAGTTCCTAGGGGTTATTTTCCCAGTTTCTGTGCTTATTAGATTATTTATGATTAACATCATCATATGGTATGTTTATCTAGATTGTTTAGTATATTTTTCATTCTATTTAAAATTGTTGGTTCCATAAAGTATCCCACTTGAAAACTATTTTTTTAAAATTTGAATCTCTTTAAAATTTTTATTTCAATTTTGTGTTTATTAAAAATTGCATGATTTTAGTGTTTCAATGTTTATCACAGGGAATCTTTTAGTGGTGGCATCTAACTGGGATTCGAATCACACCATACTTATACAATTGTTTTTAAATATACTTGGTTATTTTGTTGTATGTTTGGGAAATTGTTAGTGCCAATGGTTTGGGTATTCATCAGTCCTTCTTGGTGTAGTGTCATGGAGATGGTTTAAGGGAGGTTCCTATTTTCTTGAGGAACTTTTTGGAATTTCAATTTTGGGATTATTCATTTGTTATAGCCTTTGAGAATTATTTTAAATAATGTAACTGAATTTAGTTTTTTTGTAATATATGTTTTGTTTTGAAAAACCAATATTTGTTATGTTGGATTTTTTTATTGTTTTATATTTATAAACTCAGGTAAATCATTCCCAAATTCCATTTTGGGATACCTAGGAATATGTCTTATCCCATGGGGATCGGGAATGCCCTTTGGGCCTTTATATGGGAAGGATAAGATGCTAGTTTTGATGGCGATAAGATTCAGTTAGTGAAAAATCAGTATCATAGGATGTTAGGTTCACACTCTTTGGTTTATATTAACTAGGGAGGAGTCGGGATATTTTGAATCTAGGATTTTTGGGACATGACATTCTAGTTATGGTTAGTGCACCTATCTAGAACACATCATGATGAGATTCGAGTCGCCAGGGGAAGTCTGGATTTATCTGAGTCATTTTTTTTCTTGGTTTGATGATGATTATGGGAAATGAAATGAGAGTTGGGATAATGGTCTCAGTGAGCTCATAGGGCCAAGGAAGCCATGTGGAGTAGGGGATATTTACCTAGAACACTCTCTATGACAGTGATGTGATTGTCATATGGACACCAACTATATGTCCAAGTCACCCACCGAAACAACATTTCCCTAAAAAAGTCTTTTCTCATTTAGTTTTAAAATCTAGGAAGTTTTGTTTTAAAGAAAAATTGACATGGTTTTAATAAGAGAAAAGTTTTTGTGAAATGATTTTTCAAATAAATATGGAATGGTATAATTTGTGAAGTGGTTGAACTAAATTTTCAAAATTATTTTGAAATAGAAAATGATGTGTTTACACCTCTTTTGAAAGAAGGAAATTAGGTTAATGTTGGTATTGAAAATGTTTTTACAATAGAGTTTTCAAAACTATTGAAATGTAATTAATGGGATGAAATGTTTTGGAGGTCATGTGTGGAGAAAAAAATGGATTTTTATTTTTTAACTAGAGATCATTTGAAATGTTTTATGAAATTCTAGAATCACATTTTAAAATGAAGAGAGTTGAGTTTCCAATTTATTGGGGATTTATGAAATGGAGTTTTTCAAGAAATTAGAATCGTTTTGAAATAGGCTGAAATGTTTGGAAATTAATGTACATGAATTGAAGGTGATTTTTTATTGAATGATTGGTGATATTTCAAAAAGTTTTACAAATCATTGGAACCTTGTTTTATATAAAAAGTGGTGATTTTTTCAATGAATATGTTCTAATTAAATAGTATTTTTCATAAAACAACAATTGTTTTGAAAGGGGTCGATATGTTTTGAAATTGATGTGAATAGCTTGATTGTGAGTTTTCATTTGAATGATTTTTCCTTTCTAAAAAATGTTGTAAGCTATAGAATGGGATTTTTATTTCGTGGTTACAGGTCTTGAGATAAAAATAGAAATTAAATCATTTTGGGGGAATACTTATTACAATCCACAAACCCGTAGCCAAATACCATAATATTATAGTTCCTTTGGAAACATTTAAACATAAACACAGGTACATACGTGGGTTACATTATTTCCACTCAGTTCTTCATGACTAACACCCTTATTAGAAACATCAGAAAAAATAAATTTCTTTATAACCTAGGTAATATGAACATAAATTTTTTGAGATTAGATGCTCAATATGGTAGAAAAATTGAGATATGTAAACATATGCATGAGCATAAGGGTATGAGAACGTCATTAGGAAATGGAACGATCAAACCTTGCATATCAAAGATCATAAACATGAATCCTGGAATATGTATTGGAAGTTCATAAGATATGAATGATAATGTAACCCATATCATTATACATTAAATCATAACATAGAATTATGATATAGTATTTTTGTTATAAAAATAAACCAAGAAAATCTTCTGTAAAGGATACCTACCAAGACCTTCATAACAAGGTAGTATTGGGATAATCACTTATAGACCTACATTTGGATTGAGATAATAACCCATGTAACCTATTTTAATTTGTATTGTGATAAAACTTATGTACCCTCTTATATTTAAGATTAGGTTAAAAATTGTGTACCTTCTTATTTTAAAACTAGGGATACAACCCTTGTACCTGGTTATTTTCAGGCCTGGGATACAACTTGTGTACCTTCTTTGTTTTGTGTCATGGGCAACAACCCACGTACCATTTGATATCATATATGATTTAAAAATACCCAATTCATTGAAGGGATATATAGTTCTTTATTCTCTCATAATGAAATCATACATATGTGTGCCACAATATAATAATACATTCATTATATCATAACACATAAGAAGATATGCGATTAATAAACATCATATAAAAACCCATGAAAACATATGGGAATCATAAAAATTTCATCATATCCTTACTTATAGAAAATATATAGTTCACGTAATTATTTAATCAAGAATTGGATGTGAAAATATGCTACTTTGAATATCATATAACCTATAGAAGATAAATTGTTTTCAAACATATCATTCCATCAAAACATCGACCATTCAAGAAAGAATATGAATTGTATTTTTTGATCATATCCCCAGTGAAGAATAAATAATGAAATTTTTTTCATAATAAATGGAGATTTATTGTCAATAGTAAGAAGGAATATTCATTAAGAAAAATAAATTTTCATGAAAAATAATTTTCAGAAAACCATTTGAGAAATACTTTTTTCAATAATATATCTTTATAATTTTATTTTAAATTTTTTCTTGAGGAAAATAACATTTTCAATTTTAATAACAATTTTCTAATATAGAAATTATTTTGGAAAACATTCCCCTCAAATAAAATTTTAAAATTTCTAAATAATAGATAAAACGTTTTTAAAACCATTATAATTTAAAATTTTGAAAAAAAAATATTAAAAAATATTAATTCCTTTTTCCATGAAGTCTAAAACAATTAAACATTTTTTCAACACTTTTTTCATTTTAAATAACTATTAATTCAATAAATTTTCTCTTATATTTGGGGAAAATTTTCATTTTAAAATATCCTTGTAAACATACAAAGGTTTTTATAGGGAATTTGTTATAATTATTGCTGGTAAGTCCTTACATGTCAAGAATTATTTTTGAATGTAAAAGATATAGAAAAGTTCCTTTTTCTAGAAAATAAAAATAATACTACTTTTTAACCCATTTTTTAAAAAGATAAATCATGTGTAAAAATTTCATTATAACATCATAGTATAAAAAAATTTCTTTAGAAGAGATGGTTTTGAAATAATAGGTATTTTTTGACCACAAGGATAAATAAAATTTGATTAAAAACTTTTTCATAATTATCATAACTAAAAAAGAGTAAAATTGTAATAATAAAATACAGAATCATGAAAATACATATGGGGTGGACATTACAAAGATCTCTTTGATATATTGAGCTTAATATTTCATTAATTGAATTATAATCCTAAACAATCTCGATAAATGTTTATATTGTTTCAATAAACTCTTACCACTTGGTAAATTTCAATTATACTTCCCATATAAGAAAATGAAATTACATGATGATTAAAATAGCATTAAAATAAGGATTTTTATGTCACAACATGTTAAATGGCTTCATATACACCTTGTAAAACAATATATGTTCATAACATTGAATGCATCTAAAATAATGAAAATTTGGAAAAAATTTCTGTATAGATTTGGTAACTTTTGAAATAGAAACCTGATTAATAATAGATCATTAAATAGAAATTTAAATACCAAAAAAATTAATTATAATAATCATATAATACATTAATGGGAAGTAAAAAACATAAAATACAATAAATAAAAGATGAAAGTATCTTGTTTCTCACCGAAAATAAATGTGGGATGATACAACCATTACTACTTGAGTTACAATATAATTGTTAAAACTTGAGATAACAATATAATTTATATATTTTAATATAATTACATAATTTAATTTAATTATGAAAAATTTCATAAGGAATTATATACATCATTAAAAATAATTGATTGTTTAATATGGCATGTATGTCATGGAAAAATAAAAAGTGAGATTACATTCTCTTTCTTAAGTCTTTAATTTTCGCATAAATGTTAAAAACTCAAATATAATAATTATAAGTTTATTATAAATCTACCAAAAAACCATAATATCACATATCATAACATATATGATTTATTTATTGATTTATATTACCTTTTTATCAACAACTCCATGTTAATATTTTGTTTCAAGTAATATATAATTTTTTCAAATATGGGTTGTCTTGTTATTCTTGATCTTCTTACATATATCTTGATTTAATTTTTCAAGAATTTAAATAATGATATTAATATCATATATATTAAGTATATATTTATTTATAATAATCTATTAAATATTGAGATATGAAATGGAATACACCCTTAATGGAGATGGTTGGTCGTACGTACACATGAACGTTGTTTCTCTTTTGTTATAGTATTGAAAGTATAAACAGAAATGAATTATATGTATATATAATATAATTATAATAGAATTATTATGTCATATATTTCTTTTATATTTACTAAACACCATATTAATACATTTCATGTAGAGTGTGAACTAATCACATCATTTTGAGGAGGCGGTAAGCTACAATTCCCCAAACATAAGTATTATATATTCAAAAAATGAAAAGCATGAAGGTATGTGTTATATAATAATTACATAATCATAAAAATCATTAAAATAATATATATATATATACACAAATATTATAAAAATATAGGTTCCATCATAATTCCAAACCATGAGAGACAATAAAGGTAAAACGAACAACATCATTTCATGAGGTGGTAGTTTTTTGTACACAAGATTAGTATTTTCGTTACCCATTGGATGAATGATTGGTTAAGAGAAGGTATAAAACTTAGAATAAAAACATTTCACTATATTTTTGATACTTTTGTTATAATATGATAATATAATAAGATGAATTAAAGGGTGGATGATGAAAATAAAACAAAGGATCTTGGAGAAGGATGTAACATAATCTCTGGTTAAAATCTATAAGTTTTTACCAAAATTCATCCTTGGATGGATTTATTCATAATTAATGGATTATAGGATGAAGTTATGGATTTTAAGAGCTTATTTGAACAATTTTTTTCATGATAAATGGATTTAGATTTGTTAATAAGTGTCAGGGATGGGTTCCTTTTTGAAGTGGAGGACTGGAATTCATGTAAATTTTTGAAATGGTAATTCCACCCACATTTTTCCTACGATGGATGGATTAAATAATATAAAGATATATAAATTGGAGTATATATTCACAATATGCCCAAACAATTATTTTTTGACACGTTTCTTGGTAATTTTTCCCTTAAGTGTATTTTTTATCTCTTATTATGCTATTTTTTATCTTCATCATTATATTTAATTTCTATTAATTACAAAAATATTATTTGTAAAAAACTATGTTATCCTAATTAGAATGTATAAATTATTCGTATTCAAAATAATTAATCTATTTTCTGAATTCCAATAATTTATGTGGCATAAATTAATGTAAAATTAATCCAGTAGATGGGATGAAAATGATGTGTTTTAATGTAAAAATGTTCAAAAGTTTTCTATGTTGTTATATACAATTTCAATGTGAAATTGATTAAAGTGATAAATATTTAACTTTTTTTAATAAAATTTAATTAACTAAACTTTAAAACCAATTATAAATATTATTTATCCTTATAAATAAATTATATTAAAAACATGTTCTAAATTAAAATTCATTATTTTAACTATTCATTGGAAAATGAAACTTCATAGTAAAATACCAAAATATTAACCAAATATAATTTTTTTATGTTTCTATTTTAAATATTAATTTTCTAGTTACATATAAAATCAATAATAGTGCTAAAAATTATTTTTATGATTGGATCTATATTAAAAGGATATAAAATTACTATTTCAAAAATAAATATTTTAATTCTTATAATTGGATTTATTCTTATATTATGCCTATAAAATATATTGGATATGTGTGAGAAATATTGATTGAATATTATATATATATATATATATATTATCTAATGTTTATTGATTAATTTATTGATATAAAAAATGTTTATACATAGAAAAATGGATTTCTTAAAAAGTTAATTATTTTTTAATTGTTCTTATATTAAAATATAACTAATTGATAACCATAGGAATCATTTTATATGAATGTTTAAATAATATTTTCCCAATTTATTTTATCATCTTATTAACTTCCAATCTAATATCTAGGTGGTAGAAAAAAATTATATTTTTATAATCATATTAATAATATATTTTAGATTGTTAAAAACTCGACCTTGCATGTAATGCAAGCTATCAAAGTGACCCGGTATTTTGTTTAATACAAGAAAAACATTGTGTTTATTTTTCCAATATATAATATAAGTGTTTTATGTTGTGAAAACAAGTAAAAATATGTTCTTTAATATATAAAAAACTATATTGGATGATGCGTGTAATGAAAAATATAAAAATGCTTTAATTAATTAGAAAACAAATTCAAAAATATAGGGTCTTATAATATATATATTATTATCATATATGTATAACTATAAATTTATCCCTTTATATTACGTTTTAAAATATGACTTATGACCATTTATCAGATGACTTCATTATGAAACCTCTTCTGATTATGTTATGAGACAAAATTATGAAACCCATTTCATTTCATGGGTATTTATTATGATTATGACTTATGATTGATATAAATTTGTGGAATTAATATTAATTACATGAAATGACTGTTTTAGGAATGATGATAATTATATATCCTTCCAATTCATTTTGTAATTATTTAGTCACAAGAGTTGTCATGTATTGGATTAGGGATGATCCTGATCCACTATGGGATTGAATCCACTAAGTGATATAGTTAGAGTAGATAGAAATGACTTATGTTTATGTCATTTTCAATTTCCAATGCTTCCATGATCTCATTAAGCCCATCTCTTTATATTATGTTGTCATTTTAATACCTATTCTCCCTCTATTTTGTGATATAATGTTATAACTTTGACACATAAATTATGATCCCTTATCATTTTATTCTGTTACTAAGTTATTTAGCACACCCATTTATTTCATGTTTTCCCCATGTTATCCCATAATTGTTTTGAGGATATAAATAATTTAGGAGCTGAATAAGATAATATAATAATAGGTCCATGGTTATTTTTAACTTTATTTATTATTAAACTAGTATTCTAGGGAAACGTGGACATTATAATCCTTTATAATTATTGGATAATTATGTTTTAAAATCATGTAATTTTCTGTATAAAATTATTTTGTAACAATAGTTTCTAGTAGAGTCATGGTTTATTTACTTATTTGAAAATTGGATGAGAAAACCTTAGTGATAACTCCAATGATATGTCTAAGGATAATTCTAAGTATTAGTCATGGGATAAGAATAAGTATTGAAATATATTCTATAATCCTATTGAAGTATAATGTATGTGGTTTCTAGGAAATTAAGTCACTATATGAATAATATAAGTGGTGTGGTATAGGAACATATGTACATAGTGATAATAACACTAAAAATGTTGTGTTGGGCTTGACTTAAGATTTACCTGGTACAAAAAATTAGACCATAATTCATGTCAGGTCTAATACCCATGAGAGATATTCTTTTGATATTTAAAAACTAGTTTTGAACTATTATGAAGGGGAAATGAAATTAAGATTTTATATTACGAAATAGATCCTAGATAACATAGGTTGAAACATTTAAATTCATAAGTTAAGGAATATATGTATTTTATGAGTTATATTTTTAATGTACATATATTAAAATGTATTTGATTAATATTATCAGAATACAAAACCCTAATTTTCATTTTATTTCTATCAAATGGATATAAAAAAAGATAAATTGATTCAAGTACCACTATGTGGAGAAATATAATGACTTCATAGATGAAATTCCCAAAATGATGGAAGTAGGTGTTGGGAACATTATGAAAATAATTTTTCACTTAACATATGATTTGAATCAAAACATGAATTAAGATGAATTCATGAATCCCCCAGCAAATATGTAGATACTATTGAGATCTTCACGCTATAATGGCCTCCATCATTAAGTAGATATTCCTATCCTTATATTGTGGAACAATAGATTGTGTCAATTGATTATTTATTCACTATTATTTAATTATTTTTGAAAAATAATTGTGTTTTATTTTTTATCATATAAATAGAGAAATTGGCTAATTTTGGATCTTGTTCAAAAATTTGAATCCTAGAGAAAGGATCAATGAGATGGATGGGTAGGAATTCCATAAATTATTTTTTCAATACATATTTTTCTCAAAAAAATTGACATAAAATGTATAGGGTTTTCTATATCGCCATTAAAAATTATGAAGTATCCATTGGTTATTATAAAGACCACATCTTAAGAAATTTATGCTATTCTTCCTTATTTGCAATCACCCACAAATGTAAAATTGCCAGATTCTTTGGTGGGTTATAGCCAAGTCATAAAAATAACTAGGAAACTTGAGAGATAATAAACTATGAGAAAATTTACCAATATCCCATCAAAGATAATATGTATATCATAGAATCTCAATGGTATCACATGGATAAGAAGGAAAAAATGGAGTTAAAATATTTCGGTATGATGGAGAAATATGACATTAGAAAGAAATTCAAAAACCCTGTTGTAAAAATTGGGAGAGGAAGAATCTTGGAAATTATCTGGAATAGACTAGGAATATATTTTGGTGAATGAAGTAATGGTACCTTTCTAGTGTTTGCCAATAAGAGAATCCCAAAAATGCTATAGAAGAAACATATGATGCAAGAAAACCCCCATCATCTAGTTCAGTGATACAACATTGTTGAAAAAGGACACTATGTGAACAAATGAACTATTCCATTTGTTTTTATGTCATCTGAAAATAACAACCTATAAGGCTAAAGGAGCATGGGGGATATTTCTCAATCACAACTACTGATGATGACCATGAAAATTATGTAATGATTGTTTAACTATTTTTATATTCATGAATAAAGAACCTATTTTTTATTATGGTTTTATGTATTATTTAAAATTAATCATGTTATGTAGGACTACTAATGCACCGCCACACAATATGGAATTTGAGTAATCAATGTTGATGGAGAATGGGGATATTACTAAATCCAAAATCTATAACTCTTTCCCAGTACATATTTATGAGAAAAACCTTCCAAAAATCGTTCTAACACTTCCTATAGCATAATCTGATTCAATTATGGGTATGTATTGTATATCATTATATAAAGACAACATAGAACAATTATTGAAGGATATAAACCTTTTTATCACTAATCATTATCTTTTTAAATAAATTTTTGTGGAGGATGATGAATTTTTTTTTGTTATCATCATCATAATTATCAACATTCCTTTTTTGAGCATATATATCTATAAAAAATGATTGATATAAAGGGGATAATAATTCTTGGAGACATTCCCATTGTGGGGTTTTATACCAATATATTCTACGAAGGGTTTTCTGGTCATGATCATGATTGAAATTTAGATTTAAATATCAAACATATATCTGGATCTCTACCCATATCCAAGAGTTTGTATAGATTGGACATAGTCGAGTTCAAGGAACTAAAGAATTGATTTTATAAGAATCCAGAAAAGGGTTTTTTGCAACAGAGTGCTTCACCATGGGGTTCCCTAGTCTTATTCATCATGATGATGGATGGGTCAATGTGTTTCCACATTGATTATTGCGATTTCACGAAAATACCAATAAATAATATGTATCCCTTACCACACATATATGACTTGTTTTATTAACTATTTATATCATATTATTTCTATAAGGTGGATATTCGATCAGGATACCACCAATTATGGGTGATGAAGTATGATATTCCCAAAATAGCCATTCAAATGAGGTATGAACACTATGAGTTATTAGTGAATCTATCCAGACTCACTAATTCTATGGAATGATTTACGGTCATAATGAATAGAATCATTAGTGGGTACCTTAACAAATTTTTGGTCATCTTTATAGATGATATTCTGATATACTCCAAAATTATTGAGGAGCATGAGGAGAATTTGAATACTACACTAATGTCATTGAGAATGTAGAATATATTTGAATGTAATAGTAAATTCATGTTTTGGATGAAGGAAATGTCATATTTGGTGAATATTATACCTCGTAAAGGGATATATATGGACCCTTATAAGAAAAATGTGATTGATAAGTGGCACATTGAAACATCACTAATAGAGAATCATGTTTTACTTTGACAATTATGGAATTATCTATTATTTGTAAAGAAATTCCCATGAGATAACTAATATAACATAGAAAGGTGGAAGTTTTTTCATGTATATTGAACGTGAAAAGAGATTTAAGGATTTTAGAAAGAGGCTTATTATTGCACCAGTAATCACAATACCCTCAATTGGAGAAATTTAATTTTTATACAATGATGGTTCAAAGATTTTTTTAGATATGTACTAATGTATAATGATAAAGGGATATTCTATTCTTATAGGAATTAGATAGTTCAAGAGAAGAACTACCCAACACATGATATAGAGTTGGTTTTAGTGATATTTTTGTTGTATATCTGGGGGAAATATCTCTATGGGGAGAATAATGAAATATACACAGATCAAAATACTTTAAAATAAATATTCACATATAAGGAAATTAATATTCATCATTGAATATGGTAATAGGTGGTCATGGAATAGAACTTCTCATTTCATTACTATCATAGGAAAGAAAACAAGGTGATAGATTTTCTATGTAAAAAACATCTAGTAATTTTATGAATGGTGATAATTAATAAGGATCCAATATTATGAGATTTTAAAATTATGGATTTGGTAATATTAATAGGATTTTCATCATACTTTTATCAAATAATTTTTAATCTATACAAAATTTAGATGACCAAGGAGTCCTAAAAAGATTATGAGGTGCAAGATAATCAAGTGGAGAATATTCTATAGATTATATTATATAAAATTGGAGTTATATGTTTTTGAAAATATATATGTGTCCCATCAATAATAGAGCTGAAGATGGATATTCTAGATTATGTACAAATATTAACATTCTATATTCATCTAGTAACCACTATAACATATATTTTTTCAATGTGATACATCTGTTGGGATTAGATGAGGAGATTGATTTTTGAATTTTTTTCCATGATGCTTGGTATGCCAAAAAGTCATTACTAAACTCTAGAAGTCAAAGTGTATTATGTAAAAATCTCCCATACCAGTATGGAAATGGAAAAACATAACAATTTAATTTCACAATGGACTCCTTGAGACACCCAAAAGAATTATATCCAGTTGGGTGGTAATGGATTAACTTAAAAACGTGTCACATTTCATTACTGTCATGTATGATTTGTCTATTCGAAAAATCTCTATGACATATATACGGGAATTGGTTAATATTTTGAAGAGATGCACTCTTTTTTTAAGACCAAATATGAGGATTACCTCATGGTTCCAGAGAATTTTTTATGAAACGTTGGGTACAAAACATAGTTTCAGTATGACTTATCACCCTCAAATAGATTGTCAGTCTGAGAGAATCAATCACGCTCTAGAGGATATGATGTGACAATATTCACTGGATTTTCAATGATGTTGGTATCTACACCATCCATATTTAGACTTCTCATATAACAATATTATCCATTAAATAATTCTAATGGACCCCTCTGAGGAATTTTATTGGAAGTGGTGTCAGACTCTGACATGTTGCAATGAATTTGGACAGAGGAAGCAGATGGGGATAGAAATTATCCAAGAGTTGTTAAAGAAAGTTCAACCCATTCAGTTTCACATCAAGTCCATGAAATTTATTTTAAAGAGATATAAATAAAATCATCTATGATGCATGGAGTTTGAGGTCATATATAAGGTGTCTGTCCATATAAAATTCTAGAAAAATGTAATGAGGTTTTGGAATATTGTAAATCTTAGTCCTAGTTAAATGATCCCTTTTGAGATCATTGATCGAATTAGAGTGCTGGTCTATCAACTAGCACTTCCATATTACCTAACTAAAGAAAATGATTTCTCCCATTTATCCCTCTTAAAGACTTAAATACCAGACACATCTTGTGTACTAAATTGTGAGGCGGTACAGTTGGATAAATAACATTCATATTTTGTGAATTTTTTTAATATAATAGATTATAGAGACATTGTTCTATAATATAACACAACCAAACTAGTGAAAGTGATATGGTGAAACAAGATGTTTTGGGACAAAACATAGAGTCTATAAGGGGAAATGGAATAGAATAACACTCAATTATTTTAATTTTTTTGTATTATAAAATTTTCAAATTTAATATTATTTAAAGGGGGAAGACTGTAACACTCAATTATTTTAAAAGGGAACTATGTTTGATAACCTATGAAAAATGAAACAATGAACCCAAACAAATAAAAATTATTTAAATATTAATATTTTTACCAAGAATTTAATTTTATTGTTATAAATGGTACTGAATACAATAAGAATTGTATTAAATTATCTAACTCAATATAATTTTTTATACATTTTTTATTTAATCACAGAATTTCAATGAAGAGTCATTTTATTCATCAAAAATACGATTTCTTCAAATAATGATTTATTTTTTTATGAGAAAATATTATATATAAATATTGGATAATTTAGATGTTTTATTTAATAAAATTATTTTTAAAATTAACATATCTATATTCAGCATGTGTAAATTATTTGGATTCTTTGAAAAATATTAATATTTTTAGTAAATAGATAAAATTCAATATTTTCATAAAATTTACCATTAATTTAATAAATTAAGTAATTGAAATGTAAAATAATTCATTTAATTGGATTGAAAATTTACTTCAGTATTATGTAGTTATATTAAATCCAATTAATTTAAATTAAATCATCTTTATACTAGAGTTGATTGTATGCTTATTTTTATTTAATAAAATACTTTTTTAAGAATTCTATTTTAAAGTGAATAATTTGTGTGGATTATGAATAATTAAATTTACCTTAAAGTATAATTATTTAAATGAAATATAAATAATATATATATATAAAATAATTTAAATTCATTTAATTTTTATTACTTTTCATATAGTTAGTATGAGAAAATATTTTATGTAAAATATTCATTTCCTAAAAAAATCATTTTCTGACATGTTAGAGGGATAGTTATTAAATTAAATTCTTTACATTATATGATTTTAATTTGAAAATAAAATTAATATTTTAAAATAAAAAAATTTATATTATCAAATATGGTTAAAATCAATTTTTACTATAATTAATAATAAAAACAGTAATAAAATATTATCTGGTTATAATAAAATTAGGTTTACCGGGGGTTAATCTGAAAAGTTAAATGTTAAAAATTAACCAAAACCCATATAATGTAAAATTTATGAAAATATTTAGACCTTATATATTCCATGAATTAGATATTTAAAATTTTTTAGTTGCATGTCCAAGAAAGTGACATGGAATTTTCTAGAAACACTTAAAATTAAAAAGTGTGCGAGTCACATCAGTTGTAAAAGTAAAACCACCCTATCCTACTTTCCACATATCAATAAAAAAATGGATCATCAATGAACTTCACCAATAACTTATAAAATTACCTCCCATTATCCTAGAAGACTTGGTTTGGTTATAAATCTACCATATTATGTCCTTTGATACAACCCTAAATAAGTTTTCCAATGAATAAGCACTATCCTAAGCTGAGAATTTTATTTTAATTCAAATAAAACATAATTGAATACTTATTCACCTATTATTGTATAATAATCTCATTATATTACTTATGAATAATTTTTTTATGTTATAGGAATGTCCTAAAACTACATTATCCTCACACAAATGAGAAATAAAACCACTGATCATGTGTAAGAAAGACTACCACCCAGTGAACCTGCATAACCCATTTTCCATCACCGATTAATGTATCTAGATATAATGATTTATTAAATTAATACATATGATATTATTATATAATTCTGGGATTACAATATAAAATAATACTTCTTAGATTCTGTTTTTTTGGAATACGTTAACATTGATCGTGTGTACGGTGGATTATAACCTCCCACATCTGTATGATTAGTTTTTAAAATCATGTAATTATATGTTTAAATGGGTCAGGTTATTATAGTATCATGACATCACATACATAGAAAATCATTAGAAACATCAAAGGTTTTTTTATATATAAAGAAACATTTTAAATATTACGAAAACATTTCCTAAGAAAAATACCCCTATCTTGTTGAAATCACTTATTTAAAATTTTAAAATTTTAAACATATTAAGGAATAATTTTCTTTGAAAATAATCACATATTAATATAAATAAATATCTAAAATTATAATTCATGAATTTTGGAAAATTCTATAATGTAATATACGTAAAAAAATTACTTTTAAATTCTCAGGAAAAACTGAAGTGTCCCCCATTTAGAAACATTCAATAAGATTCATATGAATCACCTTATATAAATTTGAAAATTGTTAAGAATTAATTTAATAAAATTTTTTATTATATTAAAAACATTCTTAAAATTATTTTAATTAATTTATGGACACAGAATAAAAAATCGTCCACCGAAGATAGAAATAATGTCAATTTTGCATAAAAACATTCTTTTCTTATCATGAGTACATAATGAGGGGGAAAAGATATAAAAAATGTAATATATATAAATAAACAGAGTATAATAAAATGAACAAATAATTTAGGATATATATTATATAATTTTATTATAAAAATATCTAAAATAATGTCAATCTTGTTAAAAATGAGATTGTAACATAAAACCCTTACACCATTACTTACATTTGAATCACTACACAAATGAAAGTTAAAACAACAAAGAAAAATAACAAAACATTAAAATAATTATATTAATGTTACATCATATCAATGGGTCAATAGAAATAGCTCATAAAATAATATATGTTCCTTACATTATATCTGTCTCCATAAAAAGAAAATTTGATATGATAAACCCTTTTCCACATTGGTATATTTCAAATAAAAACCCATTGGTTGAAGTAATTTGAATTAAAAACATATAAAACATTATTTTAAATGGATATTTGGTATAAAATTTCAATTTATAAATATATACACCTCACAAACAGAAATCGGATTATAACATAAATCATGACCCCAATGAATGAAAATTGAGTTGATGAAACATTACAGTTTTAGTAATTTTTTAATACAATGTAATTTAAATATTGAAAAAAATAGTTTTTTTAAATATATTTAATTTAATCATATAATATGAAAAAATTAAATCATTGGAATTGTATACACCATAGAAATAAGATATTGGGATATAACATTAAAACATCCCTTAATAATTATAAATGGAGATGAAACACTTAACTAATATATAACATTATCAGTAAGCACTATAAACTCATGTATAATAAATTTATTTTTAATATAAATATATAAAATATCCATATTAATTCAAATTATATGATGAATTATCCCCTTGTATAATTTTATCACACGTGTATTAACAATTCCCTATCGATGATGTCATTTCATGTGTTAAGTACTTCATTTTTTCATGTATGTTTTGGTTAGGTAGTTATGGTCTATGATATTTGATCATTTTATATCATTATATTTAATTTAAATAATTATATAAATATAATATTTAGTAATTATAAATATATTCATAACCATATATATTTTTGGGTGATGAATAATGAATTTCATCACTTTCTAGATATTGTAATCTAGATGTACACGTGATTGATGTTTCCACATTTTGTTGGATGGAATAAAATATATATAAATTAAAATTCACGAATAAATAATGATTATTATATCATAAATATCATATAATTAAATTAAATCTATTCTTATAACCATGCATATTAATAGGAAATTATAAAGAAATCACAAAGCTTTATGGATGTGGTAGTTAGCTCTTATGAGAAAGAAGCATTATCATTCACTAATGGAAAAAATGTAATAAGTTAGTTAATATTTTATAATTATTGAATTATTATTATTTAATAAATATCTTATATAAAACTTAAATCCATAATTATAACTACACATGAAAAATGGCGATGTAAATGAAATCATATCTCTAAAGGTAGGAGGTAGTCCACACGTACGCACGAGCAATAACTTTATTTCCCATTTGATAGAGAATATGAGGTAAATGTTTGTAATATAATGATAATAAAATCTTATTATACATATGATACCATATTAATAATTTTTATGTATAATTTTTTTAATTTAATTACAATAAAAAATAAAATTCTAAGGTTTTGGATAATTATTATACCTCTTGTTTGGTAGATCTCCTCTCTATTACACCTCATTCCTTGAAAGATTAGTCTATGTAGAAGGCCATAATCTCAAAAATTATTTAATAAAATATATTAATGTTTCTTATAATTTATTCTACAAGATATAAGTCTTATAATAGGAAAATTAGTGAGGTGAATAAGTGACCATACCAAAGTAAGAAGATGTACTCCCATGAAATTTCAAAAAATATTTCAAAGATATAAAGTCACCTTTATTGGAAAGTTTCCCTAAAATAAAAAGTATATGATGGTATGATATTATATGGGTTAAATATCATTAACCAATAATAATTATATAGTATTGAATAGAAATCCTACACCTATGTCATGGTTCCCCCTGTTGGTAAACATGTTTTAACAAGAAGTGTAATCACAAAATGTTACTCCTTTTTTACTCACTACGAAAAAAATAAATGTTAACCTATTAGATTATATTAATTATATAAATATAAAATATGGAAATAATTACACCATATTATTTTTATATAATTATTATAATTTATATTTATATAAGTGTGGGTACCATAATGAAAACATTTAAAAAAAATGAATATTTTAGAAAAAAATATATAATACATAATTTAATATAATTTTTAAAACCATAAAGTTATTTTTGTAATATATAATTGAATATATGATCTATAAAATGATTTTCAAACTATAATTATTGGGAGGTTATTTATTAATGATAAAAATGAAATGCATGAATAATAATTTTTTTTATAGAAATGTGGTTTCTAGACCAAAACTAATCTTATTGTAATAAAAAAAATAATAGAATTTATTATGTAAATATTTTTTATTTTTATAATTAATGGAGATTAATTTTACAACATGATCAAATGAAATTCATTCAAGGACTTTTATATGAAAATAAAAAATAGTTTTTAAAAAAAAATATGAATTTTTTAGTATTTACTAAAAAGGAACCAAATAGAAAAACCAAAAAATACACTATAATCTAATATTTAAATGAAAATTCTAAAAATAAAAATAATTTCATAAAAATATCAAAAAATAAATAAATTATTTATAATTTTTGTTCTTGAAAAATATGATAAAACCCATATTCTAAGGTTAGACATTTTTAAATCATAATACAATTATAAAAAATATTAGTACTTATATATAATAAATTAGTCAATAAAAATTCATTAATTTTTACCAGTATAAATTTTTTAAATAATTTAGTTTTTAATATCTATACCAACCAATTTATTGATTTACATATAATTTTTTAATATATTTTAGTTCATATATATATATTTTTCAATATAAATCATGTTAGTGAACCCTTAATTTTTTTAGAGGATGAATATATTCTAAAATATCATGGTGTTACATTGACACGAAAAAATAAATTACTTACTCAAAATTTTATCTCAGTAATCAATATATCAAACTTTAATGATACCTTTGTCGAAAACCCAAATTTTATAAAGATACATTAACACCCTGAGATTTTTTTTCAGTTTTTTTTCAAATTAATTTATTATTTTGAATTTGACACAACAATGAATATATATTTTGTTATATTAAAGAACTATGTTTGGATCATGCAAAACAAAGTTAATATTGCACTATAACCAATGAAATGGCAATATTTTTCTACTAGGAACAGTAACGTTTGATGACGTCACATACAAGATAGAATTTTCTCAATAGCATGTGTAACACACAATGCCACGTTTTGGTTTTTTTTTAAAATTTTGTTAGATGATATTTCATTTTTTTCTTCTGTGATGTTGGTTTGATTGAGTGGTGAGTCTATTTTGGTGGCGGATGTCGGATATTCTAAGGTCATGGTACTAGTTATGTGGTTTTGTTACAAGTTTTCTTGGTTGTTCGAAGTTTCTTTCTCATAATGGTGATACAAGCAATGATGTTGTGATGATGATGGCGATGGTCTTAGGATAAGGACGATGATGACATGGTGTATGAATGACAGAAAAGATGATGGATTTCTCTGCATCGATGATTGAATATTTGGATAAGATAGCTAGTGGTTCTCGTTGGTGATGTCTGATGAAGGTGATAAATGTGACGATGAGGTGGTTCAATGTCGGGGGAGTGGCTCAAGGACGCTCGCTGATCGAGGATATGTGTCCCGAGGCATCCTGGCAAGGCTTTTATAATTTAAAATCAAATGTTTATTTTGTCTAATCGTTCATTGAATTCATTTTTTTAGTAATCTTATGTATGATCCCGTTCCCGCTCACCCAAAAATATGTTTTCAAAAATAAAATAAAAATAGAATTTTCGGTGACATAAAAACCTATATTTTTATTAAAGCTATTTTACCACATTTTTATAGTAAAAATATATTAAATCTAAATTTTTAATATTTTATAAATTTTATATAAAAATTAATTTTAGTTTTTGAAAAAAAATAGTTTCGGGTGTAATTTTGGTATTTTTCTATGAAGATTTATTTACTAATGAATAGAAAAAAATATTAATATTTAATTGAAACCTGCTTCTTCATCTAATTTATTTGAAATTATAAATTATATTTTAATTTTATTTTAAATTTTAAATCTATAAAAATTTATCAGTCTATCCATTATAATCCATTGGAATTAATTTCACATCGAAATTGGTTATAAAAACCTCCAAACATTTCAACATTTTTACTTTAAAAATAAACTTTGTTGTCCCATCGACAAGATTAAATTTAAATTAAATTCTAAAAATTATGTAATTGGAATATAGAAAAATAAATTCCACTTATCAAATCACTATAATATATAATTAATTGTATGATAAAATTAGTTTTTGACCAAAAATATTAGTAATGGTAATTGAAATTAATTACAACGATTAAGATGAAAATAAGCTTAATAAGGGACTAAACATTAAACTGGTGGCCTAATATGACCTAGAAACATTTCAAAATTCCATTTTAATGATATATTTCAACCACATACATCCTTTTAACAACGTTTTAATGTTATTGTATCCAATTTAAATTAATAAATATTTGTGGGGTTTCACTTGTCTAAAAATTTACAAAAGTTGTACTCCTCCTCCACTAAAGAAGGGCCATCTCTTCTCCCACTTCATCACATATATCAAGCCACATTAGTTCTGCCAATATCTACCCAATTAAGTTACAAAAATATATATACCTTTCTCCTTGAATTCTTAGTTTGGGAATAAATTTATCCATGGAAGCCTTTTGGTGTAATCTAAAAGGAGTTACCCCAACAAGAAGTAACATCCTTCCTCAAGCTCATTTTTTTTATTTTCATTCACCACCCAGTAAAATCACTTTTCATAAAAGTTATTTAAGAAACAAATATCCTAAATTTAATAATATTTCGTGATATTAATTTTTCTATATAAACATACACACAACTCCATCTATTGGGTAATAAACTTGTTGTTCTTGTATGACGTACAACAGCCTCATGAAACAACAAATGTTCATTTTTTCTATTCCCACCCTTCTGGTTTGGGAATTATGATCGAAACCATTTTAATATTATATAAATGATATATATATATACACATATATTTTATTTATTTTCAGTAATTCTTTTATACAACATGACTCTATTATTTCCATTATGTGTAAACAAGATAACATCATTTGTGTAACTGTGGATGATCACCGCCTAAAAACAATGTGATTTGATAACAGGAAACATGGAATATATACAAGAAAGTTTTATTTAAACTTATGTGAAATAAAAATATATATATTATATTAATGAAAAAATTAACTTTCTAGAAACATAATATATTCCATTTTTATTATTACCCATTCACGCATTTAAAAAGTTATAACATCGTTAGTGGATTTGTGGACTACCAACTCCTTGACACAATGTGATTTATTTTAATCTATAATTATTATATATATAAGTTTATATTATTAAATAATATGTTATATCTGATATAATTATCATTCTTAAAATATTAATGTTTTTTAACTCCATTCCATAATGATTTTTGAGAAATGGATATTTTACTCATGCATTAGTATGGAATAACATATCCATGATTGTAATGTTGAATCATTTTTCACAACCATATTTAATTATTGGTTTTATAATTATAATTTACCTTTAAATATGATAAATATTTAGTTATCATTTTATTCATATTTTAATAAAATGATCCCTTTGACCATATTCGTCCAACCAAAGTCCTTTTTAAGCCATGAACCGAATTCGGTAAAAACACACAACTTAAACATATTATTTTTGTAGTTTGACACAAAATTGTAATAATTGAATTTAATTTAATAATAAAATTTTAAAATTTTATCAATAAATTAATTATTTAACATAAATTTAATATTCAGTTATATAAAAACACCTGAGACAAGTCAGACTCAAGGTAATAGAATTTCATCTTAGTTTTTAAATCTATGATATACATAATATGATCACCACTATTTTATATTTCATAGTGTATATACATCTCATGAATGTATTATATTATTATTATTATTTAATTTATGAGTATTTACATATCTATTATATGATCATTCTTTATTAAGTTTTATGTTATAAATTGGTTTTTTATAGTCTCTTATATGTTTTTATGTTAAACTGTATTGAAATGAATTACTAGATTCATTATAAGTTTGAAAGAAAATTTTTTTCAAATGGTTTTCAATATTCCATTATATGTTTTTAGTAAACTCTTCAATGAAAATATATTTCAGAATTTTTTATGTTTTAAATATCATTTTTCAAAGAAGATTGATATTTTCCTCGAGAAGTTTTTTAAAATATTCTTCATAATTATTTCCCATATAAGATAACATTTGTTTGTGTTACTCATAACTTTCTGGGGAAATGATTTAATGTTTACATTAATATTCTTTCTATTAATTTTTTAAATTTTATATAATTGTAACACCCAGACCCCAGTTACCCAGAGTCGGTGCATTATTACATAACATTGGCACGATCACGAAAGATCAAGTCTCTAAAGACCAATTAGTTTAGTAGCCTTGGAAACAGTAGATACATTCATAAGTCTTACATTACATCATAAAGTGAAAACATACAACAAAATAGTCTCCATATTCCACACTCATATCCCCTCAGACTATCCCTACAGGTCAGGCATAAAATACTTCTTCACAACCTGGGAAAAATAAAACATAGAAAGGGGTGATCATAGATGCTCAGTAAGGATAACAATATAGTGAAAACATACATAAATAAGAATAATCATTTAAGGCAATGTATAAATAAAACAAAATCATTTTAAACTTGAAATTCAGCATAATATGGAAAAAAATAAAATTAAATAATTCCATTTAATTATTAACATGGATATTCTACTTGTCTAATGAGCACATGAAATATCAATAACCACATTCATAATGATGGAATGCATAATGCCATACTAATATAACCACATAGTCAAGGCCTTGTGCCAATACTACAAATAAGATTTTGTCAAGTCCTTATGCCAAGACTCTAGTTTGTCTCATGAGACCTACTGATGCATTGATGATCTATAGTGGGCTCTAACCGTTACTTAATAAGTCCAATACATTCCTCATTTGAACATGATTAAACATAACATAAACATTTGTATTAAAACTAGAATAAGAAATGTCAATAATTTCTCCATAAACCATTAATGGTATAAAAATAACACATACATATTCAATCATATCACAAAACCTTCAATACAATATAGAAGTTTATATCATTACAAATCAACTTCAAATTAGTTAAAATCCATCAAAGAATGTTGACATAGATGAAATCAAAACATTTTGAAGGAAATATCTCTTTTTTTGAAATCATTTAAAAGTCACATAATTATGAAAGAAAATATTTACATTGAAAATATTTGTATAAGATTTTAATGGAAGCTTCAGTGTGTTTATAATGGTGGAAAACAGCTGCACCTGCCGTATAAGCTAAAAAGACCTTCTTACCTTAATTTTGTTGAAAAGGTTAAAAAGGACCTTGTATGGAAAACACCAGAAAGATTCCAATAAAACCATTCTATAAAAATTAAAACAAGTGTATAAATGACTTTAACCCATAGTCTAGTAAATAGTAAAAATGTTTTGGAATACATTTTTAAGAAACATGGATGTGGATGATAAAGAGGTCCCAGTAGATAATTACGTATAAACAACCTTGGATAATGAAGAGATTGTGAAATAAACCCTAATAATGTACTTTTCCTTGGTCGAGGGTAGGATAACCTCTTTTATAATGGTTAAATAATTTTTATTAAATTATTCAAGATCATATACATTAATATGATATCATATATGATCTTATAATATTGTCATTTAGTATTATCATTGTTTTGGTGTTAACTGATTCGTTCTCCTTTATATGCATGGTTACGTAAGCCATGTTTGTTATTAATTGGAGATAATTAATTTATATATAGATTTATAATATGCCATTAAACATTATTTTTAACCATCAAATGAAAATTAGTCTTGAATGGATATGATGGGGAATGAATCTCATCGCGTTCGTGGAGACGGTAATCCATACGTATGCACAAACCCTACTTCCATTTCATTTTTCATTTTAAAAAGAATCCAAACCAAATGATACATAGGTATATTATTATTCCAATATAATATAATATCTTATATATGTATCTTATGTTCCTTAACACCATCCTTTATATATTCCATTCATGGTATGAATGATTCATATCATTTAGAGGGGGAGGTAGTCTGCACTTCCTCAAATGAAATTATCTTATATATATACAACATGAAACAAATAAAGGTATGCTATAAAATGGAATTAAAAAAGATTATATATAAAATAAATGTCATGAATATCATATTTAATTATAGTTCCATCATAAAGGCCACCATGAGAGGTGGTCGGGGATAATTGAACAATCATCGTTTCGTGAGTCGTTTGGTTGTCTTCCACAGAAACATTTTGTTATTCACCCATTGGTTGGATATGTGTGTATGTGTAGTTCTAATCCTTCTCATAATAGTATTCTAGTATATTGAGGATACTGTTATTTTTATAAAAAATATATAATGATTTTAGGGGTTGGAGAATTAAAATTAAAGAAACAAAGTTAAGAGAAATTGTTACCTTTAATTTGGGTAACTCCATTTGGTACGAACCAAAAAGACTCTTGAAGTGCCTTATTCCTAAAGAAAGGCTTTTCTGAGGAGGATATGGATGTAGGAAGATTAATTGGGAAGATGTTGGAAGTTCCAAAAGTCTTTAGAGGTGTGAGTAATTGGATAGAAGTGGTTTCCTTTTATAAGGGGGAGGAGGGGCTCTTTAGGAAAGACTTAAAGTGTTATTTTATAATAAATTCGTATTCAGTTAATAATGGCTCTAAATAAATTTATTTCTAGGATAATATGGGGATGGGTAGAAATTCCTTTCAAACAATAGAGTTTATAAAGGTTTGGTTCAAAATATTAACCTTATCTTTTACAATTAACTCTTAGTTTATTTGTTTGACACTAACCATGCCTCTTTGTATTTTTATATTATTTTGTTAATAAACATACTATAAACTACCAAGAGAATTCCAAGTGGTTCATTAATGATATACCTATCATCATATAAGTCCTTTTTCCTAGACTTATATTTTTAGGAATAGAATATCAATTAATAAAATAATATTTGTTTTAAAATCTCTTTTATGTCAATTTTAACAACATTTGGTATTTTGTTTTTTACTAAATTCAAAACAATAGTATTACTTCGAAGAAAATTTATCTAACCAACCCTAATATGTTATATTAACCTAGATTTTTTTTAATTCATCAAAAGTCTCAAATTACATTTATTTGGACGTTTATAATATCAATTATTTTAATATTTTATTAATTAGGTAATTACTACATCACCATTATGTCATAAATAAATTAATTTATTTAATGTCTAAAAATTATATATAAAATACCATTATGTAGTAATTATTTTTAGATTTCTAATTAATATTTATAATCGATTTCATCTTATTTATAACCCTATATTAAATTTTTTAGTTATTAAACATTGCTTTTAACTCTTTTAACTCTTCATTGAATTAAATAATATTAAATGTCCTAATCTAATCCAAGAAGACCTTAAATGTTCATATTTTATTCCTAAGGGTGTTTTTGGTATAATTATACTTAGCTAATAGAATTATGTCATGTGTTAGAGTAATAATAATATCATTTTTACCCTTAATTACCGTATTTACTTTTAATAGTGGTAAATAAAAGTAAAAAGTAACTATTCACAAAAAAAAAATTTATCTTATTGAACCACATTTTACTCCTTCATATTAACTATCTCTCTCAGATTTTTTAAATTCCACTCATAGAAGCGGTAAAATTATGTTTTAGGTGAATTTGCAAATTCTCCTAGGAGATGGGTAAAAGACGGTGAAAAGTTCAATAAAATTTTTATATATCTATAATTCTTATAAACATACTCTAATGAAATACATTGAACATATATTGGTATTATGTATCTATTTTGACCTAAAATAAATAAAATAAATAATTATTTAAATATAAATTTGGTTTTAAACTATAACACAATGTTTTTCATTATTTATCAAAAAATTTATGTTTTCAAGAAAATTACCAAAAATTTACCCTAGGCTAATATTGATATTCCAAAACCAAAAATGAAGTCCATTTTGAAAGATAAAATTTATAAAATTACAAAAAGTGGGTATTTCTATTTATAATGGCGAGTTTTATTGGTTGTTCTGTGTTTTTGAACTTGGAGTTGCATACAACACACGCTATTGTATTATTCAAAGTGAAGCGTACCATGGAAGCTTGTGGTGTTACATTCTCCCCTCCTTCAAATAATTTCGTCCTCGAAATTTCTAGAATATTACTACATAAAAAGAATCGGGTAGTTTTTAATCATAAGTCTGTTGGGTTCCCACATTGCCTCTTCCATCTTATGGTTTCACTATAAATGTTTTACCAGATGAGTCATCTGGTTCCTCAACACTTGTTCTCTTGTATCAAGAATCCTAATGGGTTTTTCACAATAAGACAGATCGGGTTCCAGTTCTACTTTCTTATAGGTGAGTACATGTGTTGGGTCAGGAATGTATTTTCTCAACAGTGATACGTGGAACACATCGTGAACATTGGAGAGACTTGGCAGCATTGCCAAACGGTATGCTACAGCCCCAATTCGTTCTAGAATTTTGAAAGGTTTGATGTACTTGGGACTCAATTTACCCTTCTTATTGAAACGTATAACACCCTTCCATGGAGATACCTTCAATAAAACATGAACTCTTACTAGAATTTCCAAATCCTTCCTTCGGTTATCGATATAGATCTTCTGCCTAATAGGAGCTGCTTTGATGTGGTTTTGGATTACCATCTACTTTTCCATCATTTCCTCCACAATTTATGGTCCTATGAGTTTTATTTCACCAACATCATCCAAACAGGTTGTTGTGCGACATCTCTTTCTGTATAATTCTTCTTATGGTGCTATCAGAATACTTGAATGGAATCTATTGTTATAGGAAAATTCTACCAGAGGTAAATATTGACCCCAAATACCTTGAAAGACATGTGAGCAGGATCTCAACATGTCTTCTAAGGTTTTAATAGTCTGTTCTGATTGTCCATAAATTTGGGGGTTGTAGGCACGGTCAAATGAAGTTCATTATCCAGGGCTCTCTAAAGAATTTTATAGAATCGTGAAGTGAAATGGGGATCATGGTCAGAATCAATCGATAGTGGTATTCCATGAAGTCTGAAAACATCATTAATATATAGTCTTTCTAGACGTTCATGTGGTAGATCTTCTCTTATAGAAATTTTTTTTGCTAACATGGTAAGACGATCAACAATGACCCATATTTCATCATTCCTTCTAAGAGTCATTGGTATTCCCATGACAAAGACCATCGTAATATTATCCCATTTCCACTCCAGTATGGGAAGAGGATGCATGACTTCTCTATGTTGTTTCCTTCAAGCTTTTACTTGTTGGGAAACCATACATCTTGACACAAAATCAGAAATCTCCCTCTTCATGTTGTCCCACCATAAATTTTCCTTCCAATATCTATATATTTTGGTGCTCTTAGGGTGTATTGAGAAAATGGAACTATTAGCGTTGTCCAATAATTCGATTTTTAGATCAGGTATATTGGGAAGACATTGTCTCTTCCCAAATTTCAAAATTCCATCATCACACACAAAGTCACTCAACATCCCATCATTCATAGCTTTAATATTCTTTTGAAATTCTTCATCATCGGTCTAAGAACTCTTTATCCTTTCTAGAAAAGATGGTTTGACAACCATTTGAAAATTTATTGATGTTTCACCTTCCATTATTATTACCTTATCCATCTTTACTAGATCCATGTATATAGGATCCTTTTCAACAATCATCTTGTTCAAAACTCCATGATCCATTCTACATAAAGCATCTGCCACCTTATTTGCCTTCCCCAGGTGGTATTGTATCATGAAATCAAAATCCTTGAGTAGTTCAAGCCATCTCCTTTGCCTCATGTTGAGTTCTTTTTGTTAGAAAATATACTTCAAACTCTTGTGATCAATATAAATCTCACATTTTTCACTATAGAGGTATTGTAACCATAACTTCAAAACAAATATTACAGCTGATAACTCAAGATCATGAGTATGATAGTTTTTCTCATTAATTTTTAGCTGTCGTGATGCATAGGTAATAACTCTATCATTCTGCATAAGGAAACAACCAAGTCCTTTCTTTGAAGCATCACTATAAATAACAAACCCATCATTCCCAGATGGTAGAATCAATATAAGAGCATTGAAAAATCTTTTCAATAGTTATTCAAAAAAGTCTTCAAACTCTTTTGTCCAAACAAATTTAAATCTTTTTCATGTGATCTTTGTTAAGGGGTTAGCCAATCGGGAAACATTCTGGAGGAAACGTTGATAATAACCTACTAAACCAATAAAATTGAGTACCTCAGTTATACTCATCAGCTCTGGCCATTCATGGATTGATCTTATCTTATAAGGATCAACAGAGATTCCATCCTTAGAGACAATATGTCCACGAAAAGAAATCTCATAAATCGATAATTCACACTTGCTAAACTTCCCACATAATTCAGGTATTCTAAGAGTCTTCAGAATAATTCGCAAGTGATTTTCATGATCTCTCAAGATTTTGGAGTATATCAAGATATCATCAATAAATACCATTAAAAATTAATCAAGTCATTCCTCGAAAACTATATTCAATAGATCCATGAAGACAGAGGGTGAATTAGTTAATCCAAAATGCATTACATTAAACTCGTAATGCCCGTACCTGGTTCGAAATGTTGTCTTTAGAATGTCTTCCTCCTTCACACACAACTGATGGTATCCAAATCGAAGGACAATATTTGAAAAGTCTTGAGCTCTATAGAGTTGGTCAAATAAATCATCAGTGTGAGGTATGAGATACTTCTTCTTTATTGTTATAGAATTGATCTCCCAGTAGTTGATACATAACCTCATAGGTCCATCTTTCTTCTTAACAATAAGGACAAGGGATCCCCATGGAGAAACACTAGGGCGAATAAATCCTTTATTACTCAATTCCTCTATTTGTTTCTTTAGTTCCACTAATTCCACAGTTTCCATTCTATAAGGGGTCTACGATATGGGCCTTGATCCAGAAATTAAATCAATGGAAAACTTAATTTCTAATTTTGGAGGATGTCCAGGTAAATCTTCTGGAAACCCCTCATCTTATTCTTTCAAAATAGGTGCATCCTCTATTGGGACATTCTTTTCCTCACCCAAATTTATTACATTCTCTTCCTCCCCAATAATTGAATTTAGTTGAGCTACTCGGGGTGGATCTAGAAAAGAATTAGGTGGTGAAGATTCTGCTCTAAAGATAAGGTGTTCTTTATCATCATCATCATCAAAAATCGTAACTTCCTTCTTCTTATAATAAATGTTTGCCTCATGGTCCAAAAGCCATTCCATACTGAGGATTATATCAAACTCAGTCATGGGTATGACGATGAGAACAAAAGATAAAGAACATTTATATGCACTAATGGGAAGGGATTCACAAAACTTTGTTGCGATGATACTTCCCTTAAGAGTTTTAATTGACAACTCCCTTGTTAAATCAAATTGGAAATATTTAATTTTCATAAAAAGGAAAGATATGAAATAATACAATGATCCGGAATCAAATAAAGAATTTTCTAAACTTGAGGAAACCATTAAATTACCTTCCACCACATCTTTCAGAGATTCTACCTTAGTAGTAGTGATAACATAAGCATGGCCTTGATCCCTTGTCCTTTTCTGAGGAATTTTTCCCTGACGCTTAGGACATTCATTTGCATAATGTCCCATCTCCCTGTAATTATAGCATTGAACATCGATAGCTTCTTTCTTCCCCTTGTAATCACGAGCATGGTGGCCTTTTCCCCCACACTTGTAACAGACTCCCATTTCATTCAGTCAAGTACAAGGGTGTTTCTTCCCACATTTACTATAGGATGGATATTCAACATTTCCCTTATTCCCCTTATTTAAATTTCTAGAGTGATCAGTAGATCTATTCTTCTCTTTCATTTCTTTAAAGTCATAAGAAGTAGAAAATATATTTTCTGTCTTGATAGCACATGACGCAATATCCTCGTACGATGAGAAGGATTGTAAGGCTACTGATCGACAGAGAGAGGGTTTTAACCCATCAAAGAAACGATAAATTTTACTTTTTGGGTTACGTTTATAATATGCAGCATGCCTTGCTAACCTTGTAATGATAGACTCATACATTGCAACATTCTCGTCCTCCTTTTTCCTCAGAAAAAAAAATTGTCTTTCCATATCCGCTAGATGGTCATGAGGAAAGTATTTTTATAAGAAAATATCTGTAAACCCCTTGGATCCCATATTGGATACTTCATCATCTTCATTGGTGTTTTGAATCAATGACTTCCATTGATCAACATCTCCAGGGAGGCTGTAAACTGCCATGATAACTTTTTCCCTTTCACAACTCTCCAAGGAATAGAATATTTTCTCTAAGGAATTTATCCATTGCTCAGAAACTAATGGATTTTTACTCCCATTGAATGATGGTGGTTGGTGCCTCATGAAGTGTTCTAACATTGATCCTCCACGTTGTGGATCAGGGTGCTTTATACGGGTAAGGTTATTATTCATAACCTATGTGAGTTGTCCTAGTATAGTGGTAAGCTGATCTGCACCAGTTGTATCACAAGCTTCACTATAATTATTTTGAGTAGGATTGAAATCTCTACATGGAGTGCATGCATTGACATAGTTTCCATTCCTTCCACTAGGAACCATTGTAAACTATGATATAAACTAGATTAGTTTATGAATCGAAATACATAATTCCAAACTTGTAAAACACTTAACATAAATTAAACTGTTTATGGATATAATCCATAATCATAAAAAATATTTTCTTTGAGGATGTATATAATCATAAACCCTTCATAATGGTTTGTAAATAAAAAAACAATTATTCTAAGCATATCCCCCAGGAGTGTCGTAACCAAGAGTGCAACAAGGCCCATTTTCGTGCACCAGTTTCCATTCGAGTCTAGCTCAAAGTGGTGTTTTCGGGTTTTACCCCTAGGAACATCTGTGTCATAGTAGCCTCTACCTACTCGTATCTAGACAGAGATGTATTTCTCAGAAAACTCACAGAATCACAACAATACCAAAATTATAGGAAGTTCTTCTATACTGATCTTAAAATTCCATCTTAGGTCTATGTGATCTAATCAAAATTTATCTAAATCTAGCTTCCAATGTTTGTACTAAACTTCCTCTGATACCAAATGTAACGCCCCGACCCCAGTTACCCAGAGTCGGTGCATTATTACATAACATTGGCAAGATCACGAAATATAATGTCTCAAATGATCGATTGGTTTAGTAGCCTTGGAAACACTAGATACATTCATAAGTCTTACATTACATCATAAAGTGAAAAAAATACAACCACATAGTCTGTATAGTCAACACTCATATCCCCTTAGACTATCCCTATAGCTCAGTCATAAAATACTTCTTCACATCCTGGAAAAAATACAACATAGAAAGGGGTCAGCTCAGATTCTCAGTAAGGATAACAATATTGCGGAAACATCCATAAATAAGCATAGACATTTATGGAAATGTTTAACTAAAACAAAAGCCTTTTAAACATGAACATCAGCATAATATGGAAAAAATTAAATTAAATAATTACATTTACTTACTCACATGGATATTCTTCTAGTCGAATAATCATATATAATATAAATAACCACTTTCATAATGATGGAATGCATAAGGCCAGACTATCATAACCACATAGTCAAGGACTTGTGCCAAGACTACAAATAATATTTTATCAATGCCTTGTTCCAAGACACTAGTTTGCCTCATGAGACGTACCGATGCATCGAGGAGCTATAGTGGGCTCCACCCGTCACTTACTAAGCCCAATGCATTCCTCTTATGAACAGGTTTAAACATAACATAATCATTCGTATTAAAACTAGCATATGAAATGTCAATAATTTCTGTATAACCCATTAATGGTATAAAAATAACACATCCACAGTCAAACATATCACAAAACCTTCAATACAATATGAAATATTTTTATCATAATAAATCAACTTCAAATAAGCTTAAAATCCATCAAAGGATGTTGACATAGATGAAATCAATGCTTTTTGAGAGAAATATATATTTTTTTAAATCATTTAAAAGTCACATAATTATAAAAGAAAATATTTAATTTGAAAATATTCATATAATCTTGTAAGGGAAGCTTCGGTGATTTTATAACGATGGAAAATAGTCGCACCCACCGTATAAGATAAAAAGACATTATTACCTTAATTTTGTCGAAATGGTTAAAAAGGACCCTATTTGGAAAACGAAAGAAAGATTCCATTCAAACCATTTTATAAAAAGTCAAACAAGGGAATAAATGAAGCTAACCCATATTATAGTAAATATTAAAAATGTTTTGGAAGGCATTTTTAAGAAACAAGGATGTGGTTGATAAAGAGGTCCCAGTAGATAATTACGTATAAACAACCTCACATAAGGAAGAGAATGTGAAATTAACCCTTACCTTGTAATTTTCCTTGGTTAAGGATATGTTAACCTCCTATATAATGGTGAAATACATGTTATTAAATTATTCAAGAATCAAATAAATTAATATGATATCATATATGATCTTATAATATTGACATTTAGTATTATCGTTGTTTCGATGTTAACTGATAGGTTCTCCATTATATGCTTGGTTATGTAAGCCATTTTTGTTTTGAATAGGTTATATTTGATTTATATACAGAATGATATTATATACTTAAGCATTATTTTTAACAATCAAATAAAAATTATTCTTGAATGGATATGATAGGGAATGAATCTTATCGCGTTCGTGGAGACGGTAATCCTTACTTACCTAAGAATGCTACCTCAATTTCATTTTTCATTTTAAAAGGAATAAAAACCCAATGATACATAGGTATATTATTACTCCAGTATAATATAATATCTTATATATGTTACTTATGTTCATTAACACTATCCTTTATACTTTCCATGCATGGTATGAACGAGTCATATCACTATGAGGGGACGATAGTCCGCACTTCCTCAAATGAAATTATCGTATATATATAAAACATGAAACGAATAATGGTATGATATAAAATGGAACTACAGAAGCTTATATATAAAATAAATATCATTAATATAATATTTAATTATAGTTCCATCATAATAGCCACCATGAGAGGCTATAGGGGATAATTGAACAACCATCGTTTCGTGAGGCGTTTGGTTTCCATCCACATAAACATTATGTTCATCACCCATTAGATGAAGGTGTGTGTAAGTGTAGTTCGAATCCTTCTCATAAAAACATTCTATTATATTAATGATAGTGGTCTTGTTACAAAATAAAAGAATAAAAAGCATTTAGGGGTTGGAGAAGTAAAATAATATAAAAGAAGTAAAGATAAATTATTGCCTTTAATTTGGGAAACTCCATTTGTTTTGAACCAAAAGGACTCTTAAAGTGCCTTTGGCCTAAGGTACGGCTTCTAGGAGAAGGATAGGGATTTAGGGAGCCTAATTTGGTAGAGTTAGGATGATCCAAAAGGCTTGAGAGGTGTGAGGAATTGGTTTGAAGTGGTGTCCTTTTATAAGGGGGTGGGGCTCTTTAGAAAAAACTTAATGTATTATTTTATAATAAATTCATTTTCAGTTTATAATGGCTCCACATTAATTTATGTATAGTATAAGGTGTGGATGGGTCGAAATATTTTCATCAAATAAGTTTTAGACAGGTTTGGGTCACTATATTAACTTTATCTTTTAGATTTAACTCTTAGTTTATTAGTTTGACACTTACCATGTCTCTATGTATTTTTATATTATTTGGTTAATAAACATACTATAAACTACCAAGAGAACCCCAAGTGGTTCATTAATGATATACCTATCATAATATATGTCTTTTATCCAAACCATATATTTTTAGAAATGGAATATCAATTAATAATAAAATATTTTTTTAAGAACACTTTTATGTCAATTTTGAAACTATTTGGTATATTGTTTTTTTTTTCTAAATTCATAACAGCATTATTTCTTCGAAAAAAATTCATATAACCAAACATAATATGACACATTAACCTAAAAATCAGTGAAATTTATAATAAGTCATAAATTACATTTATTTGGGAATTTATAATAACAATTATTTTAATTTTTCATTAATTAGGTAATTACTGCATCACCATTGTGTCATAAATAAATTAAATTATTTAATATCTAAAAATTATAAATAAAATACCATTATGTGGGAAATAATTTTATTTTTTAATGAATATATATAATCAAATTTATCTTATGTATAACCATATATTAAAAAAATTAGTAATTAAATATTGATTTTAACTCTTTAAACTCTTCTTTGATTTAAATAACAATAAATGTCCAAATCTAATCCAAGTGGACCAAAGAGGTTCATATTTTATTCCTAATGATTTTTCTGTCGAATTATAAATTTACAATAGAATTAGAACATGTGTTAGGGTAATAATAATATCATTTTTACCCATAATTACCATATTTACTTTTAACTGTGCTAAAAAAAGTAAAAAGTTACTATTCATCAAAAATTATTTTTATCTTATTGAACCACATTTTACTCCATGATATTAACTGTGTCTCTCAGATTTTAGAAATTCCACTCATAGAAGTTGTAAAATTACATTTTATGTGAATTTGAAAATTATCCTAGGTGGTGGATAAAAGACGGTGAAAAGTTCAATAAAATTTTTATATATCTAAAATTATATTAAACTGAACAAAATGAATTAAATTAAACATATATAAGTATTATGTATCTATTTAGACCTAAAACAAATAAAATAAATAAAAATTTAAATAACAATTTAGTTTTAAGCTATAACTCATTGTTTTTCACTATTCATCAAAAATTGAGCATTTTCTGAAGTATACCAAAAAATCACCCTAGGATAATTTTGATATTCTGAATCCAAAAATAAAGTCCATTTTGAATGATAAAATTTATAAAATTTCAAAAATTGGGTATTCCTATTTCTAATGGCTAATTTGATTGGTTGTGGTGTGTATTAGAACTCGGAGTTGCGTACAACACACGCTACTGTATTATTCAAAGAGAAGCATATAGTGGAATCTTTGGATGTTAAAGTAATTGTGTTTAAAAAATCCATTTTTCTTTCACAGTTAAAATGTTTAAAAAATTGCTTCCTTTCATGGGTAATTCATTGATGAAATGATTATGAAACCTACCTCTTTACATAGGTTAAGGTATTATTACATGTTCTTGAAACCCAATTAATTTCATGGGTTAAGACATGATAGTTTATGATCATGTGGAACATGTACATATGATTTCATTTTGAGATGGGTGATACCTATATCTTGCTAAAATAAATTGGGTGAAAATTTATATCTCATGAGAGAAAATAGGATGGTCTTGGGAGAGAACCTTGACTACTATGATGTCCATGAGAGTAAACCATGACTACCAAGTTCGTTTGGGGAGTGAATTTTTTTATGAATATGGGAATGGTTGTGAACCATGACTACCAAGATTCAATGGGTAGTGAACCTATTCTACCAACATGAATGTGGTAGCGATTCCTTGACTACTATAAAAATAGTTTTTATATGATTATAGGTCTTCTATAATTTAATGTCTTATTATTATATAATGTTGACATGGATCATGCTATCAATTTTTTTATTCATGTATTATGATATTCCAATATTTATTTCATGATTCATGTTTATGATCACTAGCATGCATGTTATGATCTTCTATTTTTATGATCCTTTTATCATACCATTATTTTCATAATTATGTTTGCACATCTCCCTTTCTTAGTATTACTAATCATCTAAAATCACCCTTTTTTATGTTTTTTCCCCATGTTCATGAAGATATGTATTATTCTTTATGTGTATATGATTGTTTCTAGTAAATAAGAACCTATAGTGATATAATTTATCTCACTTATAATCCATTACTCATGCTTCCATCTTTCAAAAGGAACTAGACTAATATTGTCTTTGGGAATCTATTTTAATAATGTTTTATTTATACATAAAATGTTATGTATTGTAATGAATGATAATAATGGGTCATTATAGTTGTTATACAATCAATGTTTTAGTTAACATTTGAAAACTATGATGAGAAAAACATAGTGAGAACTATATGTACGTGTCTGATGAATAATCACAGGGTAATGAAAAGTATAAGAAAACTTCCTAGAATTTTGGTAGAGGATAGACTATGTCATTTCCTAGAAATACATCCCTATCTAAATACTAATAGTTGATGTGGCACTGGAACAAATATTTCTAGGGGTAATAACTCTATAAAGATGTCTCGAGCTAGACTCGGGTTAATCCGGTACATGACATTGGACCGTATTGTACACCTGGTTTGACACTCTCGGGGGATATGCTTTGAAATTCACAAAATCATCATGAATAATAATTATGGATTTAAAAAATAATATAAATATGAATAACCTGTTATAAAACTAATATTTCATTGAATAAAATGTTGTTGTCATTTTTTAGGCATCTTATAAGTAATGTTTAATGATTTTGGGGTATTCTTCTACGATATGTATTTCTCACCCCAGGCATTCTGGTTTTAGTCAGTGGAAAGAACTAGAATGAAAATGGATAAAATTGGATGTTTTAGATGTGGAAAGTATGGGACTTATGTAAATATAATTCCCAAGTTTAAATATCATAATTAGAATAAGGAATGTGATATGATTATTGGTTATAATCCTAAAGATAAAGAGACCGCAAAAGACATGTGAAAGGAATGAGATATCCTTTTAGTATTGTTTACATTAATCATAAGAAGCATTATTATATTTAGTTTGAGGAAGCATAAGACATGATTTATATTTCATATTATAGTAAATTTTTATTAAGGAATAAGTTAATGAAGCATGAGTTATGGTTTAAGAATAAAGTTGGATGAATGAAGTACATATGTTTTGGAACTTAAAGATTATGTTATATGAACTGTGAAATAAAAAATAATTTATTGTATAAGTTTTTATTATGAATTTAAAATTAAATTTTTATTGGTGATGAATTCATAGAAAAGTTATATTTTCATTAAGGGAATGTTTCCCTTAATTTGATCATGATGTTGAGAAAATTGTGTTTTCCATGGATAAAGAAATGATTTATTAGGATAAAGGAAATTGGATATCACTGGTTACCCTAAATATGATTATTTATTGGTTGAAAAATTGGTTTATATCATTATGGATGAAGTTTAAGACTTATTAGATTTATGGAATATATCCAGTATCATTTATAAAAAACAATCATGCATTTTTTTAAATTTATTTATGGTAATTCGGGTTATTACCCTATTTTAAAAGAATATATGAGGAGGGTATTAAAATTATTTGAATTTGAAAAGAATTAACTGATTTGTGATTTATAGAGGATCAATGATAACATTATTATATGAAATAATTGTGAATGTTTTGGATATTTAACTTTTGTAAGGTTTATAATATTAACCAGATATCATATTTTTAATTTAATATTGGATGATGTATTTTTGTAGTGTGTTTTTATTGAGAACCTTAGTTAGATGCTATCTAGTGATTAAATTTTTTCAAGGATGCCCATAATATTTTTTTGTAATTTATTTGAATTCATTTTTAGTGAAGGGAATATTTTTTGTCAATAAAAAACCAATCTTGTTCGGTAAGTACATGAGTCTTTAAACTATCATTGAATGATGGTAAGGGTTCAACGATTACCACTGGCCTACCTAATGTTCTAGTTAATGTTTAAATATTTTAGTTCATAATTTTATGGATAAATATATTTTATGGGATTGATAACACCAATCAATCCTAGATATTTATGAGTTTCTTCCAAGCCTATATTTTTACATCCCACATTTGTTATCATGTCTAGAAACATAATTATATGTTTCTTTTGGTAACCATCATGATTCCAACATTCATTTTTCTATAGGAGGTTTATGTATTCATTTTTATGATTTGGGTTTCTATGAAATGAAATTTCTAGTATTAGTAATTTAAAAAATGAGATGAATTTTGAGAGGAAATTCATTTTAATATGGTGTAGAATATAACACCTAGAGATTATGAAGTTTTTTTCAACTTAATTTAATCTCTTTGATTTTTTTCAGTACACAAAACAAAGAATATATATATTTCTATATTAAAGCGATATGTTTGGATCACATAATAATATTTCAATCATGTAGTACATAAAACATAATGGTTATATTTTTTTAGATAGAACACTGAGGTCTGCTTATGTTAAATTCCAAATTAACATTCCTCGATGGCTTGCGTTACACAGGACCATGTTTTACCAAAAAATTAATATATTTTTAAAATGTTATTATTAAATAAATTCAGAAACAAACTAATAATTAATTTAGTGGTTATGAATGTTGTTAAATGATATATTTATACCAATGGTTTACATTAATATAAAATTATATTAGTAGTTATAATGAATTTATGAACCAATTCAATATAAAGGGAAATTTTTTATAGAAAACTATTTTATTCTCACAATTTTTTTTTATTCTAATAAATTAAATTAATTATAATTATAATGTGAAATTAATGTAATATATATATATATATATATTATTAAATAAAATATGTTTATTTTCATCCAATAGATTCGATGGGAATAATATAAGAATAAACCTATAATGACAGATAAAAACCTATATTTTTATTAAAGCATGGTTACCTCCTTTTAAATGAGAACCTATTATAAATTTAAAATTTTAAACATCTATATATTTTATATGTAAAAGTAAACTTCATTTTCAAAATTTAAACATTAAAATTTGGTTTGGATTAAGTATTGGAATTTTTCTACAAAGATTTATTTTTATTGAATAGTAAAACATTCTGAAATTTAAATCAAAACATCATTTGCATACAATTTATTTATAATGGTAAATTATATTTTTATTTTATTTTAATGTTTAATTAGATTCAAATTTTGTCATTTTGTCCAATTTCCATCATTTGAATTAATTTATATTGAAATTGGTTATAAAAACCTAGTATACTTTTGAATGATTTAACATTAAAAACCCACTTTTTCATCTCATCTGTGGGATTAAATTTAACAAATGTTTTCCTAATTATGTAATTGGAATTTAAAAAAATGGATTCCATATTCTAAATAAAAATAAATTCTTAATTTCTAATAATATAAATTTTGTTTTACCTAAATAATTATTTAAGTTAATTAAATTTAATTATATCGAGTATAATGAAATTATGCTTGTCAAGAGACTAATCCGTAAAATTAAGGCCTAATTTTAGCTATAAACTTTTCCAAAATCCATTGGATTTCCATATTTAGAAATTATACACAATTGTTTATACTATTTACCATTATTAGATCTGTATTCAATAAAAAAAATGTGGGTGGGGTTTCCCTTTAAGAAAATTTTTCAAGAGTGCCACCCCTCCTCTACTATAGAAGGCCTCCTCTCCACCCACATTATCAAACTTCTAAATCAATGTAATTTATCCCAATATATACCAAATTCACCTACAAAAATACCTACTTAAAACTTTAATCCTCTATTTTGTGTAAATCCATCCACGTAATACCTTTGGTGAAAACCAAAAGAAGTTACCCAAAGAAAAGGTATCATCCTTCCTCAAGCACTTTTCTTTTAATTTCAGTCTCCACCTCATCAAATAATGTTATTTCATTATTATATAAAAACAATATTATCCTAAATATTGTGATATTTTTTAATATTATGGGGTCATCCAAAAATTACACACACCTACAACTAATGGGTAATGAACTTACCATTTTTGTTTGAAGAGTTACCGCCTAACGAAATGATGATTGTTCTTTTTTCTATTCCCCTTTTCAAAGTTGGATATTAAGATGTAAACCCTATTTATATATGATCTATATGATATATGATATATATATATAATTTATTCATTCTCCTTTTATTATGTTATAACAAATTCTTTTATTCTTTCAATTATGTTTAAACACGATAACATCATTTGTCGTAGTGGGGACTACCGCCCCTAAAAGTGATGTGATTCTATCGCAAAAATACCCGGAATGTATAATTTATGGTATTAATTTAGAAAATGATACATAAAAACATCTAAATTATATTAATCAAATAATTAACTCTTTGTAAATATAATATATTCCATTTTAATTATTACCCTTTCACACACTTAAAATGTTATGACGTCATTCATAAACATATAGAAAATCACCTCCTAAAGATGTTGTGACTTCTTTTAGGTCATAATAATTCTATAGATAAGTATTTATGATTAAAATATATGGTATTTATGAAAAAATTATCATTATGGAATGATTAATGTTACTTAAATTATTTTTATAATTATAGTTGTGAAAAGGAAATGTTTCTTATGCATATGTACGACCGACCGTCTCCATGATTGTAACATTGATTTATTTTTCACAACAATATTTAATGATTGTTTTTAAAAGTATAATATATATATATAAGATAATTATTTCATGATTAAGATTCGTTATATATTTATATAATTACCCTTTTGACCATAGTCAACCAAACAAATTTGATTTTAACAGATGAACCGATTTTTTGTCCAAACAGAAAACAAAAACGTAATTGTTTATGTAGTTGTATAAAACATGGTAATAAGTGAATTTAAATTAATTATAAACATTAAAAATATTATCAATCATGTAATTAATTATCATAATCTTATTATCTCAGAATATAATGTTACATGAGACACGTCAGACTCAAGGTAAGAGAATTTCGTCTATGTTTTTATACCTATGAGATACATTCTGTGTTCACTACACTTTTCATTTTCGTATTGTATATACTACTCCTGAATATATTATATGATTATTATTATTAAAATTATGGGTATTTATATATCCATCCATTTTTATTTATTTTACAGTTTTTTTGTTCCAATAGGTTTTTTAGAGTCGTTTATATGTTTTTAAGGAAAATAGTTTTTAAATTGGTTACAATTTTATTAATATGTTTCTAGAAAAATGGTTTTCAAAATTTTTACAAAAATAAATTATATATTTTCATGTCTATTGTCAAAAAAAATTTTATTTTAACTGTTTTAATTTTTTTAAAAAAAATTAAAAAATACGGTTATTTTTCTTTAAAAAAATTTAAACGATATTTCAAAATTTTGTCCCATATAATATAAAATCGGTTGATGTTAGTCATTCCTTTAGAGGGAAATGATTTAATTTATCCATTCATATTATTTATCTTATGATTTTACATTATATGGAATGATATTTATTAAAAATAATTCTTGTTCAAGGGTTATATTCTTATGAAACACTATTCTATTCATGGGTTATGCTTTTCTAAAATTATTATGAAACCTATCTGTTTTTCACAAGTTAATATTTGATTACATATATATGAAATCCAATTCATTTCATGGTATATTATATGACTTTCATATGGTCTTGTGGAATATAAATGTATTATTTCATTATGAGATGCGTGGGTCCTATATCTTACTTCAATTCATTGGGAAAAAAATTAAATATCATGAAATAGACTAAGATAGTATTGGGGCTCAATGTTGACTACTAAGATGGTCATTGCAGTGAACCATTCATAAAAATATGGTATGAGGAGTGAAATCATACTACTAATTTGGCCATTGGAGTGAACTATTAATACCATGATTTCATGGGGAGTGATCCCATACTACTAAAATAGTCATGGAATAAATTACTTGAATATTATGGAAATAATTTTTATATTCTTATGTTTCTTCAATAATTCCATTTATTATTCTTATATTATGTTTTCACGGATTATGTTATTTATTTTTATATGATTCGTGTCTTATGAATTGCTATTATTTATTCCACGGTTCCTATTTATAATCATTTATATGAAGGGTATGATCTTCTATATTCATGATATAATATCCTTATGATCATTATAATTGTTACAAATAACTTTTGTTTACACTTTTTGACCATCTGATCTCAAAAACATTTATTCTTCATTTACCCCATTTCGTGAAGATATTTATTATGTTTGATGTTTCTATGAATGGTTCTAGTAAATAAGAACCTAGTTGGAGATAATTTATCTCATTTATGTACCAGGGTTTGTGTTTATATGTTTCCAAAGGCACTAGAATAATATGGTTTTTAGGTTTTTTTTATAATGCAATATGTATTACAAAAATGGGATGTAATGTCTATAAATATTTATATTGGGTCTTTATAGATACCATATAACTTGTATTAAAAATTGGAAGTGGGAAACATAAATTTACCTTAAATAACACATAATAATGTTTACATATAATGAAAAAACTATTTGGAAGTGAAAATATAGACATATAAGAGAGTTATAATTTCCAACTAATATCATTGATTGATAAAAGAAATTTATATGAAAATATGATCGACCAAAAAATAATAAACTAATTATGGGTGAAATGACCGTCAAAACATTATATGTAGTTGGAAAAATAAATAAAATTAATTATCAAGATCTATTTTCTTGGAGTTGACTATTTATTTTACCATGGAATATGAGAAAATATACGAAGTTGATTTATTTATATTTTATAATCACAATTTCATCCATTATTTTGTCTTCTATAAATTTCAACATATATCCCATATCTTACTCCATGAGATGGATATAAAATGTGTTTTTTCGTGTCTCAATAACAAAAAAAACTTTTAATGAATCATATGTTTTGTAAGATAATAAAAATAGATTCTTTAGATAACTAGATATTAAGTTGAAAGAAAATTATTAGTATATGTTATCAATTATGGATAAATATTCATATGATTAAATAAATTTTTAATTTCAAAACAATCTACAATAACTACACTACTTTATCATAAACAGTTTAATAAATATTTATCCTTATGACCCCTCCAAAATATGACCAGACAAATTTAAAACTAAAATATATCTAAATAATTTCAAAAATGTTACCAAATTATGTAAATTTTAATCCAAAATTAACATAATTTTTATCATAATGTCACATATTAAATATGAGAATACCCTACTAACATATTCTACTAAAACTATCTAATAACTCAAATCACTATAAAACATCAAATGAATACATATATTCTTCAATAATATAACTATATATTTTTCCTCGAATAAAACCAAGATAAATAATAAATATTTAACAAATTGAGAAGAGTAATAAAATCATCAATGATATCATAAACCACCCTTTCATCAAATCAATAATAAGTTTCTTGTTCAACAATACTATCAAATGTACTTTAACAATATGTGTCAATAATTTATCCCAAATAAATATTATCACATTAACATCAGGCATGTCTTGAGGGTTATATGTCCCTATTTCATGTGTATTCAAGGAATATTACATTACCATAATGCACATTTAAAGGATGTCAATGTCATTCAATATAATCTTCAAAATCAATAATGAAAAACTCTTGTAAAACAATCCATAGACATTTCATGATTCGAATAAGCAAAATATTATTAATCAAAAAATGTGAAATATAGTTCTCAACTATTTGAACATAAAGACCACAATTATTTGACATAAATAATTTTCATAGTATAATACATTCCTTCGTCTATGTGTTAGTCATTGGATTGGGCTATTTTCTTAGATAATTCCCATGTTCTATAAGTAGAATTCATTGAACTATAAATGATACATTGGAATATAAATTATTTCCTTATATTGAAATATTAATTTTCCCATAGAACTACATACTCCATGTCATTCTATTATACACATAAAAAATCTAACCACTCATTTGATACATTTTATTATGCTCTTAGTTTAATATTCTCATTATTTAGTAATCTGAATTCACATTCCCATATGAAATTTTTGAAATACAATTCAAATCTTATTTTGATAATTATAGAACTCACCAATATTCAGGATTTAAATCATCTAACAAGATAGTGGGTTATGAATTATCATAATTTTTTACATTACATTTCCACTCTATTTTTTTTTCTCATGAGGACAAACATTTCCTCACCAATCACATACAGGGTTAATAAGATTTCACATGGTTCCAACCACTAAATAAAAAAAAGCACAGTGGGTGTAATATTAATGAGTAATCATTAAATCATGAAAAATAATTCATAGGATTTATAAACCATGAAACTATCTATTCAAACTATGAAACATTATTTTTAATATTGATCAATAATTTATATTATCTATTAAAATCATTTATAATGTTTCATAATGAAAATTTGAATTAACACAAGAATATCGATTGAAAGTGTCACAATAGGTAATTGTTTGGTCATATTCACTGGTAACTATTATGATGGTCCATATATGGTCAACAATCTCTTTTGTGGGTTATTAAACCCAGATGAATCTATGATAAAACCACATACACTTGTATTAAATAGATTGTGACACCCCATAATAATAAAGGGTTAAATGAATAAATGATATGAATCATGTAAAAAGTTGCACTATCTTTGATGGGAGCCTACCTAATTAAAACTCCACTGTTATGTCTTCTTGTAATAGAGTAGTAACTAAGATGGGGGACATTTAGGGAAATTTCCGAGGGTGTGTTCCAGTGAGGAAGAATCACATTGTAAAGAATTTTTTTTCCTATGGGGATATTCATTAGATAAATGACTCATTCAAATATGATGGTGGGCCCTGTGGAGGGGAACACATGTCAGTGGGGAAACCGTTGGTATCTGGCAGGCTAGGACCCAAATACCATGTTAAGAAGGGGTGTATATTCTATAAGTGTGGAACTGTTGTTACATTGGTCTCATAGTGGGAGCATAGAATTATGTTCTACTAACTACTTGGGTTGATATATAGGGTTCACCATGAGGATGTTCTACTCGGGGGGGGTGGTAAATGTAACATAATATATTGTTAAAGGGTTAAATGACTAAGTTATATGACTCATGTTATCAATATGGGACTTTATTTTCAGGATCCTACCTAATTAGAACTCTAAATTTAATCTTTCTTTTCTTAGAGTAGTGAGTAAGATGGCTGACCTTCATGGAAGTTTCCTGGGGTGTGTACGAGTGAGAAAAAAAGTTCACTAGAAAGAACAGTTGTTGTCATGTGGGGAAATTATTTATTCTAATCACTCTTTTGAGCATGTGGGTAGGTGACATAGAGGGGACCGAGTGTTATTGGCGCAACAGGTGGTACCTAGTGGGATAGAAACCAACAACCATGTTACGAAAGGTTGTCTATGCTTTCAGGGGGGCCAGTTATTTCATAGAAAGGGATGTATTTCTATATAAACAAAATATTCTCTATTTTTTTCAAAAAAAATAGTCTATCCTATTATACATTGGGTTATCTCATGAATTTTCACAATGGTTTCCTCATTATTTTTGCAAAAAATTTAAACAATTCTCTCATAAAAATTATAGGGAAACTAAATTTTTAGAAATAAATACTATATCTTAATGTAGGAATATTACTCACATAACAATATGATCCCTTCCAACACTGTAAAGGATTAGTTTCATTGGAGTCATGGATACAAAAACAACCCATACATAAATGATATACATTATTTCACAATAATTTCTTCACAAATAATAACCTTATAAGACATAACACACCTAAAACCATTCTATATAACTTTAGAAGGGGAAAATAAGAATGTGTGAGATCATAATCTATATAAGGGTAAACATAATAGATATATATACATGATCATAAGTGATATAAGGATAATAATAAGGGTATTAGATAATGATATTAACCCTGGAAAATCATACCCCTCAATTCATATATAATTATAATGAGACATCACATAAACCATTTTCAATCAAAATAAATAATACATAAGTCTGCAGAATCATCTGTCACGACCTGTCCTCAGGGCCCGTGTCGTGAATACCCCAAGCCCGCCTTCCATAGGCTAGGGGCTGGCGACTAGCACCAAAGGCGTAAATCCCAATAACTGGGAAGGCATTTCCTTTATAAAAGTAAACAAACATCCCAGAGTACAAGCATAAGTAATACACTTAGTACAAAATTATGTGCTGAAAGTAAGTGGGCCAGAATACAAACCCAACTGAAAGTACAGCTACAACTGAACAAAAGAACAACAGAAAAAGACCACAGTTGGAAGAACGGAAGTAGCTCCTGGGTCGTCCTCCTGGGATCCTACCTGAAGGGTAGGTACAGATACCGCATCTCCTGGGTCGTCCCCCATGGATCCTACCTGAAGGGTAGGTACATATAGCCTCCACAACACTCTCTCCTGTCAACCACCTCTGTGTGTCGTCTCGTCATGAAGACCACCTCCGGATACTGACTCGTCGTGTGGTCCACCTCTGGGTACCGTCTAGTCTTCGAACACTTTGTATCCGCCAGCACTTCCCGTTGTCTGCAACCAACAAAATGAGGTGCGGGCATAGCCCGTGTGGGGGTGAGTATAACGATACTCAGTTGAGACCCCGAGACCCTCAAGGTCTCACTAAAACCAATAGGGATAACCACAAAGAAGTATCTCAATAGATAACCCTTACTTAGGTATAAGCCCATACTTATACCTAAGCTATCAAATAATCCATCTCAATCATGAGGTAAACACAAAGGTCATGAAATCAATGGATAACCACTACCCAGGTATATGCCCATACATATACCAAAGTTATCAAAGGACCCATCTCAATCATGAGGTAAACACAAAGGTCATGGAATCAGCTCAAACCAGGATTTTCATTATCGAAACCGTAACTGCTGAAGAGCCCGTCTCTAGAGTGTACAGTGATCCTGTCACGACTCCGAGGTACTTCTCACTAACCTGAGACTGCTGAGGTACTCCTCCTGTCGAGTACCGCAGTTCAACCACCCAAACATAGTAGTGCTTCCCGCCGGGTTATGCCACCCAAACACAGTGGTGTATTCCCCCTAATAGCCTGCAGAGGTACTCTCCATACGAGTACCGCGGGTCTACACCCAAACTCAGTAGTGCTCCATCCGCCATGGGTCTGCACCCAAAAAAAGTAGTGCTCCATCAACTGGGCTAGTCGACTCACTCCAAGTCAAGTCGGTCAAGCAGTCGTCAGGTCTCAGCCGGCGACACGGACTCCGTACTCCGTACACTCGTCTCCGGGAGGGTCCGGTCCACGAGCTACAAGTCAATAATCTGTGTATCTCAAAGTCCCATGAAGAAGTATCTCAAAGTACTGGCTCGTCATAGGGGTCTCAACACAACAGACGACGCGTCAATCAGATGCCCGATCTGTGAGTTACTAGCCTTTTCGTCCCAGGGGCCTGGTTGTTTTCAGGTGCGTACCAACCCGGCCGTATCTCAACCGTACCCCGAACTCTCATAGGGTATTCTCATAGGGACCGTTACTCAATGTGATCACCAACGCCGCTGAAGATTCGGCAAACGGACGTTCGTTCTGAAAGTTATCAGCTTTTCCGTTCCAGGGGCCCGATTGGATTTCGGGTTCAATCCAACCCAGCCACTATCCAACTGCGTCCAAACCTTAGGCGAAGTATGCCAAAAGTTCTGTCTCATCAAGATGAATCCAACAATGTCGATGGCACGTCAATCAAACATCCGGAACTCAAGATATAAGCGTTTCCGCTCCGAGGGCCCGGTTGGTTTCATATCCGAACCAACCTGGCCATACTCAAAGTTCTCCAAAACCATGAGGTTAATATACCAAAACCACCATCTCGATCCAAGGATCTCATTTCAACTGACGGTGCATCGATCGGAGGTCAGTGGCCCAGGATATGGGAATTTGAACAGAAACTGCCCGAAAATAGGGGGTTCAGGCCAGGTCCGACTCGGACCGAGACCCCCTGGGTCGGCCTGAACGGGGTCGACCTGACCCGGGTCAGGGTCCGACCCAACAGGGTGCGGCCAGGCCCGACCTGGCGCGCTCGCGCGGCCGCGTGGCCAGCTCGGCGAGCCGAGCTGAGCAGAAAGTGGGGGGGGGGGCTGATTGATGATCCGCGACCCCCCGAATGGGGGCCCCTCCCTGCCAGCGACGCGGCCTGGCGCCGCGTCATCCTTGGTCCCACGTGGCCGTGGGACCAGCCACCATGCTGGTGTGGCGTACCGGTGGGTCTCCCGCGGACCATCGGACACGCAACGGTAGTCCGTTTTGCTCACCGCCTTCGCCAATGGTCCTCCCGGGAACCGACCTTCACTACGGAGGCTTCGAATTGACCTTGCGGCCCCGTTTGTCATCGTCCATCAATCCGCACACAACGATCAACCATTAGAGTCTTCGAATCGCCTCAGCGGCCCCGAATCCGGCCGCGGTTTCGTTCGGCGTCAACAGCGCCGCGCTTCTTCGTCATGTTCTTTCTTATTTCTGTGCGGTGTCGTGGCACCGCGCCACCTTTGTTCGTACTGCAACAAACAATACAACAAAGGGGGAGGAGAGTCGGCCATGTTCGTGCGGTCTAACCTCCTCCCGTTATGTTGATAACGAGCGGCCCAAAAGACGAATAACGACAAAGGATTTTTCACGAACAAAAGTAATCAACCCCAACAGTTTTCCCTGAAATCAAGAATTCCCATCCCGCAAACATATTTTCTGCTGATCAACATAATATTTAGTTGATCCGCATTCTTTGATTTAGAAGGAGGACAATCATGAGATTTTTTATATTCTCAAATTAATTCCCTACCTCGAGCGTAGTCATTGAATGAGGTTTGTCGCGGTAAGGGACATCGCGGAATTGATCGTCGCGGAAAGAGAGGTCGCGGAAAGAGAGGTCGCGGAAGGAGGATCGTCACATCGCAGAGAAAAGATTTTTCGGCGTCGTGTCGTCGATCTCTGAGGAAGGCGTCTCTCACCATCGAAGGTTGGTGTTCTTCACGATCTTTGTTGAGGAAAAACAATTCAAGACCTTGAGCCGTTCTCTCCAAAATCCTCCCACACAACCAAAGAAACATCAATAAAATAAGGGTTACCTTATTTTATTACTCATGCCAAACGTTTTAAAAATTAAAAATTGAATCCAACAATTAATTTAATTAATTTCAATGTTTAAACCACCTAATTAATAGAGGTGTTTAATATTTAAATAAATGCACGAGTTGACTTTCATTAATTTGGGGGGAGGGGTGCGGGTGCGTTACTGAAATTAAAGAGGGGATGAGGAAGTTAAAAAGGTAGGGATCGTGTGGGCCCCACCCACTAATATCCAACCTAGTGGATTAGTTAGGATGCCAGTACTACTCAACCACTTGGCTTAGGTTAACACTTCCTTGAATAAAAATAAAATCTGCTGCACAGTATTTTATTTTATTCTTTCGTTATCCAAATTAAGTAAAACTCCACCCAAGAAAATGCAACTCCAGAAAAAGCATTCTTAAGAAATTACCGGCGTTGCGATTCCATCGGTGTCATCAGATTTCAATTCCGAGCACTGGTTAAAAAGTTAGAAAAACCCTCTCGTTCGTTCACTGAACGTACCCGAGCTAAACTTTGGAAAATGATTCTGGGCACACCGCGCCTCGGAATCAGGTGCCTTCAGAAACTACGCTCTTGTAAAATTCCAAAGAAAATTAAGAAAAAAAAAGTTTCCTTGAAATTTCCGGGTCTTTACATTACTCCCACCTCAGGGCTTTACGTCCTCGTAGATCTTTAACACAAACTAGGGTTATAAAAACAGTACTGAGTACGCATCTGAGCCTTCCGCTCCCAAGTTCTCACCTAGAGTTTCTCGTACTGCTAGTGAAAGCACACCCGCGAAATCGACCATCCTCATAGGATCCACCCCTGTCGATCCTCGATCCCCACTGGAACCTCCGTGAAAGTCACCTCATCGCCAATGTCCAGCTCCTCATGGTCGATGATATGCGAATGGTCGAGCATGTATCTCCTCAGTTGAGATACGTGGAAGTCATCATGCACCTAGTGCAACTGAGGTGGATGGGTCAAACGGTAATCCACCACGCCTACCCTGCAGAGGAACTGAAAAGGTCCACTAAACCTCGGAGATAACATGCCACCTTGTCCACATCTCCATAAACCTCATCGAGGTGAGACCCATATAAGGACGTGATGATCATCCTTGAACTCTAGAGGTCTCCAGTTCCTGTTAGAACTGATACTCAAAACGACTGCTGCCACGAGGGTAAGATTGACCAACTCAAGAGTGATCGGTCGCACCCTCCTATGCAAGAGTTTATCCTGTGATGCATGGGGTTTTCTTTTCTCCAACCAAGGAAAACCCATCCTGACGTCATAGTTACACCACAACCTTTTTGCCTAAAACCGTCAATTTGTGTATGAACTGTGATTACCCAGTCCATACTCAAACCAACTTTGTAAGTCCTCGACGCTGCCACCAAGATATTCCATCCAAAACTCTCTCCTCAAGGGTCTGACCACACCGTCGGCGTTAGTGTGATTATCGAGTCTCCTCCCAAGGTATCTCCAGATGTGAGGGTCAAGTCCACGTCTTACCAGAAACACTAGGTCTGGGAAAAGATTCATGGAAGGAAGGAATGATTCAAATCAACGTCTGTTACTACGATAGCTATTAGTGGACACCGACTGTCCCTTGAATCATTTTTAGATCCATTGGGTCACACTCCTTGACCACATGCAGCGACTCTCTTTCCATGCCCCTAGCTCCGTGATCCTGGCGAGGACAACTAAGGCGGGTGGTTATAGCATGTTAGAACGTACACCACCTCATGATTCTCTCCTAGCTCTGCCTCCACGCCTGCTGCTTCACCGACTCAACTCTCCTTAAAGATTCCTCTTATTGAAACATTTAATATTCTTGAGTCTCTTAGACTGCCGCTAGTTTCCTATTTCTTACTGCACTGTGCAGTCTTATTCCACACATAGATGATATGTACCTTCATTGCCTATGATCTGTAAGAGATGCTAAGATTTCTACTTTTCCGAAAAGAGAAACTCGGTCTCATCCCCTGGATGAACCACGCCCAATGCTTAATACGGTCAATCCTAACATGAATGATTCATTCATGCCATGGATGACGCCGTAAGGCCTCGACGTTACTACCAAGAGATCCAACCGTCACTCTCGCTTCCAAGGGTCGAGTCAGACTGTCGGCATCAGTGTGAGGTCACTAGGTCTCCTCTAGTAAAAATATCTAAAGTGAGGGTCAAGTCAACAGTTTTAATCGGGACCTCTCAGTATCAACCGAACAAAAGGATAGGAAATCAAACATCACAAAGATAAGTGTCTTTTTATTACTGCAGATCATAGTACAATGACACGAATACAACAGAATCATGGAACTAGAAGTACAAGAACAGAATAGTATCCACTACTTCCACTCTTGTCCACCTTCTTCGGGAGATCTACTGTCTTGTCCCCTGCTCGGGTATTGCTCAAGCACCCGCCGCTGCTTCAACCTCGGTGGCTTCTCCAACACCCTCGGATCAACTATGTGTGTGGTCGGACAGTCACGTTCCAGGTGACCCTTCCTTCTGTATTAATAACACTTCTTGCTCCATGAATGGCTGGCTCTGGTCCTCTTATACCTCTGCATCATCGGTCTACTTCCTACAGATGACTCAGCTACTGATCAAAAAACCTACGGAAAAGGCAGCAGCTCTTGAACACGCTCGGGGTGTAGAGCCACCGGAATAAACTCCACCCTGTAGAAGGTCTCAAAGTCTCCCCATGTGAAGGTCATCCCATCACAAAACTGGAACAAGTGGTTCCACCACCTGCCTGCTCCTGCCTGAAGAAGGCTGGCAGCAAAGATCACTATGAAGTCTGCTAGCGTCCCCACTAGCCTGAAGAATCTCACCATAGCCTCTAGCCAATCCCCAGCCGCCTGTGGGTCCATCTCTCCCCATAACCTGGGTGGCCTCGGGCGTTGGAACTCGTGCAGCATGCTCAAGCGGCGTGCATCGCCTATTGCAGGGGCTGGTGGCATCGGTGGCCCAACGTATTGTAGTACCGCTGGTGCCTCCTCTGGTGCCTCAACTGCAAGAGGGCCTTGTACCAAAGCCTCATCGCTCGGCAGGCTGTCAGTACACACATCCCTCTAGGCTCTAGCTGGTCGTCCGTGAAAAGGAATCCTGGAAAAACAACGTGACACAATCAAACAATTTATACCTTATGAGCTGACCTGGTTTGAGATGACTTTTTTAATACTTATGGAAACACACACGCAATTAGTGTTTCTGTTCACGGAGTCGAAAATCAGTTGTCACGGTCCTGGTGAATGGATACGTCGGCCGCCCACACCAACACTGGACTCCCTGAACTGAAAACCACACTCGGTACCCTTAGCACTATTCTATTATAGAAAAGAAATATCATAGTTACAAGTTCTGCGGTAGAACCGAACTCCTCTGATACCAATTTGTCACGACCCATCCTCAGGGCCCGTGCCGTAACTACCCCAAGCACGCCTTCCATATGACAGTGGCTGGCGACTAGGACCAAAGGCGTAAATCCCGATAACTGGGAAGGCATTGCCTTTATAAAAGTAAACAAACATCCCAGAGACAAGTGGAAGTAATACACTAAGTACAAAAATAAGTGCTGAAAGTAAGTGGGCCAGAATACAAACCCAAATAAAAGTAAATCTACAACTGAACGAATGTACAGTAGAAAAAGACCACAGTTGGAAGAACGGAAGCAGCTCCTAGGTCGTCCTCCTCAGATCCTACCTGAAGTGTTGGTACAGATAGCGCAGCTCCTGGGTCGTCCACCACGGATCCAACCTAAAGGGTAGGTATATATACCCTCCACAATGCTCTCGCCCTTCAACCACCTCCGTGTGTCATCTCGTTGTGAAGTACACCTCCAGATACTGACTCGTCGTGTGGTCCACCTCTGGGTACCGTCTAGTCTTCGAACACTCGGTCTCCGTCAGCACTTCCCGTCGTCTGCAACCAACAGAATGAGGTGTGGGCATAGCCCGTGCAGGGGTGAGTATAATGATACTTAGTAGGGACCCCGAGACCCTCAAGGTCTAACTAAAACCATCAAGGATAACCACAAAGAATGATCTCAACAGGTAACCCTTACTTAGGTATAAGCCCATAATTATACCTAAGCTATCAAGTAAGCCATCTCAATATTGAGGTAAACACAATAGTCATTAAATCTACGGATAACCACTATGCAGGTACATGCCCATACATATACCTACGTTATCAAGTGACCCATCTCAATCATGAGGTAAACACAAAGATCATAGACTCAGCTCAAACCACTATTTTCATTATCGAAACCGTAACTGCTGAAGAGCCCTGTCTCTGGAGTTTATAGTGATCCTGTCATGACTCCAAGGTACTGCTCACTAACCTAAAACTGCTGAGGTACTCCTCCTGTCAAGTACCGCGGGTCAACCACCCAAACACAGTAGTGCTTCCTGCCGGGGTATTCCACCCAAACACAGTAGTGCATCCCCCCTAATATCCTGGAGAGGTACTCTCCGGACGAGTACCGTGAGTCTACACCCAAACTCGTTAGTGCTCCGTCCGCCATGGGTCTGCACCCAAACAAACTATTGCTCCGTCCACAGGGCTAGTCGACTCAATCCATGTCGAGTAGGTCAAGCAGTCGTCAGGTATCAGCCGGCTACACGGTATCCGTACTCCATACCCTCATCTCCGGGAGGGTCCGCTCCACGAGTTACAGGTCAATACACCAAGTATCTCAAAGTCCCATGAAGAAGTATTTCAAGGGACATCCTCGTCATAGGGGTCTCAACGCAATAGACAGCGCGTCAATCGGATGCCCGGTCTGTGAGTTAATAGAATTTTCGTCTAAGGGGCCCGGTTCGTTTCAGATGCGAACCAACCCGGTCGTATCTCAAATATACCTCGAACTCTCATAGTTTATCCTCATAGGGACCGTTTCTCAACGTGATCACCAACACCCCTGACGATTCGTCAAACGGACGTCCGGTATGAAAGTTATCAGTTCTTTCGTTCTAGGGGCCCGGTTAGATTTTAGGTTCAATCCAACCCGGTCACTATCCAACTGTGTCCAAACCTCAGGAGAAGTATGCCAAAAGTTCGGTCTCATCAAGAAAAATCCATCAATGTCGACGGCAGGTCAATCGGACATCCAGAACTCAAGATATAACTGTCTCCGCTCCGAGGGCCCGATTTGTTTCGTATCCGAACCAAACTTTCCGTACTAAAAGTTCTCTGTAACCTTGAGTGTAATATACCAAAATGACCGGCGCGATCCAGGGTTCGCATCACAACTGACGGTGTGTCGATTGGAGGTCTGTGGCCCACGATATAAGCATTTGAATAGAAACTGCCCAAAAATAGGGGGTTCGGGCCAGGTCCGACTCGGCCCGAGACCCCCTGGGTCGGCCCGAACCGGGGGGACCCGACCCAGGTCCAGGTCCAGCCTAGCACAGCGTGGTCCCACCCGGCCTGGGCACAGCCCGACCCGGCCTGGAGCGCTCGCACGACCGCGTGGCGAGCTCGGCTCGCCGAGCTGAGCAGACAGGGGGGGGTGCCCCCCTGATTGATGATTCGTGGCCCCCGCGTGGTGGCTGCTCCCTTCCCGCAACGCGGCCTGGTGCCACGTCGTCCTTGGTCCCACACGCCCCCGAGGCCAGCCGTCGTGCCGGTGTGGCACGCCGGCGGGCTCTTCCGCGGACCACCAGATGCACTTCGGTGGTCCGTTTGGCTCGTCACCTTCGCCAATGTTCCTCCCGGGACCCGACCATCACAACGAAGGCTTCAAATTGACCTTGCGGCCTCATTTGTCGTCGCCCGTCAATCCGCACACAACGATCAACCAGAGGAGTCATCGAATCGCCTCCACGGACCCAACTCCGGCCGCGGTTTCATTCGGCCTCAACGGCGCGGCGCGACGGCGCCGCGCTTCTTCATCGCACTCTTTCTTGTTTCCGCGCAGTGCCGTTGCATGGCGCCGCCTTTGTTCATACCAGAACAAACAAAACAACAAAGGGGGAGGAGAGTTGGCCGTGTTCGTGCGGTCCGACCTCCTCCCGTTATGTTGATAACAAGCGGCCCAGAAGATGAAGAACGACAAATGATTTTTCCCGAACAACAGTAATCAACCCCAACAGTTTTCCCTGCAATCAAGAATCCCCAACCCGCAAACATATTCTCCACGGATCAACTTAAAATTTAGTTGATCCGCGTTCTGTTATTTAGAAGGAAGACAATCATAAGATTATTTATATTCTCAAATTAATTCCCTACCTCTAGCATAGTCGTCGAACGAGGTTTGTCACAGAAAGGTACGTCGCAGAATTGATTGTCACAGAAAGAGAGGTCGTGGAAGGAGGATCGTCGTGTCGCAGAGAAAAGATTAGTCAGTGTCGCGTCGTCGATCTCCTAGGAAGGTATCTCTCACCGTCGAAGGTCAGCGTTCTTCGTGTTCATCGTCGAGGAAGAAGAACTCCATGACCTTGAGCCGTTCTCTCCAAAATCCTCCCACACAACCAATGCAACATCAATAATATAAGGGTTACCGTATTTTATTACTCATGCCAAACGTTTTAAAAATTCAAAATTGAATCCAAGAATAAATTGAATTAATTGCAATGTTTAAACCGCCCAATTAATAGAGGTGTTTAATATTTAAATAAACGCACGAGTTGACATTCATTAATTGGGGGGGGGGGGGTGGGGTGCGGGTGTGTTACTGAAATTAAGGAGGGGTTGAGGAAGTTGAAAAGGTAGGGCTTCTGTGGGCCCCACCCCCTAATATCCTACCTAGCGGATTTGTTAGTATGTGGGTACCACTCAACCACTTAGCTTAGGTTAACACTTCCTTGAATAAAAATAAAATCTGTTGCACAGTATTTTATTTGAATCTTTCGTTAACCCAATTAATAAAACTCCACCCGAGCAAACACAACACCGGAAAAGGCGTTCTTAAGCAATTACCGACGTTGCAATTCCATCTGTGCCCTCGAATTTCAATTCTGAGCACCGGTTCAAAAGTTAGAAAAACACGCTCGTCCGATCACTGAACGTACCCGAGCTAATAATCGGAGAAGGATTCTGGGCACACCGGGCCTCGGAATCAGGTGCTGTCAGAAACTTCTTTCTTGTAAAATTCAAAATAAAATTATGAAAAAAAAAATTTCCTTGAAATTTCCAGGTCTTTACATCATCTATAATTAATCATGATCAACAAGAATATATTATAATCATTGGATAACTTTTTTTCATAAAATTAATCATATAAGATAATTTTCATCTTCAGAGCATAATTCTAATACTATTATAGTGGATTGGTTTCACACACCATTCCATCACTTCTATAGTTATGGTTATCTCCCAAGACTATATAATTAGACTATACCTTCCTAATTATATCATTATATATACTTCTTTACCCAATGAATTGGATGGATTTAAAATTCTAGGCCCACATACATTTCCAAAAATGTAGCATTGGATCATTTCACTATTAAATCATAAGTAAAATCAAAATATGTTTTGGTAGATGATAATTTCATTCAATGATAACTAGAACGTTTCAAGATTAAAATAACCATTTAATTTTAAAACCACTTATCTGAATCTAAAAAATCTAAAATATTATGAAACAAATTTAGTGCAAAGGAAAATGAGCATCAGTAAGTGGAGATTCACATAAAATATTCGTCATCTTGGCAGTGAAATCCATTCATGCAGTGTATGTTGAATTTTATTTACCTTTTCAATTAAAATTTAAAAGTTTAGTATTTTTAAAATGAAATGAAGATTCCATTAAAAAATATTGAATGTAAAAAATGTGTAAAAATAAATTTAATTAAATTTAAATTAATATTAAAAACACGCTTCAGAACATTTTAATGTGAATATGGATATTGAAGAATAGATTACGGACTCAAGAGATAAATAATACTAATTTTCCCTTAAAAACATTATTTTAGTACCTCAAATTTTAAAATTGAGGAAAAATAAATGAAAAAAGTAATATCATGAAATTACTATAGGGGAAGAAAGCACATATTATTTGGGAGAGTTACATCACAAAATTATATCATTGGAAAATATTAAGCATAAAAAATCCAGGTAAATATGATATTGTAACATAACAACCCTTATAATGTTATATACATTTAAATTATAACAACTATGAAAATAAAAACATAATTGAAAATTTAAATACCATGAAATTATGTACAATCATGATACAACATATTAATGTTTTATTATATACACCATAGAAAATAATATAGTTGTATAACATAACATAAGTCATAAAGAAGATAACTCGAGATAAAAACCCATTAATACATTGGTATCATTCGAATCAAATCACCTTGGAAAAAATAATTTGAATTGATTGCCTAATTAAAATAACTTAATTTGGATCCATGGTATAACAAGTTAATTGATCAGTATACACACATCATAAACATGCATATCATTAGACATGTATCAATGAAACAAAATTGAGACGGCTTATGAAATAACTAATTTATTATTCAAAAGTCATAGGAAGAAAAAAACATGTTTTTTAAATAACCTACATTAAATAATTTATTCTTTAAATATTCATTAATGTAAATTATATAAAACATATAAGTAATAAATTTGTGAAGAACATTAAAACATATCTCAATGAAGATAAATTGAGACAAAACCATTACCCTATATCTAAATTGATTTGTATGAACTCCATAATCCTATATAAAAAATTTATATTTTTAATATTTTTATAAAAGAATAATATTGATAAATTTAATATCATATATTATACACTTATATTATTGGAACAACTATTTATTAAGATCTCTATATTATAGTTTTCATTTTTTGTGTTAATTTCATTATGTTTTCTTGTATGTTTTATTGTAGTAGTTATGGTCTTTTCACATTTATAATGGTAAAAATATATAGAATATTGAAATTGATAAAAATATCATATATTATCAATATATTATAATAACCATTAATATGATGTGAGGATAAACAATTAGTTACATCACTTTGGGGACACAATAATATGTATGTACACATGAATTATGTTTCATCATTTCGATGGATAGAAAAAAGTAAATTCCGACACAAATTTCTAGAATAATCATTACATCAAAAATATAATATTTTTTAATTATACTAATCATTACTACCATCCATCTAAACCAAAAAATATAATCAAATCACATCTCCTTGTAGACTTGGTAGTCCACATGTAGACACGAGTGACATTATCATTCATCAATGAATAGAAATGTAATAATTTTAAAAATATATTAAAAATTAAGAATAAAAATTATGATTTTAATTTAATATATAACCTTTACACCCATAATTATAATCACCCATTAAATATGGTTCATGAATAATAATTGTATCTCTATATGGAGGATGAAGTCTACACATATGCATGAGTGATGCATTTATTTCAAACTTCACGAGAAGTGGTTGTAAATGGTTTTGAAATAATAATAATATAATATACATATATATTAATGTATTAGAATAATTTTTTTATAAATAAAACATTTTTAGAGGAGGAATAAGAAGAAAAGACATTTTTGGATATATGTCTCTTCTAATGGAGTCACAACTATTGATACCAATAAGAAATACCATGACAATCATTAAATAATTTTATAATAATTTAAAATACTAATATATCTCAATATATTTTATATCCTTTATCCAAATTAGAAAAATATTATTTTGGATTAAAAATGAGTCTCGTTATACACTCCTAAAAATCCTTCATTCATAATTCAATTCACAAAATAATTTTTTCATTATTTGTGTGGGTTGTCATTGGTTCTCTAAATTGACTGAAGGCTCATATGAACCATCCTTATAAAATTTCAAATCTGATGAAACACTAGATATCATATTTATTGTTAGGGGTATCGTAATAAATCACAATTTGAACTTTATTGTGGTATTCAAAAATACTAGACATAAATATACGATTTCCCATGAATTATACAACCTGAATAAAAACCCGAGACAATAAAATATGATTATAAATCAAACAATCTCATAGTTAATGTACTTGGATATTTTTATAATTTCAATGGTACTATCATTTATATGAATACACTAAAAATTATCAATGAACTCTTCCATGAAGGAATCATTATATGGTTAATATATCTGTTTCATCAATTCTATGAAAACTATAAAAAAATTAGACGATCCAAAAATAATAGAATAAACTATTACATAAATTATATACTTCTTCACAAAGTTCATATAACATCCTCTAACCTCATTCTAAGCTAGTGATATCCACCCCTCAAATCAATATTGGAGAACTATTAATATCCAATTAATTAATCAGACAAGAAATTTTTACATGGAATTTGATATTTATTTTTTATCATTACATGGTTCAATATCTAAAATTTTGAAAAAGAAAATAATGGTGATAATTTCCTTATTACAGTATAAAATAGATAAATGTCATGGATAACTATGTGGGTCAATAGATCCCTTCAACTATAGGTCCTATAGTTTGAAATTTAACTACCTTAACTTAATTAGTTCTATATAGTATAGAAAATTTGATATAGGAACCACACCCAAGACTATGTTGGTAGAAAAATTTATCTCCCCCTCATATGATAATTTATATAATTTCTCTGGAAACCCAACATGGAATATTTAAACTACATGAGGTAAATTAATTTTTCCTCCATAGCCCAAAATGAAATTTTTATAATCTAGGATATAGTCATACACAATTTTCAGTGTTCAAGTTTGGTATAACCTTCCATCATAATATATTCATGTAATAAATCATAACTATATTCCAATTCATAATTGAATGACACCAAACTCTAAAATAAAAAAATATAGTATCTAATGTAATTTAACAAACATATATTAATGTACATATTATACAATTTAATGAATTACATGGGTATATAACTTTGATGGTCATATCATATCCCTACCTTAATGAATCCTAGATGTCATATGGTAACCATTGAATAGTTCCACAATGGAATGATGGTGGTCAAAATCACCACCCAACACTTCATGTATAACCCCATGTCACTAACCAGTTATGATAAAATAAAATATAAAATCAAACCTATTTTAAAAATAATTTATCATGGAAATTTTCATAATGATCATTCCCCGTATATTAAAACTCTCATCACTACCATCAAATAACATTATCAAAGTATGAGAAATATATATTGAAAATGAAATATATTTCTAGGCTTTAGGAACATTAATATCATGATTTCCCCCCACATGATATTTAAATTATCATTGTGATTCCCTACCTTCATTTTACCCCAATCATCCTAATGGGATATGAATAAAAAGCATTAGATACCCCATTAACATGCTTCTAGTGTATTTGATTTCCCTCATCATTACCTACTATTGAACTATGTTGCGAGTTTACAAAATAAATGGAGGTTACCCATAATTATGTAGTTTTTGGACTCCCGTATTGACATTTCATAATTATATTAGGTAATTCAATCATGAAAATATTTGAAACACTCTAAATGGGATCTTTCTTATGTGGGTAAGAGAAAAAACCATTTTATTTACCTCATGTTTGTCTCTAACATAGTGATAAACATAGATATTCACCCATTGATACTAGGGGATCCACTCATGGAACAATAAAATCAACCAACTCCCTTAGGCATCTTTCATAATGAACCAACCCACGCCATCGAAACCATCCACCAAATTTGGTCATCCCATGGTTATGTAAAACAAACATAACAACAATAATTATAGAATATTCAAAAATATGGTTTAAAAATATTAAAAATTAAAAGAAATCTATAAAACATGATCCATACCACCGAATAAAAATTGGTTAAAAAAGAAAATTATGAATTTGCAAGACCAAAAAGTTTCTATGTAACTAACAGTAACCTATAAACCATCCCACTATGAAGGAAGCAGATGGAAAGAGAGCCTAGAACACTACATGATTACTTTACCATATCATGAGTCCAAAAAATAATATATACAACTAAAAAAGAAATTGATAGGTTTAATCAAAGATCCTAGAAGGGTACCACTAAATAATATATACAATTTCTAATAATAATATTGTGAAACATCTAACATTCGAACAATTAACCTATTTATAAAGAGATTTCATAAAGAAAACCAATTATAAAAATTTCATTTTTTTCTATAAATGAACACAATATTCTCCAAATCGATGAATATATTAGGTATTATAGTTAAAATGAAAATTAATGATTTGATAAAATATTCATAAAATAAAAAATCTTTTGATAATCCAGTTATTAAAGAAAAATAATTTCATTTGGGTATATCCTATATGAATACATACTAGACATAAATTAATCCTAATGTAGGGATATGTTTTCTCCAATCAATATTTTTTATTTCTATTGTCTTTCAATGTAAAAAAAGAAACCCCTTGTTGTTCCACACTCCCTGAGGTCCCCTAAATCATTTTATTGACACATACAAGGTTCCCAATATGCTACATTTTTTTGAGAATAATTTCAAAATCCATGACTAAATTTAATAAAAACTATTTTTCATACAATAAAATACATTTTAATGTTATTTAATAAAGTGATAATGAATAAAACATAGAAATTTATTAATTATAAACACTTACATAGTCACAACTACCAAAATAATGATGGAAACCTATATACTTTCGAAAATAGATATTGAAAAACCCTGGATCATCCTTCGAAATATAACGAATGAAATGAAACTGAAATGGATTTAGAGAAAATTCCAATATGTAATAAATGTTAACAAAATGTAGCCAATATTGCCACCAGACCAAAGGTAATAAAGAAGCAGAAACAACTATTACTATTGATATGTTGTGTGACCACCACATGAATCAAACGCCAAATGGAGAGATATTGAATGAATGTGATGACCCAAAATCACCATAGTGTTCTTGGAAGAATCTTATTCATTGAATGAATCATGATTCCAATATGAAAATTGTTTACATTTTTTTTATTAAATTAACATCGTCAATTCCTTTCGTTGGTTGAAATTCCATGAATTATGATATGAATAAAAAAGTGTTCTAGAATTAAATTGAATCAAAATAAAAGTTTTCATTTCATGTAAATGTCTCGTAGTCTATCAATTTTCATGAAATTCATGGTATTGAAGACATTGTATCAATAATAGACCCATGTTAGTAGTACACCACCGAGTATTCTATGGGAATATTCTAAAAATATTAATGCTCTTCTGTCCTAATGATTAAATCCTAAATCAATTTACTCATTTATACCAATAATTGATTAATTTAAAAAATATCCTTAAACAATAGTGAATTTCCCCCATAAATTTTCCTCCATTACTAAGAATCCTACAACTCACCCAAAAAAAGAGTAAAACTAAAATCCAAATCCACTTTATATCATAATAACGGTAATAGAGTGTTACGATATCCCAATATAAATAAATTAAAATCATATAAATTATCCAATATCTTGACTCAAAAAATTTGAAGTCCATTACTTCCTCATCAACAACTCCTAATCCTAGGACTCATATAAATCCCCCCATACTACTACTATACATAGAATAAAGTAATCACTTTACCTCACAACTCTATGTGTCAATGATCTATAATCTAAAATAATTTATCAACAAAAGTGATTTCTAGATAACGATTGACATCCTAATAATCATGAAAATTGTATGGGTCCAGTCATAACATTATTATATAGGAAACATGAAACATAGAGTTGACATAAATAAAATTATATGGTAAGTATAACTGATAAGCCACCATTCTCAGTAATCTAATGATATAAAAGTTTTCTACAATCCTCAGTGCCAACATGAAATTATAACCTAGATTTCGATGTCTCATGTGATGTAAAAATCTACGAAATCTCTATTAACAATCCTCAAACAAAATTGTCTAGTGATAATAGTATTCATAAGATTTATGATGAATCTTTTTTGTGATTAATCTTTTTTATATCAACTACACCTTCCCTTTATTCTCATGAAGAATAATTGGGCTAACCAAGGACCACTCCCTCAACTCATCCAAACACAAGGTAGATCTATAAGGTATTATATAAAATCCACTAAGGGATAAATATTTATCGAAGCTCGATAATTACTTTTATAGGAAAATGGGATTAGAGAAAAATTCATTTCTCATGATACACCAAAATCAAAAAAAGACAAGAAAATATCTATAATAACATGGATATCCCACTATATCTATCCATAAACTTATTGATGATATGTTGTTCTAAATTTTCATTGGTAACACATCACTTTTTGAATTTTTTTCCAAAACTAGTATTCTAACATTGGGTACATTTTTAGAAATAACCACATAGAAGACCATATGAAGTCTCAAAATCTATCAAACTAAATAGTCCCCTTGTTATTCAACTTCATATCCTCCTCGATATGGATGAAATGAGATGATTTTATGATTTGATCAATGATCACCCAATAAACATCCTTTCTCCAAGGAATATGTTGTAAGAAAATGATGATATGAATGGAAATATTATCCCACTTCCACAATGTAATGTGTAATGGCTGAAAAAAACCAGCAGTTCTCTAATGTTCCACATTAATTTGTTGATAAAAAAGAAACAATGATACGAAATCAATAATCAATAGTCTCATCCCCTACTAAACATACCCAAAAATCAAATCATAATACATCATTGTAGGACCTAAGTGTAGAGATTAGAATGAATGGTATTTTTTGTCGATTAACTCCTCCCTCATGGAAAATGGGAAAACCAACCTACTACAAAATCATAAAGATCCACTAGGAGTGTGAGACTACTCAACGGAGGTCTCCCTACTAATAGGATTTTACATCAACATTGGCACTATTTTTTGTCACCAAAATGATCCAAACACACTCATTAGGGGATGACACATTTTTCATCAAATCCAAGAATGCCTATCCACAAACCACTTCTACTCCCAAGATCATCCCAGCATGAAAAATCATCATAGACCACTCCAAAACATATCCATACATGTTATGGGTAAAATAAATTATTGTTAAAGCATCAAAACCCACATTCACATTTCACTATGTTATGAAATATTAAAATAAAAAATATGTTGATATGATCGTACCACGATTCACTGTTTTATTTCACCCTTATATCAATGTATTAAAATGATTCTGTATTGGAAATTACATGTATAATACTAAATTTAACTCAATTTTTGATTCAATTATTTTTTGTTTAACAGTATTAAAAATTGAAATGTTACTTGTTTTGATAATTATATTGTAGTTGGAGGTGATTTGAAGGACCTATGATGAAGTCCATGAAAAATGGGCCATTCTGCACATGATCCAAGAACAACAGTAGACCAGAACGCATGCTACTACTAAAATTTGAATCAAAATGGGCTGAAACATTGTGGGATAGTCTTAAATGTAATTATATCCATTTCATATTAAGAAAAAGAATCCCAATTCGTCCATTAATATACCCATACAAGCTGATCTGTCTAATAAAGTGGATCTGGACTGGGTTAAAAAATTGCCTCTGTATTTTGGAAATATATCTTATCATTTTCCATATATGGAAGAAAAATTTGAAATTGAAGTATAAATGGTTTCTACCAACAACTCTTTAGTTTTGTACAAAGTGAGTTAAGGCATTCTGACCAGACAAAACCATGGACCAAGCGGATTCATGAAATCATGGTGCCCAAATCCACTTCTCACACTGCCTATAAATTGGCACCTTGGGAACCACATTTTGGAGTTTGACTAGGAGGCAAGGATATACCATTTTGGAGTCCCCAAGGAGTCTTTTAATCTTTCCAACATGTTCTGTAGTCTATGTAAAGTACTACTTCAACATCTTATTCTTTTCCCCTCCCATGTGTTTCTAAACCACTTGTGATCACCTAGGGAGGAATGTGATGTAATCATGAGCTTTATACCTGTATTATTTTTAATGTTCTTTTTAATTCCTAGTTGTATGTTGTTTTTATTAAACCTTAATTTTTATTTAATTGAGTTATATATTGGTATGTTATACTCAAAATCAAATAATCATGTTTTGGGGTACCCTTTCATGTGATGTTTCACACATCTTTCGTCCATTTTTCTTCCCTCATTCAATTGTGGTGTATGTGTGGTTCATATTGGTCAATTGAACTCACATATGCATTGTAAAGGTCATTAATTGTTTTTTCATGGTAACAAAAATAAGTAACATACAAACCTGGATAGCACATCAAGTTCTTCGTGTGTTGCCTTGGTGAGTTTCTATTATGATGTCAAACACAAATCACTCAATCATCGGCAGTGCCCAGGGAATCATTGTGTGTTTTCAATAGAACTCTAAGAGGTATCCTAGAATAAAATCCTTAACATTATTTTAATATGTGATATAATCCAGGTATTAAAAGATCATAACCCTATCTCTTTATGTGATGAACGATGATCATCATGAGATATCCCCGTGTTGATCACACTTAATTAATATTGTACATTTATACTTTGTTTTGTCGCTTTCATTTTATATTTTCCTCTTTAATAATAAAATCCCCCATGTTTTACAAAACATCATTCCACTTCTAATTTCATAATCAAAACTCTTCTTTTAAAATTAATTATTTATGGCTCCATCGAGAGACAACCATGTGTTGCTGTTATACTGTAGAAATTATAGTCAAAGTTAAACAACTAATTTCATACGCTTGACAACGCGATAAAATTTTGGAGCCGTTTACAGGGATCTGAGATCATTTAATTTAATTATTTCATTTAATTTATTGATTCTACTTCATAATTAGTACACCTTTCATTACCCCACCCTCAATTTATTGTTTTTGTTTTGGGTTTTTGTCATTATTTTTGGTTGTTTTGTGTGTGTTCATTCTCTCTATATCTATCTTCTTCTCCATATCAGTCTCTATAATTCTTTATTATAACATTATATTCTATTTTCAACCTTCTTAACTAATTTTATATTTATTCAAAAATAAATCAAATTTCAAAACTTATTTGCATGACCCGATCTGGTAAAAAAACACTACTTTAATTTGACCCAGAAATTGAAAAGTCCCTTCACACAAAAATCATGACATCTAGAGAAGGTAAGTCAAGTAACAATGAGGAACCACTTTTCTTACATCAAGTGGTCTTAATCAAATCATAAATTGAACCCAATCGAAGCCATGAAAACATGGCTGCAAATAATCGAGCTCTAAAAGAACTGACCACCCCTGATTTAGAGTACCAAACTTTGTACATCCAATATCCCGAGGAATTATCCAACCTTGATCTGAAAACAGGTCTCATCGACCTTCTTCTTAAATTCCATGGTTTTCTCAGTGAGGAGCCTCATAAACACCTTTATAATTTTCACATAGTGTGCTCCACCATGAAACCCCAAAATGTGTCTAAGGACTTAATTATGTATAGGTACTTCCCTTTCTCCCATGATGGTGTAGCCAAAGACGTGTATTATTATCTTCCTACCAAAATTGGGGGCTGGAATAACCTTAAACGACTCTTTCAATATATTTTATTCCCTACCTCCTGAACTGCATCAATTAAGAATGAATGTGTAATTAGGCAATCACAAGGAGAGACTACTGATAAATACTAGGAGAGATTCAAGAGACATTGCACAATGTGACCCGACCACCAAATTAGTGAACAACTATTAGTAGAATACTTATATGAGGGACTTGTCCCCATGGATCGTCGAATGATATATGCTGCAGTTGGAGGAGGCCTATTTGATAAAACTCCTTTCACTGCTGGTGACTTCATAGCCAACTTGGATCAAAATTCACAACAATTTGGTACACGAGCAATTATACCAACCTGAGGAGTTCATGAGGTAAGTCATTCAGCCCTTGAACAAAATTTAGATAATAAACTTGATGAGATGCATACCCTTTTAAGGAAATTTGATCAAGCACAAGTTAATTCACAACCTCCTCCTGTTTCATTACATTGTGGTATTTGATCAGACAAATCTCATTTTTTTGACCAGTTCCCATAAATTTAAGATTCACTTGAGACTTGTGCAGCCGTGTTCCCAGGGAGCTCATTCCAACAAGCACCTCCCTTCAAGAAGGAACAATTTAGGCCAAATCTAAACCATTTGTGGAAAACACAACCCTAGTACCGATAAGGAGGAAACTCAAGCTACCCCAAGAAGAATTGGTATCCACAAGGAAAAGGTATGCAATCTTATTATACTTTAACTTCTCGAAATGATCATACTCCTCCTCCTAAATCTGAACCAAACCTCAAGGATATTGTGAAAAAATTGGTAACCCATAACCTCCAGTTATAAAAAACCACACAATCGGAAATTCCATACCTACGAACTAAAGTGGGACAATTGGCGAACACCATCATTGAGCTTAAGATGCAAGGTTATGGAAAACTACCATCCCAACCCATATCCAATCCGAAGGAAAAAAGGTAATTTATGTGAAATTACACTTTGTAGTGGTAAAGAAGTTTCTCCTTCTACTGATTCTAGAGAATAAGTATGCCCCCCTTGGAAACACTCTTTCCCAACCCTCAAAAATTTCATGTAAAGAAAAACAATAAAATGGGAAATCAAATTATCATTGATGATTTAAATGAAAAATCAATTCCTCTTCCTTTCCCCCAAAGACTCTCTAAATCCATGAAAAATTTTGATAATGAAATTGATAATGAAACAATGGATACATTTAAAAAGGTTCAAGTAAATATTTATTTACTGGATCTAGTCAAGAAAATTCCATGTTATGCCAAATTTCTCAAAGAACATTTCACCCATAGATGAAGGCTGGAGGGGAATGAGAAAGTCAACTTGGAGAGGTATATCTCGGCCTTGATTAAACCAGTAATTCCAACAAAATGAAAGGGATCTAGGCACATTCACTATACCGTGTACAATAGGGGATACCGTATTTTTTATGCTATGCTTGATTTGGGTGAATCTATTAATGTAATGCCTCACTCTCCGTATACTGCTCTGCAGGTTGGAGAGCTTCAACCAACTAGAATTGTTGTGGAACTGGCCAACCGAAGTACAACTCATCCAACTAGAGTGATTGAGGATGTCCTTATAAGTGTGACCAATCTCATATTCGACACCGATTTCTATATTCTTTGAATGGAAGATACTCAAACCCAAGGACATGCCCCTCTCATTCTTGGGAGGACCTTCCTCAAAATATCAATGATGATCATAAACGTTAACAATGGTACGTTTTCCATGGAGTTCGGTGGAGAATGTTATGTTTTAACATCCTTGAGGCTATGAAACACCCTATTGAAGAACATTCCACTCTTCCTGTCTATTCGATGGAAGTTCTATCAAATGATGCACACGCACACAATTCCCTCCTCAACCCATACTCTGATTCATTTTCCTCTTCTTCACCCTTGGATGATTTGAGTTTTGATTCATGTTTTTAGTGGTTTGTAGGTTTTGAAAAGTGTAAATTTTGTACTTTAATTTATGAGTGTGTTCATTCTGAGGTACCCATGACCGTCGATGATTATGAAAATCTCATTTTAATATATTCGGTATATTTAGAGAATAAACATGATCATATAGATATTTTTATGGGCCTCACTCCCCCTAAATCCCCTCCCTCATTCCAAAAACCCTCTGTGTTGGAATTAAAACCACTTCTATATAATTTTAAATATGCCTATCTTGAGGGTATTGACCAATTTCCCGTCATTATAGACAATAACCTCTCTCAACAGCAGGAATCAAAACTGCTTGATCTCTAGAGAGATTATAAAAATGAAATAGGCTGGACATTAGTTGAAAATATTGGGATTGGGCCAAATATTTTTATGAACCATTAGTTTGGGACGATGAGGCTATATCCATAAGACAATCACAACAATGGTTGAATCCCACTCTCCTTGAAGTATTAAAATTAGATTTCAGAAAATTATATGTTGTGGGGATCATTTATCTTATATGTAATAGAAAATAGGTTATCCTAGTGAAAATTGTGCCTAAGAAAACATGAATAATAGTTGTGTCAAATGAAAGTAATTAATTGGATTCAAAACATGTGAAAAATAGTTGGCGAGTCTTCATTGACTACCATCGACTGAATGAAGCCATGCGGAAGGACCAATTTCTTCTACCATTCATTGAACAAATGTTAGAACGATTGGCTGGTAAGTCTCGTTATTGTTTCCTTGATAGATATTTGGGTTACTTCCAAATCCATATAGACCATGAGGATCAATAAAAGACCACATTGTCCAGTCCATTAGGCACATTTTTATATAGAAGGATTCCTTTTGGTCTTTTTAATGCTCTTGGTACTTTTCAGTGTTCTATATTGAGTATATTTTCAGAGTACCTAGAAAATTGCATGGATTTTTTTATGTATGATTTAACTATTTATGGAACATCCTTTGATGATTTTTTGGCTCACCTACGTTTTATCTTCCCTATTTTCATAGAAAAAAATATTGTATTAAATTGCGAGAAATTTCGTTTCATGGTTTCATGAGGGATAGTTCCTGGGAATATTATTTATATAGAGGGAATTCAAGTGGATAAATCAAAAAATGAAATAATCTCAACACTTACATTTCCAAATTTGTTCATTAGGTGCAATCATTCTTGGTCCATGCTAGTTTTTACCACCGATATATTAAAGACTCCAGTAAGATCGCACTTCCCTTGTCATGGTTATTACAAAAGGATTCTCAGTTTCTTTTTTTGAAAAAAATTTTCACGATGAATTCAATTCCCTAAAAAAGAGTCTCACATCACCTCCCATCATCCAAACTTCTAGGTGGGATCTCCCCTTTGAACTTATGTGTGATGCATCTAACTTTTCAGGTGGGGAAGTTTTATCACAAAGGGTTGAGAAGGCTCCTCATGTCATTGTGTATGCCTCATGTACCCTTGAACCTGCCCAAGAAAACTACATTACCACTGAAAAATAACTTCTTTCTATTTTGTTTTCCTTGGAAAAATTCCATTTATATCTTATAGGGTCAAAAATCATTGTCTTTTCTGATCATGATGCCCTTCGTTTCCTCCTAAAGAAACCTGATGCTAATCCCCGCCTCATTCGGTGGATGCTCCTACTCCAGAAGTTTGAGCATGAGATAAGATATAAGATTAGAGTGGAAAATGTGGTAGATAACTACATTAGTAGGATTTCCACACCATTGGACCATCATGTTGACTCACCCCTCCCCATGGGAAAATTCATCACTCATGAGGCGCTTTGTAATGTTGTGGACCTTACCCCTGGTATGTAGACATTGTGAATTTTCTAGCAACAACCAGGGTCCCCACTAATTTTAGCACTTCACAATTCCATAGACTTACGCATGATTCATGGTGGTAAATTTGGGATGACCCATATTTGTGGAGAATTTGTGGTGACCAAGTACTTCGTCAGTGTGTCCATGGCCATGATTTCACCTCTCTTTTGACCTTTTGCACACATTGACCTATGGGAGGCACTTTGGCTCTAAGTTACAGATCGAAAGGTCCTTGAATTAGGACATTATTGTCCAAATTTATATAGGGATGCCCATTGATTTTGGATTTCATGTAGTCATTTTCAATTCACAAGGAATATCTCTATGAGGAATGAAATGCCCCAACCGCCCATGTTATTTTGTGAGATCTTCGATGCATGGGGAACTAACATCATGAGGCCAATTCCAAATTAATTTGGATTTGGGTACATCTTATTGGATGTTGACTATGTATCTAACTGGGTTGAAGCAAAGGCCCCTAGGACGGATGACTCTCGAGTGGTTGTTGATTTTGTGGGGTCCCAAAATTTTCAGTAGGATTGGTTTACCAAGTTCATCATTAGTTATCAGGGTTTTCATATTTCCAATCACAACATGAAAATTTTTCTTCGTATGTATGGGGTATTTACTAAAGTATCTACATCATATCACCCAAAACTAACAGACAAGCATAAGTCTCAAATCGGGAAGTTAATAGAATCTTGGAAAAAATGGTTCAACTCAATAGAAAAGATTGGATTTTTCACTTGGATGATGCACTTTGGGAATACCATATATATTTTAAAACCCAAATCAGAATGTCACCATATATAATTGTGTTTGGAATGGCTTGTTATTCCCCAGTGGAGGTAGAAAACCATGCATACTGGGCTGTTAAAAAATGTAATATGAATCTTTCACATGCCTGTGCACATAGGAAGCTACAGATTCAAGAGTTAGAAGAAATTCGACATGATGCATATGAAAACTCTCGAATATATAAAGAGAAGAGAAAGGATATCCATGATAGAATGATACATCAGAGGATGTTTCATATTTGTGAGAATTTTCTCGTGTATAATTTGAGGCTAAAGCTCCACCTAGGTAAGCTTCGTTCCTGATAGCTCGGTCCTTATAATTTTAATGATGTTTACACTTTTTGTGTTATACAAGTTTGTCATGAGAAGAGTGGAAAATGGATTTTTTTAATGGGAAGAGGCTCAAATACATATATGAGGTTTTTCCAAATCATATTGTGAAGGAAATACAACTGATAGATGCCACATATGACACTATTTATCAGGCTTTCCCTTCTCCCTACCTTTATTTACTAGCCTATTTATTTAAAATACTCTCATTGACTACAATGTAACTTTTATGTGTGGGGGAGGGTTACATGTCATAGTTAGTATTAAACAAAACCAAAAAACAAAAACAAAAATTAAAAAACATGTTTTTCATTTTTGATTTCTTTTTCCTTATTCTGTGTTTTTAGATAAAAATTGATCATAAAAAGAATATCCAAAATCATTTTCATGCTTCAGAAGATTGTGTGTAAAATTACATTATTTTTGGAAAATTGTTTTTTAAATGAATGTTGATATGTAATATTTTTATAGAATTTGTATTTTTAAATCATTCATAGGTTTTTATTGGATTTTTCAAACCCATGCCTCATTAGCACTGATCTATATTTTAATCTTTTTCCCGAGAGATATTCTACACCGTATATTGTATATTTTTCATTTTAATCACATTATTGAGAGTCTCGGGTCATGTAGAGAAACTAAATCTTTCCTTGATTATTTTTGAATCCATAAGATTCAAGTATTCTACATTAATGATATAGGCAATAATTCATCAAAAATTCTTTTTTACAATTATCCTCTATTTTCAGCGACCTTTACATTTTATTCCTCTTAAGCCTTAGAAACCATGAAATGCCTGTTAGGTAGCCACATTACAAGATAATGTATCCCTAAATACCCATCTATTGTGTATATTCTTGTTTTATTATCAATAAGTGTTGGAGAGAGTGTGTTTCCCTGGGAATTATGGGGAGAGAATCATTGTTATGGGTTTATATAAAGGGTACCTACATTTTCTATGGGCAATGGGTTCACAAGACATATTACATCTTTGTTTTACACAAGTTTCCGTCTTTATATTCAAAAAAACTATACAAAAAATTAGTTCTGTACATTGAAAAAAAATGGAGAAAAGAGGATGTTTACTCACTATTATCCATTGCTTAGTTGTGACCCACAAAAATGGACAATGGGGAGAGTGAGTTGGAGGTGATACACATTTTTATGGGTTGAGTTTGTACATTAGTTTTCAATAATTGCTGAATTTTGACATGTTTTGTACCTAAGATATTAAATAGTCCTCTTCTGCCTCATAATTTTAAACATTAAATCCTACCAACCCTTAAACCTCAGAATAACCTGTTGGAAGTCCTCTTGAGTAGCACACCAGTTTCTACCGGTAGAGAAATGAGAATCATGGAAAGTATATAGTAATATCAAATGAACTCTAGGAAAAGAGAATAAATCCACTTTCATATCTTTCATGAGTGAAGGGGGAAAATTTGAAGGCAAGGTAGGTTGCGACATGTTTCATGGGTTAACTGATGAAGAACAACAAATTTGAATGTGAGAAAAAAATGATAGGAAAAATGGTTCCATAGAAGTGACATGATGAATTTAATTTCAAAATAATCTTGGATATTTTCACACATTTTATTTTGGAATGGGACATGATTCAGATATTATACTTTGGCCGGGAGTTCAAATGTTTAGGTATGGGGGTGTGATCGTACCACGATTCACTGTTTTATTTCACCCTTATACCATTGTATTAAACATATTTTGTATTGAAAATTACATGTATAATAATAAATTTCACTCCATTTTTGATTCAATTATTTTGTTTTTAGGATTTTCCAAAAGGTAAATTTTTCGTTTTTTTATAATTATTTTGTAGGTGGATGTGATTTGGAAGACCTATAATGATGTCCATGAAAAATGGGCCATTCTGCACATGATCCAAGAACACCAGTAGACCAAAATGCATCCTGGTATTAATACTTTCATAAAAAAATGGTAGAAACTTTGGTTTCTTGTCCTAAATTTAATGATATCCATTTTATATGATGGAACAGAACCCCAATTCGTCCATTAAGAGGCCCATGCAATCTGATCTATCCAATAAAGTTGATCTACAGGGGGTCAAAACATTTCCACATTATTTTGGAAATATCACCTATTATATTCCATATCTGGCTTACAAATTTGTCATTGAGGTAGAAAAGGTGTCTTCCAACAACTCTATTGTTTTTTCCAAAGTGATTTAAGGCTTTATAATGGGCCCAAACCATGTACCAATCGGATTTTTGAAATCAGGGAGCCCAAATACACTTCTCGCTTTGCCTATAATTTGGGACCTTGGCCATCCCATTTTGGAGTTCGATCAAGTGGAAGGTGCTTCCATTTTGGAGTCCCCAATTATTCTTCTAATCATCCCATGATGTTCTGGATGCTATGGTAAGTGCTACTTCCACATCATCTTCTTCTTCCCCTCCCATGGGTTTCTAAACCCCTTGTGATCACTCGGGGAGGAATGTGATGTAATCCCGAGCTTCATACTTGTATTATTTTGAATTCTCTTTTTAATTCATGGTTTTATGTTGTTTTTTTAATCCTCTATTTTTATTTAATTGAGTTATATACTAGTATGTTATAATCAAACTCAAATGATCATGTTTTTGGGTACCCTTTCATGTGATGTTTCACACACCATTCATCCATTTTTTCTTCCCTCATTTAATTGCGGTGTTTGTGTGGTTCATATTGGACAATTGAATAGAAATAATCATTGTCAAGGTAATGAAAATTTATGTCATGGCATCAAAAATAAGTAACATACAATCCTGGATAGCACATTGAGTTATTCGTGTGTTGGCTTGGTGAGTTTCTGTTATGATGTCGATCACAAATCACTCAATCATCGACGGTGTCCGGTGAATCATTGTGTATTTTCGATTGAACCCTCGGAATTATCCAAGCATAAAATCAGTAACATTATGTTAATATGTGTTACAAACTAGGTATTAAAAGAACATAACCCAAACTAATTAAGCTATGAAGTATTATCATCACAAGACTTCCTCGGGTTGATCACACTTAATTAATCATGTTCATTTATACTTTGTTTTATCACTTTCATTTTCTATTTTCATAATTAATCATCAAACCCCAAAGTTTTACAAAACCTCATTCCACTTATAATTTCATAACAAAAACCCTCTTTTTAAAATTAATGATCTAAGGCTCTATAGAGAGATGGCCTAGGGTTGCTGCTATACTGCAAAAATTATAGTCAATATTAAACAACTAATTTGATGCGCTCGACAATGCGATCAAGATCCCCCACCAAAATATCTTATTGAAGATCATATCCATAAGAGTAAAAAAATTATTTCAAGATCTTATGACCATAATACACTATATTTCACCCCACAATGAGATAGTGATTCCATGTTTTGAGTCCTTCCATAACTGCTTCCAACGTAAGATCATTGTTAGGGTAGTATTGATCAATGGAGAGTAGCTGGTGAGATCCATAGGACACCACCTGATTCCCCTACATTATGAAACATCTCAATAGCATTACATAAGAATCACATAATATATCATAATCTGAACCATGTTTTAGAAGAATAAAAATTTTTGTCTATGCCAACATCACCTTCAACGCCTCGAATGATCTTTGATAATTTTCATTCCATTCTATAATTTACATACTTTTTTGTTACATTTATTGTCAAATATTCATGAATTGAGATATCCTAAGAAAAACCTATTTAATAACTATCCATCCTCAATAATGTGATGATGTAAAAAAGGTTTTATGATACTTCAGATCAATAACCAGCTAAATATTTTTATGATCGGTTGTGATGCCCCTCTTAGTTATAAGCATCCCCAAAAACATTACTTATTGAATCCAGAACTCACATTTAGAAATATTCCATATAGAATATTCACCCATAATGTTTTATGAATGATATCAAAATGTTCTATGTGCTCCACCTATGGCTTAGAGTACACCAACTATATTACATGATTATAAAAACAGAAGAGTCCAATAACTAAAGAGAGAATCAATTCATCAAACTTATAAACATATAAGAATAATTATAGTGAGAATAATGAATTACTATAAAGTAAGTATTTCTATACTGGATTCTAAATTATCTCGTAGGTATATCCTATTCTCTTACTATCAACATGTGTTACACAAAATGTTGGTAATTTTTTGAAAACCAATGAGCCCTTCCAAACGGATCATAGAGACCATCAATCATGGAAGAATGTTATTTTGTTCTTGATGGTCACCTGATAAATCTTTATTTAAACCATGAAAATTATAAGATTCATGTGGTAATTCTAAGAAAAAAGGATAGGTGAAGCCGTTGGTTACATTTCTGGATAAAAAAATCATGTAGCATATAGGTAATCAAACTGGACCTTAGGATTAACCAACACGGATGGTACCACTCTATCACATGGAATAAAAATATTTATTGCGCATATTTGAATTTGAATTTTAAACTCAACCTCTATCTATAGTGGTAAACCAGGAAAATAATCCATAAATTCCTCAATATATGAACACAACACTATAGGAAGAATAATATCCAAAAAATGGGAAAACCTTAGGAAAAAAACCCAAAAAATGTTATGATATTACTCCAACACAAAGAAAAAAATCCCCTTCCCTTACCAATATAGAGTCACAGTCACCTCGAAGAACAGGACTGACCCTATCAATAAATAATAACTAAACCAAATGAATAAGATAATCAATCTGATCCTTAACATTGATCCTTGAATCCATTCCATATAACTTGTAAGGAATTACCACATTATGAACTAAAAAGTCACACTCAACCTCATGGTTTATTATCTTCTCTAGACATGGTGGGATCATGAATCATTTTCCAAAAATATTTAAAAATAGAATGAAAATAACCACAAATAAAAATTATCCAAATTAAATCCAAACAAGTCAACATACATTGAGGATAAAATAGAATGACTATCACATGTATAAAAAGTAGATATCACTATAGAATATGAAATAACCAATGTACCTCTAACAGTTGATGGCCCTATTTTATATTCCTATAGTGTACAATCCATTGCATGAAGTGATCCTATCATGGAAATATGAACATCCCCCATGCCATGTCGATAGCATCCGCCACACTTAGAATCATCATTGTGAAACTAAGATCCCTTTGTGAATATGGATCCATCCTATCTACCTTGGGTAACCATGTAACAAAAAAAAATAGGTGAAATAATTTTTGACAATGATGTCAAGTCTTCAGATCCTCAATACAATTATAAATTCTATTAACATGCAATAATAAATTATATAAAAAATTATGTTGTGGAGATAAATTCCTTGATACTAGTCCTGAAGAAAACTGGTTACCTCTATGCTTCCTTTTTTGGCAAAATGATACACCCTAGAAGACAGAATGTCCAACTAAAACTCCTCCCAAAACTATTTTTTAGTAATTTCATCCATTTCCAATGTTTCCTTATCAACTAACTATACAATGGTATGAAGGAATATTGGAATCATCGTTGATCTAAAAACATCCTTCAAACCCAGATAAAACCTCTGGTCCATCAGGTATTCATTTTTTACTATCCTCTGTGCCTAGTTCCCGAACTCCAAAAAATGAGTTGAATACTTCATAATTTTATTCTATCCACTATGTAAGTTAAAATAATATTGGGTTATTTCACCATGTACCAACTTAGTATAAAAATGGATGTTTGAATATTTTTTTGAAGTAAACCAATGTTAGATCCTCATGTAACATTTCTTTTATAGTAGATTCCAACCATATCATTCATGTTCTTCCATGAACATACATGAAAAACCCACCATAGAGTTGTCAGGAGACTTTTGAATGTTCAAAATCCATCCAATCAAATTAAAATATTATTTATATTCCTTCAAAACATTCATACCATAAAAGAGAGTTATATGAAACATAGTAAATTATAAGCCATGATCCACTTATCATCCAATGATTCCAAAACCTACATGACCTAGAGTAAGAATACTGTGGGTTACAGCATCTTCCAAAGAATGGTTTTCCATGTGATTTAACTATGGAACATACCTTGTAGCTTCCTCACTTAGATTTGGAATATATATTCTAGAATGAATTTTCTACCAAACTAGAAAATTATCATTCATCCATGTGTAGATTCTAAATAGCATGGAAAACATAATTTATTGATATCAATTCTTCATAAAAATAATAATTTTATAAAATATGGATTTTATCAATGAAGTAAAACACTTCATAAAAGGAATTGGTTCTTTTAAATAAATTTCACATCCAATTCATTTAAAAGACATAAAAAACCATGTCTCAGACCTAGTAAAAATTTACTAACCACCCATGGTAGCTCGATTTCAGATAAGGAAGTTAGCAGGGAAGGCCCCATCATGCACTTTGTACCTAAATTACTATGGTCCTAACTCATGTATGGACAAAAAATAGAACTATACTATGGTAGTTTTATGAAACCTCAATATGAGAATCAATCTATTACCATTTTTTATGAATTGAACGAGGTAAAATAAACAATCCACCTGAGTTAGTCATCACTTAATGAGGTAAAATGAATATAATGAAAACAAGTCTTGAATATATCAAAAAACGGACATAAAACTATAGTAAAAATTGAAACAAAATACACTACAGGATCCATACAAAAAAATTATAATTGGATAATCTAGAAAAGTGTGAATTGAGAAAACAAAAAACACTCCATATGACCAACTATAACATCCAAATAATCCAGTAATTAATGATATTAATGATAAGAGAACCTAGAATGCTTCATGATTACCTTACCTTTTCCATTACTGTGTTATGACACAATTTTTTATAAATGCTGAGTGGAAAAATTAGGGTACGATCAAGGATCCCAGTATGATACCACAAATGAATCTATAAAAGGTATAATATTAATAATAAAGTGCATGTTCTAGATTTAGAACAACTAACATATTTATAAATAATTTTCATAAATAATGAAATATGTAAATATTTACTTCATTCTACATAATTTCATATAATATTAACAAAATCCTAGAATATATCCGATATAAAATGAAAAATTTGTAAATTAAACATGTGAAAAAATATACATGAAATAAACCATCAATGGAGGAAACATGAATCAAATAAAATTCATAAAATTTTGTATCTATCCTATGGGAACATGCATAAGATAAAATAAGCCTAAACCATGAATAATTTGGTTCTAATAGATATTGAGTTCTTCCATAGTGTCTATATATCGAAAAATTAACCTCAAGTGCTGCCACACTCACTAAGGTCCCCAATTTCTTTTTCCCAATGCACCCAAGGTTCCAAATGTTTTTTATATTGTTCAATCCAATTTCTAAAATAATACATAGATATGGTGAAAAATAAGGAAATAAAACCCATTTTAGTGGGCTACCTTTAAGGGATAAACAATAACACATTGAAATTCAAGAAATATAATCACTTGTATAGATACACTGACATCAATAATGATGGAAAAATATCTTCCTTCCAGAACATAGATTAAAATACCAAAGATCATCCATTAAAATATAATGAGTAAAATTAAGCCAGAAATTAATGATTAAAAACACCCATCGATAATGAATGTGGAATGAAACCAAATTTAACACTACCTCTGTGACCACAGGAAATGAATAAGAAAAAAACCCTCTTACAAGGAATATGTGGTCCAACCACCATAAGAATGAAATTCTGAACATAGTGATTCTGAAGGAGGTAGATGACTCAAAATTTCCATAAATAATTGTATGGTTTGTGGGGGATGCCTACACACTATGTGAATCATGAATTAAGCATGAGACTTTTCTAAAACCACTATACATGATAATTTCACATCATGAATCAATATCATGGTTTGAAATACCATGAATTATAGATACAGAGAAAAGGATGTATCTATGGATGAAATTTAACCTCACTAAATTTTTCCATGTCAGGTAAATGTTTTACATATTGTAACATATCACACCCTATACAAATTTGACTACATATTCCCTATAACAATTTCAGGTCTTGTGAAACATTGACAATTTTATGTTGTCCAGAAAGTAGTTCTCCACCTAATGATTTTATATAAAACCACTAAACAAAATTTAAGTCTCTTTGGTCCTAAAGAGAAACTCTTAAATCCATTTAAACATTTATACTAGGTGTACACTAATTAAATCAAACAGAAATACCAAAACCATAGGTCATTTACCTTATAAATTCTCTCTATTCCTGAAAGGCCTATAATATACACAAATAAAAAGGGACACCAAAAAAAATTCAAGGAATACCTTAAGGAAGATAATGGGGTGTTACATCAACTCTCTAAACAGTTTTTGTCATTAATGAGAGTTAAGTTCACCACCTTATAAAAAGGTATCAAATCTAAAAAATGACTTAAATGTTAATATAATTTCTAAGACCCATAACCATATATAAATACTCTAAATATATATATATATATCCTATTAATGTCATAGAAATAGTATGAAATCATTTAATTAATATATTATTGAATATCTCTAAAAAATTACCTCTAATATGTTGTATGAACTAATATACAATGTCCACCTATAGTGTCTCAAGTGAGAACTACTCAAGGAAGTGATTTTATAATTCCTTTGAGGATTATCTGACACATATCCCCAAATAGATGGGAATCTCTCACTAGGTTTTTTATACCATAAAACATATAATTAGGGATATAAACATTCCTCTCTATTGTGGACCTAATCTAATTAATAATACTATAAATCACGATCACCCAATTCTCTTAAATATGAATTCAAATTTTTACTAAAATAATTGGTTCATGTTGTATCGTCAATTACTAGTAAATGGTTATTATTAATTTATTTACCTGAGAAACCACATTCCTTATAGATTGAATCAAAAAAATTAAAAACAACATGAGTTTATAAAAAAAATGCCAAACTTTTCTCTCATAGGTATACCATGTTAATATATACCCTCTTGATGCTCTATGAGAGACATTCATAGAATCATATCACAAAAATTCAATAAAACGACTCTCGTAATGATATATTATATCTTGATATCATATTCTATGAAAATATGAAGTAATAAACTCAACCTATTAATTCACTACCATACTCGATCTAACGATCCAAGTTTGACATACAAGGAAATTAAATTTCATTTGGATAATACACAATACATGACACAAACCAACACCCAATCCCGTATTAGTATAATGTCTTTTGAAACTCATAGAATAAACTTCTATCTTGCTGAATGATCTTCAACATATCTCATAAAGATGTTCCCCTTTTTCCTACCTAAAACCATTATTTATATCCTGGGAAAAATAAAACATAAAATGGTGTGCTCAAATTCTCTGTAAGGGTAACCATGGAGAAAATAAAACAAACCATGATAATTTGGATTTAAAAAACATGAAAATATTGTTTAAATATCAAAATATTGAGTCATGAAACAAATATTGGCAGTACATAAGACAAAGATCATAATAGAATAGTACCATGACAGAATAGAATTGGCATAAAACATGTAATTTTGGAAAACTAATACCAACATAATATTAGTTCTATAGTATTCATGGAATTGCTTCCAAAACCATCACATCGGTCAAAGTTCATTACTAAACCGTGTTTACTTTCCATTCTATCCATGTCTTACTGAACTAGATTTACTTGACAGTCTGGTAATGCATATCTCATGATATATACTTCTTTACCCAATACATTGGAGGGAGATATATGTACAACCCATCTCATAATGAAATCATTCATATGTGTGCCATAATACAAAAATCATTCTTCATACATAACCCAAAAAAATAAACATGGTTTCATAAACATCATGACATAATAAAAAAATCCATATAAAAGATAATTCCATAATTAATACAATCAAATCACAGTAACAATAGGGATAGAAACATAACCTTACTTAAGAGAATCATCTTAGATGGAAAATATTTTTGATAAAACACTTGAACATAGTTCCTGAGGAAAATATCCTTTCTTCTTCAAAAACATTTTCTTCTATCAAAATGCCACCAAATTTTTAAAGAAAACAATTTATTTGAAAATAAACTTGAAATAGTATTGACTAAGATTCATGTAAATAATGATTCATGAAACCATAAAAATCCATTCATTCCTTATTTGTTAATAACATTCTTCTCATAATTTTGTCAAAAAAGTAAAAAAGTACCTCATGTGTTAAACAAAATTAATATTCGTTCCATACCGTATAGTAATGGTTTAAAATTTGATAAATGACTCTAAAAATATATATAATAATATTAAACATTTTATAAACACATTTTTCAGAAGCATGGACATGGATGATAAATATATCCTATGTAAATACATACGTATAAACAATCTAAGTTAAAAATAAGACTGAAAAAGTATCCCTTACTTTGTACTTTTTGTTAGTAAAGGGTTTGGTCACCTCATATATAATGGTTAAATAATTTTATTAAATGATACCATTAATATATCACTATTTATGATATCATATATGATTCTATATGATCATATTATATCATTATATTAATAGTATTTCAATATTACCATTATTTTGGGTGTTAACTACTTCATTTTCCCATTCCAATTTTGTTATGTAAGTCATGTTTATTATGATTAAGAATTATTTTATCCACGAAATTAAGTTCATAGTTATTATTTTCACTCATCATATAAATTTTATAATCATTTAGGAATTGTTAATGTAGAGAATGAACCTCACCGCGTCGTGAAGAGGATATGTTGTGCATACGTAGGAGCAACGATATCATTATCTTGATGGTTAAATGGTATGTAATTAAATGGTATATTAATTATAAAGAATATTCGTCTTGTTATATTTATTATTTAACTCCATTATATTAACCATTATACCCATCCTATGAAAATATTTTTGAATAACAAATTACACTAAGGTGTGGAGATGGTAAGTCATATATACCCATACATGGTGAAATTGTTATTCATAGGATAGATAAAAGGAACTATAAGGTTGTCCCATAATTATAAAAATATATCACAATGTATAATATAATGTATTTATTAATTTATTATATAATTAAAATATAAATAGTTTGTAAAAGATGGAAATAAGTTGAATAGAATTAGTAAAGAAATTACCTCTTCTTCGTTGGAGTTCCTTTGGATCTTTTCTTAGGGACACTAGAGATGGACTTTTTGGGAAAAAGGACCCCCAAAAGATAACTAAGAATTTTGATATGAGAATGGGATAGGTTTTTACCAAGATATAGGGTTCAAGGATTTGTGGGTAAATGTAATAGGGGATTCTTTTTTATAAGAGAGGAGATGGGCACTTTAAGAAACTCTCAATATTTTAAAATATAATAAGACTATTCTAGATATAACTAATTAAAAATGGCCCAAAAATGAAATCTATAATACATTTTCGACCATAACTTCTCCCCTTGTGATTATTTAACATTTTTGGGATTTATAAATAGTTTAATAATAAATTAATTCAATAGGATATTATTACTGCGAAATTTAATACTAATCAATTAAATTTACTTAAAATAAAATATGTCCAAATGAAAATTAAAATATAATGATTTAAAAAATATATTATATATCTTATAGATCTTTTATATTTTTTAAACACATTAAATAATCCATTATAAAACAAAATTAATATTATTAAAATCATTTATTCTATTTTTATATTAACTGAATAAATGGGTTTTTAAAATTAAAGAGACTTTTAAGGTAATTATAAAACTTATAAAAATTCAAAATTCATTTATATAATTAAAATAGATCAATTAATACCAAAATAGACATTTATATTAGGTCATATCTTGATTGTGGCTCTATGTGGACACATAAAAGATAATAAGATGCAAGATAGTTATATTTTGTATCTATCAATGATTTACATAATATATAATTTATTTTCATGTACATGTTTCAATTAAACAACTCAAAATCGATCACATTGTGATAATTATTGAATATTATTCACTAAATAATTTTTTTGGACATGTATTGGTTTTATTTTAGACCTCATAATTTTGATTTACACTTAATTAATTCCTTTAAATTTTACCAGGACAACATGTCTTTTTCTTTACTAAGGATTAATATATTCAATATAAAATTCAAAAAAAATCATAAATGGACCATTAGTGACATATTGAACTTTATCCCAATTATTTTTCTAAAAGTTATTTTTTTATGAATTTTATACAATTTAATAAAATATTATTTATTTAAAATATGAATTGTGTCCATTTTGACACTATTCATTAGTTTACTTTTTATAAATATTATAACATAAATATATGATAAACAACTCTATTAAACCACAAATAACATGTCAATGTCATCTTTTAAATTAGTTAATGACATTAATTTACTCAAATTATATTTATTTTAACAATTTTAATATCATTTATTCGATATTTTTATAAAAAAAAGAATTATTTCATCACTATTGAGTAATCATTTATGATAATTAATTAATCTATAAAAACTATAAAAAAAATTATATGATATAGTTAAATCAATCATCTTTCTAGATACTGCCTATTTTCAATTTTATTCTCTCGTAATACCTAAATTAGAATTAATAAACATTAAAAAAATGAGCGATTGGCAGGTTGTCGCATTGATTAATGTGTTTTTATATTCTTGTCATATTCAAAGGAAAGTGGAAATTAAGTGATTTCATTATGAACAATAGATTATGAGGGTCTAATTTATTCATCCAATAGGATTTTGACAGGCCTTAAGGTAATTTTATAATATTATTGTTACCTTTAATTACTTGATTTACCTTTAACCATGGTAATAAATATAAATACAAAAGTTATTATTCATAAGGGAAAAATAAGCCTATTAACATAATTTTTACCTACTGATTCCACATATGGAATCCATTTTTAATACTTCAAAACATATAAGTTGTATTAATTAATTTAAAATTAATCTTGTTGTCGGAAAAACAGGGTTTTGTTTAAAAGTTAAAACGTTGCAAAATATTGAAATGTTTTTAAATATGAATTCAATGTAAAATTAATAAAGATGACTTATCTTTAATTAAAATATAAAAATATATTATATATATAATTTAAAACAATTCAATAATATATTTTAACTATATAAATTATTTCGATGAAAAAAGATGTTTTCAATTAAAATTTAACTTATTTTTACTATTCATCAAAATATATAAGTTATCAGAAAAATACAATAAATTAATCCAAATTAAAATTTTATATCCCTATTCAAAATAAGAAGATTGTTTTTTCAAATTTAACTTATAAAAATGTCAAATACTTTAATTAAAATGGGCGTGCCATTAGAAGGCGGCAAAATTGTATTATTTGTAAAATACTTCTTTTATCTAAACAATTAAAGTTGTTCTTTTATCATGTTTAGAAAATACATAAGAGGAATATAAATGTTATATAAAATTTATAATGTGGGTAATATTTTTCATAAAAGCTAGTTTTTATAACATTAAATAATAATATTTTAATAATATATCGTAGTTTAGTGAATCTTAGTATTGTGTACAACACAAGCTATCGAGGAAAGCCACTCTTACGTGTAGCAAAAGCCAGAAAAAGTGTCCTGTATAATTCAAGCTAATATGGTGCTATGTATATTGAAATCTAATGTTGTGTAGTGTACAACACAGGAAATAAAATATACTAAAAAGAATCTATTAATAAAATCTCAGGGTGTTACATTCTTCCACCCTTAAAATGAATTTCAGACCCAAAATTCATTGGGGTTATAAATTATTCACAACTTGAATGTTTCTTTCATGGAAACACACATCATAAAAATGAATACTAAATCATCATTTAAAAAAATGTTACAAACACAATGGTTACTGAAATTAACAGACCACTGGGTTTCTACATAGGAGAAAATTAATGAGAAGTGAAAACATGGATATGGAAGATAAATATAATGATCATGTTCTAATGGATAGTGATAGAGAATAAAGATTGATGAAAGTTAACAACTAGAATTCCCTAAATCTGTGATGATTTAAGGAACCATTAGATTTATTGGAAAATAAGGTACTATGATAAATTTTTTAGTTTCAAGATCCTTTTAATAATGTTGACGATTTGTTGCATGAGAAGAAGCACTTACTTGATTTTAGTACAATATCACAGTTGATCATTCCCTAAAAAAATTCCAGTTCAAATCTTATTTAATGAAATGAAGTTGTATTATTGATTCTTGAAGTGTTATCAGATCACATGATAGAATGATTGTTCATTCCATATGTCTCAACAAAATGGTTAGAATAAGTTATCAAATATGCATAAGTTCACATATAGTAAGATTATATATTAATATAAAAAAATCAACCAGAATATAAATTATACGATCCAACAATGAATAACACTACATCCCACCCAGAATCTAAAAATATAAAACATTAGAAAGAGGTAAACTAAATTGACGTATCATTTCTCTCCCATATCACATTTTTCAATTCTGTGTTATCAAATTCCAATCATGGGAATACCTTAATTATATATTCTATTTAAACATGATAAAAACCTGACTTACCCTAGAAACTTAGTGAAAACATACATTCTATCAAAATTAACTATCACGACCCATCCCTAGGGGCCCGTGTCGTGACTACCCAAAGCCCTCCTACCATAGGACAAGGGTTGATGACTAGCACTGAAAGGCATATCCTTGAAAAATGGGAAGGGATTGCCTTTAAACCTGGAAACACCCAGTCTAAAAATACAACATGCATATCCCATGTAGTAAATACTACAGTTGTAAAGATGTGTACTAAATGTAAAAGGGGTGAGTACTGTATATAAAGGGGCTGAAAAAGAAGACCAACTGAAAGGTATAATGTCAACAGAAAAACAACTCCCGGAATCATCCACCAAGGTTCCTACTTGAAGGGTAGGTTCAAATCATGGTTGATCATCACTGCGTCATGACACATCTAAAGGTCCTCTTTCGAGAACCATCAAGTCCTGGATCCCAAACCAAAGTAAAAGTTTTATGTCGTCTGCACAAGACACAACAAGGTATGAGAAATGCTCGTGCATGGGTGAGTATAACAATACTCAATAGGGACCCCAAAACCCCTGAAGGTCTCCCAGAGTTCCACAAAGTAAAAACAAAAAATAATGACCTCTATCCCTGAGCACAAATCAATAGTCATCTCACAATAGGTATAAAACACAGAGATCATGAATACAGATGGTTAGTCTTAAGTTATATCATCTTATTCTATTTAGAAGTTCCATAATTGATCCACAAAAAATTTGTTATATTTCTAATACACTCTTGGAAAAATTTCATTGTTCCCCGATGGGCCATTGGAAGATGAGTCTTATTCAGTTAATGATACTGTTGATCCACATTGGGTTGCAAGAATTCAGATCCACAGACGGTCACTGGTATTCAGATCCACATAAGGTCGATGGAATACTTATCCACACAGGGTCGCTGGTTTCTGATCCTTAACGGGACGCTCTAAAAATGGCCCTCATTGGGTAGATACGATGTTAGTCCACATAGGTTCTCTATGATGCTGATCCACATAGGGTTGCTACTTCCAGGACAACCCGACACATGATTCCCGCTCATAGCATGCTTGATTCTTGGAGAAACGCTCCTCAACACATCAGTCATATTTCAACAGGTATGAAGTCACGAAAAAACGATACCAATGGGTGTTCTCCATCATAGGGGTCCCAACGTGAACGATAGTGCATCGATCGGACACCTGGACTGTGAGTTATGGGAACTTTTCTAAAAAGGTCCTGGATGAATTCAAGTATGATCCAACCAATGTAGCAGTTCAATCTCTGTAAAAAGTCACTTAGATTACATCCAATGAACTACCTTGTCACAATGTTCATTATGCACAAACATCACGTCGATTGAACACCCGACCTATTAGTAACATTTCTTTCAGTGAAAAGGAGGTGATCGTACTTTGGTCCATAACATTTCGGTTGGGACCGCTGGAATATGCCAAAGGGGCTACTTCCCAAAAGGGTCCCAACACCATGGACGACATGTCAAAAAGACACATGGTTCTTCAGTTATGGGTGTTTATTTATTCGGGGGCCGGTTGGGTCTGGGCCCTGTCCGAGTCGGTCTGATAGGCCCGACGCAATGGTTCCTAGGGTGTACTTACCCCACCCGGGTCCAGCCCGTTACGGTTTGGGTCGGTTCACTGAGTTCAGTCCTTCGAGATTGGCGCATTGGTTCATGGGCTCGGTTTGCGGTTATCTTGGCCTGTCGGGTGGGGCTCGGCCCACCCACACTGGCTCACTGGGCCGTAGGTCCAAACTGGCCCACTGGCGAGTTTGGCCAACTTGATCGGTCCACGTTCGGCCCCGTCCGCCAGTAGATAGTCCACCTTCATCGCTAGCCCCATGGTTGAGGGGCTCTTTCACCTAGCTGGTGGGGCACTACCCCACCCCATGTAACAGTCTGTCTTTTGGATGACTGGATTATGCCAACACGGCACTGCGTAGGGCCGTGACGCACCCTCTAGCTCTGCCCTACTGGCTGTGGCTACTGCAATCGGTGGCGCCAACGGGTTCCACCCTTGTCCCATGCAGCCGGTTTGGGCTGACCTATGTGTCGCGCAATGGGGTACCGCTTCCCAGCCCCCATGACTGGTCACTGCGGGTCTCCTCTGGCCACCACCGGCCGCCGCCAACATGATGCACTGGTGGTTTCTTCCAAGGACCACTAGACGTGCTCTGGTGGTCCATTTTTGGTGTTTTCAGCGCCTACAAGAATCTTGGGTAACTTTCGCCACTGCGTGTCTCTAGTTTCATCCTGGTTCTCCCTTTGAAAAACCATTCCATAATAACCAAACAAATACCGAAGAGGCGGAAGGTCCGACCCTTGTTCGTTTGGCCCATGCCCTCCATGTTAGCATCATATCAGGCGGTCAACATGTTATATCATAAAGATGGAATTTACTATAATCCCATTAACTATAAAAGATATTCACTTATGACGATCGACATAACTTCATTCATCATTTTCGTCAGTTCATGATTCGATGGTGCCCGTCACTGCTTGTTGAAACCAGTCTCGTCCTCTATGTGGTTGGCTTCGTGGTACTTTTCCAGAGCTTCGTCACTTAGTGAAGTCGTGCCAACACCCCACCCCGAGCTCCATTAAATTTTATGTGGAAGAGGTGGGTAACACTTCGAGGAATTAATGAGGTATATTTAATTAGTGGACCACCCAAATTACCAATAGTGTGGTTTCAAGTAAAATAGAATCATGAATTTTTATTTCTTGACATGTCGTCGGTCTAGACACCGCCACTCGACCGTTGGAGGAAAATAAAAACATAAATAAAATAACATTGTTATTTTATTATTCATTAAAATTTCCAAAAAAACTATATTTTTCTCCCAACCTTCGGCGATCGAAGTGATGCCTCCCTTAATCAAATCCTAGCATTGGGGATTCAATGGTGCCCTTGGATTTTTAATCCATACACCAGTTCAAATGATAGAAAATGATTTATTCACATTTACTAAACGTAAATTTAAAAATGTTTATAAATTTATTTCGGGAACACCAGGCCTTATAATCACACATCGTCAATTTTTAGAGAAACCTAATAATTCCATATGATTAAAAAATTATGTGGATAAATTTCGAGTCTTTACATTCTCCCCACCTTAGGGATTTTCATCCCCAAAATACAAAACATAGGTTTAAGAAACAAATAGGGGTACTGCGCATGAATCTGAGCCTCCCACCCCCATGTTCTCTTTTAGAGGTTCTCGTGTTGCCAGCGAACACACACCATAGGGATAGATGGTCTATGAAGGACCCTCTCCTATCGATCCTAAATCTCAACTAGAACCTCAATAAATGTCACCCCATCATCAATGTCCAGCTCACCCTAGTTAATAACGGGTGATGGATCATTCACGTACTTCCACAACTACGAAATGTGGAAAATTTCATTCTCCCAGTGCATCTCTTGGGGAATAAATAGGTGATACGCCACCTCTCCAAGTCTGCTGAGAACCTAAAAGGGTCCGATAAACCTCAGAGATAGCATGGTGCCTTGGCCAAATCTCTACCAACCTCCATGAGGTGAGACCCATAGGAAGACATGGTCTCCCTCCATGAATTCCAAATGTATTTGTCTCCTATCAGCATAAGAAATCGTTCTACTCTGTGAAGTGTACATCTGCTCCTGGATGATCTGCACCTTCTCTGTGGTAGCCCGTAACAACTGTGGACCCATAAGTGTTGACTCCCCCAGGTCGTTCCCACATAGAGGCGATCTTCATGGTCTTCCATACAAGGCCTCAAATACTATCATACCGATGGTGGAGTGATAGCTGTTATTCTACGCGAACTCCTCTAAGGAAATGTTATCCTCCCAACTGCGGCCAGAATATAGGATCCAAGAACGAAGCATGACTTCTAGTGTCTGAATAGTCCACTCTTTCTAACCATCCTTCTATGGATGAAAGGTGGTGCTAAATCATATCAATGTATTGTATACCTCATGTAATATCTTCCACAACCAAGATGTAAAATGTGTGTCACGATTAGAAGAGATCATCAACGACACCCCATGAAGCCATAAAATCTTCAGTACATAATGGCGTTCTAATCCCTTTTCTATTTCCTGCTCTCAGATGGGTAGGATTTGGGCCGACATGGTGATTCATTCCATGATCATCCAGATGAAATAATGGACCATGGATATATGTGGTATCCCTATCATGAAATCTATGGAAATACCATCTGACATCCACTATGGTACCTCTAATATCGGGTTAAGCCTGTTGGAACCTAATCTTCGGTCATCACTTGCTGACAAGTGAGGCATCGTGAAATAAACATGTCACTTCTTTCATCATCCCTGGACACTAGGGCTAACACTAGAGGTCTTGATATATCTTCTCCACACTAGGATGTATATCCAGAGAGATCGTATAGAACTCCCTCAACACCACCTCATTTAGCGCCACTGGTACCATGGTGTGTGCTCTAAAGAGGATGACATGATCCCCATCATTAGAAAATCCATCAGGTGCCTATTCTGAGGATATATGGGCACATCAAGCCTCACAGTCAATGTCCCCAACCTGTGCCTCCCAAACTCACTGATGATGTGGGGGGGTGATAGTCATAAACTAGAGGCATGTTGTTCCATATTTTTCCACAAATGATATCTATAAGGTGGCTAGCTACTCTATCTCCTCACTCTGTAACTGTTGAAGAAACCTCATCATGATTGTGTCTCCTAATACGTTCCCTTCCCAAGAGTGTAGACTATCTAAAATTCATAATCCAGGAGGAACTCTAGACAATGTCACTGTATGAGGTTTAGGTCCTTCTATGAGAAGATATACCTTAGACTCTTGTGATCAGAGTAAATAGTAAACCGTTCACCCAACAGGTAGAGTCCCCAAATCTTCATGGAGAAGTCCACTACTGCTAACTCTTGGTCATGGGTAGCATAGTTCTACTCAATTTGTCCTAGATTTCATGAAATATATGTGATCATTGTTCGATCATGCATTGGGACAGATCTAAGTCCGGTCCCTAATGCGTTATAGTAGACTACAAACCCAACACCCTCTTTTGGTAGCCTCATGATGGGAGGACTCATCAGTCTCTGCTTTATCTCCTGAAAACTCAGCTAGAACCTCTCAATCCATATGAATGGTATTATCTTATTCTTAAATTATGAAAAGGGTGATGCAACTTTGGAAAAGTCAATTATGAATCTTCGGTAGTACCCAACCTCTAACACCTGAGATTTTTATGAGTAATATTTTGTTTTTATATATATCATCAAAGGAATCTTTCACTACATACTAGCTTGGCTTACTTTACACGCAACCGCGACCTTCCTCGATAGCTTGTGTCGTACGCAATACTGAGTTTCACTAAACAACGATACGCTATTAAAATTATTTAAAACTAGCCGTTATGAATAGTAATAACCACTTTTTGGAATTTTATAAATTTTATCTTTCAAAATGGACTTCATTTTTGGATTCGGAATACCGAAATTAGCCTAGGGTGAAATTTTGGTATTTTTCTGAAAACTTTCAATTTTTGATGAATAGTGAAACCACTAAGTGGTAGGTTAAAAACTGAATTTTGCATAAAACTTAATTTTACCGCTTCTGTGAATGAAATTTCAAAAATCCGAGAGACACGGTTAATATCAAGGACTAAAATGTGGTTCAATGAGATGAAAATAATTTTTTGGTGAATAGTAACTTTTTACTTTTTTTACCACGGTTAAAAGTAAATAGGGTAATTAAGGGTAAAAATTATATTATTTTACCCTAACACATGTCCTAATTCTATTGGACAAGTGTAATTCGACCAAAAACAAACTTAGGAATAAAATATGACCATTTAGGTCCACTTGGATTAGATTAGGACATTTATTATTAATTTATTTAAAGAAGGGTTAAAATAGTTAAAATCAAAGTTTAATAAGTAAATCATATTTAATATGGGGTTATACATAAGATAAATTCGACTATAAATATTCATTAGAAATATAAATATATTTCCTACATGTGGGTATTTTATTTATAATTTTTAGAATTAAATAATATAATTTATTTATGACAAAATGATGATGATGCAGTAATTATCTTATTAATGAAATATTGACATAATTGATGTTATAAACACCAAAATAAATGCAATTTCAGACTTTTTATGAATTACACTAATTTTCTAGGTTACTATGATATATTAGTGTTGATTTAATCAACTTGTTTCGAACATATAATTCTGTTATGACTTTCACAAAAATCATATATCAAATAGTGTCAAAATTGACACAAAAAAGTTTTTATATTATTAATTATTATTTTATTCCTAAAAATCTAAGGTTCGGCCAAATGACTTAGATAAGAATATATATATTAATAATAAACAATTTGGGGTTCGTTTGGCATGTTATAGTAAGTGTATTAACCATATAGTGAAAGAAAACAAAAAGAAATGGTAAAAGTTAAATTATTAAAATTAGAGTTAAATCTAATTGATAAGGTTAAAATAATACCCTAAACTAGTCTAAATCCTATTAGTTGATAGGATTTCGACCCATCCCCACTTTAGCTTCGAAATAAGACCCTTTGAAACCATTATAAACCGATTTTGACTTTAATATAAAATAATATTTTGAGATATTCCTAAGGTGCCCCTCTCCTCCCTTATAAAAGGGCACCTCCTCCCCCTCCTCCTCACACCAATTTGAGCACTCAAGCTCGGACAACCCCTGCCATTTTCTCCTCTCCACTAACCTAGAATAATTCTATAGGTCCTGGTATTCTTCAAAGACCAATCATAGTTCCCTAAGTGGAGGATTCAAAGAGGCGTTCCAAAGAAGAGGTAATATCCATTACCGATCTTTTCAATTTCGTTCTTCTTCAACTTCTTCTTCTTTAGTTTTTTCATGATAAAGTAATAACATCAGTATTACTTACATACTGATATGTTATTATAAATATGAAACAACCCTAATTCACCTTCTATCCATCCTACGGAAAAATGAAATCACCGCGCGTGCGTACGTACGGAATACCGTCTCCACGCCGTGGTGTAATCTATTTTTCCACCATCACCTTACAAGGATGGGTATAATGGTGTAATGAGTAACTATTTATGATTATTATAAAGTAATATTGATACTGAAATAATATACATATACTCCAATACAATTCCATGATCATAGGAACAATATCATCACTCGTGCGTACGTACGGAATACCGTCTCCACGATGTGATGCGACTCGTTCTACATGATCATCATTACATAGTAATTATATAAATGAATTGAATGAATAAATATGATATATGTTACACTAATACCATTCGGGATATAAGGTATCTATAACCTTAAAAGAAGAATAAGAATTTATTCGGCAAAACACGCATAAGAACAAAAGGCAATAAAGACCCGAGTAACAAGTAACAATGAAATATTACTAACAAGAAGCTAAGAATATGACCATATATTATATCATATCAATATGTATGATTCTGGAATAAGTCAATAACATTATTTAAACCATTATACAGGAGCTTCGGACACATACAAAGCAAATTAGACCTAAGGTAAGGGAAATATCACAATCTCATTTTTATCTGAGATTGTTTATTCGTAAGTATTTACTAGGGTATATTTTATTATCCACATCCATGTTTCATCAATATGTAATATTATTTCCATCCAACTACAATTGTTTAAATCCATTTTTACCCTTCGGTGAGGTTTTAGTAATATGTATGAAAGGAATCTTTTTTCATTTTTTGTACGAGGTACTTTTTGACTTTTTCGACAAAAGTACGAGAAGAATGTTTTTTTAACTTATACGGCATGAATGGATTTTTAAAACATTTTTTTCCAAGAAGCTTCCTTTATAAGTTTTCAATTTTATTTTTAATCAACTTCATTTAGTTTATAATTTTATGACATGTCAAGAAAAGAAAAGTGTTTTTGAAGTAGAAAGGATATTTTCCTCAAGAATGGAGTTCAAATGTTTTATCAAAATTATTTTCCATCTATGATAATATAGGGTTCTGTTTTTATCGCTATTATTACATTGAATTGATTATTTTGTGAGGGAATTATTTTTATGAAGTCATTTACCTTATATGATTTGTTTTATGATGTCATGATGTTTCAAGAATCCCATTTTTGTTACATGTGTTATGCGATGATGTATGATTTATGATTATGTGGCACACATAAGAAAGGATTCATTATAAGATGGGTGGGACCTATATCTCCCTCCAATGAATTGGGTAAAGATTTTATATCTCATGAGATAGACATGGCTGGAATGGTAGGTTATACCGGTTAAGTGAAACAGGACTGGAACGAGGGTGACTCGGTTCAGAAAGGGACTTTGTCCACTAAGATAGTCTTGGCAAATGAGTCATGACTAACAAGAAATGATTTTCCATGATTATGTGTGCATGACACAAAGTTTCAAGTTTCATGTTATGATTATGGGGATCTCATTTTCACTTCTATGATTTATTCCATGTTAAGATATTATGATCTCTTTTGCAGGTAATGATTTTCAAAAAGATATGATATGATTTTTATTTCCTTTATTTTCCCTTGCTGAGCATTTGAGCTAACCCTTTTATGTTTTCTTTTCCCCAGGTCAGGAAGATGGATATTAAGTAGAATGTCCTAAAACGGACCCTAGATATGATGAAATAAATGGGAGACACTGTAGAAGATTTATGAACCAGTTGTTTATGTTTCCCAGTTTCTAAAGACCCTATACCTATACGGTCCTTTGTGGTTTTGTCATATGTTGTAATAAGTGTGCTTAAATTTTGAATTATTAACAATGTATGTAAAGTATGGGTCGTTATAGTTGGTATCAGAGGAAAGGTATAGTCAACCTTTAGAAACTAGGATGTGAAAGCCTTAGTAAGAACCCTAAGGATAAGTCTAAGCATAGAACACAATCTTAGTGTTTTAAAAATGGCCATGAATAACCTAGGATAAGACCTTAAGCATGAAAATTTTATTCTTGAATTATGTGGTTTTCCTATTATAATTAGTGTTGCTCACACTATTCTTCTTGGTTTTAGTCAATGGTTGGAACCCGAAGGAACCGTGTTAATGCGGAATGCGATGGGAAATGCAATGATTGTCCCCTTGAGCAACCAAACGATATGGGAGATGGAATGAAAAATCTTGTAGCCATGCTCACACAACTTTCTCAAGCTATGAATCATGCAGGACTTCCAAACGAGCAAAGGAAGGAGCAACATTCTGTTGAATCCTTCATGAGGCAGCGTCAACCTTCTTTCAGCGGGTCTACTGATCCATTAGTTGTTGAACAATGGATTAGTACTACTGAAAAGATATTTTCAGTTCTTCAATGTTCTGAACATGATAAAGTCATCCTAGCAGTGTATCGTTTGGAAGGAGATGCTGATCAATGGTGGAATCTTATTAAGAATACGAGGCAAAGGGATGAAGTTGAGTCTATGGAATGGGACGAGTTCAAGAACTTAATTTTCAATAAGTACTTCCCTTGTATTCTCCGAACAAAGATGGAGAAAGAGTTTCTTGAACTGATGCAAAGGGATGATGAATCTGTTGGTACCTATGAAGCAAATTTTACAAGACTTGCAAGGTATGCTTCTGGTATTATTATCCAACCTGAGAGTAAGATCGATCGATTCTTTAGTGGCTTAAAACCAAGTCTTCGAAGGGCATTAGCCATAAGGGACTTCAATAGCTACGAGGAAATCGTTCGATGTGCTCTCAAAGTCGAGATGGAGATTGGAGTAACCCATCAGTCATATGGGTTTTATAAGAAGAGGAAGATGGAATTCAAAGGAAAATATAAAGAGCACACTGAAAAGAAGATGAGCTTTCCCTTATGCTCAAAGTGTGGAAAGAAACATGGAGGGAGTTGTCTTAAAGGGACATGTAAATGTTTCAAATGTGGAAAGGAAGGTCATCGGGAATTTGAATGTCGCGATAATGGGAAGAAGATGTCTAATGATGCAAAAAAAGTAAGGGATACACAGAATGAACCTACTACACTTCAATGTTTCAAGTGCAAGGAGATGGGGCATTATGCCAATCAATGCCCAAATCCAAGGGTTGATGATGATGGTTGACGTCAATAAACTCTTAAGGCTAAAGACAAAGGAAAGTCACATGCAATTTCTATCAGCGATGTGGAGTACGATAACAATGTGGTGAAAGGTACACTTACCATCAACTCTAAAGTAGCAAATGTTTTATTTGATTCTGGATCCACCCACTCTTTTATTTCTGAAGAATTTTCTAAGGGTATCACCGTATTACCTCAACAATTAGATGTTGAGTTAGCTGTGACAACACCTAATGGCACATCAATCACATCAAAAGTTTATAATTCTTCTCCGATCGAAGTTTGTGGGAAAGTGCTTCCTGCAAATCTTGTGATCCTTCCTATAGTGGAATTTGATGTGATTCTTGGCATGGATTGGCTTTCTTTATACAGAGCTCATATCAATTTCCAAAGAAGGGAAGTCACATTTCATATTCCAGATCAATCTATGATCGTCTATCGATGCAAGGATGAATATAACCTTCCAGTGGAAATTTCTTCCATCTTATGGGTCTTGATTCCACTAAATGAAGGTTATTTATCTCAAATGGTTGGTGAGAAACTCGCGATTAAGAATATGCCCATCGTACGGGAGTTTGATGATGTCTTTCCGGAGGAATTACCGGGTCTTCCACCAAATCGTGAAGTTGAGTTTTCAATAGAACTCGTACCGGGTGCTTTGCCTATTTCAAAGACACCTTATAGAATGGCCCCAATTGAGTTGCAGGAATTGAAGAAGCAACTCCAGGAGAATCTTGATAAGGGATTCATACGCCCTAGTGCGTCACCTTGGGGAGAACCTGTTCTATTTGTTAAGAAGAAAGATGGATCAATGAGACTCTGCGTTGATTATCGAGAACATAACAAGATCACTATCAAGAACAAATATCCTCTCCCACGCATTGATGACTTATTTTACCAACTACGCAGAGCTCAATACTTTTCCAAGATTGATCTTCGTTCAGGGTATCATCAATTAAGGGTCAAAAGGGAGGATATACCAAAGAAGGCTTTCCGTACAAGGTATGGACACTATGAATTTATAGTGATGCCATTTGGTCTTACTAATGCCCCTGCTATCTTCCTGGATCTAATGAATCGAGTCTTTAGAGACTATCTTGATCAATTTGTGGTAGTCTTTATAGACGATATTCTTGTCTATTCAAAGAGCAAGGAAGAGCATGAAGATCACTTGAGAATTATATTGAAGACCCTGAGAAAGGAGAAGCTTTATGCCAAATTTACCAAGTGTGAATTTTGGCTTCAAAAAGTTGCATTTTTGGGGCACATAATCTCAAAAGAGGGGATATCTGTGGATCCAGCAAAAACAGAGGTTATCGAAAGATGGTCGAGACCAACAACAGTAACTGAGATCCGAAGTTTTCTTGGTTTGGCTGGATATTATCGACGTTTTGTAAAGGATTTTTCACGATTATCTAATCCACTCACCAAGTTGACTCGGAAAGGAGTTAAGTTTGTTTGGACAGAGGAATGTGAAGAGAATTTCAAGGAGTTGAAAAGAAGGTTATCTAGTGCACTTGTGCTCACACTGCCTTGTAGTGGAGAAAGGTTTGTGATCTACAGTGATGCATCCAAGAAGGGATTGGGGTGTGCTCTTATGCAAAATTATATAGTGATAGCTTATGCCTCACGACAGTTGAAAATCCATGAGCAAATTTACCCAACACATGATTTGGAGTTGGCTGCGGTAATCTTTGCATTAAAGATTTGGAGGCATTACCTTTATGGTGAAAGGTGTGATATTTATACTGATCATAAAAGTTTAAAGTATATTTTCACACAAAAGGAGCTGAATATGCGTCAAAGAAGATGGTTGGAGCTGATTAAGGATTATGACTGCTCAATCCATTACCACCCTGGGAAAGCAAACAAGGTGGGAGATGCATTAAGTCGACAAGACCATGCTAGTTTATCCATGATGAGGATCACAAAAGATCCAATATTTATGGATTTACAAAGGATGGATCTTGGAATTATAATGGAAGGGGAAAATCTTATCTTTCTCAAATGAATGTTCAACCATCTATACATGTGAAGATTAAAGAGGCACAGAAAGAATATGTCGAGTTACAAAAGAAGGTGAGAAATGTTCCTGAATTCATCCTTGATTGTGATGGGATAATAAAGTTCAGGAATCGGGTATGTGTTCCTCCCATCCCCTAATTAAAGAAGGAGCTGCTGGATGAGGCTCATAGTTCTTCATTCTCTATTCATCCTGGAAGCACGAAGATGTATAGGGACCTGAAAGAGTACTTCTGGTGGGATGGAATGAAAAGAGATGTTGCTGAATATGTCTCTCGATGCTTGGTTTGTCAACAAGTTAAAGCTGAGAGACAGAAGTCTAAGGGGATGTTACAACCATTACCCATACCCGAATGGAAATGGGAAAACATCACTATGGACTTTGTCACAGGACTTCCTAAAACATCCAAAGGCAATAATGCTATCTGGGTCATAGTTGATCGTCTTACAAAGTCTGCACACTTCATTGCTATTAGAGAGGATTTCTCTCTAGATCAGCTTTCCAGGATATATGTAAAGGAAGTGGTAAGATTGCATGGAGTACCACTTTCTATTATATCTGATCGGGATCTGAGATTTACCTCAAAGTTCTGGATAAGTCTTCAGCATACTCTGGATACAGAGTTGAGTTTCAGCACTGCTTATCATCCTCAGACAGACGGTCAGTCTGAGAGAACAATTCAAACCCTAGAAGATATGTTGAGAGCCTGCTCTACGGATTTCAAAGGAGGTTGGGATCAACACCTACCTTTGGTGGAATTTTCTTATAATAATAGCTTTCACTCCAGTATTCAGATGGCTCCTTATGAAGCTCTCTATGGAAATAAATGAAGGACTCCAACTTGCTGGGATGAAGTTGGGGAAAGAAAGCTGTTAGGACCTGATCTCGTTGATGAAATGGCAGAAAAGGTCATATCTATTCAACAACACATAAGAGCAGCTCAGAGTCGACAGAAAAGTTATGCCGACAACCGAAGAAAAGACCTAGAGTTTGAAGTGGGTGATAAAGTGTTCTTACGAATATCTCCCTGGAAGAGGGTTATGAGATTTGGAAAGAAGGGGAAGTTGAGCCCTAGATATATCGGTCCTTTCGAAATACTGGATCGTGTTGGAAAGGTAGCTTACCGATTGGCGCTTCCACCGAATCTCTCTCAAGTTCATGATGTGTTCCATGTATCTCTCATGAGAAAGTACATACCTGATCCTTCACATGTACTTAGCTCAGAAGTTGTACCGCTGGAGCAAGATCTTTCTTATGAAGAACAACCGATAGAGATTCTGGATCGTAGCGAAAAATTCCTACGAAACAAGACCACTCGATTGGTGAAAGTTTTATGGAGGAACCACCAATTAGAAGAAGCTACATGGGAGCTTGAGGATATGATTAGGGAGAAGTATCCTCATCTATTTGTTACAAAGTGACGAATTTCGAGGGCGAAATTCTTTTTAAGGGGGGTAGAATGTAACACCTGAGATTTTTATGAGTAATATTTTGTTTTTATATATATCATCAAAGGAATCTTTCACTACATACTAGCTTGGCTTACTTTACACGCAACCGTGACCTTCCTCGATAGCTTGTGTCGTACGCAATACTGAGTTTCACTAAACAACGATATGCTATTAAAATATTATTAAAACTAGCCGTTATGAATAGTAATAACCACTTTTTGGAATTTTATAAATTTTATCTTTCAAAATGGACTTCATTTTTGGATTCGGAATACCGAAATTAGCCTAGGGTGAAATTTTGGTATTTTTCTGAAAACTTTCAATTTTTGATGAATAGTGAAACCACTAAGTGGTAGGTTAAAAACTGAATTTTGAATAAAACTTAATTTTACCGCATCTGTGAATGGAATTTCAAAAATCCTAGAGACACGGTTAATATCAAGGACTAAAATGTGTTTCAATGAGATGAAAATAATTTTTTGTTGAATAGTAACTTTTTACTTTTTTTACCACGGTTAAAAGTAAATAGGGTAATTAAGGGTAAAAATGATATTATTATTACCCTAACACATGTCCTAATTCTATTGGACACGTGTAATTCGACCAAAAACAAACTTAGGAATAAAATATGACCATTTAGGTCCACTTGGATTAGATTAGGACATTTATTATTAATTTATTTAAAGAAGGGTTAAAATAGTTAAAATCAAAGTTTAATAAGTAAATAATTTTTAATATGGGGTTATACATAAGATAAATTCGACTATAAATATTAATTATAAATCTAAAAATATTTCCTACATGATGGTATTTTATTTATAATTTTTAGAATTAAATAATTTAATTTATTTATGACAAAATGATGATGCAGTAATTATCTTATTAATGAAATATTGACATAATTGATGTTATAAACACCAAAATAAATGTAATTTGAGACATTTTATAAATTCCACTAATTTTCTAGGTTACTATGATATATTAGTGTTGATTTAATCAACTTGGTTCGAACATATAATTCTGTTATGACTATCACAAAAATCATATATCAAATAGTGTCAAAATTGACACAAAATAGTTTTTATATTATTAATTGTTATTTTATTCCTAAAAATCTAAGGTTCGGCCAAATGACTTAGATAAGGATATATATATTAATAATAAACAATTTGGGGTTCGTTTGGCATGTTATAGTAAGTGTGTTAACCATATAGTGAAAGAAAACAAAAAGACATGGTAAAAGTTAAATTATTTAACTTAGAGTTAAATCTAATTGATAAGGTTAAAATAATACCCTAAACTTGTCTAAATCCTATTTTTTGATAGGATTTCGACCCCTCCCCACTTTAGCTTCAAAATAAGACCCTTTGGAACCATTATAAACCGATTTTGACTTTAATATTAAATAATATTTTGAGATATTCCTAAGGTGCCCCTCTCCTCCCTTATAAAAGGGCACCTCCTCCCCCTCCTCCTCACACCAATTTGAGCACTCAAGCTCGGACAACCCCTGACATTTTATCCTCTCCACTTCCCTAGAATAATCCTAGAGGTCCTGGTCTTCTTCAAAGACCAATCTTAGTTCCCTAAGTGGAGGATTCAAAGAGGCGTTCCAAAGAAGAGGTAATATCCATTACCGATCTTTTCAATTTCGTTCTTCTTCAACTTCTTCTTATTTAGTTGTTTCATGATAAAGTAATAACATCAGTATTACTTACATACTGATATGTTATTATAAATATGAAACAACCCTAATTCACCTTCTATCCATCCTACGGAAAAATGAAATCACCGCGCGTGTGTACGTACGGAATACCGTCTCCACGCCGTGGTGTAATCTATTTTCCACCATCACCTTACAAGGATGGGTATAATGTTGTAATGAGTAACTATTTATGATTATTATAAATTAATATTGATACTGAAATAATATACATATACTCCAATACAATTCCATGATCATAGAAACAATATCATCACTCGTGCGTACGTACGGAATACCGTCTCCACGATGTGATGCGACTCGTTCTACATGATCATAATTACATAGTAATTATATAAATGAATTGAATGAATAAATATGATATATGTTACACTAATACCATTCTGGATATAAGGTATCTATAACCTTAAAAGAAGAATAAGAATTTATTCGGCAAAACACGCATAAGAACAAAAGGCAATAAAGACCCGAGTAACAAGTAACAATGAAATATTACTAACAAGAAGCTAAGAATATGACCATATATGATATCATATCAATATGTATGATTCTGGAATAAGTCAATAACATTATTTAAACCATTATACAGGAGCTTCGGACACATAGAAAGCAAATCAGACCTAAGGTAAGGGAAATATCACAATCTCATTTTTATCCGAGATTGTTTATTCGTGAGTATTTACTGGGGTATATTTTATCATCCACATCCATGTTTCATCAATATGTAATATTATTTCCATCCACCTACAATTGTTTAAATCCATTTTTACCCTTCGGTGAGGTTTTAGTAATATGTATGAAAGGAATCTTTTGTCATTTTTCGTACGAGGTACTTTTTGACTTTTTCGACAAAAGTACGAGAAGAATGTTTTTTTTAACTTATACGGCATGAATGGATTTTTAAAAAACATTTTTCCAAGAAGCTTCCTTTATAAGTTTTCAAGTTTATTTTTAATCAACTTCATTTAGTTTATAATTTTATGACATGTCAAGAAAAGAAAAGTGTTTTTGAAGTAGAAAGGATATTTTCCTCAAGAATGGAGTTCAAATGTTTTATCAAAATTATTTTCCATCTAAGATAATATAGGGTTCTGTTAATATCCCTATTATTACATTGAATTGATTATGTTGTGAGGGAATTATTTTTATGAAGTCATTTACCTTATATGATTTGTTTTATGATGTCATGATGTTTCAAGAATCCCATTTTTGTTACATGTGTTATGCGATGATGTATGATTTATGATTATGTGGCACACATAAGAAAGGATTCATTATAAGATGGGTGGGACCTATATCTCCCTCCAATGCATTGGGTAAAGATTTTATATCTCATGACATAGACATGGCTGGAACGGTAGGTTATACCGGTTCAGTGAAACAGGACTGGAACGAGGGTGACTCGGTTCAGAAAGGGACTTTGTCCACTAAGATAGTCTTGGAAAATGAGTCATGACTAACAAGAAATGATTTTCCATGATTATGTGTGCATGACACAAAGTTTCAAGTTTAATGTTATGATTATGGGGATCTCATTTTCACTTCTATGATTTATTCCATGTTAAGATATTATGATCTCTTTTGCAGGTTTTGATTTTCAAAAAGATATGATATGATTTTTATTTCCTTTATTTGCCCTTGCTGAGCATTTGAGCTCACCCTTTTATGTTTTCTTTTCCCCAGGTCAGGAAGATGGATATTAAGTAGAATGTCCTAAAACGGACCCTAGATATGATGAAATAAATGGGAGACACTGTAGAAGATTTATGAACCAGCTGTTTATGTTTCCCAGTTTCTAAAGACACTATACCTATACGGCCCTTTGTGGTTTTTTCATATGTTGTAATAAGTGTGCTTCAATTTTGAAGTATTAACAATGTATGTAAAGTATGGGTCGTTATACAACCGGTCCTATGAATCTCCGCACTATGGTCACACTCATGGGTGGATCCCAAGTAAGCCTAGAAAATATCCTCTCCAGATCCACTGCAACTCCAGCCTCTAGGATAGCGTGTCCCAAAAAATGGACCTCCCAAATACAAATAAGTATTGTTAAGAGCTTACCATAAATTTGGTGCTCCAATAGTGTATTCAGAACTATCTATAGATGATAGACATTTTCCTCCTCCAACGTCGAGTATATCAATATTGTCATCAATGATGACCACCACAATGTGATTGAGGTATGGATAAAATATCATGATCATGAGTCCCATGAACACTTCATGTGTGTTGGTCACTCCTAATGGGATATCCCATAACTTATAGTAGCCATACCGACAACTGAAGTCCGTCTTCTGCACATCCTCATCTCGTACCATGAGCTGATGACAGCCTGATTTGAGGCCTATCTTCCAAAACCAATGAGCTCCCTTCAACCGATCAAAGATATCATCAATCCTTAGAAGTGGATACTTGTTATTCACAATCACCTAGTTCAAGCACTGATAATCTATATAGAGCCTGAAACTCCCATATGCATTATCGGAGAACAAAATTGGGGATGCCCATAGAGAAACAATAGGCCTTATGAACCCCTAACTCTGCAATTCCTCCAATTGTACCTATAACTCATGAAGCTCTGTGGGAGCCATCTGATATGCTGGTGTAGATATCAGTGTCTTCCCGAGGCACATGCCGATGTAGAAGTCCACCTCTCTACGAGGAGGTATTACTGGAACATCATTAGGGAAGACATTGGCATACTGTTCCCCCACTACATGATAGATCTAACTCTCAACATCAAATCTTATAAGGGTAAGGATAGCCAACTGATGTATGATCAGCTTCACCCTCCTTTGGGTAAGTCCATCCTCTGCTGCAAAGGTTCCATTCTTACCAGTGAAATAAAACCATGTCTCATCCAAATATACACACCGCACTTTGTGCCTAATGTAGTCAATCTATGCATTGATTTTGGATAACCATTCCATACCCAAGATGACGTCATAAGGATTTGACGACACTTCTAGAAGATCCTAGCCGATGATCTCAACTCCTATAGTATTCTCACACTACCAGATCCAATGTGTAATCATCGAATCCTTTCCTGTATGAGTCTCTAATCATAAGGATCAACCCAAAGGCTCCACCAGAATCTATGAGATCCTAATAAGAGATGTGGTAATGAACGAGTAACTGAAACCTTTTTCAATAAGATCTGATGCTAAAGTGGCATAGTCCCAGATCATACCTTGAATCATCTCTAGTGCGCGGTGGTCATAGGCTTCAACTACCTCGAGCTAAACTCATCCACGTCCACTTGTACCCTGTGTTCGGGGAGGCCCACCTAGAGATGGTGGTGGTAGAACCTCGAACCGTCCTCCACCACCTACTGCATGATCTTCTCCTCTGTGACGTTCTCTACCCTGAGGACCTCTTAAGTCGAATATCTAGCTCTACCTCGGAGGTCCCTTGACCATTTTCTGGTTATAAGTGTAGTTGGTCAGGCATTGGCGAGCAATGTGACCCTACCTGCTACTCATGAAGCACAGTCTGCTCCTCTAATGTCCTACTCTACCGTGCGATCCTCTCACCTCCGACTCTATATCATAGGGTCATCCACCAAAAGGTCTGGTTCTCATGGACCTATGTTCCATCGATATAATACCAGCTGTAGATGACTCTACTACATGTCACTCAGTAATGTATCTCGCTATCTGTGACTTCTTAGTAGGGAAACTATCCTCCAAGAGTGCTCTCTCCCATACACCAGCATGCGTCGGGATGTAGGCAGATACCATCGAAGCTCTGATCTCCAATAGGTGTCTATGATAAAATTTCCAGGCCCTAAAAAAGTTTCACACATGATGTCGGTAGATTAGCATGTGAGTTCAGTGAACCTCACTGAGTATTGGGCAACGTTCAGGCTTCCCTACTATAAGTGTAGTAGCTACTGTGTATGCACACAATTAAGAGTCATTGGAATGAACTCTGTCATGAAGATGCCCTCGAAATCATCATAGGTGAGGGTCACCTCATCATGTGTCTGGAGATCAAGGTTCCACCATCTACCTACTACTCCCTGGAAAAGGCTCGCATCTAGGATAACCATATGGTCAGCCGGTGTCCCAACAAGAAGAAAAACTCTACCCACTGCCTTCAACCAGCCCACAGCTCCCTCTAGATCTATCCCACCATGAAAACATTGAGGCCTGTGATTCTTAAACTCATGCAACACGCTCAGTTGGCATGCACCATCTTCTGGTGGGGCTGGGGGAAACAACTACCCAACAGGTAGTGGTGTTGTTGGTACACCACCCGATGGTATTATCGCCCTAAGAGGGTCCTGCACCAAAGCTTCATCACTCTGTGGGCCATCATCAAAAACTCTCACTGGAATCCTAGATGGATATCAATGTGGAAGAATCCGGAAAGAAAACAACTGTGAATTGGTAAATATGTTATTCCTAGTGAGCTAAATCAAAGAGATCAAAAATAAAACTATGCCAAAACACACACAAAAAAGTGTTTTTGTGCACTGAGTCGGAATTTAGAATTCAGGGTTCTAGTGTATGGATACATCGACCTCCACAACAACACCAGAATCCCCAATCTGAAAACCATACTAAAAACACATATAATTATTGCACTAGTAAAATATCAGAGTCCTATTTCTTCACTAGAACTGAATCCTCTGATACCACTTTGTCATGAACCATCCACTGGGGCCAATTCCGTGACTACCCCAATCCCACCTTCCATAGTCCATGGGTTGGAGACAAGCACTGAAATGCTTATCCCAAAAAAGGTAAGGAATTTCATTTAAACCTGCAAACACACCGTCTATGAATACAACAACCACATGCCACGTTGTAAAAACTGAAGTAGTAAATTTGTGTACTGAAAGTAAAAAATGGTGAGTACTATAAGTAAAGGGGATGAAATACAAGACCAAATGAATGGTACAAGAGAGAAAGAAAAATATCTCCCAGAATCATCCCCCATGTTTCCTACATGATGGGAAGGTATAGCTCATGGTCGGTCGTCACTGCATCCCATCACGTCTGGAGGTCCACGTCCGAGCACCATCTAGTCCTAGCTCTCAAACCTCAGTCAAAGTTGTCCGTCGTTTGCACAAGGCACAACAAGGTGCAGGAAAATCACATGCATGGGTGAGAATAACAAAACATAGTAGGGACCCGAGGACCGCAAAAGGTATCCCAAAGATCCACAAATGAAAAACCACAAAGCAATACCTCATTCAAAGAGCACGAAGAAATAGTAATCTTACACCCGGTATACAACTCATAGATTAGGAATATAGATGACTAATATTACAATATATCATATTATTCTATTTAAAATTTCCACAATTGATCCACAAAGAAGTTGATCTATTTCTGATCTACTATTGGAAAAATGTCGATGATCCACAACGGGCCACTGTAAGGTGGGAATTTATCGGGTCACAATACTGTTGATCCACACAGGGTCTCTATAATACTGATCTACAGAGTGTCGCTGGAATGTTGATCCACATAGGGTTGTTGGAATACTAATCCACATAGGGTCTCTAGTTTCTAATCCTCGACGGGATACTATGAATCTAGTCCTTATCCGATAGCAACAATGATGATCCACATATGGTCGCTATGATGCTGGTCCACACAGGGTCGCTATATATAAGACATCTTATCATAGGAATCCCACTCATAGCATGCTTGAATCTGGGAGAACCACTTTTCTATACCCTAGTAATATTTTAACTTTCATGATGTGTCACAAAAAGTATACTCAAGGGTTCACCCCGTCATAGGAGTCCCACTGTGACAGACGTCGTGTTGATCAGATGCTCATACTATGAGTTTTGGGAACTTTTGTATAATGTGCCTAGTTGGAATCAAGTCTGATCCAACACATGTCACAATTCAAATGCCTTCAAAACTCACTTTGAGTATCTCCAAGTAACCTCCCTTTCACAAGGGTCCTTATTCCACAGAAAGTGCATTGATCAGATGCTCAGTCTGTCAGATACATCATTTCCCATGAAATGGGGGTGATCGAACCTCGGTCCGACCCGGCTTGGTTGAGCATGCTAGAATATTCCAAAGGGACCTCTTCCTAGAAGGGGTCCCAATGCCATTGACGGCCTATCAAAAAAACACATAGTTTGTCAGCTATGAGTGTTTATTTATCTTGGGGTCACTTGTTAGAGTTGGTGGCCTACAACCAACTACTTTGTACTTTATTCATTTGATAAACACCATATCACATCTTGATTTTTCACTTGTTTGAAAATTCATGTGATAATGTCCCAAAGATACTTGTTGCATTAAAGGGTTATAGTGGATCCCTGCTTTGATGAGAACCCAGACGTTTGACAACATTGTTCTTGAATATATGTTCTATTGCCGGATGATGTTATTTGAGGGACACAAATAATACAGGCCATTAGGGGTGAGGACTCATAAAACATTGAGGCACCTTCTCATGGTGTGCACACTTGGTAATATCAAAGAATATATTATGAGAACGAGACCCGCTAGTAGAAAATCCTCATTTCATAGTGTCATTGGATGTTCCTATCTGCAGACGTGTGTATTGGACCTTAGACTTGACGATTATTATTAATGGGTACTACAACTCGTGTAGTTAGATGTATTGACGAAAACTAGGATGACACACTGTTCGTAGTGAGGTAGGATACGTTGGGTGCGTCACGAGTAATACATCATTAATAGATAATGCGAGATAAGATTTGTCTCTTCTGATACATAAAATAAGTGGATATCTCCAGCCCTTTGATGGAACTGATATAGCCTAAATAAATCAATGGCCATGGTACGGTATAGGCGAGTTCAATTATGGAACGTCAAAGAATGAATAATCGAGCACATGGGTTGATGGCACTAGAATGAAACCCGCACCATTCGAGATATCGTGACATAGGGATTGTATTACACGATAAGTGTTCGTATGAGGTGACACATCAATGTGGCGTCAACTTCATGGTCTTGGGTGCCTTGACCCATTGCTAGACAATAATCTTGTACATTAGGAAAGCCCGCCTAATGCCAATGAGAAAGAGGCCCAGAGGGTCACACACTAAGTGTGTCCATGTATCTTAGTTAACTATTAATTTAACATGTTATATAAATATTATTCCCTACCGTGGTTTAATAATTATTTAAGGATGCCTGATCGCATGTATTTCGACACTAGATATTCTATACAATATATTATGGACTAAATAATATATATTTATTAGTGAGTAATGCAGTTACATTTATTTAAGAAATAAATATCCATTACCAATGGTGTAATAAATGTGGTGGAGGAAATAATGAAAAATGGAAAAAAAATTACCCACCCTGTATATTGAATATACACACCAGGTAGTTTTATGGAAAATGTGTACATGGCGTGTATTAAAGATTACATGGTGTGTAGTTTTTTCAGTTGCGATTTTGAGGAAATAATATCGTTTTATTATAGTATATTTATTATAATCAGCTAGGGTGAATGTCAAAGAATTAATCATTCGACATGGGGGATTTTTAATAAGAGTTAATGAAATAAATAAAACGTGTAACTTGTTTATTTATTGTCATAATTATAATAACCTCAAACCCGATTATAAATATCCTCAAAATGCCAAAACATTTCACCAATCGTTGTGCACAACAATTATGGAGAGTTCTCTCAAGGCCGAAAGAACTCTTTCCTCCAGGAACGCTCTCAAGACTGAGAGAGATCCACCACCACCTGATTGAGGTGTTCGAATGAGGACATCACAAGCAAAGGTTCTTTCGCGCTAGCACCAAGATATCCCTTTGGAGACATCTAGAGATACATGGAGCAAGTGTGTATCACTGGTAGAAGAATCCTAAACATGGATTCTACGACGCAATGATGGATCACACCGGATCGTGACCGGAGACATCAACGAAAAAAGAATTCCATCAAGGTAATTATTTTCTATTATACAAATTAATTATAACCAACATATGATGATCCAATAATTATTGTTTCGGGACCCCCTATTTTGTTTTCCATTATTCATTCTATTCTGAAGATCTGGCATTTTACATCTTGACAAATATCAGATTGATCATTGTTAACGCTAAAATTAAAGTTGGGAAAACCCACCAAAAAACTTCTGCTTTGCCCGGAACCTGCACCAGTTGGGTCTTGACCTGGTCTGACTCGATCTGACCGGCCCGACGTAATAGTTCTTGGGGTCTACTAAAACTAGCCGAGGTCTGACCCGTTAACGGTCGGCCTGGTTCACTGGGTTCGCCCTATCGGGGTCGGCCCATTGGTTCACGAGCCCGGGCCGGGTTGGCCCGACACTTCAGGTGGGGCTTGGCCAACCCGCATTGGCCTACTAGGCCAGGGTTCTAGATCGCATCTGACCCGGTCCGAAAGAATGCCGGCCACCTTCTCCACTGGCCACATGATTGTGAGGCCATTTTGCCCAGTCACTGGGGTGCTTCCCCACCGCATGTTACGGTCGGCTCTTTGTTCGGCCAAATTCGTCCAACACGGCGTGGTGTGGGGTTGCCTGCACTATCCATCCATAGCCGGTGCCTGCGAGCACTACCCTTACACGACGCTGCAGGCTCAGGCCGGCCGCCTCTGGCTTCCACATCATGCGATGGTGCACCACTTCCCACTGCACATGACCGGTGGTTGTGGGTCTTCTCTAGTGGCCGCCGACATGGCGCACTAGCAGTTTATTTCATGGGCCACCGAACGTTCTTCACTATTCATTTTTTCATGTTTTCAGCACCTATGAGGCTCTCAGGTCACTGTTGCCACTACATGTCCTCTGATTTCATCCTACCATTCTATTTAGAAAACCGTTATAGAAAAATGAGACTAAAACCGAAAAAATGGAGGGTATGGGCCTTGTTCGTTTGGCTCGCACCCTCTACATTATCATCGTATCAGGTGGTCATCATGTTATCTCATAATTATGAAATTTACAAAAATCACCCTACTTACATAAGATGTCCACTGGCGTAAATTGATGGAACTTCCTTTATCGTTGTCGTATGATCATGATTCGATGGTGCTCATCACCGCTTGCTGAAACCGGTCTCATCCTCCAGGTGTTTGGCATCATGGTACATTGCCAGAGCTTCGTCACTTAGTAAATTTGTGTCAGGATCCCACCTCGAGCTCCATATAAATAGGAGGGGGAACTAGTGGGTAATTCTCTGAGGAATTTATGAGGTTCATTTAATTAATGGACCACCCAATTACAAACCATGAAGTTACAAGTAAAGGAGAGTCAATCCATTTTATGTCTTGGAATGTCATCGATCACATCACCACCACTTGACCATTGGAGGAATAGAAAAGTGAAATAAAATAACATTATTATTTTATTATTATTTTAAATTTCCATAATATATCTTTTTCTCCCAACCTTTTATGGTTAAATTTATGTATCCCTTAAGAGAGTTATGGTGCTTTGGATTCAACGGTGCCCTCATGTTTTTTAATCCGAGCACCTTTTCCATTGATAAAAAAAGCCGCTCGTGCATATACTAAATGTACCTTTAAAAAAAGTTCAGAATTTCATTTCGGGCACACCAGTCCTTGGAATCACGCACTATAAATTTTTTAAAATTCATAATAATTCCATATAATTAAAAAAATTACAAGGAAAAAATATGGGTCTTTACATTATCTTTTTCCCTACATCAAAATACCTAAAATTCTATATAATAAATCAAATATATCACTTTGTTATTATATCAGTCATGAGCTCATTAATAATATAAAACATCTCATTATCTCATTATCCCTTTATTGTGCACATATCATGTGCTATCTAAAATTATTTCAATCAATTTTCATGGTTAATGGTACCATATAATTATAGAAACCACAAAAGACCAAAACATATATATTCCAATTTTCCATAATACTATAAATTAGATTCCATAACACTATGTTGGAATCCCATAAACACATAATCATTCCCCCACTTTGTTTTCTTACTCAACTTCAGTAGTAGTAATTTCATGTGAATTCCGTTATTATTTTTCATTAGGAGGTTGCTAATGTGGATTAACATTAAACCTTGGATTAGGGAATTTGTTAGCAAAATTCCCCATTTCATTTCACTTGTTTCATTGATGTGCTGGTGGAGAATTCTCTGTAATATTTTCTATATTCACATCAGTTGAAACGTTTATCACATTACTTCGGAACTCAAATTCTCGATGTCCATCATTTCCACAATTGAAACATTTTATAGTCCCTTTAAAATAATCTCCTCCATTCATCTTTCCTCACTTTGAGCATATGGTAACATTAATCTTCCTTCAACCATTATTTTGAGATTTTCCCTTGAACTCCCCCATTAATATCTTATCAAAACCAAGAGATGGGTATGTAACACCAACTACTAGTTCTACCATTATAGAACAATACACAATTTCTTCATATCAAATGAGTTCTATTATAGTTAATTACATTCAAAGACTTGGTTTTAAGACACATAAGAATCAATGAAATTTACATTCAGGTCTGATTAAAAAGCCATAAACATACCTTACAAGTCTTGTAAAATTCACCTTTTATGTACCAAGAGATTCATAATCCTTTTTCATAAGCTCATGGAACTCTTTTTCAATATTTTTTTTTGAAGAATAAGATAAAAGTACATATTAAAAAATAAGTTCTTGTTCTTGTCTTGTTCCATGGATTAAATTTCATCTTATTACCTTGAATTTTTAATTACATTCAACCACTAGTATTCTTCACATTATAAAATATAGATAGCCAAAATCAATTTTTCATGTTCCAAATAACTAAGGAGGGAAATTATCATTTCAATGGTACTGATCCATTATTCAGTAACAAGTGGATTAGAAGACCCCCTGAATGATGGTGGACGTTACCTCATGATGGAGTCATTATAATGTTGATCCCTTCTTTACTCATTTGGATGTCCAGATTGATTCATTGGTTATGTATATATAGAAACATGATTTTTTTTATTCCATATCCAATAACATTATTTTTTTCATGAGGAAAATCATTTCATTACCCAGTTCATTGATCATTAAAACTGTTCCTTCGGTTTCCCACCATCGTCTGAAACCAAAAAAGAATAGCCTGTGATGGAAAAATCAAAATAGGAAAACAATATAATCAATGGGAATTACATTAAATATCTACCATCATGGGTTTAATCTTGGTCATTCATGATTGTTACCATAATTCTAGGAATATAATCTGTAGTAATATTTAACATAAGGGACATCCCTACACACACCTTAAAAATATCTATAGGAATCTCACTAATGTTTTCACACCCTAGTTTCCAAGGGTTAAATAAACCTTCACTATGATACCAACTATAACGACCCATGATTGACGTAGAGGGACAATACATTTATTTTTTAGAATACTTAATACATGAAACAAACCAAAACCAAATACTGTATCAGTTTAATGACTTTGGAAACTCTGAAAATAAACTTATAACCTGGTGAAAGATCTAAAACATCTCCCATAACTATATTCTAATTTTTTTTCCTATATAAAATTGTTCTTTTTATCCTGGGGAAAAGAAAACATAAAATGGGTGAGCTCAAATGCTTATAAGGGTAAACATGGAGATCATAAAACAAATAATAATCATTTGAACATAAAAAACATGAACATAAAGACTAAACATCAGAATTTTATGTAATGAAATAAATCATCACACTATGTAAGGCACAAATAAAAAAGAATATTAACCATGATATAACAACATTGAAAAATATTTTTAATTTTTTAATACTAACAATAAAATAATATCAATTCAATAGTATCCAAGGAATTTCTGCCAATACCATCATAGTGAAAAAATTCCATTACTAAACCGGGTTCACTTGTCGGTCCAGCCGTGTCTTACTGAACTAGATTTACATTCCGTTATATTAATGTCAATATCTTGATATATAAATTGTTACCCATTGCATTGGAGGGAGATATAGGTCCCACCCATCTCATAATTAAATCATTCTTACACTTTTCATAAAAAATAAATCATTCATCATAGCATAACAAAAAAAATAAAATAGTTTTCTTAAACAACATTCCATTTTAAAAAAATCTATATAAAGGATCATTCCTTGATTAACACAATACAATCATATTAATAATAGTGATTGAAAAATAAGCCTATTTAAGATCATCATCTTATATGGAAAATAATTTTGATAAAACACATGAACATAGTTCTTGAGTAAAATATCTTTTCTTCTTCAAAAATATTTTATTTTCTCAAAATTACACTCAACTGATAATGTAAATAATGTAGTTGAAAATAAACTTGAAACAGTGTAGAGGAAGCTTCATGTAAATAATGCATCATTAATCCCTACAAATCCATCCATTAGTATAATTTAAAAAAACATTTCCCTTATACTTTTGATGGAAAAGTCAAAAAGTACCTCATATGGAAAACAAAAGAAAGATTCCTTCCATACCATATAGAAAAAGAAAAAATTGAAGAAAAATGACTCTAAAGATACATATAATAATAGTAATAATTTTATAAAGACATTTTTAGGAAACATGGACATGGATGATAAATATATCCTCATTAAATACATTAGTATAAGCAATGTTGGATAAAAATGAGATTGCCAAATTGTCCCTTAACTCGTACTTTTCATTAGTATAGGGTGTGTTAACCTCTTATCTAATTGTTAAATAATGTTATTAAATTATAATGGTATTATATTAATATTTATTATATCTTATATGTTCTTATATGATCCTATTATTTTATTTTTTTAATAATATTTTAATATTACCTTTACTTCGGGCGTAAAATGATTCATTTTCCCATTAATGTTTTGTATTATAAGTCATGTTTTTTATGCATAGGATATATTTTATCCATGAATCTATGTTCATAATTATGATTTTCAGACATCATATAAATTTTATAATCATTCTATAATTGTTAACGTTTTGAATGAATCTCACCGTGTCGTGGTGACGGTAGGCCATACGTACACACGAGCAACAATATCATTCTCTTGAAGGTTAAATGCTATGTAATTGGATGGTATATTAATTAGGAAGAATAATTATCATGTTATATTAATTATTTAATTCCATTATACTCATCATTATTCCCATACTATGAAAATATTATTGAATAAAAATTTACACCATGATATGGAGATGGAATGTTGTACGCATGCACGCATGCTAATATTTTTATTCATAGGATGGATAAAACGTGGTATAAAGTTTTCCAATAATTATAATAAAAAATAATCATTTATAATATACTATATTTATCACATTTTTATGTAATTAACATGGAAATACAATAAATAAGATTCAAATAAATTGAATTGAATCAGTAAAGAAATTACCTCTTCTTCGCTGGACTTCATTTGGATATGCTCTTAGGGACACTAAAGATGAATTTTTTTGAAAAATAAAACCACTATAAGTTAACTAAGAATTTTGACAGACGAATTGATTAGGGGTCGTTGGTGGTAGAAGTCCCAAGGCGGTGTGAGGAAATATGGGAGGATGTGCCTTTTATAAGAGAGGATACGGGAACATAGGAAACTCTCAAAATATTAAAATATAATAAGAATATTCTAGATCTAAATAACTGTAAAATGGACCATAAATGAAATTTATTATAAATAATAGACCATATATTATCACCTTGTGATTATTTAAAATTTTTGGGATTTTTAAATAATAAAATAATAAATTAGTTCAATGAGATATTATTATTCCCAAATATAATACAATTCATTTAATATTACGTAAAATACAATAAGAAAATGTGGAAATTATAATATAATGATTTTAGACATGTATAATATATTATATAGATCTTATAAATTTGCTATAAACATTAACAAATCAATAATATAACAAATTTAATATTATAAAAATCATTTATTCAATTTTTTTGTTAATTGAATTAATGTTGTTTTTCAATTGAAGAGACATTTTAGGTAATTATTTAACGTCTAAAAATTCTAAATAAATTAATATATTGAAAATAGAATCATTTATATAAAAATATACATTTAATTTCGTTCATATATCTACTTTGGTTCTATGTGGACAAATAAAAATATTAAAAACAAGTTAGTTAACATTGATTTAAATAATATATAACTTATATTCATGTACATGTGTCAATTAAACAACTCAAAATAGATATTATTGTTATAATTATTGAATATTATTAATCTAATAATATTTTTGGAAATCTTTTGGGTTTATTTTTTACCTTATTATTTTTATTTACCTTTAATTAATTCGGTTAACTCTTATCATGACAACGTGTATTTGTTTCTAATGGTTAATAAAGTCATTCTTAAATGAAAAAGGAGCCATAAATGGACCATTGGTGACATATTTAACTTCATCAAAATTATTTTCTAGAATTATTTATTTTTATGAATTTTATATAATTTAATTAAATATTATTTATTCAAATTATCAATAGTTTCAATTTTGACATTATTCATTAGTTGATTTTTTAGAAATATCATAAAATAGAGATATAAAAAATACACCATTAAAACATAAACAAATATTCTAATTTATCCATACAATTAGTGGATGACATTAATTAACTCAAACTATATTTATTTTAATATTTTTAATATCATTTATTTGATATTTGTGTTAATAAAATAATTTATGCATCACTATTGAGTCATCATTAATGATAATTATTTAATCTCGAAAAATTATAAATAAATTTCTATGATGTAGGTAATTTGATTAGATTTATTGAGAAAACTAAGATAATATTTTATTTTTTTGTAATCCAAAAATTAAAATTAATATGCTTATATAAAATGAGAGTGTGACATTATGTCAACTTCATTAATGTTTTTTATATTCCTATCATATTCATGGGAATGTTGCCATTGTGTGATTCTATTTCGACCCATATATGATAAGGGATGAATTTATTCTTCCAATAGGATTTTGACAGGTGTTATGATAAGTTTATAATATTATTTTTACCTTTATTTACCCATTTTACATTTAACTATGGTAATAAAAATAATTACCAAATATACTATTCAAAAGGCCCAAAAATAAAAGTAGTCTATTAACATAATATGGACCTGCTGATTCCAAATATAGAATCTATTTTTCAAAATTCAAAACATTTATGTTTCCATAATTAATATAAATCTAACCCCGTTTTCGGAAAAATGAGTTTATGTTTAAAAGTTAAAACATTGAAAATGATTCAAATGTTTTTAGATATGAATTCAATATAAAATTAATGACAATGTTTTATATTTTATTAAAACGTAAAAATATTTTCTATTAATAATTTAAAACCATTAACTAATAAATTTTTTCCATGTGAACTTTTTTTATGAAAGAAAGTTGTTTTCAATTATAATTTTGAGAATGTTTATTATTCATAAAAAAATAAAGTTATCAAAAAAATATAAAAAATTCATCCAAAGTAAAATTTTATATCCCTATTCAAAATACGATGTTTATTATGTCAAATTGAACTTATAAATGTGTCAAAAACTAGATTTAATATTGGTGCTCCATCAAAAAGCTGAAAAAATACATTTTTTGAAAAATAAATATTTTATCTAAAAATTGAATTTATTATTATATCATGTCTAGAAAATAAATCAGTTGAATTTTAATGTTATTTAAAATTCAATTGGTGGTTAATAATATTCATAAAATATTTTTTATATACCATTAAAAAAATATTTTTATAATATATCATTGTTTAGAGAAACTCGATATTGCGTAGAACGTAAGCTTTCGAGGAAGGTTGCTCTTGCATGGAACACAATAGAAGAAAAATCTTGCATATACATTAAGATAATACAATGTTTTATAAAGTACAATATAATATTGTTTTATTACACAACCCCAGAAATCAATTAAATTATAAGAAATCTATCTCATAAATTTTCGGGGTGTTACACTCAACTTGTCCTCACATTAATTTAATCTAACAAGCATAGGCTCACATTCCCAACCCACATTAGGGTCTTCATTCAACTATGGATATTATTATTTCTAAACCACACATTCTAGGGATTTTTGATAATATTACACATATAGTTTATATCATTATTTTCAAATAGTAACCACAAACAAAAGAATAACTAATGGTTTAATTATTTACCATGACAGTAATATTTATTTAAAAATATAAAATAATTTTTTTGAATTCTTAATTAAAAAAATATGTTTTAAAAAATGATTTTATCAATCCCAAATAGTTATGAACATGTCATAATAACCTATTTTCCGAATGTTATAGTTTATAAACACCCTCTTTCCATATTATTCAAGTGGAAAAAAATATAACTCAAAATATCATATATCAATTAATTATAGGTGGTAATAATAAAACTAATATTCATAATATAATAATTTTGATAAAAATTAAAAAAACAGTACTGATGATATCTAAGAAGAATCATTTTACACATCCCATGGTGAACAAACCTATCTAGTTAGTACATTTTCCTCAAAAATTAATACATGTAAATAATGGAACTGGTATAGTTTTATTAACTTCCTGAAATGAAAACCATTTGTGTAGTCATTAGAGATCTTTATAACACCTCATTTGTGCCTTTATAGATAGTATATGATACAAATTAGTGGAATAGATAAATTTATTAATACCATGATATTATACGATCAATCAGAAAACTATAAATAACTACAAATAAATAAAATCAATATTATTTTTCAATAACATAATATATAATTTAATGAGACTAGATCAACAAAGAAAAATCACAAAATTATGATATGAAATATTATAACTCACATAATTGTATAAAAAAACTTCCATCAATATTGTTTTATTAAATTTAATGAATTTAACTCAATATATTATCTTCCAAATTAAAATTCCCAAAAGTAAAAAATAGAGATTATTAAGGGATAATATAGAATATTAATAGATATACCTTGATATTTAATGGTATATTATATATCTACATGATACTACTAAACAGCTTTCTTCTTCCTTAACATAGAGATCCCTATGTGTTGAAGAATATTTTATCATAAATTAACTTGATCAAACTCTATGCCACACTACTCAGCCATTTTAGTTCATCATAATTTAAGGTAAATATTCAATCATCACTTTCTGAGCATAGTTTTGAATAATTTTATTGAATGAATGGAAAATAATCAATATGTACTTCCATGGTTGTCATACTCTTATTTCATAATCTCTTTTTCTCTTTTACCATTATTCTAATCAATTTATACAACCAGTAGTAACATGCTTTCAATTTTAGTGAATTTTAAAATTAAAATTATATATTTTATTTCCTCTTAACATTAAGCTTTGTCTATAGAAATTATTTGTCAATATAAAAATATTGACTTATAAGGAAAAATCATTAATTTAATAGGATTTTATGGATCCAAAAATACTTATTCAACATGTCATTCACTATGTTGAAAAACCAAGACAACTAATAAAAATAACCTTAAATATATTATTTTAAACCCATTTTTATCTAATCCTGATGAATTTTGTTTTCATGTGATTACAACCAAATAATATTGAAATAGACTCATTCAACTATATTTTTTTTGGTTCAAAACCCCTTTGTTTTTTAATTTAATTTACTCCACTTTTGTGCCTTGAAGTAAGGGTATAAACCAATACCCAAAAAAATGAAATTGTAAGAACATATATTATACACATACACTGTGAAATAAATCATATCTTAACAACATAATGACTTCCTTCATGATTTAATGATCATCCCTCAAAAACAATATAGTATATATGAAAATCGAGGCCTCAAAACTATAGCACCACATATATATCTGGAATAACTATATATTAATTAAGTAAACATATAGAAAATGATATCATAATATCTGTAAATTGTTTTTTAATCTCTATAAATTCTGTTTTATATATAAATCCATGGCCATAATTGTCCTGTAAGACCAGATATTTCAATTTAATTTATTATACACTATAAATTTCTAACTTACACTTTCTCAAACAACTCAAATTAGTCCCAAACATAATTAAAACTATATTTAATTATTTACTATATCAATAAATACACATAATAATATTGCAATCTCTAAATTTATGGTTTAATAGGTTCGAGAAGAAATCCAACACTAATATTACAAAGACATGTTCACATTAAATTATCAAAACCAATCATCTATCAAATTAAAACGAAACATCTCGTTGTTCATATTAATATTCCTAAAAAATCTTATTACATAAAATAACATCCATATTTTGGTTCAATTGATAACAAAAACATAAATCACCTTAGTGTTAGTAATAAATTTTCATCCAATCATTATAATCCTGTGAGAATATACTCATCCTAGGTAACGTCATTAATAAAGAGTATTTTAAATGATTTCCACTAGATAAAGACAAATTTACTTTCATATAATATATCAAAAATTGTGTCTGAGTTATTAGGATATAAAAATTTATCAAAAATTATATTCCTGAAAAATTATTCAATACATACTCAAAAGTTAAATTGGAAATAAAAAAACCAATACTCAATGAAACATGATGAACTCCTTTCTCCAAACATACATAGAATCTGATTAAGAAATTGGATAAATTTATCATTTTTTTAAAATAAATATTAAAATATTTCAATGTATATTCCATATTAATATTTTATTTGAGTAAATTATGAGGTTTTTTGTAATGAGTAGTGAATTATGAGTCCTGGATTCCAAAGAATTTTTTTTTCATAGAGTAAGTGGAAATTTCAAAATCTAAAATTTTATTGAAATTCATTGGGTTTGAGAACCAATAAAAGATGATTTTGTGTGTATGTGAATTTTATGAATAGCTATGGGAGGTGGATTAGGTTTTTAGAGTGAGATATGTATGATATATGAATTTCATCATTTGTTAATTTAAACTATGTAGAAAGTAATGATTCATAGGGTACCAAGGGTCAAAGGAAGTGGAGTTATAACCCCCAAAGTTCTACTAATTTTCTAATTAAACTCTATCAGTCCATTAGTAACACACTAGGTAACTTATGGAAGCTCACCAATTATCAATTGGTTTCTGGATGTATATTATAGCATGGGATTGGTGTTCATTTTTTCATTTATCCTTTTCGGTTCATCAACGGGGGAGAGATTGATAATGGACATATTTTCATCTATTCCACCCTCTTCCCCCACAATCCACACTTGAAAACCCCCTTGATTGAAGGAGTTTAATTATTTTATTCTATGATATTTATAGGTTTCAATCCCATCCTTCCTTATTTATTATTATCCTCTATTGATAAATCCTAGTTTTTATAGTTCTAGTCTTAGTATTTGAGATACCGTTAAAAATCATTGTTTAATCCTATTTAATAGAGGGCCATTGACATGTGATGGAATGAAAAAACCATGGTACGATGAACGCACACATTCTTTTTTACATTTTCATTATGGTGGGTTACCTTGTGATGTATCCTAGGATATTCGTGATATATGTTATTTTTTGGGGAAAAATTGAATGTTTTTTAATGGGTATTATATTTATAGGATTGTAAGAGGAATTATAAAAAAGGTTCTTTTTTTGTTTTTGAATAAATTATCCATGAGAGGATTTTCTCTATATTTATGATGGTAATTAATTGTTTTATTAATATTTTTTGTTGATTAAAATTTTTTATCATAATTTATTTTTCATTTTTGATGAGATACAAGATTTTACAATAGTCGTATCCTATAATTTCTTAGTACAAAGTTGGATGAGGGTGGGTGGAGAATAAATTATGGGGTATAACTACATATCATGGTAGGTGGACCATATAATACTTAACTATGTGATTTTTATGTATTATTATTTATACATTAATAAATAATGAGGTTTAAGTTTTTTTTTCTGATGATCGGAATCCTATACTGGGAATACCGGTATCTTATAGCCTATTTATTCTAGAGAATGTTCTTCATTTCATTTTGAGGAAAATAGGATGTCCTAAATAATATGTCACCTTTGGGGAGGGAATTTCAGAAGAGTTTTTCAGGGGCATGGGGTAATTCTCTGGGCTTGGTTGTGTATTATACAAACATGGTTTAATTTTATTATGGAATGATAGTAGGTAAGAGGTGCTTAAAACATTGTGTGATTATTTATATTATTGTGTTCCATATGTGTCCTTAGAGTTCCCCATTATAGTAGTCAGTATCCATGGTTCATGGGGTGGGTGTGAAAATACCCTAATAAGTTCTGTGGTGCACCAAATATGTTTCTATTGAGTAATTTTATTAACAATTTTCTTATTATATGAGTGGTATGGAACCATAGTATGGGTTCTTGTTATTGTATAAGATTATTTATAAATAGTTAACATGAGATATTATGGGAATGTTCCTATGATAGTCACGTAACATCATGATCGGGATGTTGATAATGGAATTGAAAGGGTAATTTGATCATCCTCTTAATGACAGGGATGGGAAGGGATTACTAGCCATGGTGGCAGCATGGGTAGTCATTTCATGGTTACTATCAATGAGTATATATTGGTTTGGGTCTAAGGAAACTAGTTGGTTCCATCAATATATAGATAGTGATTTGGATTGGATTTTTGTTTCATATTATTTTTTATGATGCAAGGATATGTATCAATTGAAAACCATTTGGGGGTGATAAATATATGTATCATTTCAATACTATGATGAGAGAAATGGATTTAAGTCCTAGACATGTTTGTAATTATTTTCAAATGGTTAATGGCTCATTATGAGATGTATACAATAAGTAATAAGGGAGTGGTTGGGTTTTGGTAAGAAAATATATATAGATAAATACTGTAGTGGTCATATCGTTATATTATAGGTCGAACCTATATAAGAGTTAATAGTTCATGGTTTAATATCAGACATCACCCTGAGTGAATTATACAAGGAATGATATGTGGTAAATTAAATGTGATGAGATATCTCCCATATTTAGAGGATTATGGTATGAAATCTTTAATGAGGTTAGTAATGAAACATTAACATGAGTGATAGGGTGTAGGTGTGAAAATTAAAATGTGATACTATGTAAGGCCTCACCTCATGTGTAAGGGTTGAGGTATGGTCTGCGATGTGAGATATCAAATGTGACAGTGTATGATCCCTCACCCTCAGTGTGAGTATGGTCATATGGTATATGGATTGTGACATTTAAGAGGGCCAACAATTAGTTATAATATATATGTATATACTTTAAATAATGATGTTATGGTTTTTTATTTGTCAGTATTTTTATGGCATTGATTTTCTAAGATAAATATTTGAAGCTTTTAATGTTCTTTCAAAGAAAGTTACATGTGATACCAAAATTGAGATAGTAAACCAATACTATGTGATTTACTGATATAGGTAGCTAAAACCATCTGATCATAAGTAGCATAATATATTGAACAAAAGACTAAATGGTGCTCCTATAGTGAGATCAGTGGAACAATGATATTAAGTGTGAGTAAACTAAATAGAGAATCATGAAAAATATATTAAATGAATTTATTATAGTTGATTGTTTATAGTAGAGGTGAACATGAATGAATTATAACAAGTTCCATATAATTATTTTACTTAGTTATTCATTCAAGATATAATGTATACAATGAGGTTGAAGAAAGGGGTGTAATAGAGTAGTTGAAAATATATTTTGAGTTTGTGAAGCATGTGAAAGATATTATAATTTTCACAATAAATAATGAAAAATTTTCTATGACTTATGAATTTGGTTCAATTAAGGTATATTCGTTGATGTTTTTAGAGTAATGTACATATGATACAATCTATTCACAAGGTTTTGGCATTCATTTTTTCTGATACCATATACAATCAAATGTTTTCTAGGTTTGTTGAGGGTTTCCCAAAAGTGTTTGAAAGAAGTGATGAATGGATGAATAGAATGGACTATAATATAAATTGTATTAGCCTATAAATAACCCAACCCCAGTAACATTGATTTGGTGGTTAATTTATCACATTATCATTATGTATTTGGAAATACATCCTGAATGACTGGATTTTTTTTAATCTTGGACAACTATTACATACATAATACCCTTATTAGATTGTTAATATCACATAGATCATAACAAAATAATATAATACACATTATTGAACTTATTCAAGGACTGCTTCTTCATATCCTAGGGAAAATGAAAAAAAGTTTGATCTCAAATTCTCATTAAGTATTTGGGAATGTTGAAAAATATCATGAAAAAACATAATCAATGCAGAAATGAATGTATATGAACACAAAATTAAATCTAAAAATTAATTTTTATATCATGAAAAGATCAGGAATATTAATTATGGAAGTTTAAATAATCGAAAACAAATTCAATTTAATCAATAACTCGTTCACAATCTAAATCCATGGATAATATCCTAATATGAATATAATGGATAATAATAAACAAACATCTTAATGATAGAAATTCTTAATTATTGGACACCATCATCTAAGGAACCATGGCACCTCTACTATCAATACCTTTCATAAGAAAGTTTAATCATTATGGTTAAATAGAAACCCATTTAATTTTTCCAATAGATTTGTCTCATGAGACACACTGATTCATCGAGGGGATATCTATAACTGGCCCCCACCCATGTCTTGCATGTCCAATGCATTTATTATATATCTAATAATAAATTGAATTCATATACTATAATTCTATGAACCTCAAAGCCTTGATCTAGTGATTCATTTTATTATATATGAATGATTATATGAAAACAATCCGGAAGTGCCTATTACTATTGAAATTTTGGAAGAATAGACTATATACCTGATACCCAAAGTACATTAGTAAAGATGGAAAATACAATATGATACATAATAAACTGAAATGAACTATCTGCTTGAAATCCTATTCCAGGTTCTATTCATCATAACATGGGGAACAGAAACATAATAAGGGTGAGATAAAATTCTAGGTAAGGGTTACATATAGAGGAATCATGAATCAATAATAAGTGAATCATGATCAATTAGACATGACTAATATGGCATGATGAATAAATGAAATCACTTTCAATCAATAAGGTGCGAATAAAAAATCATCCATAGATTTTCTCACAGTGAAGACCTCATGGATAATAATAACAGTATAATGAATAAATACAATTCTTATTATTTTGATGTCATGTATCTATAACATGATTCATTATACTATTGGGGTGTTTTACATCTGTGTGCAGAAACTTGTCAGATTTTTGGAAATAAACTTGAAGGGATTGCCGCCAACTGATTTGCCTCATTAGACATGTCGATGCTTACAGGGGATATAGTGAGCCCCAACTGTTACATAAATTCCAAATCATTATTTATACATATATTTAAAACAATATAAATATTCCTTTTCAATATCTGTATAGATTAGAGGATACATATTCATTAATATTTCCATAGATAAAATAACACTCAAAATATAAATTGTAAGTAAAACAGTATACAACTTAAGAAATAATCATATACCATATACTAGAATATAGATATTTAATAGAAATATAATTTAAAATGAATAGTTATCTCATATGGTCATTATTTGCACTTTATTAAATTATTAGGTGCACAATACAAAGTAAGTCACAATGAAAGGGAAATTGAGACAATGCCCGTTACTACATTGAAATCCATCGTATCGTGTGACCAAAAGTTAATAATCATAAAATGAATAAATTAATATCACTAATATAAATATAATAATGACATCATATATCAAATATAAGAACACATACACCACATATAATATATTATTGGGGAACAATCGAAATATCATGGAAATAAAAGTGAGATGAGAAACCCCTTACCTTATGCACAGATGTGTTTTTTTGGTTGATTTTAATGACCTGAATAGTCAAATTTATCTTCACTAATTAATAATTACAGAACCTAATATTAATTTAATTGAGTTATTAAAACCTTATTAGGTTCATTCAGGGCCTTTTTTGGGTTTAATAGGTTCAATTTTATTGATTTGGAAGCATTTTCTTCCTTGGTTTTCATGATCGGTTGCTTGTATATGAGTATGAATGTTCGTGTAAAATGTAAATTGAAATTGAGAATTGATGGTATTAGTTATTAATGATCATCTATATTTTCAAATGATCATATAAATCCTTTCATTATTTTTTGGAGGATGAATCATTATAAAATTTTTTAACGATAATCACTTGAATTTTTTTGATTGTTTTTTATCATCACAAACTCATTTTGATTTATAATTAAATATGTTGTGTAAAAAATGATTCCAGAACATTAAATTGGATATATTACAAATATAATGATATGGTTCAACTATTAAAATGGTTTCATGACTAGAATTTAATGTGGTAATAGAAATTGAAAACATTTCATCCTTTAATGTGCTAAATTAACACATCTAGGACAATGTTTTCATTTACAGTATAACGGGTCTTGGAAAAGGGAGATGATGATTAAATATTAAACTATCATAATAAAATTCTAGTTAATTTATTTTAATAAAATTATCATATTATATGGTTTAATGGAGGTGATAAGAGAGAAAAAAATAATGGAAATTCTAAAAGAAGTTGAAAGTAAAAGGAAGAGAGGTTCATCTCTTTAGTACTCCTCCGTGAAAATATTTTTAAGGCCTTTTCTTTTTAACTTTGGGTGAGACCAGAGGGACTTGAACGTACTTTGAAGTCTTAGTAAGGGAATTTTGCATAACATAGGAAAGGGTCAAATCATGAGTGGTGTGAGATGACGAGTGGGTGATGGGTGGTGTATATAGTGGAGGCGAGTAGGGTTTTCATAATATTTTATTCATATTTTATTATTTTTACCTAATAAAAGAAATAATGATGATTAAAAGACCAAAAATAGTAATAAGTGCATTTGAGATTGAGCCATGTGTTTTTTACCTTAATATTACAACATCCATGACTCAATAAATCATGTACTTAACATTAATCATAATTTATCAGATTTTACTATTAAAAAAAATTATTTTAGAAAGACAAAAAACATTGAAGATATTTTTTTTGATGTGTAGAATACAAAAATGAAGTTAATTTTTAAAAAATAATTTTCTCAATTTGAGAAATTTAATATTTAATTAAAATCATCATTTAATGGAAAAATACCAACACATAAAATAATAATCATCATTTTTAGGGTGCCTATATTTTATTTACACTTTCATGGGTAAGGTTACCTTTCATAAGGGACGTATTAATATTCATAAGTGTAGGTTACTAATCATAAGGGTATTTTACTATTCATAAGGCTAATTTACTATTCACTTAATATTAACTTGATTCTATCAGACTCCAAATATAATCCTGATTGCAACCGTGTATGTATTTTTTTCGAAATTCAAAACACACAAGTGAATTATTTAATATTAATGGATAGGATATTACTATATCATATAAATAACCAATTTTTGTTTTAATGGGACACAATTATTCATGAAATATTTCGAATAAAATAAATTGAATGTATTTAAGAGACACACACCATAAAATGTCCGGGATCTTATATTCTTACCCCCATATAAAATTTCGTCCTCTATATTACACATGTATAATTCCATTTAAAAAGATTTGGGTGGTTATGCTTTATAAAATCCTCTGGTTCCCAAATTTCTTCCTCCATTTTATGGTTTCTACAAAGAGACATTACTATTTGTGTTGCCTCATTTCTCAATAATTTCCCCCTTATGTCAAGAATATCGATAGGCTCTTCATAGTATCAAAATTTTGGTTCTAGCACTATTTCTCCATAGTTAAGTACATTCATTCGATATGGATGTATTTATTTAACAAAAACATATGGAACACATTATGAACATTAGAGAGAATTGGTGGAATTTCTAAATGATAAGCTAAAGTTCCAATTATTTATAGAATTTCGAACATTCCAACATAGCTAGGTATTAGTTTCCCTTTCTCACTAAACCCTAAGACACCCTTCCACGATGATACTTTAATAAAGACACGATCTCCTACTTGAAATTATAAATCCTTCCTACGGTTGTTAGCATAACTCATTTCCTTACTTTTGATTCTTTAATATGGTCCCTAATTTTCTTTACCTTTGTAGTTGTCTCTTTGATACTTTTTAGGCCTATATGTTTCCTATTTCCATCTTCATCCTAACAAGTTGGACTTCAACACCTCTTACCATGTAATTCATTATATAGCACCATTTGAATGATAAAATGGAATCTATTATTGTTGGAAAATTCCAAAAAAAATAATTTATTGATCCAACATACCTTGAAAATCAAGAGAGAATGATGTCAACAAGCATTCTAGTGTTCGAATAGTCCTTTTAGACTATCTACCATTTTGGGGGTGATAATCAGAACTCATATGATCTGTAATATCCAAAGACTTTGGGACACATTATCAAACATTTGATTTAAATTTGGAATATCAATCGGACATAATCTATAGTGGTGTTTCAGGACGTCTTAAAAGTTCTTTAATATAAAGTCTTACAAGCCGCTCAAGTGATAAATCCACTCTTATAGAATGAAAATGATCCGATTTCATGAGGTGTTAAACAATTACCCATAATGTGTCATTCCTTGTATGTTTTCTCGATAGTCCTAAGACAAAGTACATCATAATTTCATCCTAATTCAATATACAAATAGGTAGAGGTTTCATAAACCCTCTAGGATGTTTCCTCTTGGCCATCACTAATTGAAAAACTAGACACCTTGACCCATAGTCAACAATTTATCACTTCATGTTATCCCACCAAAAATAGTCCTTTATATCTATATTCATCTTGGTGATACTAGGGTGTATAAAACAATTTGAGATATGAGCACCCTCTAATAGTAACTTTTTTTATATCAAGTTCTTATGGAATGTATATCCACTTCCCAAATTTTAGGACCCCATCCTCATAAAAAAATTCTTCCAATATTCCATCCTTATAAGTTTAATTTTTTTTACATTCTCATCATCATATTGAGATATTTTTATCTTCTTTAGTAAATATGAGTTATAAATTATTTGAAAGAGGAAATATCTTTCCCCTTCTTTACCAATTTGAATATCCATATTTATTAGATCCCTGAATATAGGATCCCTCCCAACCCTCTTTTGGGAAGAAGTCTATGATCATTCCTACATAATGCATCTCTACTTTATTTTCCTTTCTTGGTTGGTAGTGTATTTAAGATGATAATATTTTAGTAATACAATACATCTTCTTTGTCTCATGTTGAGTTCTTCATATGTTAAAATGTATTTAAAAATATAATGATCTGTATATATCATACATCATTCACCATAGAGATAATGTATCTATATTTTTAGAGAAAATATTATAGCTTTTATCTCAATATTATGGGTTGGATACTTTTTTTCATGTGTCATTAACTATCATGAATCAAAATCAATAAATTTATCATTTTTCTTAAGGACACAACCCAATCAATTCATTGATACATCATTATATATAACATATCCTTCATTTCTATAAGGAAGAGTAAAAATTAGATCATTGACCAAACATCATTTCAATTATTCAATGCATTATGTACATTCATTAATTCATGAAAACTTAACACCTTTACATGTCAGTTTGGTAAGCGGGTTATCCATTCTTGTGAAATTATAAAAGAAACACTGATAGTTACCTAGTAAGAGAATAAAACTACAAACCTCATTTATGTTCGTTGGCTTGTTTCATTCTCGGATTACATTTTCCTTCATAAAATCAACTAAGATACCATCCTTAGAAAAAATATGTACGTGAAAATAAACTGATTGTATCTAAAATTCACACTTTCTAATCTTCTTTTATAATTCATTTATTCTAAGTGTTTTCAAAATGACCTGCAAGTGACTCTCATTATCATAATAGATTTTGGAGTATACTAGGATATCATCAATAAATACCAAAAAAAATTCATTAAGATATTCCTTGAAAACCCTATTCATTATATCCATGAAAAATGAGGGTGCATTAGTTATCCCAAATTGCATTACTGTAAACTCTTAATGCCCATAACTGGATTGAAATGCTATTTTAGGAATACCATCCTTCCTGACATGTAGCTGATGATATCCAGATCGAATTTCAATTTTTGAAAAATATTAGGATCCATGAGGTTGATCAAATAAATCATCAATATGAGGAAGAGAATACTTGTTCATTATTGTAAAAACATTGATCTATCTAATGTCAATTCACATCCTCATAGGTCCATATTTTTTCTTGACAAAGAGAATAGGGGCTCCCCATTGAGAAAAACCAGGGATGATAAATCCTTTATCACTCAATTGATCTAGTTTTTTTAGCTCCACTAATTCCACAATGGTAATTGTATGGGGAGTATTTTAAATAGGTCTTACACAAGAAATAAAATCAATAGGGAACTCAACTTCCCACTCTAGAGAATGTCTAGGTAAATACTCTTGAAATAAATCATTATATTCATGCACAATACATATGTCTTCAATTTTGAAGATTTATATCCTCACCCATAGATACTGTGTTCTCTTAATCCCCATGAATTTCATTCAGTAGAGCTATTGGGATGGATCTAGATAAGAATCAGATGGAGAGGTTTCTTCTCTTAATATACGGGATTATACACCATCATAAAAAATCGTATCTTCCATCTTCTTATAATAGATCATAACATCTTATTTAGATAGGAAATTCATACCAATAATTATACCAATTCCAATCATGGGTATGATAATAAGGTTAGAAACTAACGCATGTTTATGTGTCATGAGGAGGAATGATCAATACATCTTTATTGAAATGATACATCCCCTATGTGTTTAAACTGAAAAATAATTTATTCAATCAAATTGGACATATCAAATTTTCTAGGAAAAATAAGAATATATAATTGAATGTGATGATACGTAATCAAGTAAAACATTTGATATGTTTGGGGAAACTATAAAACTAACTCCCACCACATCATTAGGAACTTCAACAAATGCGGTTGTAATCTCAGGAAAATTCCCTTTCTCTCATGGCCTTTTCTGAGGCATGTTTAAATGGTTCTTAAAAAACCCATTAGCATAGTCTCCCATCTATCTAAAATTTTACCATTGAACGTCATTGACTTGTTTCTTCCCCTTGTGTTCATTATATTGATGAACCTTTTCTAAAAAATTATTATATAATCCCATACCTTTCAAGTATTTCCTAGGATGATTATTTCCATAGTTCTCACATAATGGGAATTTCTTCATTCCATTATTCTTCTTTGGTTATTCACCTATTCCATGCTAATCAGAGTACCAATTTTTATCTTGGTTTCCCTTTAGCAAATTTGATCTATTAAATTCTTTATTTTTTTGGGAATGTAGTAAAAATTCATAATATGATGAATTTTTTTAATCCAGTTCCTTCAAAAGATATCGCTTAATACCTTCAATGAAATGATCAATCATGTCTTCTAAATCAACTACATAATATATATCATACCTAGATTATCTTATGAAGGTAGCCTTATACTCCTCAACACTCTCTTTTTCCCTTTACATTAGGCTAAGAAATTTACTCTTCATTTCAGTTTTTTTACTCACAAGAGACGTATTTTTCAAAGAACATTTCATTAAAATTAATCCATTCTATATATGCATTTTCTTCTTCTTCCATGGTATTATTGATCAAGGACCACCATTGGTAAGCTTCACCCTTGAGAAAATATACTTCCAACACTACCTTTTCATTTTTATTTCATCTTAAGGACAGAAATATATTTTCAAGCGTCTTGTTCCACTACTCATCTAACACTAGGTTAGTATTACCACTAAAATAGGGGGGATTTGGTTGCATGAAATGATCCAAAACATGTATAGGATGGTTATTCAACAAAACCTTAGTGATTTTTTCCAATATGGTCATGATCTGATCTAATCCAACACTGACTGTGTTGAGTTTCTCGGTGGGAAAATCCCTACATTGTTCAAGGGTATTGATTCCCCTTCTTCCACTAGGTTCCATCAATAAACAATGTAATACACTAAATTAGGTCATAATTCATAATATCTAACTATAAAACACTTCTCATAATTGGAAAACTAATGTATAACTAATCTCATAATCATAAAAATTGTTTCTATTTACTTTTCAATCCTTCAAAATGAATTTTAAATAAAATTTGAATTATCCTAAGAGTTACCTCTAGGAGTGTCAAACCTGGTGCACAGTAAGGAATGTTTTCATGTACTAGGATAACCCAGGTTAGGCCAGAAACACTTTATTGGAATTGTTACTCCTAGGTACATCTTTACCAGAACAACATCAACTTTTAGTATCCAGATAGTGATTTATTTTCTAAAAACATCCACATAGTCTCTATGTTACCAAAATTCAATGATGTTACTCTATTATTATCCTCATTCTCTATCGTAGGGTATGTCCTCTAAACTATTTTTCCTAAATCTAGTTTCCAAGGTTGCATCTAAAATTATTCTGATACCAATAGTAACGATTCGAACCCCAATGCCCAGAGTCGGTGCATTATGTTATTATATAGTCAAGATTATAAGAAATCAATCTTGAAGGACCGATTAGTTTAGTAGTTTTTGAATACTAGATTAGATACATGATACCCAAAGTAAATTTGTAAAGATAGTAAATAAAACATGATACATAACATATTAAAATAAATTTCCTTCATGAGAGAATATTCAAGGTTTTATTCTTCATAACATGTTGAAGGGAAATATAATTAGGGTGTTCTCAAATTCTTAGAAAAGGTTACACATAAAGGGATCAAGAATAAATAATATCTTAATCATTATCAATTAAAAATGACTTAAATGGAATGATGAATAAATGAAAACACTTTCCATCAATGATATGAGAATAAAAATGAATCCATAGATTTTTTTTTTCAGTGTGAAAACCTTATGGATAGTAATAATTGAATAATGAATAAAGTGAATGATTATTATTTGGATATCATGTATCTGGATCATTAACCATTATACCAACTATTTTGTTATAAATTTAACATGTCATGATAATAAATAAAATTCATGAATCATGTTAATTTTATAATATATTATTTATTTTAATATTTTTAATACCATTTATTTTATTTTTCAATAAATTAAATATTAACTTCATAAATTTTGAGAATCGAATTAATGTAATTATTTCTTCACTACAAATTAATAATAAATTATGGTTGTTATAATAAATCCATTCAATTTAGAAATATTAATATAGTTGAGTACCATGTAAATGTTATTGTTTATGGGAAAACAGAGGCTTGGTTGTTCGATTTTATTGCGAGTAAGAGAATAATCCTTTTAGTGTGATATTTATATACTCAACCTTTGAAATTAATTACCATGTATGGAAAATTTATTTTTTTTGTGAATACTATTTTATTGTTTAATGATCATTATCTCTCGATATCCATTCAAAAAAAGTTTCATTGCATAATATAGATGAAGAAAATACACCAGTTCTATTAGAATTCTTAATCCAAGTAGTTGAAGTTAGTTCATCAGAAACATACTCATCTGTTAAATAAAGGTTTAGTGGGGTCATTTGGAATTCGATTAGTGGAATGACATTGGATGGTGTCATTTCACTAGATGGTCTGTGTGACAAATGTAGTTTTACATATTCAATCCAAAAGATACAATAATGTGTAAGTATGATTCATGGAAAGTTTGGTAGTATCTTGTCATTATTGATCAATGGGATTAAAATAATATCCAGATGAAAGGATTTTTGAAGGGGTATCTTTTACTATATATATGGTTTTAATTTTATTTTGAATCATGATATCGATTTCTAGAATTCCATAAATCTTGTTACCATGATAGCAAATTATTCCTAAAAGGATTCAGAAGGGGGATATTTTTAGAACCAAATATAGAGGAGTGTATGTAATTATCACTGATATCTAGGTGTTGGAGATGAGAATTTTGAATGTGACATGAAATATTATATTTTTAGTATGGATAGAGAGTCACCCACACATGTAGGATGGTTTTACTTAATGGATTCCCATCTGGTACAATTATGTAAATGAAATTCATTCACATGTGAAAAGGTAATGATAATTGATGGGACCACTAGGTTGAATACCCTATGATGTAATTGAATCATTTCATGACATACTAAATCGATTCCCCCTTATGATATTCTATTTTATTTAAAACAAATATCGTTTATCTGTTTCCTTTTTTAAAGAAGGAACTAAAATGAAAACATTTATGAGACACCACAATTTGACATAGTTAACCCATAATTGGAATATATCAAGAATGTTGAGCATGGTGTCGCATGTTATTCAATAATATGTCAACAAGGTGTCAAGTTTTAGTATGTGTATGGAAAAGTGGTGGTGAATATGATTGAAGAGGGGAAGTTGTTCCCAAGAAAATTCTACAGATATTTATAGAATCAGTATTTGAAATTGAATGTCATGCATGGACATTATCCAAATGAATTCAGACTATTGTTTTGCTAGTCCTAGGTTCCAAGACATGTGTCACCAGATGACACTTTGATACCCCATTTTAATATCATCATGAAACACCCAATTTCAATAGGAGAAATATGATACTTCCATTTATCTTAAATAGATGCAGTTTAACTAAATCACATGATTGAAGAGCTGATCGTCAACGTTCTAAGACATGTTTTTAAAGGATAACACATCACAAACAACAAGTTTAACATGAATTAAGCTTTAAATTCATGTAAAGAAGTAGAACCCACACATTATCTTAGATTGATTCAATGAAGCTTGATGAAGAGGTTTGGAAGTCATTATCCAAACCCTAAGGATGATTGATGATGTTTGATTTTGTAGAAGGAGAAAGGAAGAATGAATGATATTTGAATGGAGAAGGGTGTTTTGTAACTTTATGTACGAATTCATACTATTTTTAAACTATGTACTTAGTATATGACTTTACCAAAAAAATAGGTCCAACCATGCAGGCTACCTAAATCCCTCACCCAAGGCATATGTGAGACCTTAGGTTCTACCATGTCCAAGTGGAAGGCCTCAAAGCCAACCCGCAAGAGGCAGATGGGGGCAATGTATAAGCATGTATGTGTGTGCACAGTGGTGAACACATGTGACGAGGGCATAGTGTTCTCTAGGAGCACACTCGGAGGAGGAAGAGTGGGCAGTAAGATCACGACTGCATGGAACCAATGTTGGGAAGAACTAGAGGGGGTGAGATGTAATCATGAATCAAGGTGATGAGAGTTGATTGATAAACCGAACAGATCATGTGCCTCCGTTTCTATGTGGGATGAAATTTTAGAAATGAAGATTCAATGACGGTTGTCTATTAGATATCTCACAAGTCCTCAACAACACACTCTATACTACAATCATTGATATAATCTCAGTCATCCATGATCAATCTTTGTCGATCCAATGGATGAGGAGAGGCACCGAGGTTGTCTTCAAACTATGGACACTCACGACAACCCGACATGAACCTGTCAGTGGAGAAGCTCCCACACCTCATTGATCAAACTCTGACCACTGTTGAAGCTCATACTTATATGCATTATCAGTGATTGAGCTACACGATACCATGCATGCAACTACGATGGAATGCATGCATCAATATAAATAATTCACATGTGGATGAAGAAAATGGATTTTCAAGGCCACATCATGGATCTCAATGACTTTGATAATATGTGTTTCAAGTGTTACTATTTTCACCGACGAAGGGATGACACCGAGAATGAGGATCCATTGGTTTAAAAGAAACACTCCTGATGTGCACCATATCTTAATCCACGTTTGAAAATATACAAAGACGGATATCTCGGGCATTAAAATATTTAAACCTCATGGGTTTAAATATGATTTTCACCTATAAAAGGATGATCCCAAGCTGTAAAGAGGCAAATGCCATTCTTGAAGAAAGGATCTCCCGTTTATCCAAATAAACAGAGCAAATGTGAAACCCTCTAGTTTGTGAAAGGATGTGTTCTATGCATCATTTCAAAACAATGTAGAGGTGTCTTGAATCCCTTGTGTGAAGGAGAAGCACAAACCACCATGGTTTGTAAAATAAGCCGAACACGTAACAGGTTCTTTCAAACCCTCTTTGCACTTCGTGCATGAAGAAGAAACTGCAAACACATAACAAGTGATACACACCCTTATTGTGATATTTGTGAAGACTGAACCAAGAACCTCCTTGGATCTGTGAAAGAGATACACACACCCTACATGAATTAAGATGAATGTGTGATCCCATTTGGTTTCGTGAAGCGGAGAAGGAGAGTTCATAAAGAGACAGTGTACACATACACTTCCCTTAAAGAAGAAAAAGAGCCCAAGTATTTAGGTGTTGCATACATGACACGTACAATGCCCTCTTTAGAAGTAAAACTCACACACACACCACCCATATTCCCTTTCGGGCTTTGTGTGAAAGGAAAATATAAAATTAGAGGGAATAAATAGTCAATTTCATGTGCATGAAAAGAAAATAAAAGATAAACTTGTGTGTGCACATGTGAAGAAATAGGAAGAACAAAAAAGGAAAACACACAAATTGAACCCAAATTAAAAACAAAAATTATGTTTGTGCTGAGAACCAAAAATGTAGAATAAAAATGGAAAATAACAAGATGAAGTGTGTGTGATCAAAGAATTATACCCATTAGGGTTTTCACAAAAGAAATAATAAAATATTTTTTTCATTCATGCATGCATGCACATGAACCTATGAATACACTTAAACGAAGAGATTGTGTGTGTGCATATTGAGAAATAAGATACCAACAGAGAATACATGTGAATAATCATGAGACAAAGGCATGAAATTATGTGTAATAAATTGTACATGTGATAAGTAATTGAGATATCTAAAATAATAATTTTTGATACCATACAATCCATGCATGAAGAAGATGAGTAATGAGATTGAATATAGACAAAATTAAAAGAATATTTTTTTATATGAGTGAACAGTATTTGAGAATCCAAGAAGGCAGACACAACAGATATTGTTCAGAATTATTATATCATTCTTGAAGAGGTTGTGTGAACCATTTTCACACACATCGATGAGTTTGGGTCTTCATCAGAAGAAGGAATAATTTCCCGAGCATTTTTCAACTGATTAATGATAAGAGAGGACAACAGAATTATTGAGCAAGACCAATAGACCTTACCAAAGGCAATCGAAGATTCTGTAAGAGATACCCAATAATGTGTGATTTAGGAAACCTATGTGGATATTTAAGAAGATCATCTATAGTTAATCAAGATAATACTTAATTAAGGAAGATGCTCATGTGACTAGATAGACAGAAGACCCCTCCGAGATTCAGGGGAGAGAAGAAGTCTTCAGTGGGACTCGGAAGGAGTTCAGTGGACTCTGGTAAGACTATGGGATACAGTATAAAGACCCTCTTGTTATACTTAGAAGAGATACAATGGGACTTTGTATCTACCATTTTAATTGATAAAATTATTATAGCCTAGAATCTATGTTGGGGGGAATAACCAACAAATAAAGGAGTAGGTGTTTGAACGAAGCAATGTAAATCCTTAAGTTCAGTTCCTATATATTTACAACATTATCAGAGGTAAGGTTGAGAGACACAAGAATAATGAATCACGGATTTACCTAGAAGAAATTGTTTAATGGAATAAAATTAATTTGTAAAAAGTCTTAAAGGGTTCACTGATTCACCCCCTCCCCCATTGAGTGATTCACACTGATCTTGGCACTTCAATTGGTATTAGAGTGAGGTTACCTCTAAAAGAATCAAGGGAGTCTGTATGAAGTGAAGATTTGTGGTTATGAGTGAGAAACCTCTAATGAAGATTACTATTAGGAAACAAAACAATAGAAAGAAGAAACATGAAATGAAGATAATGAAGAAGCTTACTTTTAATGGGGAGACACCTTATACTAAAGGTGACCTGAATGGTACAAAATGTGATAATTCCTTTTGTTATTATGACTCTTCTGATGAAGTCTTCTGAAGTTCTAATGATGATAGATCAATTAGTGATATTCAGACTATAGTTAAAGATCATATTATGAATGTCCATAGATAAGTTTCATGACACATTGCTGCAGGAATTAGTGCTCTTCAAGATGAAAAGTTATAGTTGGAATAAGAAGCTAATGTGATGGATGAAACATTCTCTAAAAGGGTTGGAATATCCAACACACCCACAAAACTAGTTAAAGAAAAGGAAGAATCAATTTCTAATTACAATGAAATACATGATAATGTTACCGAAGAATTTCATGGAAGTATTTGTGAGAAATAATTCATTGAAATGATATTTGTAAAAACATTCCATGAATTTGAAAGGTTTCACAAAGTCTCTATGGTTGTAAAAGATGCTCAACTAAAATACAGAGAAAACAAGGTAAATATGCTTGTCATCTCTTTGAAACAATTTAAAAATATGCATGATGATAAAATTATAAAGATGAAGTAGAATTGGGAAATCAATCTAAGATCATTTGAGGATGAGAAGAAATACCTCATAATGATGTGTTTAGAGGTGGAGATGAAATTGAAGAATCAACAATCACTCAATGATGGAACTTCTACAAAAGTCGATAGAAGATATGCTTCAACCATAGTTTTTATTGAGTAATATAATTAAAAAAGTAACATCATCTCATCCCCATATCCAATGGAAACATCATCCAATAAAATTGTTTCCTATAACATAGTTATTTCTATTTCTACTAATGAAGTTTCATATGCAAGTACGGGTTCAAAGATAAAATCTAGGAAGATGTGCGTTGATAAAAATGATAATACATCAATTAAAATATCAAGGATGGATACTAGGATTATTAAGAAGAAAAAATAATAAATGGATTCTCCCAATAATGAAATACAATTCCTAAAACAACAAATCACTAAATATAACCAGACAAATACTGCAGGAAAAGGAATGAGATTTATTGGCTACAATTGGTGTTTATAGAATATTCAGAATAAAGAAGATGATTTTAGGAATAATATTTCATTATTTTAAAATTAATACAGGCCTACATTCATGGTAATTAGATATAAATAAATAAATCATCATGCAAATCAAAGGAGAAAACATAGACGAATAAGAATATGTCTTACAATTATATATTTGAGTTTCTTGAAGACTTCTGTGATAATTGCAGTAGAAGTGGTCACCAATTTGAGGAGTACTGGTTTAGTCCTACCCTTCCATATGCATATTTTGATAATAAGTATATACTACATAAAAGGTAGGATAAAGAAAAAACAGTTGAAAAATCATCCATTGGGAATGTGTAAAATAGTGATGTCAGGAAATTAGTGAAAGAATTTATTCACAATAATATACTTAATCTAGAATCCAAGAATGTCATTTAATCCAAGAAAAGATGCTTATACTGTGGAAAGAAGGTTCATACCATGGATCACTACAAACAAGACATGGAAATGAATGGAAACAAGATGAAACTAAAAGGAGAATCAATTCCGAAGAAGATGGGATTGACTGAAGACATTCCAGAAGATAATCATAATAAGTTTCCTAAGAAAGGTATCTTTAAGACAATGAATAATCCATGTGGGAGATCTAAATCAAAAAATGTTAATTTGTTTTTAGTTATCTAGCCTAATCAATTGAAAATTTCTAGATAATTACAAAGAGAAAAATATGAAGTACTAGCTAAAGCAAAGGCATAATGGAAACATGTCATTCCACCTGAAGGAAAATTATATGTTCATGAGAGGTTGTTAGCACATGACAATAAAAGTGTCCCGAAACTACTATGTGGATGGTGAAATAAGGATATACATCATGAAAACAAATGTATAAACATTTTACTATTCCAGATAGAGATGCTGAAAATTAAAGAACATGAACCAGTGTAAGCTACTTCACTATTAGACGAAGTAAAGAAAATAATCCACACTAGGTGAAAGTAAATGGAAGTAAAATGTCTATGTTTAAAAAGAAAGTTAAAAGGTCAAATGGAGAGGAAACATCAACATGAAGAGTACCAAAAACATTAGAGATTTATGGAAAGGATTTCTTGGGCTGAGAGAAAATTCTTAGCCCCAAAACTTCTATTAAGAATCTCAAAAGTCTTCCATCTTATTCCCATATATTTTTTTTGTATATGTCTACTTACATTGCATGGAATTGAAGATGAAGATAATTCTGAAAATGTATAAATGAACGAACAAAGTGGATAAATACATGTTGGACTCATTATTCATGATATTGTAATTACATAAAGTGATCCGTAGTGGAATATTATCAAAATTCATATCTTCTATCTTATCTAATGATATTATGCACCATGGAAATTCAATGGGATTACACCCCTTGAGGGGGAGAAAATGTAAAGGAGATGATATCAAGGATAATGTTTTGTCAAACCTTGAAATTCATATCATCTCAAGAAGTTGATACTTGATGAATTCCAATTACACTTTCATCCCTTGTTCATAATTGTATTTATCATGTCAGTTAAGATGGAGTTCTTGATTGATGACATGATGGGATAAAAGGGGGGATTTAACTATCACTTGAACATTCTAATATGTTTGGAGAATTATGTGTAGGATTAAAAATTTCATTGATAAATATGACTATTTCCAGCCATTGGGATAAGATTTGATACATTATGATCATGATTTCACATGTATGGTTGTTTATGGGTAACATTGAAAACCTTTTTCATATTTCTCTTGTTTTCTACACCTTGTTAGCCTATGTAGTCTTACAGCTGATTAACTAAAGGCTATTTTCTATTTGAACCATGTGACATCATCCCTCTCTCATAAACATTCAAGAATATATTATTTAAATAGAGGAGAAAATGATTTGGTAAAGACTCCACTAAACCTTATCATTTTATTTCCAATATGGGGGAGAAAATATCGGCCCATATATTGACCCATACAAAGTTTTATAAAGCTATATTGGAAACAAAATACAAAGGGAAATATTGTTGATCATGGTGTTTAATTTTTTGTCAATAATATTTCAATAAGGTATCAAGTGTAAATATGTTTAGGGAAAAGTAGTGGTGTTAATGATTTAAGAGGGGATGTTTTTCCAATGAAAATTCAACTGATATTTGGAGAATCACTATTTGACAATAAATGTCATTCTTCGACATTCTCTAGACGAATTCAGATGATTGTTGACCTAGTCCTATTTTCCAAGACATGTTTCACTAGATGAAACTTTGTCACACAATTTTATGACCACCATGAAATACTCAATTTCATGAAGAGAAGGAAGATCCATCCCTTCATCTTAACAGGATGAATTTTAACAGAATTAGAAGATTGAAGAGATAGTCTTCAATGTTTCAATACATCTATTTAAAGGATAACACATCACTCACCACAAGGTTACCATTCATATTTTATTAAATGTATGAGGAGATGTGGGACTCACACATCATACATTATTGATTCAAAGATGGTTGTAAAGAGGTTTGGAATTCAATATCCAATCCTTAATGATGAGTGATGATTTTTGAATATGAATAAAGAGAAAAGAAGCATGCATGGGCTTTGACTGATGAAGGTTGGTTTGGAATTTTAGGAATGAATTCATACTTGGTTTTTTATACTAATTACATAGTATATGAATTTACCAAAAAATAGGGCCTACCATGAAGGCCATATGAAGCACTCACCCATGGCATATGCAGGACCGAGGGTCTACTGCGCACAAGGAGATGGCCTTGAAGCCACCCTGCAAGAGGCGCATGCGGGCTGTGTAAAATCCCGTAGGTGCCCACAAGGTGGTAAACTCGTGCAACCATTGAATGGAGAAGGGTGGTTTGGCATTTTAAGGATGAATTCATACTTGGTTTTGATATTGAGTACTTAGTATATGCCTTTACCAAAAAAATAAGTCCATCCATAAAGGCCTGATGATGCCCTCACCCAATGCATATGCGTGACCTGAGGGTCTACCACACCCATGGGGAAGCCCTCAATGACATCCCCCAAGAGGCACAAGCGGGATGTGTATAAGCCCATAGGTGCATGCATAGTGGTGAAATAATGAGGAGAGTGCATAGTGGGCACTAGGAGTGCTCCGGGAGGAGGAAGAGTAGGTACAAAGAGAACGCCCTCACAGAACTAGTGTGGGGAGACACCGGAGTGGGGAGAGGAGTAATCTAGCATCATGGTGGCGAGTGTTTATTGATAAACTAAATGGATCTTGTCTCTCCATTTTTATTTGGGAAGGAATTTTAAAAAAGCGGACACAATCTCGACCTTCCATTAAATCTTGTATAGGATCTCAACTGCATGCTCTATCCCACACTCCGTGATTTATTCTTCGTCGTCTGTGATCAATCTGAGTCGATCCAATGGATGAGGAGAGGCACTGAGGTTGTCTTCAACCTCTGGACACCAACATCCACCCAACATGAACTAGTGTACCAAATAAGCCCTCACACCTCCTTAATCAAACTAAAGTCACTATTGAAGCTCGTACTTATGTTCATTATGATTGACGGAGTTACACAATACCAAGAATGCCGATATGATTTCATCCATGCATCGATATAAAGAATTTGAACGTGGGAAAAGAAAATTCAGTTCCAAGGCCACTTCATGGAGCTCAAATCCTTTGGTAATATGTGCTGCAGGCGTTCCTCTTCGCATGAACGAAGGGATGACACCAAGAAAGTGGATCTTGCAGTTTAAAAGGAAACACCCATGAAATTATCCATATCTTAACTCGCATTTGAAAATATTCAAATTTGGATTTCTCAGCCATTCAAAGATTTTAATACCATAGTTTTAAACACACTCCTCACATAAAAAAAATAGGAGCCCATTCCATAAAGTGGTTGCTGCGATTTTCAAAAAAAAAGATCTCTTATTTCTTCAATGAAATTGAGAAAACTTGAACTCCTCTGATTCATGAAAGGCAGAGTTCTGCACAACATTACTACACAAATAATAGGTGTCGCATATCTCTTGCACAAAGGATTCCGGTACATCCCTTGCATGAAGGATAAGTGCAAACCATCCTGGTTTGCAAAAGAATAAGAACACATGACAGGTTCCTTCAAACCCTTGTCATGCTCTGTGCATGAAAAATAAAATTCAAACACACAACTGGTGCTATGCATCCTTTTTGTTCTCTTATGAAGACATACCCATGATCTTCCTTGGATCAGTGAAGGAGAAACACATGCACTCCTTGTGTAAAGAAGAACCCTTGATCCCTATTGGTATTGTGAAGCGAAGAAGGATATTTCAGGAAGGGAAAATGTACACATATAATTACCATTGAGAAGTAAAGGATCCCAAGAATTCTAATGTTGTATACATGACATATACAATGCCCTATTGAGAAGTAAATCACACACACACACCACTCATGTACCCTTTCAGTTTGTTTGTGGAAGGATAAAAGAAATAGGAGAGTGCATACATGGTTGAGTTCTTGTGCAGACAATGAAGATAAAACAAGATAATGTGTGTGTACATGTGAAAAAGGAGGAAGAAATAAAATAGAAAACAAACACATTGAGCCCAAATTAAAAAGAACATGTGTGTGTGTTCTAAGAACCAGAAAGGAAGAAGAAAAATGTAAAAGAAATAGATGACGTGTGTGTTCTCAAATAATTATACCCATTAGGGTTCTCACACAATAATGAAGAAAATATTTTTGCATGCATCCATGCATGGACATGCACACATGAAGACACTTAAAGGATGATATTGTGTGTGTGCGTATTGGGAAAGAAAAGAGAAAGAAGGAATATATGTGAAAAATGATGATACACATGCATGAATCCATGTGTAATCACATGTAAATTTGAGATGTAATTGAGATATCCAAAATAAGAAGTTTGATTCCATTCAATCCTTTCATGAAGTAGATGTGTAATTAGACTGAAGGTAGGCAGAATTAAAAAAAGATTTATTAATGGAGTGGAATGTATTCGAGAATCCAAGAAGTAAGACAAATCTGATGTTGTTTAGGATTGTTATATCATTCTTGAAGAGGTTGTGTTCAAATATTTTGACACACATAACTGAGGCTGGGTCTTCATCAATATAAGAAAGAATTGCCTGAGCATTTTTGATCTGAGAAATGTTAAGAGAAATGATATGAATTATTGAGAAAATCCAACAAACCTCACCAAAGGCTGTTGAATATACTTGATGTGATACACAAGAAACTGTGATTCATCATTCCTGTGTGGAGAGAGTAAAAGATCATCCATAGTTAATAAATAAGTAACTAAAAGAAGGAAGTTGCACATGTGACTCGAGATCCATAAGACCCCTATGAGATTCAGGGAGGAGAAGATGACTTTAATGGGACTCTTAAGCAGGCCAGTGGACTATGATAATAATGTGGGATGTAGTGTGAATAACTTCATTTGTTACTTAGGATAGATACAATGGGAATCTATATCAACCATTTTAATTGATAAAAATATTATAGTGGAGAATCTGTGTTGGGGGGAATAACCAACACTGTAAAGATTTGGTCTTTGAACTGAGACTTGTAAATCATTGTGTTTAGTGCCATTATATTTACAAAATCATTTGTGGAAATGCAGAAAGACACAAGAAGAGTGGCTCAAGGCTGTAACTATCTATATAGGTTTAATTAAAAATAATCAATTTTCAAAATATTTTAAATGGATCACTGATTCACCCCCTCCCTCTCTCAGTGATTTACACTTATGTGGGAACTTCAAAGGAGAATATATATAAAAAACATTCTAATGTAAAAAATAAATTATATTGATCTATTTTCATAATATTAAAATATGACTCACTATCCCTCCATGTTTACAATGAGTTACACATTGAAAACTCAATACTCTCTCAGCTGAATTTTTTTACTGCTCCCCAAAAATATTCTTTCATTTATTTACTTAATTGTTATTTTTTACACATTGCATTGTTAATCATGAAGCTATAAATTCATCCAAATAATGAATGTAAAATTACCGAAATTTTTTTGAAATTAATTTTGGTTCGTGAAACATTAACATTAACATTACCTTTTCAAAGGTTTACTAAAACAACATAAAATTTATAAAACATTGTAGTTTGTTGCATAACTTTAAAACATCATGCAACATAAAAAACATTTTCAATAGTCAATAGGTAATATAGACACATGTCTCATGTTTTGATAAAAAATGATTATGTAAATTTATCACATAATAATATCCTTCCCATACATATTATGTGACAACATAGCATTCATAATCTCTAAGGGTTAGAGACATTATATGAGAAGGGTATGATAATTATTTATTGGAATTATATAGCGTTAAAAACATTATAATCTGATAAAAATAATACAAATTGCTTTTCATGTTCACCTAAAAATTACTATTTTGATGAATATAATATCATGAAACTAACTACCATTGTGAAACTAGTTCTTGTATAAAACGTTTTGGGAAACTATATCTACTTCAGACAACTCATGCATTTGAAAAAACACAATACATTCACAAAACACATGATTTTTTCATATTTCAACGAGGCAAACAAAAAACATAAAATTCATGAAACATCACATGGCACTAATTCAAATTTTTATAATATTTAATATTTTATAAAAACAACATTCCTTATATTCAAAATAATCATTCCCCTTCAAAAAAAATTATGGAACCAAAATATTTAGCATACATTGGTAAATGTCACCACCATATATAAGAATATTTTTGAATGCCTTAAAAATATTCCATTCCTTAAGACTCTTATTTACTAAATATTTTCAATATGTATAATTTTATAGATACTTTGATCTTGGACAGGTTACTATCATCCTAGAACATTTTCAACATAATTTATCAAAAAACAAATCACCCTTAAGAACACCAAATTGCATCATGAGGGGGTTTTGACAAATAATATTCGCCTTGGTTTTATTGAGAACTATTCACCCTTTGATACCACATCAACCCTTTTATTTTTAACCCACTGATTAAACATTGTGAACATCTTTATCTATCCAAAATTCACAACAAGTGAATCTAAATGGTGATCCATGATTTACTCAACATTAAATATAATCCAACAATAGCAATTCTCAGGATGATAAAAATAGGCATCATGAAATTTCCATCAATGAATCACATTATTATACATAACATGTTGTGAATCATTCATGATGATAAAAAAATTATTGGAAACCAATAAATACTATAATATTAATCATTTGAAAATGTCACACAATGAATTGATCTAAGTAATACCATTTCACCAATCCCATTGGGAAATATAATTTCATTAATAATTCATATTCTAACCATTCATGATATATCATTATTTAATAGACATTTTATGATTCATCGCATTTAAAACTCCCCTTGAATCCTTACTACCCTATATTAAATATATAAATCATTTTACACGTTTTCTTAACAATATTTATCCCCTTTTTTCTACATACCTAAGGTCACTCCATTATAAAATTGCTTATATAATTTAGAGAACATACCATACCATGGGGTGTGGGGTCACACATCTACACAATCAAAATGTTTGGACTTGACTATACACAAAGATGATGTTAATGATGCTCAAGTGATTATTTGGGCAAATCCTTCTTCAATATATCTACAACATGTTTTTGGTAGGATTATACTTCACCCACACTAACCCATGATCCAATTCCTCTTTCTTAATGTGATAATTTTTAATGTGACTTATCCACAAGTAGTGTGATTTATTTTTTCTATGATTTATAACACTAGATTCATCACAATTGATTCCAATTTGAGACATCACCTCACCTCCCTTGTCCATAAACTAATACTTCGTCTAAACAAACTGCATGCATACTTAATTTTTTATAATATATGTAGCTTTTGTTGTTCTTGGGGAAATTTAATCTTCTTTCATGGTTCATTAAAAAACAAAAAATTAAAGATGAAAGACCATGATGCCTAACGTTGAATTCCTATCCTTATGGAAACAAGGCCAATCATAACTTGTATATCCCAAAAAAACCATCTCTTGATGGTTTCATGTGATGTAAGATGAAATAATCGTTGCCTTTGATATATTAAAGTTTTATTGACACTTAAAAAATGTATCCATCATTGGGATTTAATTTATATCATTCCACTAAAAATTTGGAAAATATAATATATGGTCATGTTATTGTCATGTATATTAATTTCTTAATTATTTTCCTAAATTCTATGAAATTTAACACCATTCCATCATTATCCCTAAAATATTCCATCTAGGTAGTATCCATAGTTTTCATCTCCTTGTATCCTTTCATAAAAAATATTCTCAAAATATCCTTTTCATGTTTATATTCATAAATAAATCTAGAATTCCTCCCATGTTTCTTCTATATTATAATAAAATACATTATATTTCTCATCATTTACATTTCAACTCACATTACATGAATTTTGAATTTTTTTAATCTTGTTTCATTACCTCATCCCAATATTATGTCACTAACATACACGAGCACAATGATCCTCTTATTAACATCATTTTTGGAATAAATTTTGTAGTTAGCTGCACCACAATAGAATTAGAGAATCCTTGAAAAATGATCAAATTCTGAATACCATGATCTTTATTATAGAAACACTCCATAGACGTCCTTATTCCACTAATTAAATTTTTTCTTATATTTATGAATGATAAAAACATCAATATATTCAATGGATAATCCATCCTATAGAATTCCATTATGAAATTAGGATTTGGAATCCAACAGGAAAACAATGGATTCCCATTACAATATTTTTTATAAGAATAGTATAATTTTATAAATCTATATGATAGGTAAAAATATCCCATCATCATTGATTAACTAAATATGAGTGTATCCCTTATAGACAATTCATGTTTTGTTTTGAATAGAAATGTTATCATCATTTAGTTCATTTTAGAACAAGAATTGGCTAAATGGAATTATTGTCTATTGGCATCAAAACATTATCCTATATCTTCTTCATGATTTGGTCAAGCTGTTTATTCATAAAAAACATACTTTTCATCATTAATTTCTCATTAAAATGATATTGGATATACATTTGATTGGAATGATGTTTTTTTAAGGAGACATGATTCACCTCATCTACTCATATAATGTCTGATCACAATGATATATATATATATATATATCAATTTCATATAACATCTTCATCTCTTCTACAAAAAAATAAATAACTTTCTTCTCATCAATATTTTCTATTGATTCTACATCAAGAACTTGACTCCCACTAAGCTGGTAAACTATTCATCAATATCCCACTAAAATTGATCACTAAATTATTGAATATTATAATACTTCTCCATGAAAAGAACAAAATTATTTTATAAATCAATCAATTACATATATTGTATCATTTGTATGCATTGATTACTCAAGTGTAGACAAGCTATATCACTTGTTATCCTTGGGATTCAAACTACCTATGTTTAAACTTTTTGAGTAGTAAACACTTACTTTGGAAGACTCAAATGTACTGTAACATTTCCTTTCGTCACATACATTAACTCATATCTGGTCTTTTATTTCCTCATGGAAAACAAATCTCAATTAGAGATATAGACCGATGATGTTATAGCTCCTTCATACGGCTTATGGTCACTACGGGAAAAAGGACTTTTTGCGACGACCTTTTTGCGACGATAATAAATCTCGTCGTAAAAAGTATGTCCAAGTTGTTTTTTGCAACGAAGGTAACAACCCATCGCAAATAACCGATTATTTGTGACAGGATTTCGTGTCCCGTCGCAAAAGGATTGGTGCGGTTAGCGCGCCAAACCGCGCGAAAGGTATTTGCGATGGGGCCCGTTGCAAATACCCAGCGGCGGTTAATAGCTTTTTGCGACAGGATGTCCTCCCATCGCAAAAGGTGTGTCGGCATGGACTATTTGCGACGGGTCCCGTCACAACTATCTTTTTAACCACCGACAGTAATTAATGCAGACGTAGGTATTTGCGACGGGTAACCCGTCACAAATTGTCCCATCGCAAATAATCTAACCTATATATACCCCTATCCATTTTTCTTCTCATTCCGCTCAATTCCTAGATCTTCTTTCTCCATGAACTCTGATTTCAGAGGGAAAATTTTTCTAAGTAAATTTTTTTGGACACGAAGAAGTTGTGATGCCGTCTACATCAATAGAAAATCACGTTTAAAGGTATTCCAGTTTTATATAATTTATTGATGATTTCAATTGTTTATGTTAAATTTTATTATTGTTGATTAGGTGTAATTAAATTGAATTTAAATTGTTTTGTCATAACTATTTATTTGTACTAATAAAATGAATTTTTTAGTATTAATTTTTAATAATTAGTAGTAATTTGTAATTATTAATGATACTTAGTAATGTATATAAATAATTTGTTGTAATTAACAATAATTGGTAATAAATAACAATAAATAATAATAATTAGCAATAAAAATTTATAATTATTAATAAATATTATTAAATATTAATAATTATTAATAAATAAAAAAAAAAGTAATAATGAGTAATAAATAGTAATAAATTATAATAATTAGTAATAAATTGTAATAATTAGTTATAAATGGTAACAATTAGTAATAAATTGTAATAATTAGTAATAAATTGTAATTATTAGTAATAAATTGTAATATTTAGTATTAAATGGAAATAATTAGTAATAAATTGTAATATTAGTAATAAATTGAAATAATTAATAATAAATTGTAATAATTAGAAATAAATTGTAATAATTAGTAATAAATTGTAATAATTAGTAATAAAATGTAATAATTAGTAATAAATTGTATTAATTAGAAACAAATTGTATTATTTAGTAATAAATTGTATTAATTAGAAATAAATCGTAATAATTAGTAATAAATTGTAATAATTAGTGGTAAATTGTAATAATTAGTAATAAATTGTAATAATTAGTAATAAATTTTTTTAATTAGAATAAAACTGTAATAAATTGTAATAATTAGTATTAAATTATAATAATTCGTAATAAATTGTAATAATTAGTAATCAATTGTAATAATTAGAAATAAATTGTAATAATTAGTAATAAATTGCAATAAATTGTAATAATTAGTAATAAATTGTAAAAATTAGTAATAAATTGTAATAACTAGTAATATATGGTAATAATTAGTAATAAATTGTAATAATTAGTAATAAATTGTAATAATTAGTAATAATTAGTAATAAATTGTAATAATTAGTAATAATTAGTAATAATTAGTAAGAATTAGTAATAAATTGTAATAATTAGTAATAGATTTTAATAAATTGTAATAATTAGTAATATATTGTAATAATTAGTAATAAATTTTAATAATTAGTAATAAATTGTAATAAATTGTAATAATTAGTAATAAATTGTAATAATTACTAATAAATTGTAATAAGTAGTAATAAATTGTAATAATTTGTAATTAATTGTAATAATTAGTAATAAATTGTAATAATTAGTAATAAATTGTAATAAATTGTATTAATTAGTAATAAATTGTAATAATTAGTAAAAATTATTAATAATTAGAAATAAATTGTAATAATTAGTAATAAAGTGTAATAATTAGTAATAATTAGTAAACAATTGTTATAATTAGTAATAAATTATAATAATTAGTAATAAATTTTAAAAGTAGTAATTAATTGTAATAATAAGTAACAGAATGTAATAATTAGTAATAAATTGTAATATTTAGTAATAAATTTTATTAATTAGTAATAAATTGTATTGATTAGTAATAAATTGTTTAAATTAGTAATAATTTGTATTCATTATTAATAAATTGTAATAATTATTAATAAATTGTAATAATTATTAATAAATTGTAATAATTAGTAATAAATTGTGCTAGTTAGTAATAAATTGTATTAATTAGTAAAAAATTGTATTAATTATTAATAAATTGTAATAATTGGAAAAAAATGTAATAATCAGTAAAAAATTCTAATAATTAGTAAAAATTTGTAATAATTAGTAATAAATTGTAATAATTAGTAATAAATTGTAATAATTAATAATAAATTGTAATAATTGGTAATAAATTGAAATAATTCGTAATAATTTTGTAATAATTTGTAATAATTAGTAATAAATTGTAATAATTAGTAATAATTACTAATAATTAGTATTAATTAGCAATAATTAGTAATAATTAGAAATAAATTGTAATAATTAGAAATAAATTTTAATAATTATGTATAAATAGAAATAAATAGGAATAATTAAGAATAATTAGAAATAATTAGCAATAATTAGTATTAATTCGGAAAAATTAGTAATAATGAGGAATAAATAATAATAATTAGCAATAATTAGGAATAAATAGAAATTAAAAGGAATTATTTGTAGTAAATAGGAATAATTAGTAATAATTAGGAATAATTAGTCATAAATAGAAATAATTAGAAATAATTAGTAATAATTAGTAATAATTAGTAATTATTAGTAATAATTAGTAATAATTAGTAATAATTAGTAATAATTAGTAATACGTGGTAATAATTATTAATAGTTAGTAATAAATAGTAATAAATAGTAATAGTTAGTAATAAATAGTAATAGTTAGTAATAAATAATAATAGTTAGTAATAAATAGAAATATTTATTAATTAATAGGAATAATTAGTTAGAAATAGTTAAGAAGAGTTAGGGATAAATTTGAATAAGTTTTAATAAATTTTATGAACTTGCATAATTTCTAGTGGATTGACAACACTCCTTTTACTCGCTGACTTTTCTCCTTTAAACTCTCACCGACTAAAAACATTATAAAAAATGTGATGCTACATAGGCATATGAAATCTCGTATGCACGAGATGGGATATGAATTCATTGTATCACATTTTTTATAATGTTTTCAGGTGGTGATAGTTGGATGAAGATGATTCATCGACGAAAAGGGGGATCTTTTGTCTAACTGATCATTTAATTTGATCTTTATCACACTGAAATCACAATATTCAAAAATAGTGATGATTAGTAATTAGTTATATTTTTTTTCAAATTTTGTTTTTATAATTTCAAAATATTCAAAAATACTGATGTTAGGACCAATAGGGGCCTATATACCCTGAGAGGGGTGGTGAATCAGGGTATGGATATTCTTTTTCAAAGTTCTTTCTTCCCCACTGGATCTTGACCTCTTTGTTATAAGGGTAACTTTGTTTGCACTTGTGTGTATGTTATGATCACTTACATTCTCCTTTATCTGATGATGATGCTTTAAATGCAATGTAGGAAAATTAGCAGGCAGACGCCAAGATTTTTACTTGGTTCACCGCAAAGGGCTACGTCCAAGGAGCATACGCCGACATGTTTCCGGTCGTACCAATTCCACTAGACTTCACTAGATGTGGATTGCAATGTTCGGGCTAGATCACTTCTATGCCTAGGCTCACTGCCTATACAAGGTTTAGGGTTAGCTCACTGCTTTCCCAAGGGTCACTCCCTGTTTCTCTCTCTCTGGCTCACTGCTGGTGGAGAGGATCACATTCTTCCTCTTCCTAAGCTCACTACTCTTGGAAGGAGTTCACTCACAGTTTATAGACCTGTAGGTCTCTTCATTTCTATTAAGGAATGCATCTTTCTCTTTATATAGATGCTCTGTTGAAGTTCAACTTTCACCCGTAGATGAATACCCCTTTTCCACTATCCACTGGGCAAACCACTTTGGAAACACCTTCGCAAAGCACTCAACTTTACTAGGCTCCCAATTTCGCGAAGCTCAAACAAGCCATTGCGAAGCTCCGACTTTTTCGCGAAGCTCTCTCACGAAGCACCCTCGCGATGCACTCTCGTGATGCTCAAGCCATCGCAAAGAAATGACCCTTGCAAAGCTTAGTAAGCCAATGCAGAGCTCGCAGGTTTCGAGGAGCTACAATAGCCGCTGCGAAGCACCTATTTCGTGAGGCACACTGGCTCCGCAAACCACCTTCACAAATTGATAGCAAAGTATTTTCTCTGAAAATTCTCTCTACTTCTCTCGAGGGGGTCGGCCTCTATTTATAGGCGATTCCACCGACCCTCGTCCCTTCCGCGCGAAGTCAACACCACGTCATCTCAAATCACGAAGCTCCAAATATTCCGCCGGAATTCTGTCCAAATCGCGAAGCACCATTGCAATTTTCCGTTCGCGAAGCTTGACGTAGTCGCGAAGAATCACCGTCAACATACCTTCGCGACTTCGCCGCGAAGCTCCCTCGCGAAGCCCAACATTCCTTCGTGTCTTCGCCGCGAAGCTCCCTCGCAAAGCCCTTCACTGCCGCGATGCACTTCAGCCTCTGCTGTTCGCGAAGCATGACTTAATCGCGAAAAATCACCGCCTCCATTCTTCTGGTCTTCGCGATTTCCAAACCATGCATCATATCTTCGCAAAATTCATGCCTTTTCCATATAAAATTATGCTCATCATGGAAATCCACTTTTCGCGATGCTCACAAAACTCCAAATTTTGGACCCCAAAAATTTGGCAAACACTGGGAAACAGCGCCACCTTGTACTGCTCTTTTTGAACCACCTCCAGATCGTCGTTTCCTTTGTCATCGTTCTTTGTCTACAAGGATTGTCAACAAATTCTTGGGAACTCGACAGATATGCATGGAAACCTGCTTTGTCAACAAACACAACCAACCCAAAAGTACTTCAATGTTACCTTGAAGGAATTTTGCCCAAAAATCTCCCCCTTTGGGTTTGTTGACAACCCTTCACGACTCTGCTCAGAATGATTTTCTGCACTTTGATACCTCACTGAGTCTTCTTCCAACCGCTACCACTATTCGCCTCTTGCGATTCTGATAGTGTTCAAGGATTCACTTAGCACGTACTCTAAGCCCACATGAGCAATGCTCGGCGTGAGAAACAAGAGTAGTATGAAAAGTTCATCAATGAATCACTTCATGTCAAACCCCAATTGTCGATTCCAACCTGACACCAATTCTTAAATTGATACTAATTGTTGAACCACACTGATTCCAAATGATGATAGCTGGACACCTTTTCACACCATTCCAACACCACTGTTCTTCTTTTATCACAATCCTCATCTGTCGTGATATCTATGCTTTGATCGATCACTTCTAGCATCGTCAGATTTAAAAAAAAAATCCCCCTTTATCATTGCTCCCCTTTCTAGCTGCTCCACCTATCAGATTCTCCCCGTATCAATTATGATTTATCAAATCTCTGCACTGTCTCCCCATTGAACAATCACTATTTTATCCTCCTTTAACAAACACTTTTCTCCCCCTTTGTCAACGAACCCAAAGGACACTCTTTTGTAGTCTGTAACATAGTAGAGAACACATATCAGCATATTAGGGAAAAACACATCATACCTCGGGGAGAGGGTGAGTAGGGTCCCACATCCAGACTATTTCAAGTGCAGGGAATCGACTGAACTCCCAGAGCCAGCCGATGCCTCTCAAAATCTTCCTTGGGTAAGGCCTTTGTCAGAATGTCTACAACTTGTATCTCTATAGGCACATACTCCAACTTCACGATCCCCTGCTCAACTTTCTCCTTGATAAAATGATACTTTATCTCAATGTGATTTGTCCTGGAGTGATGGATGGGATTTTTGATGAGATTTATAGCACATGAGTTATCGCACTGGATTCCGATCAGAGACATCACTTCAACTCCCATATCTTCAAGCTGCTTCTTCATCCACAATAATTGTGTGCACGCTTGAGTGGCCGCAATATACTCAACTTCTATGGTGCTCAATGAAATGCAATCTTACTTCTTGCTTAGCCAAGAAATACACAGTTCACCAAGATAGAATGCACCACCTAACGTTGATTTTCTATCATCTGCTGATCCGGCCCAGTCTACATCAGTATATCCCAATAACTCTGTCTGAGATTTGTCATTATATGTCAAACCAAAATCCACTGTGCCCTTGATATACCGAAGTATTCTTTTCACTACATGCATGTGGCTTTCCTTGGGATTACTCTTAAATATCTCTGTTTTCAGTGAGATTAACTGCCCTTCCACTGTCATCTTTTGATGATTTCATCCGGGTAGAAACCAGAGTCTTAATCTCCTTGGAATTTTCCATTACAAATAATTCCAATGCATCCTTGGCATATTTGGGTTGAGAAATGAATGTGTCATTCCTGCCTTGTGATCGGTGAAAATGTCTCATCACCATATATTCCCTCTATCTGGGAGTCTCCTTTGCACATCAATCGTGATTTGTTCCGAATCACTGTGTCATATTCATTCATCTTGTCTTAATAGACCCATTTAGTCCTAATGACATCTTTATCTGCTTGCCTAAAAACTATCTCCCACTTCTGATTCTTCTCAATCTGTTCTATATATTCGTTCATGGCCTGAACATAGTTTTCATCTTCAGCAGCATCAGCAAAGAATTTCAGCTCTACTTGATGTAGGAAAGATGTTTGCTGCAGTGACTTCATTATTCTTATTTGAACAGGAGCTGCCTGATCACCAATGATATTTTGTCTATCAATTTCAGCTCAGATCTTTGGGTCCTTGTAGTTACAAACTAGAGACTTTCATGTTCATCATCGGTGTCTTCTTTTAAATCAGCATAAGCCACTTCTGCTCTCCCTATGTTGCTTTCTTCCTCAACACTTTCATCAGGAAGTTGTTCACTGACTCATTTTTCAGTGGCTTCATTTCTTTCAGCTACTTTTCTCAGATTTTTGTTGAGACGCCTTTGATTTTATCTTACAGCTTCTTGGTATCCTGAAAACAGTTAGCTGATACCATATTGTTAGAGAAAATAGATAAGCATGATATGCATTGTTATTACTTCTTCTCCCTGTGTTTCGTTCTTCCCACAATAGGAAACACCTGAGCCGAGTCATCCATTTATTGCATTGATGGCTCTTGAATCTGATTTGGATTTAGAATGATCCCCCTATGTTATGCAACTCTTCCAGTTGTTAGGCCCAACAGTTTAGACCCATAACACGTCTTTTCCTCCTGCATCATTTATTCTCATCTTCCACTCATATTTGAGCCATTAACAAAATCTCTAAGCCTACTGAGTAGAAACTCGGTGTATGAAATAAGAGATAAAGTTAATAACATAATCACTTCCTATTGTGATCTATTTCTCCCTTTCTTCATCAAATCTATTACCTAATTTGAATCAATTGAAACTCTAGAGCATATCATTTCTCCACTTTTCATCCTTAGATTCCACTACCCCATGGATCGTATCTCCCTAAAACCTGAAACACATGAATCATCCGCTAACAACATTTATATACATAGGGAGAGGGGGTTGTTGTTTCTCAAATCCTCGAAACGAGGATAGTGGTTGATCCTGACGTGTCAACCCTTTGATTTTTTCTTAGAGGGCATCACACTCCTTTCTTGCTTCCTCCAGCTTCCTAGCCAACTTCAACTGTTCTGGCCATATGACTAGGCATTCATTGCCTACATTCTGAGCCTTTTTCTTATATGTAGATTTCGTAGGCTCAACCTTTCTCACCGCTTGGGGTATAAACCCGCTACTACACATTTCCTTCTTTGAGGTTCTAACAAAATTCCATTTTCCTTGGTTATTTCTTTGAGTAAGAACCTCTCTTTTTGGAATCTTCCCATTCTTCTTCTCCCATCTTAGGGGTCTCCCTCTTTCCTTCACTTCTCGCTGAGAAACACGACTTGTGAATTTTTCAATGCATTCTTTATTTATCTGCCTTTTATCAGATGTCTGAATCACTACACTCTTTTTCACTGGTGGTGAGTCCTCCATTAAACATTCATTCTTCTTTATCACATCTGGAGTAGATCTCCCCTTAATCTTCTAGGTTTGTTCACATTCTGTCCTTGAGAGCGGTTGTGAGTACGATAGAGGAGGTGACTGATACACTATTCATTCAGCTCCATGTGATTCTCCTGAGGCTTTAGGCATATTTTTCACCTTACCACTTTGTCTCCCAGTGTATAATTTCTCATTATGTACCACTAGAGTTGGTAATCTCTTTCTTGGGTCTTTTTACTTCCCCGCTTTCTTCTTGCTGCACTGTCTAGCCAAATTCCCTTGATCAGAACATATGAAACATTTTATATTGAAGGCATACCTCATTTCATCACTTCTCTGCTGAGATGTTGATGCAACTTGTTTTCTTCTTCCGGCATCGATCTCCTGAGCTTCCTGACACATACTCATGGTGTGTCCCATTCTCCCACAGTAATAGAATTTTATAAATGATTTCCTTTGAGAGACTCTACTCTCTGATTTCTCTGGATGCTTCTTCTTATTCTGGGATTCAAAAAAGTTTCTATTTTCACAGCCTGATATATATTCATGAGCCTCTAAACAGAAGCTTGATGTGTGGCCGTGAATCCCACAGAAATAGCACATGTCATCACTTATTTTTGTAATTGTCCTTTTAGGCCTATCTCCAGCACCTACAGGATCTTTTCCATTTCTAGAACTGTTCACAGATCTCTTTCTGTCATGCACAGGAGGGGATTCATCGAATCCAATACCGGCTTTTCCGAAACTTGCTGGTCTTTGAGCTGAGAAAATATTCTGTTGTTTCTCTTCAGAAATAGCATACATATTCTTCATTTTATCATCACTTGTCGAAGGATGATCAAATAGCAAGTGTAAGGCATCCTTCATTTTTGGCATTCCTTTAGCATTGGATTTCTCCACATCCTTCTTTACTGATTCTAGATCCTCTTCCAACATTTTAATCTTCATCTCCCTTGATTCAAGTTGGCCATCCATTTATTTCTTGAGAAGCTTCTCGCTACTCATCTCATATTCTAGTTCATGTGTGAGCTTTTCCACCATTGCACATTGCTTCACTACTTTTAATTTTTCCTCAGAAATAGATTTAGAGACAGATTCATTCTCTTATTGTAGGCTTCGATTCTTCTGAACTTCTTCAGACAACTGTGCTACTAGATCATCATTTCTAGAATTCAGATTTTGTACTTCATCTGACTTTTGATTCTCTTCAAAATCATCAGCCTTTTGTTTTCATTTCATTTTAGCCATCTTTTGTAGTTCATTGGCATGAGAATCATTCTTCTCTATTAGGTAAGTAACAATGTCAATAAGCCTTTGATTTAAGCCTCTTAGCTTGTTGACCTCAGTCTCCAATACTATGATCCGGATGTCTTTAGATTTGACTTCTTCAGCGTTTCCAACGTCAATTGGAATATCAGGTTCTTCGATGCCTTTGACTTGATCTCTCACTTTTCTATTCAAGCCATCAATCTCCCTTTTCTGTTCTTCAATCTTATACTTATACTCACAAACTGATTCTGAGTTCTCTAGTGCTGATAACTTGAGCTTCTCAATTTTATCCATCAACTCAGACTTCTCTTTTTCTTGCTACTCCATATAGACTATGGCATCATGAACCACTTTGTTAGCATTATTGGTTTTGGCTCTCCAAACATCTATCTCTTCAAGAGTATCCTCTAACTCATCTTTCATATCTATTCTTCCTTCAATCCTTTCTTCTTCATCATCACTTGTTTCAATATCACTTTGAAGTTCATGTACTTCACTCATTCCTACATCATGCTTGAGTGAATCAATCTTTTCCCTGTCACATTCATCCAAACCTTCCTTCAGAAAACTATTTGATTCTTTTAATTGAATCAATATTTTTCCATACACACTTCCACACTGAGGAATACCACCTGACTTCTGCATATTCTTGGATGTCTTTCCCTTTCCCATGGCTCACCGAGATAAGAGCAAACTGATTCTTTAAACACACAGATCGACTACACCAAGTTGGAGAAAACAAATCTTATAAAATCTGATAAAATCAACCTATCCCATTGATACCAATTGTTAAGACCAATAGGGGCCTATATACCCTGAGAGGGGGGGTGAATCAGGGTATGGATATTCTTTTTCAATGTTCATCCTGCCCCGCTGGATCTTGACCTCTTTGTTACAAGGGTCATTTAGTTTGCACTTGTGTGTATGTTATGATCACTTAGTTTCTCCTTTATCTGATGATGATGCTTTAAATGCAATGTAGGAAAATTAGCAGGCAGACGCAGAGATTTATACTTGGTTCACCGCAAAGGGCTACGTCCAAGGAGCATACACCGACAAGTTGCCGGTCGTACCGATTCCACTAGACTTCACTAGCTGTGGATTGCAATGTTTGGGCTAGATCACTTCTATGCCCAGGCTCACTGCCTATACAAGGTTTAGGGTTATCTCACTGCTTTCCCAAGGGTCACTCCCTATTTCTCTCTCTCTGGCTCACTGCTGGTGGAGAGGATCACCTTCTTCCTCTTCCTAAGCTCACTGCTCTTGGAAGGGGTTCACTCACAGTTTATAGACCTGTAGGTCTCTTCATTTCCATTAAGGAATGCATCTTTCTCTTTATATAGATGCTCTGTTGAAGTTCAACTTTCACCCGTAGATGAATACCCCATTGCCACTATCCACTGGGTAAACCACTTTGGAAACACCTTCGCAAAGCACTCAACTTCTCTAGGCTCCCAATTTCGCGAAGCACAAAAAAGCCTTCGCGAAGCTCATGCTTTTTCGTGAATCTCTCTCGCCAAACACCCTCACGAAGCACTCTCGCGATGCTCAAGTCGTCGCAAAGCAATGACCCTCGTGAATCTTAGTAAGCCAACGCGGAGCTCGCAGGTTTCGCGGAGCTACAATAGCCGCTGTGAAGCACCTCTTTCGCGAAGCATACTGGCTCCGCGAACCACCTTCGCAAATCGAGAGAAAAGTATTTTCTCTGAAAATTCTCTCTACTTCTCTCGAGGGGGTCGGCCTCAATTTATAGGCGATTCCACCGACCCTCGTCCCTTCCTCGCGAAGTCAACTCCACGTCATCTCAAATCGCGAAGCTCCAAAGATTCCGCCGGAATTCTGTCCAAATCGTGAAGCACCATGGCAATTTTCCGTACGCGAAGCTTGACGTAGTCGCAAAGAATCACTTTCAACATACCTTAATGACTTCGCCGCGAAGCTCCCTCGTGATGCCCAACATTCCTTCGTGCCTTCTCCGCGAAGCTCCCTTGCAAATCCCCTCACCGCCGCGATGCACTTCAGCCTCTACCGTTCGTGAAGCTTGACGTAATCGCGAAGCATCGCCGCCTCCATTCTTCTGGTCTTCGCGATTTCCAAACCATGCATCCTATCATCGTGAAATTCATGCCTTGTCAACAAGGATTGTCAACAAATTCTTGGGAACTCGACAAATATCCATGGAAACCTTCTTTGTCAACAAACACAACCAACCCAAAAGTACTTCAATGTTACCTTGAGGGATTTTTTCCCAACAAGTGATGATTTTAAATTTGGTAGAAAAATATGGAATAAGGAAGTCGACATCAATCATTAATAGATGATCAAACTTGGATAAATCAGTGTACAAATTCAATTGGTTCTAGTTTAAATCTTGTATATATTGAGGGTGTTGAAGCATTCTTATCATTTGCATCATCAAAACAAGAATATGTTTCAGAAGGCACAATTAAGTGTCCTTGTAAAAAATGTCATTTGAGAACGTTTGACACATTTAACAAGGTTGGGGGACATCTCTTGTGGTTTGGTTTTCAAAAATATTACATTTTTTGGTATCAACACGGTGACTGCATTCCAGAAAAGATACTAATAACTTGATTCCAGATCCATCACGGTTCCAAAATTTAGTACATGATGTTGCAGGTCCATCTCTTCAACAAACTGAAACTCATGATGATATCGATTTAACTCTGGAGTTGGCACCATCCGAATTTTATGAGTTGTTACGGTCTATTGAGGATGCATTATATCCTGGTTTCAAGATAAGAAAATTAGAATCAGTTGTAAACATTATGGCTATTAAATCAGATAATGAAATGTCAAACAACTTTTTTGATCAGATATTTTCTTTGGTTAAAGCACTGTTACCTGAAATAAATGTGTTTCCTGCAAATTACTATGAGAGAAAGAGGTTGGTTCATAACATGGGCCTTAGTTATTGGATGATTCATGGATGGAAAATGATTGCATCTTATATTCTGGTGAAAATGAGTCGTTGGATAGTTTTCCAACATGTGGACAATCGAGGTATAAAAAAGCTCAACCAGGGAAGTCTGGATAGATTCCTGTAAAATAGTTGTTATATTTGCCCCTTACAGACAGGATCCAACGTTTATTTATGTCTCATAACACTGCGTCAATGATGTCATGACACAAAACCAATATTTCAATCGATAAAAGATTGAATCATTCATATGATGGTGATTTATGGAAACCTTTCGATCGTATGCATTCGTATTTTGCTATAGAATCCCAAAACGTGCGATTTGGTATTTCTACTGATGGTTTAAGTTCGTTTGGTTCTTATGGTTGTCGGTATTCATGTGGGCCTATCTTTATAACTCCGTAAAATCTACCTCCACAGATGTTGATGAAGGAGCCTTATATCTTTTTGACTTTATTAATCCAAGGACATCCTAAAAAGTATATTGATGTATATTTGAAACCATTGATTGTTGAGTTAAATGCATTATTGAGTAATGGTGTTAGTACATATAATGTTGCTTTGAAACAAAATTTCACATTAAATGCTGCATTGATGTGGACAATTAGTGACTTTCTGGCATATGGCATGTTATCTAGCTGGAGTGCACATGGTCCAAAATCATGTCTTTACCCGATGAATGACAACAATGCTTTTATGCGTGTCAATGTAAAGAAACACTACTATTTTGACTGTCATCACAAATTTCTTCTAATTGATCATCCTTCTTGAAGGAAAAAATCTCATTTCAGAAAAGGCATAATTAAAAGGGATGAACCTCCAAAAATGATTTCAGGTACAGAGTTAAAATCAATTTTATTTTCATTACCTCCAATCACATTTGGACAAAAATAAACCAACAGAAAATTGATGGTTTTGGGAAAGAATATAATTGGATAAAATGAAGCATTTTTTGGGATATCCCATATTGGTCTAATTTTTTGGTCTGCCACTTATAAGATTTCATGCATATTGAGATTAAATATTTTGATAATTTATTTCCTACAGTTTTGGATACACCAGTTAAGACCAAGGATAGTATAAAAGCACGATTAGATATTTCCCATTTTTGTGGGTGACCGAAACATGAACTATTTGAAAATGTCATATCAAAGAGGTTAATTAAACTAAAATAATCTTTTACACTGTCGAAAGAGAGTCACTTATTATTTGGATAGTGGATTTCAGATTTGGGACTTCTAGATGGATATGCTTTCAATTTGGGTAGATATGTTAAGAATGGTCATATTACCAAAATAAATAGTCATGACTGTCATGTTATAATGAAAATACTTATGCCGATTGGATTCAGAGGATTTTTGAATTCTATGATTTGGGATTCGATAACAAAAATATCATATTTTCTTCGAGACATTTGGGTAGCGACAACAGACTACGATGTGCTAAAAAATTGAAAGAAGATATTGTTTTAATTATATGTAAACTGTAAAAAATCATTCCGCCACCTTCATTGACTCAATTGAAAATCTAATATTTTTGTTTCCACAAGAAGCTAAATCTGGAGGTACATTATAGTTTCGATGGATGTACCCATTCGAGAGATGCATGCAAAAATTGAAGAAAAAAGTACATAACAAAGCATCCGTTGAATGCTCAATTGTTGAATCTTATTTTCAAGAGGAAATTTCTTTTTTCTTCTCTCACTATTTTGAATATGAATATCTTTCAAAACAAAACCTCATGGGATGGAACAAGGGAAATTTTAGTGATGAAATGGAAAAGCAATTATCATTTTTTAATCAACCAAATTTTGGATTCTGTGGAGTTCAAGAACGATGGATTTCAGACGATGAACATCATAGAGTACATACATATTTTCTACTCGATTGTGAAGAAATGAAAACATTTTTACAATGAGTGCTTCTATCACATATTTTTTTATTTCTGTTACAGTATTTAAACTTATTTTATTTGTAGGTTATGTGATAATCATATCAAGAAACAACTTCCACAAATTACATCAGCTGCTCTTGAAGAACACAGACAAAATTTTTTTCTCAATGGTTCAAAAAATGGTAATATAAATTATTTATGGATTAATATAAATACAGTTTAATATTTATTATATTGATATTTTTTTTAAAAATATTCAGGTGTCTCACCATGCTGATAAAATTGATAAGTGACTGTGTATATTGAGTAACCCACCATCCATAAGGGTCAAATATTATAATGAATATGTGGTGAATGATTTTCGATTTCATACATGTGCATATGGGAATCAACAATATGAACAATGGAGTTTGTTTGAGAGGATCATATCATAGAGAAACTGAAGTTGAATTTTATGGAATTCTTGATGAAATTATTGAGCTATGTTATCTTGGACAGAGTTACATAAAGATTTTTAAATGTCAGTTGTTGGATACTGAGTGGGCTTGCATGTTCACCCGATGCATGGAATCGTCGATAATAAATATAAAAGTCTTCTTGCAGTAAATGAACCATTAATACTGTCTCAAAAAGAACATGAAATTTATTATGCAAAGTACTATGCTACTTCAAGAGACAAGAGTTATTGGTGGAGCATAATGAAAATGAAATCTCGGGAAAGTCAATTTACTCAAACTGAATGTGGTTCTGCTGAAGTTGAAGGAATTGAAATTTTTCAAGATACTACTCAAAATCCTTCTTTTTCACAGAGAAACATGAATATCTATGATGACACCCCACAATTAATAGTCGATGGGGATGAAGATGTTAATGATGTTACAAATGAATTTGAAATGACCACGGATGGTGAAAGTGAAAATCATATAGATATTGATGATGCCAAGGAGGAATATAAAGACATCAACATCGTCCGATATGACGATGATGATGAAGGTGAAAATTGAAACAGTTAAATGCGGGTTATGATCATAACTAATATATATCTATATATGATAGTTATTTTCAACTATTTACCTACAATAATCATTTTGTGTTTCAGATGGATCTTGATCTATTTCGAGAGTTGCAAGAGGCTGATCTACCTTTGGATGAGGGGGATGTGGTACCATTTGACCTTCAGCCTACTAGTGGTCCAGGAGGTACGCGGAGGGGGTGCGGTCTTTCGTGACTGATGATTACTGACCCTATCCCCGAGCGACGTCCATGTCTTTGCTTCGATCCACACACACAGAGGTATGATAACCGGTATATTTTAGTTATCTTTTTCATTAATTTATTTATATATATACTAATTGTTTGATTATTTATTCTTTCTTTCACAGATTTGTGCATGTAGCTATTGGATAGGGGCGCTATCTTGCACAATTATTTTTCTCAGCCATGGATCACATGGGAACAAATTCCCATTGATGTTTATCTCGCCATGTACAATCATTGGATGGTACGTAAATAAATAATATTTATTTTGAAATTTATTTTATTAATAACTTGATATTATAAATTATTTGTATGGTTTATGGAATCCCATTGAGAATAGCATGTGTGATGCTATCCATGAAGAATGGGAGGTGGCTATGCGTGATCGTTTGCGTTAGTTTTTGCACAATTTGATAAAGGCGGCCATTAAGAATGCAGGAGCGAGAGTATTTGATGATTCGTGTAGATCCCACTGACCAGAGTACATCTCATCTCATGTTTGGGATGGATTATGTGCACACTGGTTGGGTGGTGGATTTTAGAGGACGTATTGATTGGGTCGACAGAACCGTGGGAGACAGGAGGTGATGCATCGAGTTGGTAGCCATACATTGAGTACGCATAGAGAGCATCTGGTAACTATATTTTTTTTGAAAAATTATATTATATTAAATATAAATATTTTATTTTATATTCATGTAAGCAGTTTAGCAACCTGATAATACGGTGTTCGACGTTTATCAGAGGATGTATAATGATCCATCCACTAGAGCGATTAGAGGTGATCTACAGTGTTAGATTATGGTTAGTATTATTTTTTTCAGTTTTAAAATTAACTGCATATAATATTTTCACAATTTTAATTTTAAATTGGAATTTAAGTAGTCATATGAGGCTACAACCTCTCAGACCCAGGCTGAGGGTCAGGACGAGGCGACTGATCAGTCCAGTGCACACCATTTCAATCAGGCGACATGGATACATGCAACTCAGTATGGATTTGAGAACGGCTGAGTAGTTGGTATCAACTCTCATGTTACTCCTGGTACTTATTATGGTACTTCTATGATATCAGCGTCCAGCTTGAGAGGAGCTCGTGTAGAGGCATCATCTTCTGCCTCACAGTATCAGGAGCTGTTACGAGCCCAAAATGACATTATAGAGAGTTTTCAGAAGCAATAAGAAGAGATGTGTCAGCATCATCAACAACAGAAGCAGCAACATGAGGAGGAGATGTGCCAATGACAGTAGGAGCATCAGCAGCATATGGAGTACATGCGCCATCTGACTTGTTGTTTGGGGATGGAGTTTCCTCCACCATCTCCTTCAGCTCCTCCACCTCCTTCAGAAGATGACCCCTAGTGATTTTTTTATGTTAAAAACATTTGAATTTAACATTTTTTGTAATATAAACTATTTACAGTTTCTGTATTTTATATTAGTGCGAATATTAGATAATTTAATTTGTAATATTTTATGATTTTTTTGGGAATATTGAGAATTTTAAGAATTTTATGAATTTTTATTTATTTATTATTTTAATAATATTAATATAATTATTTCATTAATCATAATTTTATTAAAAATATTTTTTCAGTATTATAATTTTTAATGTTTTTCTATTTTACAAATAATAATAATAATAAGATTTTATGATTTTTTAAATAATATTTTTTGAATATTGGGAATTTTAATATATTTAAATTTTAATAATTTTAATAATATTAAAATTAATTGTTTAGTAATCACAATTTTATGAAATTTATTTTTACCAAAATTTATTTATTATTTGTGATGGGATCTGTTGCGATGGGTTCCCATCACAAATAGTCAAAATATTTTTTTAAAAAAGTATTTGCGATGGGATTAGGGGCCTATGGCAAAAGCATTTTGGGATGGGCCCATCACAAAATAGTTTATATATATATAAAGTATATAATCAGAGATATTTGCGACGGGCCCATCGAAAATAATATTTTTTGCGATGCCATTTTCTACGATGGGATATTTTCGAGGGGACCCCATCACAAATACTTATTTGCAACGGGATCCCGTCACAAATATCCCGTCACAAATATCTATAATTCTAGTAGTGGGTGTAGGTAATTCTTAAAAATCATTATACTAACCATGTAGTTTATTATCATGGTTCTTAACTCAATTAAACCATTTCTCTATAGATTTTTAACTAATAAGGCTAGGTTCATTATGTTATTCTTCTTGTGATAGTCTCCTTATTTCTTATTTGTGAACTCTGACCAATTATCAGTTTAGATCATTTCAATATTAATTACATATATCCTTTCATCCTCCCTCTAGTATTGTGTTATGTAACTAATGACCTATTACTTTTGGGTAATGAACAATATCTATGTATTTATTCAATAATCATCAAAGAAAATAACACAATATATCATCACATTAATAGGTCGTGGTGATATAAGTCAACACACATCATTATACAGTAATTATAGTACTCATTTAAATAGTCATTTGTTATCATTGAAAGGCATTTGAAAAAAATTTATTTACTAAAAGGTATTTTATTTTTGTGTATGATCATTTGATAGGCTCATGAGATCTTAAGATCCATAACTTTTCATGATATCTTCCATGTATGGTTGGCTCAAATGAAAATGACATTAATACCAAAATATTGTTTCTTTTTCCCTTTGTTAGAAAGAAAATTCATTTTTCTGTACAAAAATCTATATCTTCCCCTTCATGTGATTCCCATGAATTTATAGTATTCTATATTTTAACATGATGATACAAAACATATTTTTAATTATTTTTTCATACACTGAGTAATTTTGTTCACTAAAACTATTCATGTTGTGAGGGAGACATTAAACAACCATGAATTATGTACATCTCATATATTTGCCTATAAATTTTTCAATCATATATATAATAATCCATAGGCCTCATAATTATTGAATTTAAAAGGACTTTAATTTTTATTCTAGATGTCATTGACCATATGATTATTTCCAAACATATGGTATGTATATCATCTATGAGTGATCCAATCTCTGTATGATCTGATTCGTTGAGTTAAGTGTCTACAAATAATTCCTAACTAGAACATTCATTTTCGATTAATTTAACTTGGTTTTTAACAAATACTAATTGATATTATTTATCATATTTATTTAAATATGGAATAAATATATCCTATAAAATTGAAATAAAATCATTCTATGCTCGCTTGATGATTCCTTGAGAAACTGTGTGTAGCCGAATCAGATCTAGTTTAGCATGTTGTTGACGACGAATATTTGTCCATAAGATCAAAACACTCAAACTATAAATAGTTACTATCATAGGAATATATTTAATAATAATCTCTATCTAGTCTAATTTATTTCTCTGTGGCCCTTCATTACCTCATGGTAATGAAAAAACCATTTTTTGAAAATCCAATTTCTTCAAAAATGACACCTAATGCGGGGTAAATTTCTATGTATTTTTTAGTCAAACTTATTATCACATGGGTTCTCATTTTTTGATCTATAAAAAATTATACATTATAATGGGTTCTTGGGAAATATCATTACCAATCAATAATTTATTTATGTGATTATGTCAAATTCCATCATTTTCATTCATGTACAAATTTTTTTTATTCAGATCGATCATTTTATTATTTATTTGATTTCTTATTCCACATTTACACTTTATATCATCTATGAGATATGATTTCTGGATTTTATGATAGGAGTCAAAACTATTTCTTGATATTTAACATTATTACATACCATGAATGCTTCCTCCTCATGTTCATTGATATGATTCACCTAATCATTCATATGTTTTGTAAAACCATCCATAACGTAGGTATTCTCCTCAAAAATGATCATACACTAAATGACCTTCTCTATTTTTTGTACTGTTATATATTTGAGAATTTTTACATCTACCTTAAATATATAATTATATTAATTTTATAGATACATATAGATATTTGGGTCAAGAAATACTATGTTGTCTATGTAAATATTGGATCTCTAAGCATATATCTACTTGAATAACCACTAAATAACCCTATATTTTAGATCATCCGATTATTTATCCACCATAATTTTCTCTCCCTTCCCTTGTCTTTTAATTTCCCATAAATACCACCATTAAATTTTCATTCTATTCTATGTAGAAATCAATTTCTCAAGTTTATCTATCTCATAAAAAATCATTTTCTTATTAAATTAGGTTCTTCTTCTTGAACTAATTTTTCATAGGTCCTTTCCTATCATCCAAACATTCTAAATACCTCTTCATATAAATTTCATCATCCTCATCTTCTTCCTGCAATATTTATGTGCACATTGTTTCATGGTTTCATTCATATACAAATCAAAAAACTCACTAATGGATGGTGTCATTAAACATTCCATTAACCATTATAGATTTGATTACATGAATAATATGACATAAAATATCATATTTTTTGGTCCATCTCTTATGGTAACATTCTTTATTTGCTAGAATGCAACATCCCTAGATTCCCCTTTTTTCCTAGGCTCATTATCATCATATTTTATCTCGTACACAATAAGATTACTATGAAAATATATATTTATTTATATCATTTAGATTATTATCTTATAGAATAGTGTCTTCTAGTTCTATTTAGGGTGGAAATATTCTTAGACTGTATTTTACGATAATCATATCATTGGGGATTTCTCTAATATCATGAATGTATTCCACATTCATGTTCACCTAAATAAAGAACACATCTACAGATTCATTAGGGGCCATCATAATGTTCACATATTTTTTACAAAAAACATCAATATATATATCTAGATAAATTTAATATCCCACATATGTCTTTAAAAACATCTCCCACAAGGCATACAAGGATTTACCTTACATTACATTATGGTAGATTATGTAAGAAATAGATTTCACTAATGTAAAAATTATTATGAAACATTGATCCAGTTCTATTCCTCCACCATTCAATCATTTTTTTTCCTAATGAATGATATAACATACATATAAATATATACACATCGATGCCAAACGATAGAAATTAGTGATGTATTTCATTTTCGACAGTAAAAAATTGTTTTTCCTGATAATCATAATCCCTTTGTGATTGATGGTTTTCATTACTTCAGATAAGATAGAGTCGATCAAATTAACATCTTTTATACCAATTTTTATCCAACCGAGGTCCAATAAATTGAGAGGGGTGTATTTGGGGATGAAAGCTTAGAATTTGTCCCTATTTTAATATTGTTTCATTGTTAAAAAAATTTATTTTCCATTCATATATAAATGTTTGAATTATAATAAAAGCACAAAAAATATACAAAAATTTTACTTTGTTCTCTAATTAATAGGTCAGTCCAAGAATCATACAATGAAAATGTTCCAATTTATCAAATACACAATAGATAATTATTGTTACTATGTTATGGGTGGACTCATTATCCATCCCAATTTTCTACCAGTAATGCTTTTAATGCACACTGTCCTGGAAACAAAGTGTGTTTACTACTCCAATAAAATATTGATCCCCTAAATTCATAAATTATTATTTTTACGCAATTTTTTTGTGTTCATGAAGACCTAATTTTATATAATTCAAGAATACTAATTTACAACTATATTTCAGGGAAATTCTTTCTAGATTTCAAAATTTTAAATGACCTCAACGTTTTTTAAAACATTCTTAAAACATCCCAACATTTACAAAACATTTCACTATATCATGAAACCCATAAATTTCACACAACTTCATTGAATTTCATGATTTCCACATGGTCACAAATGCACTAGTCATTTTCACCTTAAAAAATATATTTGTGTAACTACTTTATATAATGAGTACAATAAAAAATCTATTATGTGACATCAAATATGTAATATTATCTAAGGGAATGAAAAAAAAATATGTCAGTTAGAGGACTATTTAAAGGCATTTATAACCATTTCATAATGTTACCACCATCCATTATTCTTTTTTTAGCATTTCATATACTATAAAATTTAAAATTATGAGTTTCTATTAGAGAAAAACATATTTCCATTTTAAAACTCCAATTTTTATTAATTATGTTCAAGGAACCTAGTCTATTTCATGAAACTGTGACATTCTTGAAACATTATATATTTCAACAACCACATTATATTTTAATTTTTAATGAGGCCTTCATAGATATTTATATTCATGAAGCATAATGAGAACAATATTTATATTTAAACAACTTTTAACATTCATTGAAAAAGTTTCCTTCAATAAAAATCAATATATCCTATCTTCTACATTATTAATGACAAAAATTTATCCAAAACTAGGAAATGTAACCAACTTATATATGTGTTTTTGGAGAACACCATCCATATATTCTATACCCCGATACTCCATTTTCTTTTATATACTGAATCCATCTGTTATTACAGATACATTAAAAATGTGCATGGATCCACCACCTTATACCTTTTTTGAAATAAATTTTCAATTAACTCAACTAACAAAAAAACATTGAAATTTAACCTTGATGGGGGTTTCCCAAAAAAAACCCTATATGATGTCAAAAAAGTGAAAGTACTTAACATTGTAGTTGTATTTTTGGTTCTAGAAAGGGAAAACATAGAATCATACTATTTTTTGATACATAAATTTATATTGTATAAAACAAAATGATAATCAATAAGATTTGTAACTACTATGAGATTGTTGAGGATTATTCATATAGTCAGAGTTGATTTGGTGGATATTATTAATCATTAAAAATCATATGTATTATATTTCTAATGGACTGATTGTGATTCCAATATCCATATATAGATGTAAGAAAATTAGTAGAACCATTTCATCCATATTTTAATTTTATTTTGTTCTTGTTTGAGCATGTGTGTTTTCATCATGTGCTTCTTCCAATGTTCATTTACCAAATAGAGGATTATGATATAATTTTAACCGGATGCTGAAAAATGAATCAATGTTGTATATTTGGTTATTATTCTTCTAATTTTTTTTCATTGAAGTCATGGGGGATTTATTGATTAAAGGGAGGAACTTCAAATGGTTAATGATCTAATTTAATGGATTTTCATAAGGGATAAAATTTATTTATTACTTTGTATTTCCTTATACCGTATTATATATTTTGTAACATTGTGGGGGAACATTTTAGCTAATGATGGTTATTAGGATTCCAGATGTATGAGTTTCATTAGATGAATTTTATTTTTATTTTTTGAAAAGAAACACCACACATTATTTAATTTTCCAAAAATGAGGATCAAATAAAGTTGGAATCAGATTAGTATTTTTAGAATATATTTTTATAATAAATAAAATGGATCAATGTTAATGTGTTGGATGTTCGTATTTAAATGTTTTGGACAAACAATGTATGGACAATAAAAACCATGAGATACTTTTCTATTATGAAATTTTATAACATCATGATATTAATAAAAATTTAGAACTACTATTTTGATGAAAGGGCATTAATTTGTCAGATAGAAAATTTTCACATTATAATGGTTTTTTAATTTACTAGATAGAAAAAAACTATACAATTTTTTTGAATAGAAATTATATTTATGACGTTTGAGAATTTTTTAAGGACTTTGCTATTAGAAAGATGAATTAATAAAAATTTTGTGATTCATAATTATGATGTAAATCAGATAATGGAATGATACTAATTTTTATAGTGAGAGTTTCTATTGTATTTAATCGGATGAAATTTTATTATAAAATTCATCCGAAAACAGTTTTTTGTACAAATGTCCGTCATGTGGATATGTTAAAATCTATGAAGAAATACACTTTATATTAAAAATAAGGGCACCTAAAGTTATTTCATCATAAAATTCACCAACAAGAATAATTTCATCCCATATAAAATGTATTATATAAATGTTTTCTTATAGATGAAGTAAGTTTAAGGATCATTCTTGTAATATATTTCTATAATGTTCATCTAATGTTTTGATGGATCGTTAGATGGACTCAAAACGGATGGGGAAATTTGTTGATGTGTTTCGAAAAAAATTTATATATGAGGATTTGTGAATTGATGTTGTTTATAAATATTTTCATAAATATAGAAATCAAAATCTCTTGATATTTACATTCATAGTTTCAGATTTCATGGATGAATGGTCTATAATACACACAATGTTTTAAGAAAGGTTATGAATTTTTCAATTTTTAAAACAATATAGAGTGGGATATTTTAATTTCAGGTTTTCATTAATATGGAATGTATCATTCAACCATAGTTTTATCATAATAAAATCTTATAAATTGGATACAGGTAAAAATTATGAGTGTAATATTTATTCATTAAATAAATTTCAAATTCTATAGAATTATTTTCATATAGATAAATCAATGAAATTATATTATCTAGTATTCTAAGAAGGATGTTTCCAAAAAAATAATATTTTTGTTAAAGTTAATATTTTTTTGTAGTAAAGTGATATGTTGTGGTTATTTTTCAATGGAATGACATCTATATCCAGTGAATTATGATGAACTAATGATATGGATGTTTCTGATTTTTCAAATAAAACAAGAAGAACATTACAAACTAACATCATTGATGACTTTTTTGGATGACCTTTTTGATAGACATCAAATAGACTGAAGAATTTATTACCATCTACTATGTAAGACTGTTGTGAATAATTTCATTAAATAAGTAAAAATTTATTGTTTTTACAACCTACACATTGAAAAAAATAACATATAATTGATGATTTAAAATGTTGTTATGAAAATCAATGTTACATATTATTTCTATTAAGTGAATCCACTATATATTTGATAAATATGAGACTAAAGTGTAGGGATAATATATCCTTACTGTTACCACATAAAAAGTGATATTATTTAGTTGCTTTTTTGGTACTATATTACTTCCATCCAATACCATGGTCTATATATTTTTTTACTAATGAACCATATAAATACTTTTGTTCATATAGTTGTGTATTGATCTTCTTTTCCCACAATTTTATAACATTATTAGGAGGTGATGGTTTTTTTACAATAAATGATGTTCTTTAGAAAAAAAATCATCATATATTCACCCTTCCACCTCTAAGTGATCACATTGATTCATTCAATTGTTATCAAAGGGATACATCCCTTTGTTGACTTCATGATGATGTTGGTTGAAAATGGATATTTATATAGATGTTTATAATTCTATAAATAATATCTTGATTATTGGGTTTGATTAGAATAAATAACTTATATTGATAGATATAATTTCTCAATATCTTATATATCATAGTTATAATGTTCTTGAAGCTGCAATAGATGATTTTCCACTTTATGTTTAGAGTGTCCCTTTAACAACGAAATATTATAATATTTTGGAGAATGATCGGTGTCTAGAAATAATATTCTATCATTGTAATTTGAATGTTATGTTGTTATATTTAAAATATTTTGAACTAGTAAAGTCATTTTGGAAAATATAATGAACCTCTATGAATGAAATACAATATATAGAATAAAAAATTACAAATGTTAAGGCTGAAGTATAATTACATTAAAATGGGTGATTATGAATCTATAGTTGATTTATTCCCAAGTATAAAATGAATTATTTTTAATAATATATGTATTGGTTAGAATATCGAATATTAAAATATTTTTGAAATTATCCTAGATATTCTTTATAGCATATAGGATGAAAAAAGTATCATCATTTGATGATATTGATGCTGAAACACAATATCTGGATGATCCATAATGTATTGTCATCACATATGAAAGGATAATAGAAAAGGATATGACTAACAATGAAATTCATGATTGAGAAAATTCATTCAATGTTGATAAGAAAGGAAAATATAATAACATTCTCAAAGAAGAAAAAAATAGCATCTTTGAAACCAAAGGATAAGTTATATTTTTTTTGATAAATTTATTCCATTGTTATATAAAATTGTGAACAGTGGTACAAGACTATAAAAATGGAAGTTGATTCTAATAATTATGTCTAAAATTGTATTGGGAATATTACTACAAATTTAAACTGAATAAATATAGATAACTAATTTGATAATGATGAAGTAAGGCAATTAAATTTCATTAAAAAGAATGTATAAAGAGACAAATACTTATTCAAGAGAAAAGATATAATATAATTAAAATCCAAAAATGAGATTCAATTTCCCGAGATGTGGTGAAGATACTAATTGTAAAGAAGATGATTAAAAATTCAGTGATTATGTAACACCCTAGAATGATAAAGGGTTAAATGACTATATAATATGGATCATGTCAAGAAGGTGTGACACTTTTTTCAGGAGCCTACATGGTTAAAACTCTTCAATTTAGAATTATTGTACTAGTGTAGTGATCGGGATGGGCAACATTCTGGGTTGTTTCTCAGGGGGTGTTCAAGTGAGAACAATACACACAAGAGAGAACATGTATTTTATTGTATGTACAATCATTAGTCTGATGACCCGTTCAGATATGTGGGTGGGCCCTAAGTAGGGGACTACATGTTTTTATGGAAATTGTTGGTAGATGGTGGGCCAGGACCTGATGACCATGTTATGGTGGGGTGCTTCTGTTGTTAGTAGGGACCAGTTGTTACATTTGGTATCAGGGAAGGAACCCGACCTTAAGTGTGGTGCCCTGATAGGGTTGAGATGTAGGGTCTCTAATGAGGATGTTGTGCTCTGGGGGGGGGTGTAACACCCCAGAATGATATAGGGTTAAATTATACAATGATATTATTCATGTAAATAGACATTTCAATTATTTTTGAGATCCTACCAAATTATAAATCCATCCATATACATGATTTTCTTGGAGTAGTGATTAGGATGGGAGAGCTTATGGGAATTTTCTCAGGGTGTGTACATGTGATGAAAACACACAGTAGAATGATCTTTTTTTAGCCTATGTATATAATAATTATTTTGATGACCCGTCTAGGCATGTGGGTGGGCCTGAGGGAGAGGACCAAATGTTAGTAGGAAAACTGGTGGTACCCAGTGAGCCATGACCCAAAAACCATGTTAATGAGGTGTGGTTGTGCTGTCGGTGGGCCCCAACTATTATAGATGATGCTGTTGAAATTAATTTTATTGAAAAAGTGATAGATTAAATATTAACTTGTGATGAAAGAAGTTGTTTTGAAAAAGATGAGATTCAGATGGAATGTTCAATAATAATCATGTTGAAATAATTTCATCAAAGGATAAAATGAAATGAAATAGGTATTAAGAATAAAAAATGAAAAATAATATAAAAAAATAAAGAATATATTTTTAAGGAAAATAAATGTTTTTGAAAGATAATGATTATCTGAAAATTTTCAGTTGATAATGTTAATAAAATCAATATTCAGCATGAAGTGAGGGTAAACGTATAATTGGATGAATTATATAATTCTCATAAAATTATTTTTGAAATTTATTTGGGAGTTAAAAACATCCAAAAAACATTTTTTGAATATGGTGAATTTTTGATATAAATTTATCCTCAAAAAATATCAAAAGAAATTAACCTCATATCCTGACAAACAGAAGAATGTTGAGAAGACCTTGTTTGTAGTCAAAATAAAAAATGTTGAAAATATGATTTTTTTAAACATAAATATCCAAAATAAAATGAAAAACTACAAGTGATTATTTTTAGTATGAGAAATGGTTTAAGATTATGAAAAAAATAACATGATGTTACCAAAACATTTGTGTCTATGGGTATAAAAAAATTTGAAGAAATATAGAAAATAAAATCATGGATACATGCATGATACAAAGGTAAATACGATTTCCATGTTTAAAAGTAGAATTCATGAGGATTTGGGAACAAATCATATATATGTTGGTTTAACAAACTATAATATAGTGAACCAAGAAGAAACTAGAGGAAAATATTGAGGGGGAGTCATCCCACTGAAAATAAATAGTCTAAGAGCATTATTGTGAATATTTAAATTAGACTCCTACACTTGGAAACTATTTTTGTGAGATTTTAACAGTAATAGAATATTGATAAATGGATTCTTATTATGTTTATAGAACAACAATTTTTCTATATAAAATCACAAAATACAGATGGAAATAAATAAGAAGGCAATGAGAAAAACTTTATTTGTTCAAACTTCTGTCCAAGCTATAAAAGGAGAAATACACTAGATTTTGGATATTGGGTGTTCTTAACACATTATAGGAGAGTTAAATATTTTAAATACTGTAAATTATTTAAAAGAATGTATAGTGGCATTTAGAAATATTGAGTGACTTTGAATCAAATGTGTTGGATTTTCCATCACTCGGAATGAAATGATAAAATCGAAAAGAATGTTGTTTGTTGATGCATGGAAACAGAATAAGTTAAATGTTTCAAAAAAATATTATGATGGTAATGATGTTATTTTTAGAAATACGGTTTTCTCAAAACAATATAGTATTTTAATTCTTTTACCAAAGACCAATGAATACACAGGATTTATTTGATGTGGGTTGTTCAGAAAGTTCATGCTATCTTAGCATGATAGAAAAAAAATAATATATAGAAAAAATGATATAGTATATGTATATAAGGAATGTATGAATGTCAAAAATATAGTGATAATATTAATGAAATCCGAGACCTAAAATATGAATATATAGTTGTTTCTATTTTTTCAGAAATGGATGATTAAAAAAAATTACAATAGAAATATGTGATTAGATCAACATAACCCCTGAAGCTGATATATTAATATAATTTTGGGATGATAAGTAAAAAATTAACACATTTAGATAAGTACTTAATTTGTTTTTTGCTGATTAATTAAGTCAAATTACATTAATTATATTTCTAAAACATAAATGAGAGGATATCAACATTTTCAAAAAACATATGAGAAACATATAGAAAAAAAGTTGATAATATATAAAAAAGTTATGAATTGATAATAATTGAGAATATAAAATGGACAAGTTTATATATTTTCAATAAAAACATAGAATTTTTCCATAATTTACCCACCATACCAACCACAAAAAATAGTGTTTTTGAAGGAAAAAATAGATGTTTAGTGGAAGATGGGTGAATAGTATTGATCTTGCATGGTACATGTAATTTTTTTGGAGGTTGGATGTTAGTGTAGTAGATTATATTCAGAATCTATGTATATAAAGAACAAAATCTAATATGAATATTTATTAAATTTTCTATAATAAAACTCAATTATTTAAACACCTAAGGGTATTCGGTAGTCCATGCATAATAAAAGTCATAGGTGGAAATCTAGGGATGTTTTGAACATAGAGTTTTGGATGGAATCTTTCTTGTCATTTCATATAATAGTAGAGGGTAAATATGTTTTAATAAATAATTGAGAAATATATTTGATCCATAATATGTAAAATTTTATAAAAAATATTTTATGAATGTTTCAAAAATATAGTGACATGTTAAAAATAAGAAAGATGTAGATATTGTAATTGAGAAAAGTGAAATATTTCATCAAAACATAGAATATGACTCAACTATTTTTAGTGATGAGGAAAAAATTTCACATATTATTGTAGGTTAAGTAATAATATAGAAGTTCAACACATCATTGGTGATCAATGACAACAGGAGGAAGCCAAAATAATGTGAATCTTGGTTTCACACACTTCCATATATTTTAATGTTGAGCCAAAAGATGATAATAAATAAACTTACCTTCATGATTTTATTGATTCTAAAAATGAATAGATAGATAAGACTGATAAGAATGATACATGAGAACATATACCCAAACCAAATAATAATAATTTATAGGTATAAATTGGTTTTTTAAACAAGTCGAATGATTATAGTGAAGTGATAGAGACACAAGGATTGACAAGTTTATAAAGGCTACTCATAGATCGATGGTGTTGATTTTGATGTCACATTTACTCAAATGGAATGACAAAAAAATATTATAAAATTTAATGCTATCATTGAACAAAAAATATATGATTTTTTTAGATGAATATATATATTTATTTTCTCATAACATAGAAATTTATTGAGAATTATATATTGAACAACAATGTGGCTTCATTATTCGGAAATATAAATGTCTTTTGGGTAAATTGTGAAGTATTTTTACATGTTAAAGTACGATATGAGATCTTGTTAATCAAAATTGGAAATATTTAAAAACAAGTTGACCTATATGAATGGAAGATATATTATTATTATCTACATAAATTAATATCATGAGGTTTTTCTTATTGTGATTGTGTATATTTATGATATTGTCATATCAAAGAACGATGAATAAACTATTGAATTTTTTTTAAGAATATATATAAGTGATTTGGTATTTCCATTCCTAGATAAATGTAATTATTTTTTTGGGTTAAAAATTTTACATAATAAGGAATATATTATTCTCTCTAAAGAAAATTATGTCGAATTCTATAAAAATTTAATATTTATGGAAGATTTAAACATTGTTTCGACACCAATTTTAGTGGGAACGATTTATCAAATGGTAGAGGTGGTAAATAATTTGATCTGGTGAAATTATGGATTAGGGTTTATAATTTATATATATATTCTAGTTCCATGGATATATATTTGTTATATAGTTAATTTTTTGAATTATTTAAACTTGCCCAAAAATATTCTCATCTCCTTCTAAGAAGCAAAATTCTACAATATATTAAAGATAAAATTGAATCTCTAATAAAATAAAATATTTTAAGATTATGTGAAATATTATGTTATAAATATCATTATTGGATAAGATGTTTTAATGAAATAATATCCACATATAGTAAATTTTTCTTTTTTAGGGAGTGATTGGTCAATTAGAATACAATGAAACAAAATTTTATAACCCTTGGTATGGATGAAACAAATTATGTAGTTCTTACTCATACTAAAACACAGTTTATGTGGATGAAGACATAGTCAGAAGATTTTCTAATTAAAGTGATGTTACCCAAACTATTAGGTGGTGATAATAAATGGGATATAAATCTTAGAAAAAAACATTGCACAATTTTGTATAAAATCATGATGATATCAAAAATCACTTCATCCAAGGTAATTTTTACGGGAATAAAATAATGATGGAGTATGTTCCTACCACAAAACATGTCACAGATATATTCAAAATCCTATTTTTGAAGGAATAATTTTATAAACTAGGGTTGAATATGGGTGTAAAACCTTTATCACTTTAAATATAATGTATGTGAATAATTCCCATACCTCACCTTTTCTTTAGATAGTGGTTTCATTGGGGAAAGTTACATATATCAACAAATTATTATTTTCATATTCATTTAATTATGAAATATATTTAGGGGGTTCTTAAAAGGGTAATATTTTATTTCACAATGTGTGAACAATTTGATATGTTTGTTAAAGTGTATGGTAGAAAAAAGTTTCTTGTAGAAAAAAGTGTTAAAAGTTCAATGTTTATGGTAAAGAGTGATGATGATGTGTGGAAGAAACATTTTCTTAATACACATCTTATGTAAATCATGGTTTTAGTATTCTATGATTATTACATCCTTTGTTGAGTTCACTAATTTAGGAATATGAATTTGGGATAAATGATCGAATTATTGATTTATAATGTTTTAGTGATTTAATATTCTGGGTGGAAAAAATGAATCTAATGGTGGATATTATTAAGAATATGTTTTTATAAGATAGTTATGAGGATGAATGATACAAGATGTTTTATTGAATATTTTTATTTTTATTTTTAAAATCACATAACCTTGTTCTGGTTTCCAAAAATTAATATTATAAATTATTGGAGTCAAAAAAATATGATTGAAAAAAGTATTTTTTAATAATTATTTCCATATAAGTTTTTATGTTGGAATATTATCTTTAAAAAATTTGGATAAAAATTGTTTTGATAATCAAAACCAGGTGACACATTAATATTCTAAAATACTCCATGATTATGAATTTAATAAATATGTTGGTCCTTGAGTTTAGATAAAATTTTTAGAAATTATTTTCGATGTACAATGTTGTCATAAAAACGTTTCTATTGAATTTAAAAGGATGAAAAAAATCATACATTGTTTTGTAGAAGAAAATAGGTCTATGATGTTTTCATAGCATGTGATGATTCAAAAACCTAAAAAGTTTTGATTATACATAAATATAAATTATGTTATTTATGCTAATGAATTATATTTTATATAATAATGTTTATTATGATCAAATGCAGAGATTATTTGGAAATTAATAGGCATAAATATTTATATATTTCTAATATGGTTTGTTTACAAATTTCCTTCAAGAGGATATATAAAATGTTGAGAAGGAATGATGTAAATATTTAAAAGTGGGGTTTTCATAGTTAATTCAACATAATAATTCAAAATCGTTTAGGTACATTCTATATAAAAGTTTATCAGTGGATGTTTTTCTGATACAAGGAATCCAACAAATATTTTTTTTGGGAGAAGATTTCCAAAATTTATCGATGATGTTTTTTTATCATCAAGAAGAATTTAATCATATGAAGAATTTATTTGAAGTGTTAACTCTGAAAAATAATTATATTGCCTTTTAGTTTTCAAAATATCACTAGAGAAGGATTTGTGATTATCATCATGTTTGATGGAGGGTAATGAATTATTGAATTTGTGAAAATTATCGAGAGAGAGATTTTAATTTAATTTTACCTTAGGTATTAATGTAAAATTTAAAAGATTTATTTTATCTTAAATTTGAACATCTAAATTCGATGAAAATAAATTGTTTGGCTGTAATATTCATAAATGGGAAAAAATTGAACATCTATAGAATTTATTTTGTATATAGACCTAAAAAACATCGGTTTATCAGAGTTTTGGGAAGGATCATTCCAATCGAGGATTGTATATATTGTAGAGAAGAATAAGTCTATAATGGAAATTGATATTATGTGTCGGGCTCACTAGGAGAACATCTATATCACTTGAAATTGGAAGAACCAGGCCAATTGATGTTATAGAGTTTTTCAGTGGGAACCAAATGAACTTTAATGATGAAAATTGTAGATCATCATTTTGGAAGAAATTTATAATGGAAAAAAATAACTGAAGAAGTTCTTACTAGTTTCAGGGGATAAAATTGGAAAATAACTATTTTTTAAGTAGATAAAAGTTGATTTTGGTAATATCAACATAGTGAGAATATTTTGAAACTATTTTTGAAATTTTATAATGTGGTTATGATAAATATTTTTAAATATTCTTTACTAAGAATCACATGCACTAATGTTTTGATAATTGTGAAATACAAGTGTATGTATATACTTTTCTTATTGTAACCACATAAAATAATTTTTTTCTAGTTGATTGTGTGGTATTGGAATAATTACAAACCATGATATAGATTAACATATATTGTTCAATAGTGATCATTGGAAATACTTTTTTTCCATGTAGTTGTGTTTGGATTCATGTTTTTAGAAACTTAATAACTTCTTTATAGGATGTGATGGTTATTTCATAAAAAACTATAAAAACAAAGAAAGATCACTAATTCTCCCATCCCTTTATTAGTGGTCACATTGGTCCTCCCAACCATGGGTGAGAGGTAGGTTACTAGACATTTTTTGAAAATTTATAATCTATAATAGGGTAGGGTAGAAATTATGGGTATGAAATGACTACTTTTTCAAATTTCAGTTCTTCCAGGTATGGTTGGGAGTTATATTACCAAGGTTAGTAGTAAATGAATTGACAAAAATGGGTGTATTCCATATATTGTTTATTTCTCCTCCATTTGTACACCATTATATGATTTCATTTTTAGTGTCACATGATGAGACCCTACTAGGATATTTTTACCACACCCTATTTATGCACACTACTGGTTTTTAGAACTTATTATTGGTACTAAGGTAAATTCATTGGATTTATAGTTGATATGAATAGTGTAACTTAATTGGATTGGACATGGTTATAGTATGGTTAGAAGCTGTATAAGATCTTTTTTATACATTATATTGTATTTTATATTCTATATATGTGATAAGGATAATGTAATATTTTTTTATGAATTAGTGTATTACATTATTTTTCGTTTTTTTATATTATGATGTATGTTAATAATGTTGTGGTTATATTAAATTTTAAATATACATATTCATTCTTTAATTATTTTAAATTGATGATGGATGGATATTTTATTTTATTGATAGTACTAATATTGGAATTATAGAATCCCCAATTTTTATTAAAGACTCAATCCTCTATATGGTATCCAAATTTTAAACGGGAGGCACTCTTGAGGTTATGTGGTGCTCTAGATAGGGTTATTTTTGGTCGATTTTATAATGTTTTTTGCTTGATTAAGAGAGGAAAGAAAGAGGCCATCTGAATATTTAGTTCCAGTTGATGGGGATGTTTCTATATAAAAATCATATTTTTATTTGGGTATATAATAACAATTAATTAGGCTTCTAACGTAACATTATTATATATAATAGTAGTTTCATAGTTTATATAGGATGTAAGGGGGTTACACCTATATTTTTAAGATTTTAGGTGGCACCGAGTACCATGTAAGAGATCATCGGGTATCTAGTTAGTCAGTTAGTGACGAAGGGGTCCCAAGGCTTCTATCAAGAACCCAATAGCCCTCCATCATAACTTTATTGTACTATAATAGTTTTTATATAAGAACTTTTATTTTTTTTACTTCCCTAAATTTATCCAATTCTTCAATATAAAATGATCCCATTCCCTTTTATATGCTTGAGAGATATTTGATGGATATTTCTTATACTATCTTTCAAAATAATTTTTATGTATTCAGTTTTGATGCAATCATGATTATCCTTTATGAAAAATACATTGGAATACTTCCCCTCTTCTCTATTTCTCCCTCTTCCCCATTTTTCTATTAATATATTGTTGTACTGTAGTCACATTACATGTTATTTCACCAATTTCATGTTGAAATCCACTCAAATACCAAATTTCCTCCTTATTCATCTTCAAGAATACCTATGATTGTGATTTATGTTATTTCCAATGGATTTGATGATGGTTTATTGTGTAGTTATTTAGATAGGCTTTACTTAGTTTTTAATCATTATTGATGTAATTTTATGTCTATATTATGATATTCTTTTCAGTTGATTGATTTTTGAAATAATTAAAAAACGATTCAATCTACTTTTAGAATGGTTTTGATGTTTGATTATAAATATTTTTAAATTTTATGGAAATATTAATGGGCTATTTTGGATAAGGTTTCAGTGTAACCACCCTGACCCAATAGCCTAGATTCTGTGTCTTTATTATTACACTATAATATGATACATGGAATTTCATCCTGAGGAAATGAATAGTTTAGTAGTCATGGAAAACAAAATTTATGCATGATTCCCATAGAAAATTTGAAAAAAATTAAAATGTATTATTTTTTGTGAATAACATTATTCCCATTAAAATATATTTGAATATGAAATATTGTACACTAAAATGATTCCTAGTAATATAAATAAAATAATATTGAGAGAAAATACTAAATAAGTGTTATGTATAAATGAAGTATTCAAAAATAAATAATCATAATAAATATGAAAAGGTAAATAATTGTACACACATTCCATTTAATCTATATAATATGAAGCTCGTGAATTGATAGAAAATATCAAAGAGAAAATGTAATGGATATTAATAAATATGGAAAGTAAATAACTAAAAAATTAATCTTATTTAATTAATAATTTAAAAATCATTACTATGAAATGTGTATATAATCAATATGGAAAGTGAAATAAATGTGAACATGTGTCAATTAATTAATTAATAATAATTAAATGCATACAAAAATAATATCATTGAAAAAATATCATGTATACTAATTATAAATGAGTTCTAAATGAAGAAAATTAATAATTATTGGATGTCATGTGTCTGTGACATGAAACCTCTTCCATTAAGATCTATTCTCATTAGTGTTTAAAATAGCTAGGTACAAACTCATTTTGTTTGGCCAGGTGATTTTATTCTTGCATTTCTGATTCACATCATGAGGGTATTGATGCATCAAGGAAATATCTGTAATCAAGACCACCTATGTCTACATGTCCAAATAATTACTCATATATTGAATAATTGATTTAATTTATGAATTAATAATCCATATCATGAAATATATGTCTTTTGTATATGATACATATTTTTGACTATTTCCTTAGTTAATCAAATATTTTTCCAAAGTAAAAACTATATAAAAAATGATATATTATTTAACCAATAATCATAACTATCATGGAATAATATGTAAATTTAATATACATTTAATTACCAATGAAAATGTTTTAGAATAAATTTTAGGTTTCAAAAGAATTTCAACAATCACAAAAATGGTGATATTATGAAATAACTTTTACAATTTGGTAATTTCTATGTAAAATATCATTGGATAGAATAATTCTAATTGAAAATTTAAAATACCAAAAATTATTAAATGGTAATGGTATTAAATTTAAATGAAGAAATATATACAAAATATTAATGAAATTATGTGAATTCTTTTGCAATAAGCCTCTATGAATAGAAATTGAGATGAAATCCTTTAAAAAGATCCTATCATCGATGTATGGATTAATTAATAAATTTATTATGTTTATAAAATGTAAATTCACATCAAAATAGTGTAAATAGAATGTAAAATAAAAAAATATAATTACACAAATAATTATAGAATGAAATAATCAATATGGTATATGTTGATCCTAATGAATTGGAATTAAATTAGGAAATCCTTTACCTCATGCTTCATTTTGGTTAAAAATGATTTCACCTCTTTTATAGTGGTTATAAAAGTGTTATTACCTTATTCTATAATTATTTTACTATTTATGCTACCTTATATGATAATTTTATAATATCTCATCACCCTTTCATAAATAATCAATAATTATTTTTATTATATTAGATTTTAATTTCCTGGTCTTCTCAACCATTTTCCGGTACGAATGTTATGGTTTTTGTGAATATTATATATTTAAATAATATATAGAATATTTATAATGATATAATAATCATGATTTTACATCAGTTTTACAATTCTGAAAATCATGAGTTGGGTTTTAGAAATGAAAAATGGTATGATCATGAAGATGTTAGGACGTACGTACACATGTGTTACATTTCCATTATTCATTGATCATTATGGAAGTTAGGTATATAATAATTAAAAATAAAGAAAATATCTTAATATCATATATATATATATTCTTAAATATTTTAATATACTTCTCTATATCATCCATGTGTTTTGGTGATCTAAATAGAGTTACATCACTTTGTGAAGCCAGTAGTACAGAGGTATATGAATGATGTTATAATATTTTAGTGAAAAAAATGATAATGACAAATATTATTTTTAAAATGACAAATATTTAATTAATATCATAAATATTTCATGTATATCAAATATATTCATTAGATTTTCCATTATTATATTCTCAGAAAATCAATAGTGAAAGATGAATCTCATCGCTTTGTGAGGTCATAGTTCATCTTACACACAAGCAATGTTTTTGTATCCTATATAGAATGGAATTTAAAAAATTTATATATGATATAATTACTCAATAGACATAATCATTTTTTAAATATAATTTATATAATTTATATCCACCATCATACCCAATCGTGAGAGGTCGTAAAGGAAAAAATAATGACAATGATTCGCAAGGAAGTTAGTTTGTTGTACACATGAATGATTATATTTTAACCAATTTAATGGAAGTGGGGATGGTTATAGGTTCTGAAGTTTTTATCATAAAATATAATTATATGTAAGATAATGGGGTTATAATATTATCATGGTTTAATAATAATTTCATAAGGTGGAGACTCAAATAAAATAAAAACAATCGTTAAACAACATTACCTCCTCTTCAGGTATCCCCCTTAGGATTGCACCAAATCCATCCTAGAATGAATTTATGCCAAAAATAAGTATTATATGATTATATGAATTAATTAATTTATCTAATTATGGTATTACTTTCTCATTCCAAATAATTTTTTATGTGTAAAGAATAGAGGATAGGGGATGGCCTTTTATACGTAACGTGAGTTACACACTTGTAATTATTTCAATAATAAAGATGTACACAATTTTATCATAATAAAAAAGGCTTAAAAATGGATAAATAAAGATAAATATATATCATAGGTCCAAAATATGACCAAAAATTATATTTTATAAAAAAATTATCATTTTAACCATTATCAAATTATGTAACATATGAGAAAATCAATTTTTACCTTAACCATGGTAAATAAATTTTACTATATTCACAATTTATTTTGGTAAAAAATTATTTTTAAATTATTAAATAATAAAAACTATTCTATTTCCAAATACGTAATATATTTTTTTAATTTAAATTTACATAATTATGAAAATTTTCATTTAAAATTTATCCCATGGACACGATGAGAAAACCAGTTTTTATAGAGATATATTTTCAAATAATTATTTTTTGTTATCAAAATTCAATGGTTAATTTATTGTAATGACTTAAATTGGATGAATATAAATATAATTTCAATAATTTTACATTAAAACCAATTAAAAATATAAGTATAAGTTTAAAAGTATGTAAATGTTAAAGAACTTTTTAGACAAAATTCAGAATTTATCACTATTCATCAATCTAATAATCATTCCAGAAAAATTCCAATAATTCAAACTATGGATATATTAGATGTAATAATAAAAAAAATGTTTATTCTTTCACAATAAACTTACTAATAGTGGTAAAAAACAATTTTATATTATGATTTCAATGAGTGAAAAAAAGTTTTACAGAAAAAATTGAAATTTATTAAAAACATTTGTTTTTTCTATAAATGAATCTTATTTTTTCTAATAAATATATATAAATAATTTTTATATTTTTTTAGAACTATTTATACCCACTATTAAAATGACTAGTTAGTTATTTTCATATAATATAATATTATTTTAATGAAATTTTATGTTTCTTTTAAATTTAGTTTTTCTTTTAACTCAAGATAAAATAAACATTGTGAGTAATGTAGGAAGACATATGTGTTGTGTGTAACTAAATATAATTTATGAGACTTATGTAATGAAATTATTTTATGATATTTAATTTATATAAAAATAGATTAATCATAATGTCTTAGGGCATTATATTTTCTTATATTCATATTGTTACAAGTCATATACGATACTAGTTAAAATGTTTTTATATTGTAATATTGGGGTGTCACATTATCCCCAACATAATGAAATTTAATACTCAAAATACATAATATTTCAATGATATAAAGTGTTTCTACATTCAAAAATAATTTTTCTGAAAACACACATAATAAAAAAGGGGTAAAGAAATATCCTCTTAATATGAGAGAAGAGGAAGTTAAATGTCATATGGGATAAAAAATAACTTGGTTCTCAAGTATGATAAAATTGTTTTTATGTGAAGATGTGGATATGGAAGACAAGAATAAATAATTATTGAAATTGATATATATCATTGATCATAATGAAGTGAATGATCAGTGGAATGTTAAGGACCTCAGAATTGTAATTCATTGATAATTTAAAAGACCATTTGATTCACTGGATATGATGGTAGTAGGTTAAGTTTTTTTACAAACTAATTTTCAAAATATTGAAGAATTCAATTATTATCTAATAATATAACTAAATACACTAACTTGATATGTTTTTTTGTAAGCATAATTTCATCTATTGGATGTTCTTTTATCAATTTCCAAATAAACTCTTACTCTAATAATGAAATATCCAAAAAATGATTTTTTTAAAGATAGAACCAATAAAATTCATTTTTAACAGATCATAAGATATATAAAAGAGTGTCAAGTATTTCTATGCAACTATAACTATTTTTTAAAACTACTATAGTTAGCACAACATATCAGATAAAATACAATAGTCACTAAACCGAAAACTTAACACTAGTAGTTTAACATTAACATTTCCAGTCAAATAATTTAACCAATAAGAATGACATATTAACCAGAACATCACATATGTTAGTTGTAGGTGTTAAATGCTTACCATCCTTCAATAATCTATTTATGTATAGTCTCCTTACCTGATGTGATGGACATTTAGCTAGTATGTGGATTGTTCTTTTTTATAAACTATATTAATAAAATTCCAATAACATTGCCAATGAAAATATGATGGACATCATGGATATATTATGAATCATTAAATAAATATTCTACTAATGTTTTCTATATAACTTATTTTAAAATTTGAACTAATTATTATACTATTATTTGACTATTATTATGATGTATGTAATGAAAATATAAACCCTAAAGGTTATCAATATTATTAAACTCATTTCTATAAAATTTAAAGGCATTATTCATCAAATAAATTTTCCACTAAAACAAATACTAAACCAATAGGTTTTATTTCAATAAATGTCCCACAAAATATTAGTAGTCATGGGAGAATCACATCACATACAACCAAAACTAAGGTGTTTATGAATTTAAACATATTATAAATCTTAAACTCATTAACCCTTTATGGTATTCATAACTATTAAGTTAATTAATACCTATTGGATTTATGAATGTAACCGAATCCTTAAATGTTTCATGATTCCACTAGAAAAATACCATTGATAAAAATAATTCTAGAATTTATTTCTCAAATCCCAATAAACAATTAAACCATTTAATTTTTATATATATTCATACGTGTTCTAGGGAATAACCTTTAGAAGAAGTAATTTGATTTTATAATTGACATGTTATCCAAACTCGGGAAAAATATATATAAATCAACCTCGATGATAATATTTATTTCCGTCCATTGTACTCTCTATTTTTCATCATAAATTAAAATCATTATGACTATATTTTCCATAGGTAATATATTTTTCCATTTCTTTCAAACACTTTATTTTAAATATAAGACACCTTACGATAAACGTATGTCATTAATTATCATCATCTATCCAAATCCTTTATAATGGTATGTAATATAAATCTGAATTATCCTAAGAATATACCCAAGGTATTTCAAACCGGTTATGCAGTAAGACCCATTGTCATGTACCTTTTGAAAAAAAGGATCAGGCCTAATGAACCCTTTTCAGAGTCCATAAAACTGTGTACATGTGTTCCAGAACCATGTCCACTTGTAGTATCCATTTAAGGATGTATTTCCCAGAAAACCCACATAATCTATACCTTACTAAATCATTTAGATGTTCTTCTTTACATTTTCATAATGTCAACAATTGGGTTATGATTCCTAATCAATGTTTTACAAATTCTAGTTACTAATATATTAACTAAACATCATATGATATTAACTTCAGCGACCCCTACCCTAGTATCCAAGAGTTAGTATATTATTTATTACATTTTCAAAAGATATAAAGAACCACATCATAGAAGACTAAATAGTTTATTAGTCTTGTTAAACATGATCAATACCTGATTTATATATTACATTATAAAACACAAAGTAAAACATAATTTTTTTTGAGAATAACATTATTCCATCTAGAATATTATTGTACATCAGTTATAGTACACTTCATGGATTCTTGGGAAAATAACAAAACAAGTGTGTGAAAAAAATTTCAATATTGGTTATGTATTGTGGATGAAATCACGAATAAATTGGATTAATCAACACAGAATTATAAATAACTGAGCACACATTCCATGTAAACAATAAATTGATAAGTAAGTGCTCTAATGATAATATCAATGCATAAATCTAATGAATGGAAATCACTATGGAAATGGAAATAACATTAAAAATAGGTAATATAATCAATAAGATGAATATCATAACTAGATTACTTATATTCAAAATGAAATTGAAAATAAGGGAAAACACATGCCATTTAACCAATAAATTAGAATGAAATGAATCCAAACAAAATATCATAAAAAATCTCAAGGATAATATTAATGACTGATTTATCAGTCAAAAAATTATTAATTATGGGACTTCAGATCCCATGAAAACGATACCTTTACTTTCATGATCTATCATAATGATTGTTTCATAATACTAGGTAAAAACTCATTTAGTTTAGTGATATGATTTTATGCTAGCATTACTGATTCCCCGCATGGGACTACTGATGCTTTAAGGGACTATCTTAACTTGGACCCACGCCTATATACATGTCCAAAAAAATTTATTTAAATATATATATATATATATATATAATTCATTAAATTCATGATTAATATCCCTTATCATCTACAATACATATTGGTTAAGTGATATATATAATACAATATTTCCACAGTTAAAAAAATAATATTCAATGTAAAAATGAAATTTAAATAATGGTATTCAGTTTAGAAAATAATAATTTTTATTATTAAAGATTGATGATATATAAGATAATTGTAATTTTATATGAAAATTTATTAAAAGAATGTTATTTTTTAATATAATGTTAATAATCACATTAGAGGTTGATATTTTACAATAACATTTAAAATTTGGTAATTTTAAAATCAAAACTCATTGGATGAAATAATTTAAATTTAAATATTAAATGAGATTAATTATTTAGTAATCATTATATTACATGTCATAGAGGCTGTATATACTTCATATAAAAGCTATTAGGTGCATAAAATTAAAATATTCTTCAATGATATGAAAGTTATATGAAGACCCTTACAACGATCATATCATTGAAATAGGGATTAATAAATCAATTGAGTTTGTGTATCCAATGTAAATGAAAATAAAAAATTTCAAATACAATATAAAATAATAAAAAATCATTACACATATAATCTTGTCCCGATATATTCAATAGAGAAGATGTTTAACCCAACGGTTAGAAATTGAGTTACAAAATCTATTACCTCGTGCTTCCTTTTTCTTGAATGATTTTTAGAAGACACTATATTTGTTTTAAACATGTTATTAATATTTTAAAAACCCAAATAAACATTTGTTATTATCATATATGATCACTTAATAACATTTCATTTTCCTTTTGTAAATCTTATTTAATTATTTTCATTATTTCAGGTGTTAATTACAATATTTTCTCAATCATGTTTTATTATGAATATACAAGTTCTTGTTCATATTATATAGTTCAATCATATCTATAATAAAAATAATGAAATAAATATTATATTTTTAAATCAACTTTACTTTTACTACCAATAATGAAATATGGTTTTAAGAAATGATGTATGTTACAATCATAGAGATGGTATGTCATACGTAAGCATCAGTAACATTTCCATTTGTTAATGTTCATTAATAAAAGGAAGTATATAAAATTTTCTTCTTACAGAATAATCATAATATAATATATAACATATTTATTCTTTAAATATTATAATATATATCATAAAAGTTGTGTGGTGATGGAAATAGAGTCACATCGCTTCAAGAAGGTTGTAATCCACAAGTACAAAAATGATGTTATCTTCTTTCAGTAGAAATGAAAAATTATATATTCTATTTTAAAAATGAAAAATATATCTTGATTAGCTTTTTAAATAGATGTATTTAAATTATATTTATTAACTTTATCTTTATTACATTCCTTGTAAAACATTAGTGGAAGATCAATCACATCATTTCGTGAGGATGTAGTCTTCCATACACAAAAGCGATGTTATCATATCCCATATAGAATGGAAAGTAAAAAAATTATTATTTGATATAATAAATCAATAGGTATAGTTATGTTTTAAATATCAAATATATATTTTATATCTATCATTATATCTAACTATGTGAATTGGTAATGGAAAAACTAATGACATCAGTTCGCGAGTCGGTAGTCCACCATACACTAGAATGAGAATTTCATAACCCATATGATAGAACTCAATATGGTTATAGAAAACTAACTTATTATAATGAGAAATTTGTATAAAAATAATAATGAGGTTTTATATCCATATTTATTAATTATAATTGAGGTATTTGAATGAATAAATAAAATAAAAATTCTCATTGAAGAATGATTACTCTACTTTGAGTATCCTCCTTATGATTGAACCAAAGCCTTTCAGAGATTGATTTCTATAAACAATAAGGTCTCCTTTTTGAGATTAGGTAAATTTTTATGTTATTTTTTAGGTATTTTATAAACAAAATGTTTCTGGATGTTTTTTATTTTTATATAATAGAGGATAGGGTGTGGCATTTTATATGTAAGGTGAGTGGTTTATATGTAATATTTTGAATGAAATAGAAGTAACCATAATTTTTCCTATACAAAATGGAAAAAATGAATCATTATAAAATACTAGACCAGATAGGGTCTATATATTTCCATAAAATATATTTTATTCTCGTTTTTAGTAAATTTTCACCCTTATCATTTTAGTTTAACATCTCGATAAATCCATTTTCACCATAACTACGGTAAATAATTTTTAATGTGTTCACAATTATCTTTGGTAAAAATAATCAATTTGACCATATTATATAATATAAATTATTCTTTTTAAAAATATAGAATCCTTTTTAAAAAAAATAATTCTCAAAATTGGAAATTTTTAATTTAAAATTAACCCTGCAGTTGCAAAGGGAAAATGGGGTGTCAAATAGAAAATGTTCGAATGTATAAAATGTTTTTATAAAACAATTCATTATGAAAAAAGTTTCAAATGAACTAAATTAGATATATATATATATATATATACTAATTTTAGTTTAAATTCAATAAAATATAAAAAAAATCATAAAAAAAATCAACAAAAATGTAGTTTTCAATTATAATACCTTATTTTTCAATATTCACCAAAAAATAAAACATTACAAAAAAATAAAAAAAATAATACTAAGATAATATTGGTATTATTATTCTAAAAATAATTTACCTTTCAAATATTAATTTTTATATTAGAATAAATTAATTTTAAATTATTTTGTCAAAGAGTGATGATACCGTCTTTTAAAAAATACATATTTTTAGAAAAAAATTATTTTTTAAATTAATTGATACTTACTTTATTTCTAGTCATTAGATAACAATAAATTTCATAATTTAGTTTTTTACAATCCATACCCTCAATTCCAATGGATTTGTTATAACATTCATATTAAATAATAATATTTTAATAGTATGCCATGTTATGTTTAAACTCAGTGTTGCGTTTAATTCATGATGAACTTTGTGTTTCATTTAACACAATCTAAAATCAGTTTTTCATGTAATGAAATCTCAACATATTGTTTTGTGTTGTGAAATAATTTTTGGATATTTAATTTATTTAAAAATTAAAATATTGTAAATCATATCGGTGATATATTTTCTTCCAGGCCTCGTGTTGCATATCGTATACACTATGGAATATTTATTAAGGTTTTTCATTGATTACCATAATTTGATATTTCAATAACATATATATAAATATCATATCTCCAATGTTTTTAATATATTCCCTAATTACAAAATATTGTTTTAAAATTATTTATTAAATGGTTTTTAAGTAATCATACTATCTAAATATGTGATTAAAGTATTGTTTGTATTTATGATGTTGGTTTTTTCCTTTGACATATTCATCCTTGTAATAAATATTTGGAATTTTCCATTTACCTTCCTATAAATAAATTAAAATGTTTAGTGAAAATAACATGTTTTATCATCTAATTAATTGGTTTTGCATAACAAATGCAATCCATGTTTCTATATTAGATAAGCAATATGATAATCTAAAACCAAGAATCTAAGTTTATCTCCTACATGTCGTAAACATTTTTATAATAAATTTAGATAGAAAAAATTTTATCTATATATATCAAAATGTGATAAATATTTACATTCCATAGGTTTTTGAATGTACTTGGGGAGGAGACTAAACATTCATACAAAATATCAAATATGGCCTTTTGAACTATTGTGGAATTCTAATTTATATTTGTGTAAAATATAAAATTTGAAATACATTTATAATATTTAATAGGTTTATCATAATTAATTTATAATCATTAATACTTGTGAATTCAAACTTATAATATGATGGATTTCATTACATTACACGTTGAATAGTTTTATTATTAGGTAAAATATCAATACTAATAAATTTGAAGTGTATGCTTCAATATATATGTGGTGGATGTATTATCATAACATTTATGTAATTAGGTAGTACATAGAAATGGTTTGTTCCATTAATTTGGTGACTATCCAATATAAAACACTTTATTAAACAACTACACATTGTTTTTTATAAGTTCCTTAGTTTTCTTATTTATTGGATATTTATTATAAATATGTAAACAATTACATGATTTAAAAATACAATTTTTTCTGTAGAACATGTTGTTACCATTATTTTATAATATATACGTTTCATGATAAATCATTCACAACAACGGTGTATTCTACAGATGTATTTTTCTTTATTTATAAATTTTATATTATTTCAGTCTATTTTTTAAAAACATTCTTTTAAAAAAGTGTACAAAATTACGAAAATATATATCTTGTTTTGATATTTATTTTAGATGCCGACAACACATATTGATATTAACTAATATAATGTTCAATCTTTCAATCAATATACAATTAATTGGAACTATTTACTAATGATGGGGGAATTAGATCTATTTTGAAAAGATTATTATAAACCTTTAACTTTTCCTCTACCCTAATTTTAGGTATGAAATAAAATGGGGATTGATTGTAATGGTAAAAATTCCATTTCATATGTTGGGGCTTGTTTGGAGTGATATGAATGTGGTTTTTTGGATTTCATAATGTATTAATAATTTATGAATCATGCTTAATTTTAACTCCCCATGTAAAAATATACAATACATGGTTAATTCGTCTTCTATTATGGCTAATATGAGTATGTATATATTTTTATATATTGATAATATAGAATTTTCATTGTAATTTTTAATTGAGAATGACTAAAACGGAATGTAATGATCCATTCTCTTTTTAATCCCATGTTCTAGCTTAAGAACAATATATTTTGTAATGAATGTTTTAGATTTTCTTGAGTATATTTATTGGTTTAACTAGTTTCATTATATTTTACATAAAATTTGTATAAATACATAAAAAAGTACATTACATGGGATATGGTGTGATAACCAATCTATCTATAATCAATTCCCTATCCAATTAGATTGTTTAATTCCATGACTCCAGTATATATTGAAATATAGAGAGAAAGAGATTTAAATTTACTCTTACCTATTATATATAAAATACATTTATATAAGAAAAAAATTAGATGTTTATAGGTATAAATCCTATCATATGAGGTAAATATCATTTATTTTTAATATATTATGATTAAATGATTCATGATTTGTTCATTATATTTTTATTTTATAACTTTTGAAAAGCTGTAATTTTTTTTACAATTATTTAAGTGACTAAATTAAATTAATGAACAACTCATATTTTATTTAATATATGTTGTACCATTGGTGGTTTTAAATGGATTATTATATACTCACACCATTTATTTTAACTTCAGTGGGCATGCATGTTTGAGATATGTTTTTCAAGTGCCCACTAGTAATAGAATATTCTTTGACGAGTTATTTATATGAATGGTCATGGTCATTTTGAGTTTTTTCCACATGGTGATGTCTTTGAAGACCATATATTTTAGTTTCCACTTATCCATATCTATATGAGATACATTTTTATTGAAATTAATATTTAATATATAGTACTATGGTATGAAATTGATTTTATTCAAGTGATATTTCTTTATTTACTTTAGATGAATAATCCTAGTAGGTAAATTTTTCTTTAATAAACTATGATATTAAAAGTACATGTCTCTTACTCCAAGGTATGTAGGAGAATATTTGGGATCATATTGATTTTTGGTCTATGTAATGTGTTGGTAATTCAAGTCATAATCATTATGAAATGGTACCCAAGAGGGAAATGGTATTATTACGGACTTATAGAAATTAGTAACGTCCATATTCAAAGTAATTGAACGATTTTATATTTACAAATACATAAGTAATTCATAAAAATAATTGTGTTTCTATTTTTGATATAAGATAAAGTTACTAGTGATATTTGGGGTGTTGGGTCAGAATCAATAGTACAGATAAAGAATTAATTTTATCACCCTATCTTTAGAAATGTGATAAAATTAATGTTCTTAGGATTAAATCAAGAGCATTACTCAAGAAATTTTAACACTTCATAAATCTATTTCCACAAGTATTCAATATATGATATCATTCCATGAAACTTAAAAATCAGTTTATATTTATATTATAGTTGGAACCAAAGATATATTTATATAATGTAAAACATCATTAATATATAAAGAGTGTTTCCTAGATATAAATATACACACAAATAAATATATATATATTGGTGATTACTATGTTATAAAGACTCCATGATATCTTCCTTTGGATGTGATATCTCTTCTTTTTCTTTTCTATATATATTTAATCAATTTATTTCTTATAGTATAGAATTATATTTGTTTTAGTGTATAAATTATTATAAATCATTAGAATTTATAGCCCGCCAAATAACAAAGACTAATATAAATATTATACTTATATTTTTCTTGATTTATTCTATCTTTTTTCTAGAATGTTATATTAAAATTATTATTTATAATTTCTTTTTTATTACTTACTTGTAGTTATTACTCACATAACTTGTCTCTTTTTAATGAATTTTATATAATTACATATTAAGTGATATTATTGGTATATGAATATTATAATTTATATTAATTCATTAATATATGTTTACTTATTCATTTTCCATGTTAAAATTTATAATTTTCATTGGGTTACCAACTTTCACTCATATGCTATTTTCCAAAGGACATAAAGCACATGTTTTCCTAACAAAGTGTTTATATAAAAGTAGAACTGGGGTTTTCATGAAATTTATAAGTAATTTTTATCAAGATATTTTGTATAAGTTATATTTTAATGTTAGTATGTTATGAATTAAATTTTTAAATTTAGTTTTAAATTTTATAAATAGGATTTATAGATAAACGATTTTCATTAACTAAAAAATAAGTCAGAACCCATTATAAGAAATCATATAGTAATTTATATTGTGGGGACCAGTATATCATACATTTGACTAGTTTATGGGATATAGATGATCATATTGATTATGTTATATCTATTCCATTATTATAAAAACATGGGTAGTATCATCCTAATGGTTGTATAAGTTGTTTTGTGAAAGGATGATGGTTAAATTGGTTATACATTTGGTTTATGGTGTTGGAATTTTGTTTTATTTATTGGTTTAGATTAGATTCAGTATTATTTTTTGAGATGTGAGACATAATATTTATGTTTTGTTTTAGCTTTTATATTGGTTATATTGATAAGGTTTTGTAATTTTAGAAATATTTTTTACTTATGTATGAGGTTCAGTTATATTCCTCGATACATATGCCTTAGAGATGTAAGAACAAAGGTTTTTGGAATGGGTAAAAGTCATTACCCTTTCAGAATTTTTGATTTGTTTATGATAAAACTGGGATGTTCTGGAATTTTTCAGATTACACATCATACACTCCAAAGTACATATCGTGTGTGGGTAAGTTGTATACTATTCGTGTGCTGACCATGTACATGTGTGTTGTGACTATGTTAGAATTTCTTATTACATGGCTTTTAGTGTTACATGACAGGCTGTGTATCTTCTTTCTATATACCGGATGAATCATAGACTTTTTCTAACTTCTTTTGTGCGTAGAAGCCATGTGGCTACCTACTCTTAAGTCAGAGAATGGAAAAAGCTACTACAAATTGTGTAGTCTTCAATACATGCCATGTAATTTTAATTTTTATTTTTTTATATGGGAGGGTGTCACGTATAATTTAAGAATATTTCTTCTTCATTCCAAATTTGGGAACATATCCATTTTGAAATGCCAACGTACATACCTTACCCTAGAGTTATCATCTGACGTATGTTCTTCAATCCATTAGTGGTTGTAAGATCATATCGATAAGGGTAAACCCTCACACACTTTTTAGTTCTAGTTTTATTTCCACACACACCATAGTTTCCATCCGAGAAAAATTTTCAAGAATACATAGAAACATATATCTACATATACCAGCTGTGTATTGGACCCTGATACCAGTCATTCCTAAGTCTATGAGTCTTAGGTAGGTCATTCATACCTTGTTTTTTGTTTTGGTTGTCATTTGGGGGTTACTACTTTTTAGAGCGACGTCGGGTATTGAGAAAGACACTTATTTAATTATATATAAATGATCATATGCATTGTGGGATGACGTTGGGTATTAAACTATCATGTTATGCTTGAGAAAGTATGATTTAGAGTTCTCTTCTCATTTGGGGAATTTTGGATGGGGGTGTCAAAATGGGTATAATTGAATTACTATGAATTAAACTGATGAGTTTGAATTGTAAATCATGATTATGTATGCTTTAGGCTTTCAAGACCTCAACTCTAGTATGGGACAACACATGGCTAGTGTAAATAAATTGTTTAGTTTGTTTTTTCTATTTGAAGTATTTATTTTCATTATATATATTTGATGTGTTATATTTCATATGATGGGACCTTTGGGTTGTGTTGGGCATGGTCTGGGTATTGTTTAGTGATGCAGATCATAGTTTGGGATTGGCACAGATTACATTGGGTGGGTTTGACCACGGGATTGGGCGTCATAGATTTTGGCTTGAGGTAGTGTGATTCTCAGGTTGGGAATGGACCAAGTTACATGGATAAAGAGGCCCTCAAACATGAGTGACATGGTTGTAGGGACATGAGATATCAGATATGTTGTGTCCTGGGAACTAATTTTGGTGATTACCACTCATCCAAAACATTGAGTAGTGTTCACAAAGGTAGACTCAGTGATGTGGTGTTTTTGACCACTCATTGGTTAGAGGCCCCCGATAGATGCGGTTAAGTAAAATAGGTTTGGGGGTGCTTTACATATAAAGATATGTGGAAGGTGAGGAGCCATCAGAGGACAGAGTTGAGGATATCGGGTTGGGGGCTAAATTATATCATGATTTGAGGACAGACGTCATTGTACCTCCAGCTACTAATTTGAGGGTATACATCCATGTCCCTCTGATACAGATTTGAGGACATACATCCCTATCCATTAGGCTTCTATTTGGGGACATGCATTGATGCTTGTCTTATTTTTGTGTCGTGGGAATGCGTGGGCTTTCGAGCAAGCATACTATTGTTTGTTCATGACTTCAGGATGTTAGTACATGAGAAATGAGGTGTTAGGAGTCTCATGATGTCGTGTTACATGGTGTAGATTCTTGGCGTTGGCTGAAGTAAGTGACACCACATACTGGCTACTGAGCACCAGTGGAGTTTATCTTTATTTTTGCATCATACTGTTTACTAATTTTTTTATAAATACATTCCTTCTTAATCACTTATACTATGTACACACCATTGGGTGGTATCCTTTTGATATTCATCTCACACCCTACTTGGGCTCTTTGGGAAACATGTACACATTATGGATTTATGTGTAGGAAATATAATGGATTCAGTAGATATATGGTATTGGCCGTTTCATGGAGTTGGTATGGACATTGAGGTCATGCCTAGTTGGTGTTTAAATTGTATTTCTTTCCTTCCAATATTAGTACGCTTACCTTTTTCATTGTGGCTACTATTGACATTTCATTGGTGCCCCTTAATATCGTGACTTTTTCTGGATGCCTGAACTTTATGTTCTAGTAGTTGATACAAGTGGTTTCAACATGTTGTTGTTTCCAATTTAATTTAGTTGTTTACTTGATATTGTTGTGCATCCGCTATGCGGGTCTGGTTTGAGTCTTCAGAGTGTTTTATTGTTTATTATACTCGAGAAAGTACCTTTATTATCCTCTTAGAGGGACTAACCTCTCCACTATACTTGTTTAGACCCTCACTTCTAGTCAGAAGCCTTTTGATTTCAGGGAGGTGTCCCTAAGGTAGTGACAACCAACCCATTTAACATTTTCAGGGTGGATCTTTTGGTGTGAGACATTAAAAAGTGGTATCAAAGTGTTGTTATTGATATGGATTTAGTATCAGTGTTTTTATAGCTACTAATGAAATCGATACATCTCTTTTTATTTTTGCTGGTTTACTATTTGGGATATGGTAGACTGGAGATTGGTTGCGATTGGAAATGGTTTTTTAGCTTGTTCTTGGGTGGCTATAACCCCAAGTATGAGGGATGGAATGAGTTTCCTTGGGAGGGATTTTCTGTTTTCATTTTTCTCAGATTATAGTTTATATGATTTCTACCACGTTAGCTCAGTTGTTGTGTGATGTTACTGATTGTGATATGTGACCTTGACCTAGTGCGGTAAGGGAGAATTGGACCTTGGCTCAATATGTAAAGGTGTGATTGTTTCGATTTTGATAGGCTCATTTTTAGGGTATTTCAATTTCATAACTGCACATATTCTTTATGAAGTGATAATACAATGTTAAAAATATCAATTTCCATGCTATATATGCTTTTGAAATTTGAAGGGTGAAAATCCTGATAGAATTTCTTGTTAATTTCAATGTAATATTACATGCATTAGATTATGTAAAATTCCATATGGAATGAGATATGGGTATGAAAAAAATATGAGCAGGGATGTATTATGAAAGAGGTGATGTTGATCCCGAGGATTGGGCATCATGGACATTATGTTTGAGATCGTTTGACTGTCAGGATTGGGAGACTCAGTCGTCTATTTGAGGCAACAATGATTTTCAGGTAAGGGGTGGCCCGAAGTACTAATGATACATTACTCTATTGAGGGTAGGTAAGAAGTCCATGAGGCTGGGATACTATGGGCATGGGTGGCAACAAGGTAAATTAATGGTAGTTGTTATATACATCATGTTTATTGATTTTCATATTTTCTTTAAGTATATTTATATATATATATGTGTGTGTGTGTGTGGGATTTCTAAACGTTTATGTTATTCAACGGCTTCTTTAAGGGTGACACAGATGACGCGTCATGAAGGAGGTGGTACAATAACACATGAGCAAGATTTGGTTTACAAACTGGAGAAATCAGAGCATCAGCCGTAGATACATGCTCTAGGACATGATCAGTTTTATGATCCAGTGTAGGAAGGACCATAGATGGGTTTAGATGTGTTCGGTCTATGGCTTGATGAGTATCTCAGAACTAGCCTGGTATGTGTCCAAAAGGGGATTGACAATGGGGCATAGGGTACTGAGACATCTATGGAATATCTAAAATGGTAGTTCAATTTGCAGCACCGGTTTCTATTTCAGGGTGACGGTGGTCCAAAGACAGTTGAGAACTGTTTAGAGATCATGAAAATGATCTTTGAGTAGCACAAGACACCTCCTGGGTGGAGGGTCTAGCTAGCGACTTATATGTTGAGCGAACTAGTGAAGAATTGGTCGGGTGTGCAGGTTTAGGATTGTGGACACGAGGGACTCGCACAGAAAGCCTTAGAGGATAGGTTCTTTGAGTAGTTTTTTCTAGAGACACTGAGGGATGAGAGTGCTCGGGTATTCTTGTGCCTCCAAAAGAATAAAATTTCTATCATGGATGATACATCTACATTCACTAAGCTATCTTATTTTTCACCCAGTATGGTATGCGATGAATCAGTAATGGTGAGGTGTTTTGAGGATGGCTTACGACAGACCATTTAGATCAAGGTAAATATTTTGTGACTGGGTTTGTTCTCAGAAGTCATGAATTAGGATCTCATAGCGGAGGGCAATGAGAAATTGAAGTAACCCATAGGTAGTATGAAATCTTCAAGTGATGGTTTGGATAAGATGAAGTGCGTACGAGATGAGTTCCAGCATGGTAGTCATTCCAAGAACTTAGTTATACCACCTTGTAGAAGTTCATTAGTGGGTTGATTTCAGTGTGGGCATCCAGGACATGTCTAGACTCAGTACAATAGGAATCCAAAGGACGGATGGGCATGTGTTCAGGTCATGCATCTTGAGAAGTTATGCACGAAACCTTCTCAGATAGCTAACAGGCAGGGACCAGGACAGACTGTAGTCTCTAGGGTCGGATCAGGGATGGTACCAGGTGACTGTAGCTGAGGTTCAGGTGTATGCAAAGGATGTGGTAGAGACAGTAGGACCCTGCTGATGGGTCAGTGGCTCGTGACTAATGCATCACCACAGGGAGGTCAGTAATCAGGCAGTCATACATTAGGCTAGGTTCTCATCATGGAGCTTCCATAGGTGGAGTAGTCTAGTGAGCCGAAGACGGTCAGAGGTATGTCACGGGTGTGGCCGTGATTTTTATGTTTTCTTTTAGAATGGAAAGTTAAGGCATTCCCTTCATGAGTGCATGAGGTTCAAATGATTTATTTGGGCTGACTAGATGCTAGTCAGTGGGCTTGGCACCATTTAGAGTGCATGATATATTTATTTATATGTATGAGTGTTGTTCTATCTGGAACATAACATATGTGGGTTACATGAGGTGTCAAAGGCTTCAGGGAATCGAGGATGCAGGTTACTTGAGGTGCATGGAACCAGGTTTATCATTGAGCGTCGATGGGATACAGGACCTCATGGAGGAGGACACCAAGGGATGTGGGATATGATTGGGTGATAGAAACGACACGGGAGCATCGATAAGGTGCAGGGGTAATGATGTTTCACGGGATGACCATGGGTCTAGGATAAAGGTCATTGGACATTTTCTTTCTTTGAGTTTTGCTTTGTTTGAGAATGTGTTAGGCAATTAATATAATGGGGAGCCCCTTGGTGGTTGGTATGTTCGATACATATCTATTTTTTTAATAGCTCGGGGATGAGCTATGTTATGGTGGGGATATTGTAAGAACCAGAGTTTTTGGAACGAATCAAAATCCAAAACCTGTTTGAATTTTTGACTTGTTTCTGAGAAAAATGGGAAAATCTGGGAGGTTATATAAATTTTCAGATTACACGCTGTGTTCTAAAAAGTACACGACATGTGTTGGTTAAGCATATACTATCCATGTGTTGACCAAGTACATGTTGTGTGGTGACTATTTAAAATTTCCTACTGCATGTCATGTAATGTTACTCGACATATCATGTATCTTCATTCTGCATACCGGTTGAATCATAACCGTCTGTTGACCTGTGTGTCACTTCAATGTCGTGTGGCTACATCTTCATAATTCATAGTATGGATGAAGATACTAACTGCATGTAGTACATCATACACACATTTTACTTTTATTTTATAACTTTTTATATGGGAGGGAGTCACATCTAATTTTAGAAGACGTCTTCTTCTTTCTCATTTTTAGAAAATCTTCATTATGAAATCTCTAAGAACATTACATAACCTAGAATCATAATATGTCATATGTTCTTCAATCCGTTGGTGGTTGCCGGATCGTATCGGGAACACTAATCCCTCCCATACTCTTTCATTCTCGTTTAATTTCATCACACACCGCAATTTCCATTCGAGTAGAATTGTCGGTATTTCATAGAAACGTAGATCTATGAAGACCTACTTCAAATTAGAGATTGATATTGGGTGTTCCTATGTCTACAAGTATCATGTAGGTGGTTCATTCTTTCTTTTGTGTTTTTGTGTCCATTTGGTGGTTGCAAATTTTTATCGTTACATTGGGTATTGAGCAAGACCCTCGTTTAATTATATTGAAATGACTGTATGCATTGTGGGATGTCTTTGGGTAATCCCTTACCCAGTTATTTTTGAGAAAGGATGGGTTAGAGGTCACTTCTCATTTAGGGAATTTTGATTGGGGGTTCCAAATGGGTTATAATTGAATTTCATTGAATTAACCTACTGAGTCTGAATTGTTAAGCATGATTATGTATTTTAGAGTCTTTCAAGACATCGAGGCTATTATGGGACAACACATGGCCAGTGAAATTCATCTGTTTAGTTTGTTTATACTATTTGATGTATTTATTTTGATTATTTATTTGTGAATTGTGATGTTTCATATGTTGGAACCTTTTGGTTGTGTTGGAAATGGCTTGGGTATTGTTACATTATGCTGATGATAGATTGGGCTTTGTCCAAATTACATTGGGTGGTTCTGACCATAGGATTGGGCATCATAGATGTTGGCCTAAGGAAGTGTGATTGCCGGATGAGAATGTCCAGGGTTACATGGATGGTGATGACATCAGACATGTGCGACAAGGTCGCAATGACACGAGGTGTCAGAGATTTTCTGGCTTGGGAACTTATTTTGGTGATTACCACTCACCAAGAACTTCAAGTAATGTGCACACAGGTAGACTCAGTGATTAGTTGGTTTTGACCACTAGTTGGGTAGAGGCCCCAGATATTTGTGGTTATGTACAATTTGTTTGGGAGTTGTTTCCATAGATATCCATGTGGATGATGAGGTGCCTTAATGTGACAGAGTTGAGGTTATCGGGTTGGGTGTAGAGGCTCGCCGTGGTTTATGAGAAGACATCATTTTCCCTCTAGTTACTGATTTGAGGTTATACATCACTATCCCCCTGGTTACAAATTTAAGGATAGACGTTGTTGTTCCTATGCATCCTATTTGAGTATGGGTATCGATGTCGCTCCAGTTGTTGTGACATGGGTAGGTGTGGGCTTTTTAGAAGGGTCATTATTGTTTGGGCATGCCTTTGAGATGACAGTTCTAGAGTCCTAAGGTTTCAGGAGGCACATGGTTTCAGGTTAAATGGTAGAGATTCTGTCATTTTTCGAAATAGGTGACACTATACGATGGCTACTAAGAACCAATGGATTATATTTTTATTTGTGTATCGTATTGTTTACTTCATTCCTTATAAATGCATTCCCAATTAACACTTATACTAAGTACGAACCATTGGTTGGTATCCTACTGAGATTTGTCTCACACCCTAAACGGGCCATTCGTGATGCATGTAGAATTTATAGACCTACATGCAGGAAATAGAACAGCTTCATAAGATGGATTGTAATAGCTATTGCATGGAGTTGTTATGGACCTTGATGTCATGCTTAGTTAGAGTTTACTTTTTTTGGTTTTTTTTCCTGTATCACCATGCTTGCCTTGTTTATTGTGGCTATTTTTGGTTATCTATTGGATATCCTTTATATATTAACCTAGTATGGATGCATGGAATGTCTATTATAGTAGTTGTTATAAGTGGTTTCAACATGCAGTTTTTTCTACCATACTTTCGTTGTTTGTTTGATATTGGTGTGCTTCCACTATGGGGGTCTGGTTCATGTTTTCAATGTCTGTTATTTTATATTCTACTTAGATCAGTATCGTTATTATCCTTTATGAGGATATGACCTCCCCAATAAACCTTTTTAGACCCTCACTACTAGTCGGCAGCCTTTGGCATTCAGAGAGGTGCACCTAAGTTAGTAACACCCGACCCATTTAACACTGTTTATGTGTCTCTTTGGGTACAGAATATTATAAGAGAGTTAGGTGTGATGAATTTGTTATTTAAGAATATAATTAGTACATATCAAGGATGATATGTCCAATATATTAGAGATTGTAATTTTTTCAAAAAATCATATGAATTTTGTTAATTTTGAATGGTTTAATAATTAAATGAGTCAAGGTGTTTGAATTTTTTATTTAGGTTGAGGAACAATTTTTATTTTCATACATAAAAAATAAATTTACAATAATGATAACATATTTATAGGTTATTTTGGATTTTTTTTGAGGATTGGTAGGATTTTTTTTAAATTTTTTTATCTAATAGGGTTCCCACATGCAGTATATTTTTTGATACATACTGATTGGGTTAGTGAAGTTATATCCTTGGTGTAACACCAAAAAATATTTATCCTTCAGCAGGTACCTATGATCCCTAGTGAAAATTTTCATTAAAATAGTTGATTTTTGGTTTTCCACTCCCCTCTATTTACCCCCTTTTCCTCTTCCCTTTATAATACTCTCTACCCAACTACATGCGAGATCTTCCATGTGTCTCCCTTCATCTCTCTTTCTCAAAATTTTCACATTTGAATTATGAGGAAATAATTGATGTTTTTCTTATCTACTATAATCTATAAAACTTCTTATAATATTATTTTTAATTTTATCCATTTTCCTTTTTGATCCCTTTTTATTCAGGGATCTCAAGATTCGATACAGCGCCAAACTAATGGTGAAATCCACTCATATACCGTAATAATTGATTTTTTAGGCTATATAAGAACAACGATAGTGATATATCTAATCATTATCTAGTACGTCATGATGTTCTATAGTAATTAAATTTATATATATATTTGTCATGTCATCTAAAATGATTTTGGTTATCATAATTCTAAATTATTTCGAGTTCCCTTTCAATTTTTATTTAAAATAAGTAAAATTATATTCTTTAAAGAAATTTTCGAGGTTTTGTTTCAGGTTTTAATATGGTATTTTTTTGTATTGGAGAATTTATTATTCTTGGTTTTTATATATTTATAAGTGTTTCTATGATATCAATTTTATATGAAATAGTTATCATCAAGGAATAGTTAATTGCAGGAGGTTAAATCAATATCAAAATTCCTTTTTCTCGCATTGTATTTTTCTACATCAATTTTCATTAAATTAATAAATAGAATTATGAACAAATTTTGGATATAGGAATAATAATTCTTCAATTATTATGAAAATATTATATTTAAATAAAATAGGAAAATAATGATTCTTTGTAATGTTTGGACTAAATCAAATAATTTCATAAAAGTTTAATAAATTATGGTTAAAATGGATTGTAAACGATAAATTTATTTGAATATGTGAATATGTATTGTTGTTATTTTTAAATTGATGATACCTTTAATATGTTCAATATTGTTATATATGATTGGTAATTGAAATTTTTTATTCCATTTAGAGTATTTGTTTTTTTTTCAATATGTTTTAATTTGTATTTCTTTCTGAATGATTGGTGATGGAGTGAATATCAAACCAAATAAGATTTTGAGGATTCCAATATATATATATATTAATAGAGGATGATCAATGTTTTGAAATCCTTGAATAACATTATGGGATAGTATCATGTCGAATTCCATTATTTACGATGATCATAGGCTGATCCTAAAGAAAATGAAAAGATCTATCATGTTTAAATATCAATATCTAAAACATGGTGATTATGGAGGAGCTAAAGGTTGATAATTTTATTATTTAATTATGCTGGAAAGAATATAGAGTTTTTCCACAAAGACAAAAATAGATTAAAATATTTAAAAAAAATGAAGATGAGTTTTCATAAGAAAAAACAAGTTTTATCTATAATTTTGGATACTAAAATTAATATGAAATAATAGTTTGACGGTGATAAAGTGAATTAGATTGAACATACATGAACAAATTTATAGTGTTACCTAAAATAATCTATATTTAGTATTTTCATGATACATGACCTTGGGAATGGTGTTGAAGAAGTTGAATCAGGTTTGATGTATTCCAAAAATAGTTATGTCTTTTTTTATTGTTGTTTGAAGTGGGAGAAAAATACTTATATAAAACAAAATAAATTATGAATCAATTTTATTAATATATAAATTCAATTCTTAATTATGAATGATGGATATGTACTAAAATTCTCGTACAGTTTTTATGTAACTCATAAGGGTAGTACAACCCATCATATAGTTGGTAAATATATTAATATTATTCATTCTATCATTACAGGTATAAAAAATATGCATGTAATGTTTAGGAAAACACATCTTGTAGTATATACATACATAATAAGTTTTGGGTTAGACGTTCATAATTATGGGACATATAAACCTAATGTTGAGACATACCATCATATGGTTTTTCCTATAACATCATGATTTTGGGAAAAGATATCATATGATTTGGAAATTTTTTCATAATATTGTAAAAAATGTATAAATTCAATAAAGTTGATACTATTGAAATACTCAAATAGCCACTAACCAGTATTGATTTTTATCAATCTTTATAGGGTTCATTCAATTAATGCTATATCCGTGAAGATTAAAATCAATTGATGTAAAACAAAAATTATCACATTAAATTCATAATGTTGATATGATAAGGCTTTATCTATGACATATTTTAAAATGATTCAATGATAAAGAGGTGAGATAAATCACTGTTTTTTTCAAAGCTCTGAATTTTAAATTATATAATTTGAAAACAATTTTAGTGATAAAAACAGCATAAAATAATATTATGAATGGGACAAATATTCATTTTATAAATATAAAAAAAATTGTTTTTATTGATTATTGTTCAAGTGATATAGAGGTAAATTATATATATAATGCTAGGAATTTATTTTACCCAAAAATGATGAAATTATAGATTTAATAAATTAAAATATAAAATGAATGATATTTGGGTTGAACTTGCGGGATATAAAATATGAAAAATGTACATTATTTAAATTATAAATGATTTGAGAAAATAGTATTCTAGTAGATAAATTGATGATTAGTGATCGGATGAGAGTCTATAAAATTAATGAATCTTGAATGTGGTAATTTTATAATTGGCATATATTATGATAAAATATTATAAATATGTTTTTGTTATGCAACAACAATTTTAATATTAGAAATGGAATTTTGATTCAAGATAGAATAATGAAAATATGGTATCATTGGAGTGTTAAAAGAAATTCACAGAAGCTAGATTCTATAATAAATTTAAAATCTCTCTCACTACATAGAAAACATAAATTAATAATATTTTCTTTATATTATATATATATATGATGAATATTTAACTATATTCTCTTAAGGGAATATTTTAACAAGAGGAAAACGAATTATTATAGTTAAAAATTTATTATATCTATTCAATAGATACAAAAGTTGAGAAAATTGGAAAATAAAATAGTGTAGTTTTTTCAAATACTATGATATTACAGTTTAAATAAAAATTGATAATGGGAAAACCCCATATTTAGATACACGAAGAACAAGATATATATATCATGTGGTGGATCCATTTCATACCATTTTTTCTTACATGGATTCCACTAAATCATTCCATTTTTGTAAATCAAAAGACACAGAAAACATAATTTGTATCATATATAACATTTTATTTCATAGAAAATTAAAAAGGTATCACTTCATGATATATGTCACATTATTATAGAGAGAGTTGGGATAAATAAATTCTTCAAAAGGAGGAAGAAGAAAGTTATCAATCTGTTGAAAACATATATCATCTTTTTATTAATGAATAATAAAATAAGATATAGAGGGGGAGGAGGAGACATAACATTCATGAACCAATCTCTTTATACACTTTATACAATTTATGTATGAAAAAGAGAAGATGAATAAATAATATAAGACATTTGAGGTTTTATATTTTGTGACCAAGTACATGATCATTTCTGTAATGAAATTATTTCCATGAATGATTTTGATGATTTTCAATTCATTTTATAATTATAATGAATGATTTTGAGGTTTCATTTCTTGAATAATAGGATAAGAGATAAATGAATAATAAAATCAGTTCCTACTATATATATAGTGGTTTTCATGTTTCTTATATTTCAGTTGTGAGAGTTCATAAAAAAAATATTTGTAGTAGAATATAGATGGTTGGCATAGAACAAAGGCCATGTTATAAGTAGTTTTCCTTAATGTTCAATGGAAATTGATGAATCTATGGTTAATGATAAATATAATGTAATTATGTGTAGATATATCTATGAATAAATATTATAATATACATATAAAAGTTCAGAGTCACTAATATTTTTTCCAATACACTATGATGATGGAAATGTTGAATAATTACAGTTTCCTTCTAGAATATATTGAACAACTTACTACTATAATGTGCTGAGAGGTTATAGGATGATACTTTACAAACTCAACCATTATTAATGATAACATTATGTTCAGTACTCTTTGAGTAAGATATCCTGAGCATAATATGGAGTAGATTCAATGTATGGGTTGAATTATGTAAAAAACTAAACTTTCCCTACATTATTTCTATTTCAAAATTTTATATTTGTGTATTTTAAGAACAAAATTCATATTTTATAAATGGGGACAATGAATTAAAGACCAAAATGGTTCAATAGTCAAAATATGAAATACAAATTTGGTAAAAAATTTCCACCACTGCTTTACCGCCATATATGTGTGTCTGCAGCATTCCCACAAGAGTATTAATTTGTGTAAGAGAAATTGTTTCTCTATGGTTGGATCTAAAATATAATTACCAGTTTTCTTACAAGATTACATTATTTTTATATTTTAATCATGTTTAAAAGTGACTCTATTGGAAAAAAAATCAATCTATATCAAAATAATTTTATAGGTTTATCCCATATAATTGAAAAATATGTATATAATAAATTCTAGGAATAAAATGTAAAATCCAAATATTCATGATGATAAATATTTTAGAAACATTACTCAGTCTGGTGAGTATATTGTTAAATACGATATATGTTTTTTCTCTAATAAATCAATCATATGCTATTAATATTGTGAGTATAATGCATCACTAAAAAATTTATATTATAAAAAATACAAACTAAATAAGGTCACTATTGATGTTTTCACATATATATTTTCACTTATCAAGTGGATTTATTATAAAATATAATAGTTGAAAGTATATGATTAAAAATAGGAGTAACAATTATCTAAGAATGTATAAAGATATAACATCATCACAATATATATTAAAGATGAAGAAGAACCAATATCACATTGTAATAAAATTATTTCTTTGATTTGTAAAGAATTAAGAAATCATTCGTTATGAGAGTTGTTTGATTAAGAATATTATTCTCTAATTTATCCATGAATTTTAAAAGATCTTCATTGTTTCAATAGATATAAAAAATGCACATATAGGAATATAGAAAAAAATATTGAATGAGTATATCAAAATCATGTAAGATGGAATCAATTTTTAGGATTATGAAATGAATATGTTGAATTTATATTTTGAGGAATTTCTAGAGAAACTCAATCACCGAAAATTTATTCATTATATAATTTTTTTGAATTTTATAATATATTCAAAAATCAAAAAACATAGTCAATAAGGATCCTCAAAAAATTATGAGAAGTTTATTATTACCACAAAATATTTAGAGAAGGGAATTTACTATAATAAAAATCCAATATGAGTAAAAATTAGTTGGTTATTATCTGGTTATCAAACCTCAACTAGGATATGAAATAAATAACCCAATATCATAGATTAATTGTTTCCTTATAATCTCATCCTCATTTGGTATAATAATTTCAAAAAAACAATTTTAAAAATATTTATGGAAAAAAATAATAATAAATTATCTATTGCATTAATGGTGAATTTAATCATTTCTAGGAATTGCATCCCCCTAATTTGATACATAAAAATTGGGGATCCATTCTAAAAAAAGAATTATTGTAATTATAGAGAGAGTATATATATAGTAAAAATCACATGGTTTTTAGATTTTGTTTCTGGAAAATTCCGATATTCGTACATATAGAAATTTATTTCTATATAGAATAGTCTTTAAAATAATCTTGTAAAAGTATTAATAATTTTTTAAAACGATGATTTCTAATGAAAACATTTATTCATAATATTACATAATAAAAAATTGAAAATATATCTATAAAAAACATATATGAACTTCTTAATGACTTATGTATTTTTAATGAAAATATTGTCTAATATTATATAGAGTTTTGGTACATACCAGCATAATAAAAATATTATACTAAAGACTGATCTATAAAAAAATAGTAGAGGAAACAAATAATTTAATGAAACTATTCCTTAGGACTGATGCAATTCATGAAGGCTCATGAAAAAAGTTACACAAAAAATGGTTAGTGAATAAATATTATAAGTATGCCCCACTATATATATTATAAATCTTCAATTGTGTTAGGAGAGGACACATCATAGACCATTACAAAATATCCATGAATATCATTAAAGAATGGGGAAAGATAAAATTAGTAAGGAATGATTTAGTATATTAATGAGGTAATAGTATTGCCATGGTTTTAGACATTCCAAATGATGAAAATGAATTTATGATAGGTTTTGAAAGAAATGTATTATAAAATTTGGTGACAATGTGTATGGAAGGTGAAAGAAATAATAACCAAATAATTTGAAAGATATTTTACTAAATAAATACTTTTCACAATATATTTCTCCACATGTATTAATAATCTTTAATAGATAACAACTATTTTGATTAAAATTTATGTTGACTAATGTATGGTAGTCATTGATTAAGTGGAGTCAAACAGTTATACCCAACTAATGAAATGACGGTCCCTTTCATTATTATTTTTGACAGGTTTGGATATGTATATATTAAGTTAGTTACTATAGTTAAATTTTTTTAAAAATGGATATTTTTAATTTTATATGTTATTAGTATTAACCTTAATTTTAGCTCAATAATTAGTATACCAACCAAGGATTCCCAAGAAAAAACAAATTTTCACCTTATTTTACTATTTTATATTAAAGATAAATTTATACATATTTAAATTTAAAATTTAATAGAAAATAGAACTTTTAACAAAATTAACCTGATGATTAATTTTTGGGATTTTTATAGAAAAACATAAAATTTATGGTGAATAGTGAGAAATATCATTTTTATAAATAACATGACTTTATAAAAAATTATTAGTATATAATTTGGAATTAAAAATTAAAGAACATTTTTTATAAGAAGTAATTTGTTTTCATAGTGGAAGTATAATTAAGAAAATTCTTTTTAATTGCATACCCATATTTGATAATTTCAAGAAATATAATGTTTTTCAAAAAAAAATTATTACATTATAAATTCAGTGTTTCAAATTTAGTTTTTTCACAAATAGAAAATTCATTCAAAAAAAAGGGTCTCAAATTTTTTATCACTTGTTAAAATTAATTTAGTAACTACCCATTTATTTTAATGGAAAAAGTTAAATTTAATTCGTAAAAAATAGTTACCTTAGTAAAAATAAAAAGGTAGAAAAGTTTTTTACAAAAAAAAAACAAACAACATAGAATTTGAAACATAAGATTGAATGGGACGTTTAGGATATTCATGACTATATCCCTTAGCCTCCTCATTATTTCTGAATTTTTTTATCTTCTATCCCAATGAGTGTCCTCCTGTTAAAAAAAATATTTTGGGTATTTAAGAAAATTCGATCATTTTTCTATAATATAAGGGATACTCCTCCCCTTATGTTACCTCATGTCAAAACCAACAAAGTTATTCACAAACATTATCCAATTGTATCTTAATTATTTCAATCAATAATTTAGAATTTATGGTATTCTCAATAGATCTTGTATCAAATCTTTGATCCCCATTTTCAAGGGGTAATCCGAGAATTGAGGTATAATTTTCAAACCAATCCATTATCATTACAAATTATTTCTATTCATTTATTCATGATAAAATACCATTAAACCATATTAAAATTATAAAATCTAAAAAATTATTATACATGTAATTTAATATAATGAATTTATAACAATTAACCAAATTTCAATTTTCTATTAAGAAAAATAAAAATTTCATTCTTGTGTTGTGAGGGATACCGCCTCCGTAAACTAAGGTGTTTCATCCAACTTCCCCATAATACAAGGTTTCTCTTAACAGTGTATTATATATATATTTTTAATGTTTATTATATATTTTGGATTCTTAAATTTTAATCACAAATTATAATTTCCCATTATTCTATGAAAATATAAATCATAATCCATGAATATGTGTAGTCTAACACATCCATGGTATGATCGATTAATGTTTTTCCATTCAACCCAACATTTCATTATTGGTCATGAGAATGTGTTTAATAGATTAATTTAATTATTATGTAATCCCTATACCTATTTAATGACAAATTTTAAAACCAATTAAAAATATGAGAAACCAATGTAGTAAATTCATCCATCCAAAAGGGATTTATAAGAGATAAAAAAATTGTTTTCATCATATAATGTAATAAATTCATTAATTTAATATTAAAATTTTAAACGATTAAATTTTTTAAATATCACAAAAATAAAAAAAAAATCATTATTCTCTTTTCATAATGAAATTACAACTAAACCATTTCATAATCATCAATTAATTATGGTATCTTCATGGTTGGGTTTGTTTAAAAACCTATATGAAAAATGATATAAATTTATATCATGGATGAATATTGGAATTCAATTATGGGTAATATTTTATAAAAATTATTAAATATTTAATTTTAATTTTTTCTATAATGGTAATATAAAAAAGTAACTCATTATTTGAGAAAACATTATTCTATCACAAAGAATCATCAAACCATGATAATTGACAAATTTGACTTTATGGATCGCAAAAAATAATCATATATAAGATTTTAAAATTATAAAAAAAATATCAAATATCAAATATAATTCCATAATCATATTTTTAATGATGAACTTAATAATTAAAAATAATAGAAACATCATTTTTAATAAGCCACAACAAACCCATCATGACTATTAACACCAAATTTTGAAAAGATATTATAATAATATAATAAATGGATAAAATTGCTATTAGTGAATGTTATAAAAAATATTTTATAGGTAAAAGGTTTTTAATATATAACTATAATTTGTATCTCTATGAAAAAGAATTATAAATAACTTCCTTGGAAAAAAAGTCTAAAGGAAATGAATATCGTAACTCAATCACAAATCATTGAGTTATACAATTTATTATTGAAAATATTTCTTCCAAGGATTTCCATTTTTAATGATCTTTTCTCTTTAATATGTGGTTAAAATAGGTTTTTTATAATATAATATTGTCATAATAAATTTTCATTACATTAATCCATTTTAGAAGGCTCTATTTTTGTAAAGAGTCTCAAAACTATGAATTTTACAATAGTAAATAAAAATTATTCAAAAAAACATCATTTCCTGATTTCTATATCATTATATTAAAATGAAAACCACCAATGGAGTGGATGTTTATGTTTTATTCTAGAATATTTATTTATTATGTTATTATTTTGGGTGATCATGTTTTTAGTATCATATTATTTAGTTCATGGTTTTATTTTCTCCCATTTGTATGTTTTAAGAAGCCCATTTTATTTTTATGCTGTTTTTTATAAAAATAGAATGTTATACAATTATATATTTTATAAAACCCATTTTAAATAAAAGTGTTATTTACAGAAAACTAATTATTAATATAAAACCCATTGTGAGGATATTATATATGATGAAGGTTTGGGTCCTACATGTCCATAAAATGTGTTGGTTTATGTTTATGTCTCATGAGATCAAAATTTCAATAGGGGGTCGGATTTCCCATGAAAACCAATACATTTTTTAATACATCGAGTTTAAAATGGTATATTAGAGGATTTATCCCAATACAAATTGAACAATATAGTATTAGACTCTATATAAAGTATAAAAATGATGGGTTTTCCCATGTAAAAGTGGTAAAAGAGTGGTTTTACCAATAGCCAATGGGTACATATGATGATTATCCCAACTCTAGGAAGGTAAATAAGTTGTTAGAATAGCTCAACTATATAATTAATGACTTAGTGGGTATCCTTAACCCATGGTTTCGATTTTAATATATATTTCATTATCTTATGTCATACTCTAAGGACTATAAGTACGCTCCTAGACTTTTTTTATTGTCTCATTTTTTTTCAAACATTTTTTCATTATATGTTTGTTTACTTGAGATTACATGCCTTCCTATCATGGATTATAAAAAATGGTTAATATTCCATGTTCTTTTTAATACGAAATTTCTCCCATAGCGTTGTTAACACATATGTTTGTGATATAACTCTTGATGGCATGTTTATATTTTTTCATTCTAGAGAATTTGAGATCTCCCCTTTCTTATATTTCTATTACACAATTTAAGATTAATAGGACAACTTAAAAAATTTCTATAATGATTTCTAGAATATTTCTATTATGGTGAATGAATTGAGTTTAAGATAATTATATAGCTAATATACAAGAAACCATATCTTTTGGTCCTTAGGTAGTGCAACTATTTGTGAGACGTATTTTACAAATCAAAATTTTTTGTATTAGTTTAATTTGGTTTATATTTGGTGAATATAATTAGTATCCAATAGGTTTTAGTTATTTAGTATATTAGCATACTTATTTTTGGGATTATATTAGGGAATTTTTTTGAAAACCATACAGAAAATTATATGGTATATTTTTAAGTATAAAAATTCATAATTATATTTTTATATAGTAGAGATTATGTGGTCCCCCAAGTAATTAAGTCCCTTTTTACATACTACAATTTGATAAACTCTCTCGCAAATATTTATAAAGGAAAAATTACCCTGAAAATGTATATTAGGTATTAAATTAATAATGTGTATGTGCATAATCGTAAAGCTTATATGCACACCTTGTTTTACACTCCCATGTGTTATAATTTTCATAATCCACATTGTCCTTAAGAATCCTTTTGTATGATTTAAATACAAAAATAGTTCAATAAGATAAATAAGTAGGGTGAAAACCATGGATAACAATGATTGAAATCATGATATTGATATTCTTTGGTATATGTGTCATTTTTTTTATTCTATGATCATTGTTTTTAATCTATAAATTTAATAATTTCTCCAAATAAACATTCTGATTTATATTTTTTTTCTGAAAACTGGTTGTACTTGTTCATTATTGGATATAATGGAAAATACGGAGATTGTTCCAATAAGAAACACAATGGGATTAAAACATGATTTCAAACATTAATTAAAAAACTATCCAATTTTATGAAATGTAACACAAACCATGTGTAACTACCAAAAACACTAATAAAGTATAATACTTCAATAATGTAATTCATAAATCAATGAATACTAAACATCAATATGTCTTTTAATATACTAATTAATAAATAGTAAGTCAATATTGATAAAAATAAAATTTTCCATTCTATAGATATGAGTGTGTGAAATGGTTTTTCTCAATAAATATTATTTTTATGGTAAATTTAATAAATTTGGGACTTTAATCAATAACATTAATCAATGTAATAAATTTATTAAATTAAATTTGTATCGTTTAAAAAGGAAATATTCAGTATATATTTTCAACAATCTACATGTTTAAAAATTTATGGAGATTTCAATAAGATTATGAAATAATAAGATGAATAAAATAATAATTATAAAGAAAACATCCGAAGACAAGAATTTTATGCATGTAGTTTTATCATTGATAATGAAATTATGTTTTATAGTTTGTTTTATTGTTTAATGATAACTCTTTATAAAATCCCTAAAAGTGATTTTAGAATCTATGATGTGATTTTTTATGTTCACTTATGGTTGAAATTGAATATGGAAACTCTCATTATTCCCATGATTAGGGGAAAAGAAGATAAAAAAGTATTTACATGTAAACTAAACTGGTGAAACCCATGTTGTAACGAAATTTTTTCTATCAACATGAAGAAAATGTTAGATTAAGAATAATGGGAACTATATATAGGGGAAAAGGTTAATTTATTAAAGTATATAAGAGATGGTCATCAATGAAATGAATGCTAAAGCAATATAAAGATACCAGTTAATAAAATGGATGGAGGGAATGCTAAGATTAATGTTAAATATCATATCGAATGCTACAATTTTAAGTATAATGGATTTTATGAAAACATGTAAATGAGACCCATGGATGATAGAAATAATTAAAATAATGATATTAATCATCCAATAGAATATGGAATAGAATATATAATCAGCCTGAATGAAGTATACATTGATAACATAGTACATCATGATAACTAATGAATAGTGTTAGGGTTTATTCTCCAAAGGTGGTTCAAAGGTGAGAGGTTTGTACGATGTCCTATATGATGTCTCCCCATTTCCTCCATATCCCCTCCAAATTCTTTCCATCTGAAGCCCTTCTCTCATTGGCACCCTTTCTTTTCATATATTCTCAAGAATATTACTTTTTTATTTATTCTATGGTGGCTTCCCTCTACTAATTTCCTCGCCGGTTCTTCTTCAACTCTTATTTCCTAATTACCACGTTTCTGACCCCACCCTGCTCAGGTGTGCTGGTTCTATCATGGGGGTTTATCTCATGTAGGTTTTATGATTGTTGTATTACCAGGGTCACGACCCGTGGTTGTCTCTGTTCTCCATTGTTATACAATTCTCTTTATTATAAATTTTTTTCTTGGTTTTGGTTTTGGTAAGATGATGGGTTCATTTCTTGCCTCGAACTCTATGTTGGGAACCTTATCCTTCACTCCAACTCTGTTCAGTTGGGTTCGGGGGTCCCTTCAGAGGATTCAGGATGTGTTGTTTAGATGTTCGATGATGTCCGGTTGTCACAACCATTCATGTAGTTATTTTTTCTTATCTAATCGCGCTACATTCTAGAGGTTTGTGTCTGTTCAATGTTTGAGGTGGTTCATCCTCAATGATGATGATAGTTCTAGTATCACTATTTTTTGTTCACATTCAATGTTTTTATTTAGTAATTACTATTTTCTTCAATGTTTGATTGTGGTGGTTCCATTGGTAATGGGGTTTTCGATGCCGGGTTCATTGGTCGAATTTTTACTATGGTGGTTTCTTGTGGATGCATATCAGGATGTTCATGGTTGGAAAAGTGACGTCGTTGAAGAAATGATGGGTCCTCATGGGGATTTGGTAGGGATGATGATGTTTTTTTATGGTGTGTACGATGTGAAGATAAAGGTAGCCCACATTCCATATTTATGATGAATTTTGGTGATTTTGAAATAGTTTTTAAATTTGAATGTTTTGGCTAAATTTAAATGTGTCATGCTTTTTTATATTTTGAATTTTTAAATGATGTATATTTGTTTCTATGGAGGATTTTTTATGTTCCCCCTCACTTATAAAAGGCGTTTTGTCTATAAAATAAAAACATTATTTGGAATATTAATGAATACATGTCCTCCACATCAAATTGATGGATGTATTATTATATTAAAATTCATATATATTATAATTTTTCTAAAATAAATTAATAAACACCCCCAATTATTTTATATTATAAAGGTATTTTTTACTATTTTATCGTATTTTGAGGTTTATGGAATAAGATTTTGAAATTCTTATTATCCCACCCCTAGAAGAAGTCATTTTTTAACAATTATATTTTTTCTCCACGTAAAAACCAAAATATTCAACAAAATAGTAAAATAACATTTTATATTTCAATATTACTAATGATCATCTATTAGTGTAAGGATGACTATTAGTACTCCCAGATATTAATTTTCTCATAAGAATTATGAAATTGAATCATGTGGGAATTTTATCTCAAATTTATGTATAAAAAATATTAGGATTGATCTATTTTGAGGTAAAATTATACATTCCATATGTTTGGGAGTAACACTATATAAATTATGTCTTTAATAGATTTTATCTCTTATATTACTTCAGATAGTTTCACTAATAATTGATAAAAAGAATTGGTAAAAATTTATTTCAGCGAAGAAAGAGTCAACTTGATTTTTTGGAATATATTTCCCTAAATAAATATTTTATTTCAGTATAATGATCCACACATAGAAAAAATCCCTATATAATAACAACTATTATTATTCAATTACATATTTAAAAATATATGGAACTCATTAAATAATTTGGTACAAACAGTTATATGTAACCATTAAATAAAATATTCATATTAATTTTTCTCTAATTTGTGAATCTATAAATATAATAAAATAATTTTTATGAACATAATTTAATGTATAAAATATATATTTTTCCTTTTAGATATATTTTTTATGATCAATAATTTTTTATAAATTGTTAATCAACCAAAAAATGATTTCATATAAAAATCATATTTTCAAGAAAATGTATGATTTTATTTTAAAGGAAAAATTATATTTTTTAATTAGAAAATGAAAAATAAAAATTAATTTTTTTATTTTATCATAACAGTATTAACAGATGATTATTTTAAAGAAATTTTTTAAAAATAATGTTATTTATTTCTATACTACAAAATAAATTTTTTACAAATAAAACAAATTGTATAACATTTTTATTATATAATTATAAATAAAAAATTCATTAATTTCATTTATTTTACCAATTTAGTATCATATAATATAATTTATAATTTTAAAAGTGAATGTTTTAAAATGGGATCCCATATTTATCATTTTATTATATAAGTTATATTTTACAAATAAATTATCTTTATTATATTACACATTTAGTATTTTAAAATTTATTTTTATCACAACATGAAATATAATATAAAAAAATTGTGCAAAAATTGGAATCATTAAGGCCAAATTATTTAACAACATAAAATATATTTTCAACCATAAATAATAAATTACATTGTTAAATACTATTTAACATGGTAAAATCATTTGGGGTAAAAAGGGTTTAACCAAGAGGGAAAGAGAAAAACATGATTAAAACGTACATGTGAATGGATTTTTCATTATTTTATAAACCTTATTCAGTACTAACTATTATATTACAAATTTGGGTCTACATTCAATGAGATTGGTGTCCCATTTTTAAAATTTTTTGGGTATTTACAAACTAATTAACTATTTACAATTATTAAAGGTGAACGCCTATCCTCATATGACCTCTAAATAAAATCCTAAAATGATTAATCCAAAAACAGAAATATACTTACTAAATAAATAATTATCCTTCTTTAAGAGGTTTTATAACTCTTAGAATCCATCCCTAAAAGGATTACTACACTTTGTAAAAGTTATAATAAAAGAAGTTATATATACATATCTAACTGGCCCATTATCATTTTATTTATGTTATGTTGATGAATTATTCTATATATTCCACTAAAATTATTAAAATTATATAGGTAGTTTCTTTATTAGAGTATAATGTTATTATAATTACGGTATAATCATTAACCACATTTCTATATTTTATTTTGAAAAAGGAATCTTCCAATTCTTTTTTGCATGGACTACCGACTCCAGGATGTAAGATGTTCAATTTTCCTTGTATTCATTTATAGGATGGTCCTAATAAGGAATACAATAAATAAAGATTTTATTTATAAAATTTTTTATATTCTTAAATCATAATTCTTATTTATCATTTTCACAATTTTGGGAAAAAAATCACCACCTGTGTGTGTATGGACTACCACATCTATTGAATGACCGATTTCCATTTATATTATCATCTTATCCTAACATATATTTCTATTAGAATATAATCAGTGAATAAATATAATTTTTATTGGGAATTTATGTTCATTAAAGACCAATTGGATAACCAATTATCAATTTGAGCCAAAAATAACGTTGACAAATAAAACTATCCAAAACAACATTATAAGAAAAAAAACAATTTTTATAAAATAATATTTTATGTGATATATTATTCTCCTACATCGTGAAAATTATTATATATATAACTAATAAACAATAAATAACATTATTATGATTTTGGTATATTGATATTACAACTAAATCTCCTCATAATCATCTATTAAATATGGTATGTTCTTATTTTTTGGATTAACCACCTAATTGAACAATGTCATAAATTTATATCATGGATAAATACTGGAATTTAATATCTTTTAATATATTATATAAACAATTTTAAACCATATTTGGAATACTACTATATTAATTTAACCCATTATTTATGAATAAACCCATCAATCACAAAAAAATCATCAAAATATGTTAATCCCAAAATTAATCTTTAAGAATCATAACAAAAAACCCATATCATGAAATTATAAAATTGGAAGAAATTATAAAAAATATATATGATACCTTTGGTATGGTTTTAGTGATACAATTTTTATCAATAAAGAGGATCGTCGCCCATTTTTTGAACCCAGTTTAAAACGATTAAGATTATTAACACCAAATATTTAGAAGGGAATTTAAAAATCTAATACGTAACAAATAATTTATTAATGATGAGTATAAAAATAAATTTATAGGATTTATGGTAAAAAATTTACTTAATATGATCACATTTATGATGTAGTATGTTAGAATACTTTTTTCGAAATCCCAGGTAAAGGTAAGGGAATTTGGTATCTCAATTTTCTTTTTTTAGTGTTACAATTTCCTATTATGCATCATTATTCCGAGGTACTTTATTTTGAATAATGTTATTTTTTATCAAGGGGAATATATTTTTTGATCCAAATACCTTGACAAAGATGTTTTTCCCTTATTTTTTAGAAGTGTTTATTATTTAAATTATAACCATTTAAATAAATTTTTTAAAAAATAAATAATGATTTCAAAAAAATAGTTACCAGGTTTTGGTTTTAATTGTGATCAAATGATCTACCTCCATATGTTTTATGTTTCATGTTTAACATTATATTTTATTTTATCATTTCATTATTTTCTAAGATCATGTTTTGGTATCATATAGTTTACTACATGTCGATGTTTTTTAAAATTTTCATTATTAAGAAACCCATTTTATTTCCATTGTTTCTTTAGGAAGATTGAATGATTTCAATTTTAATTATATAAGAAATCCAGCTTATTTTCATGGATTATTTATTAAAATTGAATTATTCTCATTTTCCAATTTTATAATATCGACTTTATTTCCATGTATTCTTTTTAAATTTTAAATGAGAATTATTTTTAATAGGAACACATGTGAATGTATTATGGTGTGTGTGGGACTATATCTCCCTCATATTTTTTTTTATGATTTGTGGGAAAAAATATGAACATAGAAGTGTTTCTCCTTATATAATGGTAACATTATAGAATTTATCCCAATCCAAATGGTATATAGGAGTATTTATGTTAGTTTAAATAGTATATGTGTGGATATGTCCTATAATAATGGATAAACACAAGGATTTATCAATGTAATGAGGGGTACAATTTTTTTTTCATAAACCCCAAATTACAGGTGGGGAATCTACCAAACACAAGAAGTTACAAGGGTATTTAGACCAAGACTACAATACGGTGAATGTATTAGTGGATATGCGTGAGATATGTAACAAATTATTATTTTTATTTAGTCCTCTTATGTCATAATCATGTGACTTTAATTATTTTCATTCAATCATGTTCAACGTTCCATAATTATAGGCACATTTTCCATTGAATATGATTGTTATTTTGAGATTTCTTATAATTTTATCAAGATATAAATTCAAAAATTATTTTTTATTGTCATTTTAATAAGAAATTCCTCTCCTACCAATGTTTTTTCAAATTCTCAAGGTCTAAACATTGATAAGATATTGATATTTTTTATGTACTAATTGTTTGAGAACCCGCATTTTATATTTTTTTCTTTCTATGTGTTATAATGAAATTTATAACCAGTGGATTGTCTAGAATTTTTACTAGATGAGTTTTATTATAGGGAATTGATTGTAGAATAATATGTTTATATAACAAATATTCAATATAATAAAGATTTTAGTCCAATATTTATGTGAACGTTTATGAGATATAATCTCTAAATCCTAATACTTAGTTTTATTTTATGTTATATTCGAATTAGGTCACTATAAAAATAGTTTTTTCATAGAGTTATTAGAGGTACTATTGGGATTTATTGTATAAAAGAGTTGGGTAGAGATGAGGGGAAAATGGCAGTTACTTTTAGTGATAATTGATTTGTTTATAAAAATTAACCCACACCTAAGATTAATTTAGTCAATAATCTAAAGGATTACATGAATATATATATATATATATATATTTGAAAGGCCTAAATGGTTTGTGTATGAAAAAAATTAAAAAAATACCATACATTCTACATAAATGAATACCATTCCCATTATGAAGATAAACTGAATCAAAAATGAAATCAAAATTATTAAACTGGATCAAATATAAAAATTCATTGTGAAATAATGAATTAAGAGGTTTAGAAACATGAGAAACTCAATGAATGGAATTTTGACTTTGGGAGACAAGTATTATCCTAATTTCTCTAAATAAAGAGACTATGATTATCATATTTATCCCCTAATGTTGTAAGTTGTGATTTACTGAATAGGTAATTGAATGTGAGGTATAAAATAGGATAAATAATATAAAATATTATTAATTGTAAATTTGAAGGATTTAACACTATTGAAAATCACATTTGGATTCAAATATAAATTTTTAAAAGACATATAAATTTTATATCACAAAATCATGGTGATTATTTTTGGATGGAAATGAACCATGTTGAATTATGGAAGGAACCATTGAGGTTTTATTACATAAAATTCTAAATCTTCATATATTTTTAATAAAATTAATAAATTATTGAATTCATGAAATAATAAGGAAATTTTTTTTTAATATGATATTCACATTCCAATCATTATTTTTACTTGTATTTAATCTAATTTTCATTTGGATTTGATTATCATACATTATGTGGAGAAATTAAATTATAATTGAAATTTTTATTTGTTTACTCAATTTGAATTGCTTTCCATAAATCCCGGGAATGTATTTTTACAAATCCCTAAATAGTTGAACATTTAAGTAAGTATAACATTGTTTTTGGAATATGGGAAACACCATTATCTAAATAGAACTATAATATTTTCTATACTAGAATAACCTTATAATTCATGGAGTTATTGTTAAGGTAAATTTTCTACATATAATATGGTTCCAAATTTATTCTATAGAAGATGACTAGATATCTCGTGAAAATGGATAACATGGAAAAGGGAATAATACAAGGGTATAATATGTATTCCATAAAATTAAAAGAGTAAGAGGGGAGTTGAATTTTTCCCCTTAATAGTCATCCATTATATTTATGAATTCTTAATAAGTTGTTTAAGACCCTATATTTACCTTAGAATTTATTTTCATTAATAAGGAGAATATATATGAACATAAATCAGGGTTTGATGTAATTTATTTCCATTTTAAACACACACAATGGTGGGGGGAATGAGGGGACCTTTAGTTGATTGGTTTTTTTAGTTTAATAATTGTCAATATAAATTCCTGGAAAATGATTGTATATTGACTGTGTATCCATAAAATGGTGATTTATAGGGAACCCATTCATACATTGGATGAGTAGATTGATTGATATGTTATATAACTTAAGAAACCTGGTTATATAGACACTTGGAGATAACCATAATTTTTTGAGATATAAATAATGTAATTTGAATGTGATACCATGTGTGAAATACACTATCTACACTGTTATAACAAAAGAATAAGATATTTAAATGGAGTTGGTTGGTGACATGTACTGTATATCGTATAAAGATATACCTAAATAGATATAATATGTCATGATTGTAGGGAATAACGAGCTAAAAAATATAGAAACCATTCATGTTTTACCAAGAATTTTATATATTTAAATTAGAGATAAAACTCACATAGATGAATGCTAGAATAAATGGTGTAGAATATTTAAGTACAAAGAAAGATAACTACCCAAAATAGTCTATCTTGATTGTTTACATACATCAAGAACTAATGAATAGTAATGATGAAGTAATAGTTATTTTAATTTATTCCCAAATTATTTCTCAGTTTATAGAGGATTTATTGAATTGGGTAAAACTATACATAAGATGAATTTAAGAAACTATTAATCTATTTTAATAATATAAAATTGATATGTATAAAAATTATTTTTAGATATGTAAAAAAATTATCAAAATATCATATGTATCTCATATGGTTTATATTTTTTGGTTTAATGTTTGGAAATCACTATCAATGTTTCAGTCTATGATCTTGTTGTTGAGACAAAAAACTATAATTTTTTGGTAGAATCGACATATAATTCAGAAAAATATTATATGGTTTGAGTATTATGTTCACACGATTCATACATACCTAGTTATAGTTGAGGTATAATTTCATATGATCAAATATATAACATTTTAATTTTGAGAAAATATAGTTTAATTATTATAAATGTGTGTTTATTTTTGAGAAAACCCATTATGAACTTCATATGGTGAAATCTCCATTGAAATTAATATAAGAAGTAACAACCACTAATGTTTATGGGACATTGTATAGTTCATTCAATTTATTTTATATTTGGGAGGATAAAAATATAAAGATGATTAAGCAGTTATATCATGTTCAAATTATCATTATGATATAAATATCCATCATCCATGATTGATTTAAGAAATATTAAATGATAAGTACATGATGGGGTCATTGTTTTATCATAGATGATGTTTTCAAATGATGATACATGGAAAAACATTTCGCAAAAAAATTAGATATCAAAATTATATTATTCAAGGGCCTATATTTATTATCTTGAACATAAATTTTTTTGTGATCCAATAAATTTTTTGTGATGGAGAGATTTAGAAGTAATTGAATGGTTTGAATTTAATTTACCAAGAAATAATAAATTTTTAAATTATGAATCATGGAATGAAATTAAAATATTCTTGTGATAAAAACATGTAACATAAAATAAAAAAATAACATAACATTCCTGATGGATGATATTTGAAACTATACTTCAATAATAGTATAATAAGATCAATACTAGGATGCTTTTCAGGGAAAATCAAGATGATTAAATTATGTACTTGTAGAATTTATGATTATGGAAATAAAATACTTTGATGTAACTTATACTATACATAAATAATCTAATCATCACAAATTTCACTTCTGTTATAGATGTAAAAATTAAATTATGATTGTAGTGTATGGTTCTAAAAAATATTCTAGAAATCCTGAGTCTAACGGATTTTCAAAATCTCTCATGCAGAAAATGAATGGTTAATATATCAGATTATACTATTTTAATTTTTACACATCATTGAATAAGGATTTATTTTGAGATTTTGGTGGAATATTTTGGAAAAATTATAACATGATCTACCTAAAAAATACTAGTGATATGATTGGACGAGAAAATGAGAGAGAAAATAGTAAAAATAAATAGCTATTATTTTTTAATACTCTATGGAAAATGATTTTAATAAAAAATGATACATGAGAAAACATCAATGTCTTGTCATTGAAAATGGAAGATATTTATATCATGGGGTACAAAATGTGTATTATGTTAACTCATGCATGATATCATTTAATTATTCCCATTTTTTAATATTTATAACAACGTAATGAAATATTGTATATCCAATATTGTTACGGAAATTAGTGAAAAGAGAGGGTTTTACAATACATGTGTTGTGACTACTAAGAGACATAATAGAAACAAATACAACCCAAGGAACAATAATTATTATATTGTTAGATTTCAAAAAAAATGAATATCGTCTAATTATAAAATAATAAGAAATAAGTTAGAGAAGGTTGAGAATTCATGTCTTTAAATAAGACTATACTACACTAGGTGTTGTAAAATATTAATAAATATAAGATAAATAATAAGTTTTAGTGCTATGTGGTGTAGTATTTTATGACCAATAAAAAACCAGGTTGTTCAATTATATTTTTTCAAGGATTGCTTTTTTTGTTTTTCAATTCATTAAATAATCAACATGTATGATTTTCATGGATATGTTTCATGGAGAAGATGAGTATCCAAAAAACTCGGCAAGGATAAGTTCCTTATGAATCTATAATGGTCTTATAAATCAATGGAGTTATATACATCAATAAATTTCTATTTTTGGAATAATATGTGGCTATTGGGTGCAGACACACCTATAGAAATATTTTGTGATCAACATCATGAATGTGAATGTCATTGAGAATTATTGGGATATATTATATGGATGATTAGATGTGAGATAATTAAATTTCATGGGTGTAATATAATTAATGCTCATAAATGTAATAAATTTTTATTGTATGGTATTATGCAGTCACATCCCCATTTATACTAATTAAGAATTATTCATATAGAATATTTGACATTGACATTCTTGGGAATGTAAGGAGTAAGATTCTTGTAACAGGATGAACCATGTATAAATATTTTTATGATAAACTATTTATTTCAATTAATTAGATATATGTATATTATAGGTTAAAAAAATAAATGATCATTATTTTTAACTATAAATATTGGATTATTGTGGTAGGGGGTTAAAATGTTAAACTAATAAAATTAAAATTTCGAAAAATTTCCCACAACTGGTTCACCCACACTTTTTTTTCTACACCAATATTATTGGGCTACCCAAATATATTCTATTTACCTCCATATGAAAAATCTCAAAGATATATTGTAGAGATCAATTTTTATCATCTAATCAATTATTTTTTTGTAAAAAATAAAAGATACCCATGTTTCTTAATCTGATAAATTATGTTATTATTTGGTACACATATTTTAAAAGTAATTATAAAGTGTTGATATGTTTAATAACATAAGTATAGATAGAAAAAATTAATATCTCCAAATATTTATATTTTATACAAGATATAAAAAAATTATGTTCCTCTGGTTCAAGGAACATTTGGTGGAGATTAATTATTTATATATAACTTTAATAGAATAATTTTGAATCCTTATATGCTTTTAATAGATATTGGGGTAATCTAAATATTTTGAAATAAATTTATAAACAAGGGTTGGGTGATAATGATTAAATTTCACTCATTAATACCTCTTTTTATTATGATTAAAATATTATATATTTCATTAAATTACATTTTAAATAGAATTCATTTCAATGTCGATGATCCTTACCTAACTATAGTATGGAGTTTTTCATCAGTAGTGGGGTGATTGTTGGGTTAATTTCAATTGAATGAATTGATGGGATTCTTCTAGAAGGTTTTGTCCATTAACATGATTAACAAAAAATATGAATCTTTTTCAAAAACCAATACTAATTATATTATTTCTATTTTTTAAACTCTTTATTCGTTTTTATTTTATGCGAACCCGTCTTATTTATCCATGATAACATAAAGAGTACTTTCTCCCTCATACATGGTTTTCTCTTTAGTTTTAAAATCATATATTTTAATATTAAAAAACCATTAACATGGTTATTTTTATGTAAATACTATTCTTTCAGGAAAATTATCTTAATACGAAAATATATATTGGATAATAACATATAATATAAACTAATATTTAATATTCAAGACTTATATCATGATTATATCTTTTCTAGGTAATCTTATAATTATTTATAGGTATTAATGGATATAATATTTGATATTTATTTTAATATTATATTAATTCACACTAATTACTACTTGTGTAGGAATTAGATCAATTTTAGATTGATTATAGTAAACCTTGAACATCTTTGCTACCCAAATCATAGGATCTGTGTATTTTATTCTGGAGTATCATGAGAAAAATTCATTTAATAGCTTTGGATATGTTCCACATGATATGTAGGTACCCAGTTGGAATAAGTATATTTTTGCTCAAGTATTACTCTTGATTATTACAAGGATCTCATGTAACACTAACCAATAAGTTGGTTACTAAATTTATAGTGTAGTTTTTTTATTCATGTCTATCATTTCCTATAGTAATCATTATAGTAATTATAACAGTGACATTAATTGAGCATGATAAATACCTAATGTAATCCATGTTGTTTTATTATCTAATTTTGAAGAATAACTAGTAATTTTTATTATATAATTTTTAGATATTTGTTTTCATGATTATCTGTATAACTCATTATGTTCTATTACCCCAAGTAATTTTACAATATCTTAACCATTTACAATATATAATATGGGTTGTGATACCCCAAATGGGTTTACCCTGTTTCCCTTTCCATGGTATGGGATTATTCCCTTACTGTAGTTCATGTTTCTTTATAGATGGAATGAGATATTGGATTTCCATTCATCCATCCATGTTACTCGAACAAATCCTGATCCAATGTCGCTGAATAAAATTATAGACCTTACTAGTTTATATATATTCCATATATGGTTATTATTATATTTTTAATTTTATATCAATTTTTTTTACATTTTTTGTCTGATAACTGGTGTATTTTTTTACTTTTGTGAACATATATAAATTAATGTATTTATCTAAAGTACACACCATAGTTAATTCCCTATATTTCATTAAAAAGGTGGTTTACTAGTGAGTATAATATTCTCACACGACATATGTGAGATTTTTTGGGCATGTACCATCATGGTATATTTATTAGTAACCCATATATACTATTATATGTTTAAATGATTGTTTTTAATAAGAACAATCTATATGTTTGAAACTCTACTTCCACTTTGAGATGGAATCATAGATTAATGATTTATGTTTAAACATTAACACATGTTATTGAGTTATATTTATATTATTAAAATTTAGTTTCTTCTATAATTTTTTCAATATTGAATTATTTTCACTAATAAAGTATTATTTACGTTATTTATATATGGTCAGAACTTGTAGTAAAATCATTCCCCCACTATAATATAAGACTTGTGATGATACTCTCCATCCCCAAGATAAGGTGGTTCACTCATATGGAAATGGGATAGCCTAATATGGGAATTGATCGAGGTATTTGGGTCATTCTTTTTTACCTATATAATATATAATAAAAATAATGTTCTATAACATTATGAAAATATATGAATTTTCATTTTTGTTTCATTATTCATCTATTTTTTACAATAATTATTCAAATAAAATATTGGATATGGGTGCATAAAGAATACATTAGGCAACTGAATGTTTTGGTTAAACACTAATTATCATTAAAAAATTTAAAATTCCATATTTATATGATTTTTGGCTAAGAACATCAATTAATTACTACATTTTATGAAAAAACTCCATCATCTGAAATACTTCTACATCCATATACATGAAAAAAGTAATTTCATGTAAAATATATTTACATGAGAATGAAGATCTATATTTCTTATATGATTAATGGAAAATTGATTATCATAGAACAATTACAGGGATAAATTTAAATCTATTTTATATTATGCCATAAATAATTAACCATGAAATGGTGAAAGTAACCATATTGAGTTTTTTCTAATGGATCATTTTATAACATCATAGTTCTCTTGTGGAATAAATAATATCACTAAACTGATTCTTACATGTGTATAATCCATTTAATTGTTTCTTTAAACATATCATATTTTTTAAAGGCAATGCTTCTTTTATTAAAAAGAGAAGAAGAAAACCAAGAAAGAGTTCGGGAATGAAACAGGGAAAACCCAATACAATAAAGATTATTTTATAACCTTTTTCAGAAGACACTCAATTAGCTTTTGTTCTTCTTCTGTAAAAGCATCAAGCATCGCTCTTCCACATCCTTGTCCCCGGCCTTTCAATGATTGTGAAAGGAGTTTTAAATTTTTTTTATTAATTTTAGTGAACGTTGAATGTGTTTTTTTCTAAACATATAAATTATTTAAACTCTATTTGGAACATTAATTTTATTACAGAGCATTATTAAGGGGTGTTTATGATCCTCAATAGATTTGACATGGGTTTATTCATTGTTAGACCAATCTATCACTATTATTATTTTCAAAATTTTCTTTTGTGGGGGTAATGATAGAACACTATTGTGATGAATTATTCCTAAAATACCATTTGATTGTTTTAGTGACAATTAGATTCATGGTTAGGAATAATGCTAATTATTTATAATAGTATACCTTGGTTAATAATCACAAAATAAGTTGATATTGTACAATAACATTTTAAATTTGGTAATTTCCTCATCAAAACCACTTGGATGAAAAAATTCATATTTAAACATTAAATGAGATTAATTATTTAGTAATCATAATATTACATGTCATAGAGGCCTTATGTACTTCATATAAAATCTATTAGGTGTATAAAATTAAAATATTCTTCAGTAAAGTGAAATTTAAATGAAGACCCTTACAACATTCATATCCTTAAATTAGGGATTAATAAATTAATTGAGTATGTGTTTCCAATGTAAATAAAAATAAAAAATTTTAAATAAAAAAATAAATAATAAAATATCATTACACATATAATATTGGCCTGATATATTAAATAGAGAATATGTTTAACCCAATGATTGTAAATTGAGTTACAAAATCCATTACCTCATGCTTCCTTTTTCTTGAATGTTATTTAGAAGAAAATATATTTGTTATAAACATGTTATTAATATTTTAAAAACCCAAATTATTAAATCTTATTATCATATATGATTATTTTATAATAGTTCATTTGCCTTTTGTAAATTATATTTTATTATTTTCATTATTTTGGGTGGTACATACAATATTTTCTCATTCATGCTTTATTAGGAATGATCGAGTTCTTGTTCATATTATATAGTTCTATCATATCTATAATAATAATGATGAAATAATTATTATATTTTTAAATTAATTTTATTTTAACTACAAATAATGAAATATGATTTTAGTAAATGATGCATGTTAATATCACAGAGATGGTATGTCATACGTAAGCATCAGTTACATTTCCATTTTTCAATGTTCATTAATAAAAGGAAGAAAATAATATTTTATGTTTATAGAATGATCATAATATCATATATAACATATTGATTCTTTAAATATTCTAATAAATATCAGCAAAGATATGTGGTGATGAAAATAGAGTCACATCGCTTCAGGAAGGTGGTAATCCACATGTACAAAAATGATGTTATCATCTTTCAATAAAAATGAAAAATTATATATTCAATTTGAAAAATGAATAATATTTCTTTATTATCATTTTAATGGAATGTATTTAAATTTTATTGATTAACCTTATCATTATTAAATTCCATGTTGAACATTAGGGGAAGATCAATCACATCATCTCATGAAGAAGTAGTCTTCTGTTCATAAAAGTGATGTTATCATCACCCATATAGAATAGAAAGTAAAAAATGATTATTTGATATAATGAATTAAGGGATATGAATATGTTATAAATATATAATATATATTTTATATCTATCATTATATCTAACTATTTGATTTGGTAATGGAAAACCTAATGACATTAGATCACGAGTCGATAGTACACTGTACACTAGATGATGAATTTCGTAACCCATATGATAGAAGTGGGTATGGTTGTAGAAAATGAACTTATTATAATGAGAAATTAGTATATTTAAAATACTATGGTTTTTATATCCATATTTATGAATAATAATTGAGGTATTTGAACTAATAAATAAAATAAAAATGGTCGTTGAAAAATAATGCCTCTACTTCGAGTATCCTCCTAATGATTGCACCAAAGCCTTTGAAAGATTGATTTCTATAAAAAATAATGTGTCTTTTTTGAGATTAGGTAATTTTTTCTGTTATTTGTTTAGGTATTTTACAAACCAAATTTTTCTTAATGTTTTTTATGTTTATAGAATAAAGGACATGGTGTGGCATTTTATAAGTAACATGAGAGGAATACATGTAATATTTTGAAAGAAATAGAATTACCCATAAATTTCACGATAAAAAATGGAAAAATGGATCATTATAAGAAACTAGAAATGATATGTTATATATATTTCCATTATATATATTTTATACAAGTTTTTTGTAAATTTTAACCCATATCCTTTTAGTTTAACATCTTAGTAAATCCATTTTCACCTTAACTGCTATAAATAATTTTTAATGTCTTCACAATTAGTTTTGGTAAAAAAAATTAAGTTTAACATATTGTATATTAAAAATTATTCTTATTAAAAATATTGAATCTATTTTTTAAAAATTAATTCACAGAATTGGAAAATTTTAATTTAAAATAAATCCCACAGTTGCAACGAGATAATGGTGTGTCAATGATAAAATGTTCAAAAGTTTAAAACGTTTTTCTACAAAAATTCAGTATGAAAATGTTTCAAATGACCTAAATTATATATATATATATATTAACTAAATTTAATTTAAATCTAATAAAATATATAAATAATCATAAAAAAATTCAACAAAAAGGTGGTTTTCAATTATAATTTCTTATTTTTCATTCATCGCCAAAAAAACATTACAAATAAATAAAAACATTTAATAATAGGATAATATTTCTATTAATATTATAAATATAATTTTACATAAAAATATAATTTTTTTAAATTAGAATAATTTAATTTTAAATTATGTTCTCAATGTGTGATTATACCATCTTTAAGAAAATACATTTTTTAGAAAACATTTATTTTTTACTTTAATTGATACTTATTTTATTTCTAGTCAATAGATAACAATAAATTTCATAATTTATTTTTTAATATTCGTAGCCTCAATCCCAAGGGCTTTGTTATAAAATTTATATTAAATAATAATATTTTAATAATATTCCTTGTTTTGTTTAAACTCAGAGTTACATGTAATTCAACCTAAACTGTGTGTTGCGTGTAAAACAATCTAAAATCAAAGTTTCATGTAATGAAATCTAAACTCAGTGTTGTGTCTAAAGAGATATTTTTAGGAGATTAAATTTATTTAAAAATACAAATATTATAATTCTTGACAATGATATATATTCTTCTAGGACTTGTGTTGCATATCACATACACTATCAAATAAAATATTTTTATTTTACAATATTTGGGTGTTAAATTTATTATATTTTATATAAAAATTACATTTTTAAGGAATTTTAATCAGAGATATTTAAAGGGTATATAGTTTTGATCCTTATGGAATTTATTAGAAATTATTTTTTGTTCTTTATAACCATTTTCTATACATTTTAATGATATTAATTAAGGTTTTTCATTGATTACCATAATTTGATATTTCAATAACATATATATAAATATCATATCTCCAATGTTTATAATATATTACCATTTTACCATTTTTTTTTAAATTCTTTTTAAATGGTTTTTAGGAAATCAAACTATCTAAACATATGTGTAAAGTATTGTTTGTATTTTTATGTTGGTTTTTCCTTTGATATATTCAACCTAGAAATAAATTTTATGAATTTTCCATTTACCTTCCTATTAATAAATACAAATTCTAAGGGAAAATAACATGTTTTATCTCCCAATTAATTAGTTTTTAATAACAAAAAGAATCCATGTTTCTATATTAGAAAAAAAATTCTATAATCTAAAACCAAGAATCTAAATTTATCACCTACACGTTGTAAACTTTAGTATAATAAATTCCGATAGAATTTTTTTTCTCTATATATAACCAAATATGATAAATAATTACATTCCATTGGAATCTGAATGAACATGGGGAGAAGACCAAACATTCATGCAAAACATCCAAACTGGTCTTTTGAACCATTATAGAATTTTAATTTTTATTTGTGTAAAATCTAAAATTTGTAATACATTAATAATATTTAATAGGGTTAGAAAAATTAATTAAGAATAATTTATACATGATTTTTAAAACATATAAAATGATGGATTTTATTACATTAAACTTTGAATAGTTTGATTATTAGGTCAATAATCCATAGAAAATAATTTAAAGAGTATCCATCAATATAGAGGTGGTGGTTGTATTATCATAACATTCACAGAATTAGGTAATACATAGACATGGTCCGTTCCATTAACATGGTGACCATCCAATATAAAACACTTTACCCAATATTTTTATAAGTTCTTCAGTTTTCTTATTTATTGGAAATTTATTATAAATATTTAAACTATTTCATGATTTAAAAATATAAATTTTTCTATAGAAAATGGTGATCTTGTTATTTTATAATATATACGTCTCATGATAAATCATTCAAAACAATGGTGTATTATTCAAATTTATTTTTCTTCCTTTAAAAATATCTTATTGTTTAAATCTATTTTAGAAAAGAACATTATTTTAAAAAATTGGCCAAAATTACATACAAATATATCTTGTTTTGATCTTTATTTTAGATACCAATAATACATAATGATCTTAGCTAATATAATGTAAAGGACACCGGGACAACCTAAGAGGGGAGGGGTGAATCAGGGTGAAAACTTTTTCTTTTAATGTGATGGATCTTGTTCCCATGTCGGTAGGAACTTGATAAACCTGTATGATGAATATGATCAGAAAGCAAACATTCATATGCACAGAGAAGACACAACACTTTTACTTGGTTCACCACTAAGGGCAACGTCCAAGGAGCATACGCCGATAAGTTTTTGGTCATACCAAATTCCACTAATCTTAACTACCTATGGATTACAATGGTTTGGGCACAACCACTCTGTCCCAGGATCACTGCCTTTACAAAGGTTCAGGGATGGCTGACTGCTTCCCTTGAGTCACTCCCGTTGACTCCCCCTGGCTCTCTACCCTTGGTGAAGTCACACTGAGTTGATAGAAGTGAAGGTCTCTTCATCATTTCATAGGAATGAATCCTCTATTGTATGTAGATGCTCTGTGGAAGTCCAAATCTCACCAAAAGATGAATCTCACTCCACGCTGAGGGTACCAGGCGAACATCTAGCTTTTGTGCAGCTTCAAAAAGGATAGATGTAATTTAACAACCCTGGCGCGCTTCTCTAAGCCTAGTGTGCAAATTTCAATCCTGGAGCGCAAGTCACTTGTGTGATACAAATTCGGCGCGAAGGTGATGCCAAACCAATTGTGTGACCCTTCCTCCTTCAACTCCAAACATGTGCGACGTTGCGCCTTTAACTCCCCAACTGCCTTGATCGCGCAACAAACTACCGGCGCACAACCTCTACTTGCGCGACACAAAAACCACTTGCCTGACTCAACCACTTGCGCGATGAGAGCTCGATAAAATATCTAAGTCTTGAACTTTGTTAAAAATGAGGAGGGGATCCTCTATTTATAGAGAAACTGGAACCCCAGTGCAGTGGCGTGCAAGTCTGCCCTTGACGTGCAGGTTCCGGTGCGCAACTCATCCTCCATAGCCTCTATCGCGCTACTCACTTGGGCGACCATACCAATACATGCGCAACCTTATTTCCTTTTCCATATTTTGAAGTTCTAATCATGAAAAACAATATGCGCGCAAGTTTCCTATCTTCCTAGGCACAGGCACGCAAGTCTCTTCACGACACGCAGGTCACTTGCACGACCAACCCAATCCTTGCGCGACTCTCTTTACATTGCCATTTTTCCATGTTCTGATCTTGAAAAACATATGGCATGGAAGTTTCCTCTCCTTCAATTACACGGCGCGCAAGCCTCTTTTCCAAAAACAGTTTTCTCCATTTGTCGATATTCAGGCCCAAAATTTTGGTAAACAGTGGGATATGGCGCCACCTTAAATACTTATGTCCACTTGAATTGTATGATCTCTTCGATGGTACACATTCTGAACTTCCACTGAGGATTGGAAAAAAACACAAACCATACTCCAAATCATGTATAGAATACCATGGTTCCAAAAATCTCCCCCTTTGGGTTTGTTGGCAATCAGAAAATAAATTCAATACATCTCCATCCATGTGCAAACCAAAAACGCAAGAATCAACTCAGCCAACAATCAAAGTCTTTGTGAGCAATTCTTGGTGTAGAAAACAAGATAGGAAGCTTGAATTGGGTTCCCATGTTTTGGAATTCTCAATGACGCCCAAGAAGCATTACATGACCAATGTATACCAATGTTATCCTTCTCATTATAATGTTTTCATTCACATTCTTCTCATCATAGAAGCATTACTTGCCTGAATTTATTCTTTTCTCCCCCATTGACAATAAATCCAAAGACTAGTATTTTTTTTCAACGTTCAGCTCAAACCATACTCCCCCTGGATAGTCTCTCCCCCATAAACCAGCATCACATCTGTAAACAGATAAAAACAGTTATCAAAAATGGGGAGAGGGGATTTTCATAACCTTCTTATGCACTGGAAGGTGGCCAAACACTGAGGTTCAACTGATGCTTCTTAAACACTGCCGCTGACAGTGGCTTGGTCAGGATATCAGCCACTTGCTCATTAGTTCCCACATGGTCCATTATAATCACTCCTTGCTGAACTTTTTCTTTGATAAAGTGATACCAGATTTCAATATGATTTGTAAGAGAATTCTGAATAAGATTCTTTGTACGATCAATTGCGCTCTTGTTATCACAGTAAATTCCATTTGGTTGATTCATCTTATCACCAATATCATTAAGTTGTTGCTTCATCCATACCAGTTGAGTTCATGCCTTTGTGGCTGATATATACTCATCTTCAGCAGTACAAAGAGAAGTACTTTCTTGTTTCCTGCTTAACCATCCATCACATTTCTGCCCAATATAGAAGGCTCCACCACCAGTGGACTTTCTGTCTACTACATCACCATCCCAGCCAGCATCATAAAATGATGATAATTCATTGTCCCTGCCTACAGCAAAAAAATTACCCAAAGTTATGTGTACCTTGAATGTACCTCATGATTATTTTTACTGCTGCCATATGTTCCTCCTTTGGATTACTCTGAAAGTGGGCCACAAGACTTGTGGAAAAGACAATATCTGGCTGTGTCTCTGTCAAGTATAATAGGCTCCCAATGATTCTCCTATATATGTTGGGATCTAAAGATGCCCCATCTTCATGATTTCCAAGTTTATTTCCAACTGCAATCGGAGTTGACATTGCTTTGGAGTCTTGCATATTAAACTTCTTGAGCAGCTCTCTTGCATACATTTCCTGAGAAATGAAAGTGTATTCCTTCTTTTGAATCACCTGCATCCCCAAGAAATATGTCAGCTCCCCAATCATAGACATTTCAAATTTTGATTTCATATGATTGGAAAAGTCATCCACTGATTTCTGCACGTTGTCAGCAAATATGATATCATCAACGTAGACTAGAACAATGAATTGATCTTTTGGAGAATTTTTCACATAGATACTGTGATTTACTCTTCTTTTGAATTCCAGCTTCTTGAGATATGAATCCAGCCGCGATTACTATGCCCGTGGTGCCTGCTTCAAACCATATAGATCTTTCTTCAGTTTGCAGACCTTTGATTCATTAGTACCTAAACAAATCCCACTGGTTGTCCAATATAGAGTTCTTCTTCGAGTACACCAATCAAGAATGTTGTCTTGACATCTATTTGATATACTTTATATCCACTTTGGAGTGCCATGTCAAGGAAAAGCCTGATTGAATCCAGCCTAGCTACTAGAGCAATGGTCTCTTCAACATCAATTCCTTCAATCTGGGAGTATCCTTTACATACCAGTCGTGCCTTGTTTCTGATGACACTTCCAAAATCATCAATCTTATTTTTGAAGATCCATTTGGTACTAATCACATTGTGACCTTTGGGTCTCTGGACAAGATCCCATGGCTGATTCTTTTCAATCTGATCTAATTCATCATTCATGGCCTTCACCCAAGATTCATCATTTATAGCTTCATCGGATGAGGATGGATCTACAACTGACCGAAATACAGATTGTGTGTTATTCTTCATCCTTCTTGTTTGAGTGGGTGCAATCTTCTCCCAATTATGTTGGATGGATCAATCTCATCTCTTCGATTTCTCTTACGAGGTTATGTTGCATTATCTTCAGCCATCGTTTCTTCTTCAGATTCTTCTTCTAATTCAACATCATGATCTGACCGTTGAGTATTTTGTACAACTGCCTCTATTTCTGCATTTTCATTTTCTTCACGTTCACTTTCTTCCTGTCTTTCTATCACATCAGCATATGATGTCCTTGAAGCATTTGTGGTTTTCTCTACAGTTATCTTAACATCATTACTTTACACAATCCTTATTAAATTCTTGTTGAAACATTTGTAGGCTTTGATGGCCATTGAGTAACCGAGGAAAATTCCTTCATCTACATTGTCTCCATACTTCCCTTGATTTCCTTCGTTGTTCCTGATGAAGAATTTACTTCCGAAGACACGAAAGTATTTTAAAGTGGGCTTCCATCCATTCCACAATTAATATGGTGTCTTCGTCTCACCCATATAAAGTCATGTTCGATTCTGAATGTAAACTACAGCTTGAACAACCTCTTTCCAGTAATGTCGTGGAATACGACTCTCAATCTGCATAGTTTGTGCCATGTTGTTCACTTGTCAATTCCTACGTTCAACAACTCCATTTTGTTGTGGAGTTCTCATAGCAGCTACCTCATGTCGTATCCTATTCTTCTCCAGATAATTTTCAAATTCAATGGATGTGTATTCTCCTCCATTTTCAGATCACAACACTTTGATTGTTCGTCTAGTATCATTCTCAGTGATTTGCCGATATGTTTTCATGCAGTCAAGGATTTTTCATTTCCTGTGGATGACCATCACACAAGCCATTCTACTGTAATCATCTATGAAAATGAAAAAGTACCTTTCTCCATGAGTTCCAGCAACATTTATCAGCCCACATACATTTGTATGAATCAGATCAAGAAGGTGAGATGCCCTTTTCTTCCTTGGCTGATATGAACTGCAGACCGGCTTCCCATGAATGCAAGCATCACATGATTTTTCACGCTCACGATTTAGGTTGGGAATGTCCATGAAAATTCTCAAGTTTTATATTTTCTCCATGTCTTGTTGATTGATGTGTCCCAGTCTCCGATGCCACAGATTGTTTTCTTCTTCAACAGTCATGTAACACACATTTTCTTCACTATCAACCTGATACAAGTTTCCTTCTATTCTGCATACCTTCATAAGTGAATAGTCTGTCTTTCCCTTGCTAGTGCAGCCTATCTGATTAAAAGTAACTATATGACCAGAGTCACATAGTTGACTCACACTAAGGCAAATATGACGTAGGCCATCTACATAAAGGAATTCATTCATCTTTAGTTCTCCATTAGTTAATTCGGTAATTCCACTCCCTTTGATTTTCAGAGCTCCATCATTACCAAAACATATTGTACCATCAACCTTCCTTTTGATATCTATTAACAGGCCGGCATTACCTATCATATGAGATGAACAACCACCATCCCAAATCCAGGTACTGTTGTTCTTTGTATCTTTGAGGGCCACCTCTGCTAGGTTGGATTTCCCAATCTTCTTCCTTTCCTTCCATGAGTCATTGGATTGAGTATATAGTACTGATGGACTTTAAATTGTCTCTTCCGTATACCCAGGTTCTTCATAGTTGAAATATTCATTGAGATAAGAAAACTTGTTTGAAATAGTAACATTGTCTTACTGACGAGACTTGAATTGTCTTGAATTTCGGTATGAGGGGTCCATGTCCCTTCTCTGCCTGCAATTAGCAGCCTTATGACAAAATTTAGAACAATGATAACAATATCCATAGAAATTGTTTCTTCTATAAGATTTAGGATATGAATTTGTTCTCTTTTGTTGAGCTTCTATATCTTCTCCATTCAGATAGCTTCTTTCATCTTCGCAATAAGAAATGGTATGGCCCAGATAGCTAGAGAACTGACACTTCATTAGAGGAAATGTCTTCTCACATGAATTTCTCCTCATACCTTCTTCCTTGGGAGAATTGTAAGACTGCCTGTCATTTCTGAATGTTTGAGGATAATTTTTAGTTCACCATTTAGTTTGGATTGAGGGTTCCTTTTTTAGTACTTTAGGCAACGTTTCAACATGTTCAACTTTCATCTTAACATTCTTTTGGATCATTTCACTTCCAGCAGTTGATGTCTCTACTTCACAGCCAATTCCACACACTCCCATGTAAGCGGGTCTTTGATCACTCAAGATTTTTCCAACCCCATCTGATCCACACTTGGCTCTTGCCAGCAATTCTGCATATGAGAATCTTCCAAACTGTAGTTTCTTACATTATTATTTTGGAATTGATTCTGTCTCAAGTTTACACCTTTTAGTAACAACTTCCTCCTCAAGAGCCTCAGCAGTCTTGGATTTTTCTTCTAGTCTTGAGGTGAGGTCATTGATGTCCTTTTCCCGCTCTTCAATTATTAGCTTCAGATCCACTACATCATCATTGTTTTCAATTATTTTCGACTATACCTTCACAAATTCTTCCAGTCATTCAATTTAAACTTCAAGTTGATCAAAATATTCAGTTTATTCTTCTACAATTGATTTCCACTTATTGAACTCTTACATTTAATCTTACGCTTACTAAATGCATCCATATGTTGCATCTCGGGATCTACACAAGTTATCAGTTGTTTTTCTTCACCAGTATCTTCTGACTTTTCAACAGTGGCCATCATGGAAGTATGGTTCCCAGTTTTCAATTCTAGTTCTTCTCCATCACAGAATTCATTATTATCATCCACCTCTTCAAAAACAAAACTCTTCCTTTTCATTTTCTTTCCAGATTTAATGTCTCCCTATTTTAAGAACCTTCTCCGAGGCTTCTTGAAGCTTTCATCTTCACTACCTTCATCATTGATCTTTCTTAAGCACTAAGAGGCAATGTGCCCATCTTTTCCACAATGAAAACATGCGAGAGGTAACATCCCTTTGAATTTCCCTTTTCCATTCTAGAACATTTTTCAATGAGAGAAAGAATTTCCTTTTCTTCTTCTTCTTCATCACTACTATATTTTTGGATTTTCAATTTATCCATGTCCTGGAATGCTATTTCCTTGCTCACAAGAGTCATATCATCTTCTGGTTTGACTCTCATATCATATGGAACCAAGATGCTTAGTAGATCATCAAGAGAATGTTTAGAAAGATCTTTTTCCTCAAGGGATGACACCTTTGCATTTTACAGAGGTGTAAGCCTTCTTAATATTTTCTTTACAATATAAATGCCTTTGATTTCTTCGCCTAGACCTCGAATTTCTCTGACTACTTTAGTAATTCAATTGAAGAATGAGTCTACATTCTCATCTGGATGCATCTTCAGATCATCAAACCAATTGTGCAGCACTAGTAGTTTTTCCTTCTTCACTTTTCTATCTCCTTCATAAATATTCTCACGTTTATACCACATGGATTTGGCTGGGTTGAAATTCATCAACTTTAGTTAGATCTGATCAGAAAGGGCTGTAGTGAGTGCATTTTTTTCTTTAGCATCTACATCAAGAATTTTCTTGTCTGTTTCAGTCATAGCCAGGCCTGTTGGATCAGTGACTTGTATTCCACGCATAGTAGAAAAGAGAACTTCCATTCCAGGAGATATTAGATGAGATCTCATTCTGTTCTTCCAGATCTAGAAATTAGTTCCATCGAAGTGAGGAACTACCCTGACATTGACTGCATTTTCCATGACGATAAAGGACATATTCAATACCATCAACCTCCCTCTGATACCACTTGAAGGACCCCGAGACACGCTGAGAGGGGAGGGGTGAATCAGGGTGTAATTTTTTTCTTTTAATGTGATAGATCATGTTCCCACGTTGGTCGGAACTTGATGAACCTGTATGATGAATATGATTAGAAAGAAAACATTCATATACACAAAGATGAAACAACCCTTTTTACTTGGTTCACCACTAAGGGCTACGTCCAAAGAGAATATGCCGACAAGTTGTCAATCATATCAAATTACACTAATCTTCACTATATATGGATTACAAAGGTTCGGGAACAACCACTCTGTCCTAGGCTCACTTCCTTTACAAAGGTCGAGGGATAGCTAGCTGCTTCCCTCGGGTCACTCCCGTTGACTCCCCCCTAGCTCACTACCATTGATGAAGTCACACTCAGTTTATAGACATGAAGGTATCTTCATCATTGCATAGGAATGCATCCTCTGTTGTATGTAGATGCTCTGTTGAAGTCCATCTCTCACCATAAGATGAATCTCACTCCGCGCTGATGGTACCGGGCGATCTTCTAGATTTCGTCAGCTTCGAAAAGGAGAGATGTACTTTAACAAACCTGGAGCGCTACTCCAATCCCGGCGCGCAAGTTTAAATCCTGGCACAAAATTCACTTGCGCGGTACAAATTCAGCGTGTAGGTGATGCCAAACCACTTTCATGACATTTCTTCCTTCTACTCCAAACATACACGGCATTGCACCTTTAACTCCCCAAATGCCTTGATCACGCATCAAACTACCAGCGCACATCCTCTACTTGCGTGACCCAACAACCACTTGCACACTCAACCAGTTGCATGATGAAAGCCTGAAAAAATATCTATGTCTTGAACTTCGTTACAAATGAGGAGGGGGTCCTCTATTTATAGGCAAACTTGACCCCCTGTGCGGTGGTGCGTATGTCTTCCCTCGACACGCAGGTTCCGGTGCGCAACTCATCCTCCATAGCCTCTGTCGCGCTACTCACTTCTGCGACCACACCAATACTTGCACGACCTTATTTCCTTTTCCATATTTTGACGTTCTAATCATGAAAAACAATATTCTCACAAGTTTCCAATCTTCCGAGGCATAGGCACGCAAGTCTCTTCACGGCGCGCAGGTCACTTGCGCGACCAACCCAATACTTACTTGACTCTCTTTACATTGCCATTTTTCCATGTTCTTATCTTGAAAAACATATGGCGTGCAAGTTTCCTCTCCATCAAGTACACGTGGCGCAAGCCTCTTTTCCAAAAACACTTTTCTCCATTTTTCGATTTTCAGGCCCAAAATTTTGGTAAACAGTGGGAAACGGTGCCACCTTAAATACTTCTGTTTTCTTTAACTATATGATCTATTTGATGGTACACATTCTGAACTTCCACTGATGATTGACAACAAACACAAACCATACTCCAAATCATGCATAGAATACCATGGTTCCCACAGAATGTTCAATCTTTCAACCAGATTAATGTAATTGAAACTATTTACTAACGATAATGGAATTAGATCTGTTTCAAAAAAATTATTTTAAACCTTTAACTTGTCAACTCCCCTCATTTTAGGTATTCAATAAATTCGGGATTGATTGTAATGGTAAAAATTCCATTTCATATGTAGGCCCTTGTTTGGAATGATATGATTGTTGTTGTTTGGATTTCATAATGTACTAATCCTTTATGAATCATGCTAAATGTCAAGTCATCATGTAAGAATATACAATAATTGGTTAATTTGACTGCTATTATGACTAATATGAGTATGTTTATATTTTTCTATATTGATAATATAGTATTTTCATTTGTAATTTTTAATTGAGAATGAATATATCTGAATGTGATCATCCATTCTCTTTTTAGTCGCATGTTCTAGCTTGAGTACAATATATTTTGTAATGATTTTTTTAGATTTTCTTGAGTATATTGATTGGTTAAACTATTTTAATTTTATTTTACATAAAATTTTTATAACTACTTAAGAAGATATATTACATGGAATGGTGTGTGATAACCAATCTATCTATAATCAATTCCCCATCCAATTAGATTGTCTAATACCATGAATCCAGTATATATTGAAATATAGAGGGAAAGAGATTTAAATTTACCATTACCTATTATTTATAACATACATTTAGATATGAAAAAAATTGATTTGTATAGGTATAAACCCTATAATATGAGGTAAATATCATTTATTCTAAATATTTTCTGATTAAATGCTTCATGATTTCATCTATCCATATTTATTTTAAAACATTTGTAAAGCTGTAAAAAAATATAATTATTTAAGTGAGTAAATTAAATTAATGCACAAATCATATGTTATTCAATATATGTTGGAACATTGGTGGTTTCCAATGGAGTATTATATACTCACACCTTTTATTTTAACTTCAGTGGGTATGCAAGTTCATGATATGTTTTCCATGTTCCTACTAATACTATAATGTTTTCTTATGAGTTTTTTTCATACAAATGGTCATGGTAATTTTGATATTTATTCACATGTTGATGGATTTGAAGACCATATTTTTTAGTTTCCACTTGTCCATATCTATATGAGATACACTTTTATTTAATTTTATATTTAATATGTACTAATATTGTATGACATTGGTTTTATTCAAGTTATATTTCTTTATTTAATGGTAGATAACTAATCCTATTAGGTAAATTGTCCCCTAATAAACTATGAGAATCAAAGTAAAAGTCTCTTACCTCTGGGTATGTGCGGGAGAATTTGGGATCATATGAATTCTTCGTCTAAGTAATGTGTTGGTAATTCAAATCACAGTCATTACGAAATGGTACCCGAGAGGGAAATTGTATTATTACAGACTTAGAGAAATAATTATATTCCATATTAAAAGTAATTAAAAGATTTGATATTTATTAATACACAATTAATTCATAAAAAATAATTGTGTCGCTATTTTTGACGTAAGATAAAGTTACGAGTGATATCTGGGATGTTAGGTAAGAACCAATAGTATATATAAGGAATTAATATGATCACCCCATCTTTTAGAATGTAATATCATTAATTTTATTAGGATGAAATCAAGAGCATTACTAAGGAATTTTTAACACTTCATACATATATTTCCATAAGTATTCAATATATAATATCATGCCATGAATCTTAAAAATCAGTTTTTATTTATATTATAATTGGAACCAATGATGTATTTATATAATGTAAAGCATTAGTAATATATAAAGAGTGTTTCCTAGATATATATATACATATAGATATATATATATATATATATTGGTGATTACTATTTTATAATGATTCCATTATTTCCTCCTTTGGATGTGATAGCTTTATTTTTCTTTTTTATATTTATTTTATCTGTTTATTTCATATAGTAGAGAATTATATTTCTATAGTGTATAAATTATTTTTAATCATTCCAATTTATAGTCCTCCAAATAAGATATAATATTATAAACACTATACTAAATTTTTTCTTGATTTATTTGTTATTTTTTCTAGAGTTCTGTAATCAAAATATTATTTATAATTTCTTTTTTTATTATTGTCTTACATGTAGTTATCACTCACAAAACTTATCTCTTTTTAATGATTTTTCTTTACTTCAATGGATAGTTATTTTATTGTTATATGAATATTATAATTTATATTTATTCATTAATATATGTTTACTTATTCATTTTCCTTGTTAAAATTTATAATTTTCATTGGGTTACCTACATTCATTCAAATTTTATTTTCCAACAGTCATAAAGAACATGTTTTCATACCAAAGTGTTTCTATAAATGTAGAAGTGGTGTTTTTCATAAAATTTAAATGTTTCATTAATCAATATATTTTTCATCAGTTATATTTTCATGTATTTTATGAAATAAATTTTTAAACATATATTTTAATTGTAGAAATAGTCTTTATAGATAAATGATTTTCATTAACTAAAAAATAAGTCAGAAACCATCATATGAAATCGTATAGTAATTTATATGGCGGGGAATAATATATCATATATTTGACTAGTTTATGGGATATAGATGATCATATTGTTTATGGTATATCTAGTCTGTTATTATCAATACTTGTGTAGTATCATCCTAATGGTTGTATAAGTTCTGTTGTGAGATCCTGATGGTTAATTAGGTTATACATTCAGTTGATGGTGTTAGAATTTTTTTATTTAATAGTTTAGATTAGATTAAGTATTTTTTAGTGATATGTGAGACATAATATTTTTGTTTTGTTTTAGGTCTTATATTGGTTATATGGATAGGGTTTTGTAATTTTAGAAAGATTTTGTACCTTTGTATAAGGTTTAGTTATATGACTTGATATATGTTCCTTAATGATATAAGAACACAAGTTTTTAGAATGGGAAAAATCTTGACCATGTCTGAATTATTGACTTGTTTATGAGAAAACTGGGATGTTCTGGAAATTTCTAGATTGCACCTCATGTACTCTAAAGTATATGTCATGTGTGGGTAAGCTGTATACTTTTTGTGTGATGACCATGTACATGTGTGTCGTGACTGTGTAAGAATTTACTACTATATGGTGTTTAGTGTTACATAACATGATGTGTATCTTCCTTCGCATACTGGCTGAATCATAGCTATCTGTTGACTTCTGTTGCGTATCTTAGCCATGTGGCTACCTCCACAAATGTTGGAGTATGAAAAAAGATACTACACACTATGTTGTTCTCCATACACACTGTGTACTTTTATTTTTTATTCGTTTATACGGGAGGGCGTCACGTCTAATTTCAGAAGACATATTCTTCTTTCCTAATTTGGGAACAACTCCATTCCGAAATCCAAAAGAACATACCTTACCCTAGAATCATCATATGACGTCTATTCTTCAATCTTTCAGTTGTTGCGTGACCATTTTGGGAAGGTTAAACCCACACACCCTCAATCATTCTAGTTTCATTTCCTCACACCCCATAGTATCAATCTGAGTAGAATTGTTAGGAATATATATAATCATAGATCTATAATGACCAGCTTTGAATTAGACCCGGATATCGGCCATTCCTAAGTCTACGAGTCTCATGTAGGTCATTCATACCTTATTTTGTGTTTTCATGGTCATTTGGGGGTTACAAATTTTTAGAGCGATGGCGGGTATTGAGCAAGACACATATTTAATTATATAATAATGATCGTATGAATTGTGGGATGACATTGGGTATGACCTTATCTAGTTATGCTTGAGAAAGTATGGGTTAGAGGCCGCTGGTCATTTGGGGAATTTTGGATGGGGGTGGGAAATTGGGTATAATTGAATTAATGTGAATTAAACTGATGAGATTGAATTATTAAGAATTATTATGTTTGTTCTAGGCTTTCAATACCTCAGTACTGGTATGAGAAAACACATGGCTGTTGTAATTAAACTGATTAGTATGTTTTTTATTTTAAGTATTTATTATGATAATATATATCTGATTTGTTATATTTCTAATGATAGGACCTTCGGGTTTTGTTGGGCATTTTCTAGTTATTGTTTACTGATGCTAATCACAGGTTGGGCTTGGTCTATATTACATTGGGTGGATCAGACCATAGGATTGGGCATCATGGACATTTGCTTGTGGCAGTGTGATTTTTAGATTGGGAATGGCTTCGGCTACGTGGATGGAGTGGCCATGAGGCTTGAGTGACATTCTTGTAGGGACATGAGGTGTCAGATATGATGTGGCTTGGGAACATATTTTGGTGATTACCACTCACCTGAAACATTGAGTAGTGTTCACACAGGTAGACTCTGTGAAGAGGTGTTTTTGACCACTCATTGGGTAGAGGCCCCCGATAGATGTGGTTAAGTATAATAGGTTTGGGGGTGCTTTCCATAAAAATCTATGTGGAAGGTGAGGAGACATCAGAGGATAGAGTTGAGGCTATCTGGTTCGGGGAAGAATCTTATTGTGATTTTAGGGCAGAGAACATTGTACCTCTGGTTACTAATTTGAGGTTAGACATCCCTGTCCCTCTGGATTCTGATTTTAGGACAGTCATTGCTATCCCTCAGGTTCCAATTTGAGGACATGCATTGTTGATCCTCTGATTTTATTTCCATGGGCATGCATGGGCTTTCGAGCATGCATACTATTTTTTGTGCATGACTTTGGGATGTTATTTCTTGAGATATGATGTGTCAGAAGTCACATGGTGCCGGGTTACATGGCATATATTCTGGTGTTGGTTGAAGCAAGTGACACTCCATGGTGGATACTGAGCACTAATGGAGTTTATGGTTATTTTTTGCATCGTAGTATTTACTAATCTCTTTATAAAAGAATGACTTCTTAAACACTTATACTATGTACACACCACTGGGTGGTATCCTATTGATTTTTTCCTTATACCCTACCTGGTCTTTTTGGGGTGCATGTAGACATTATGGATTTATGTGTAGGAAAGAGACTAGCTTCAAGAGATAAATAGTATTGGTTGTTTCATGGAATTGGTATGGACCTTGAGGTCATGCCTAGCAGAAGTTTACATTGAATTTAATTCTTTATTGTATCAATGCGCATACCTTTTTTATTGTGGCTACTATTGAATTTTCATTGGGGCCCTTTAATATCACAAATTTATTTGGATGCATGACCTTTCTATTCTAGTAGTTGTACAAGTGGTTTTAACATTTTGTTGTTTCTACTTTGATTTAGTTTTTTATTTGAAATTGTTGTGCTTCAGCTATGCAGGTCTGGTTTGAGTATACATAGTATATTATTTTATATTCTACTCAGGCCAGTTCCTTTATTATCCTCCTAAAGGGTATATCCTCCCCATTACACTTGTTTAGACCCTCACTACTAGTCGAAAGCATTTTTTGTTGAGGGAGGTGTCCCTAATGTAGTAACAACCAACCCGTTTAGCATTGTTAGGGTGGATCTTTGGGTGTGAAACATTACAAAATGGTTTCAAAGGGTTTTTCTTGATAAGGATTTTGTAGTAGTGTTTTTTAGATACTAATGAGATCGATACTTCAGTTTTTTTTTCATCTGGTTTACTATTTGGGATATGTTGGACTAGAGATTGGTATCGATTGGAACTGGGTTTTAAGCTTCTTCTTGGGTGGCTATAACCCCTGGTATGAGGGATATACCATGTTTCCTTAAGAGATAATTTATGTTTTTATTTTTCTCAGATTATAGTTTATATTATTTCTACCTAGGTAGCCCACTTGGTGTGTGATGTTCGAGATTTTGAAATGTGACCTTAAGCCAATACGGTAAGGGAGAATTGGACCTTGGATCGGTATGGAAAGGTGTTATTATTTGTATTTTGATAGGCACATTTTTAGGGTATTTCAATTTCATGACTACACATATTTTTTGTTAAGTGATAATACAATGTAAAAAATATCAATTTCCATGCTATATATGCTTTTGAAATTTGAAGGGTGAAAATTTTGATAGAATTTCTTGTTAATTGCAATGTAATATTCCATGCATTAGATTATGTAAAATTGCATGTGGAATGAGATATGAGTATGGATTGAATATGAGTAGGCATGTACTATGACAGAGGTGATGTTGATCACCAGGATTAGGCATTATGGACGTTAGGTTTGAGATAGTGTGACTTTCGGGATTGGGAGACTCAATCATCGGTTTGAGGCAATAATGGTTTTTAGGACAGGGGTGGCCCGAAGTACTGGTAATACATTACTCTGTTTAGGGTAGGTAAGAAAGCCATGAGGTTAGGATACTATCGGAATGGGTTGTGACAAGGTAAAGTAATGGTAGTAGTTTTATACTTCATCTTTAATGATTTCTTATTTTCATTGACTATATTGTTATATAAATATATATATCTATGGGATGTCTCACTATTTATGGTATTTTGTGGGTTCCTTCTGGGAGACTCATATGGTGCGTCATGCGAGAGATAGTACCGTGACACATGAGCATGACTTGGTTTAAGAACTGGTGAAAGCAGAGCATGAGCCGTAGATACATGCTATAGGACATGATCATGTTTAATATCTAGTGCAGGTAGGACAACAGCTAGGTTTAGAAGTTTTCGGGATGTGTCTTGACGAGTATCTCAGAACTAGCCCGGTATGTGTCCTACACAGGATCTATAGGATAGATATAATGATGTAGATTCTCAATATACAAGAGGGGGGGGGGGGTGAATTGTACACTTTACAAATTTCCTTAAACAAGGAAATATTTATGTTTAATTAAGTTAAACTAAGGAAATTTACAACACATCTAATCACCAATGAATGATTGGGACAAAGTTATGAAGTTACAAACTTCTAGTTTTAAGCACTTTTTTATATCTGGAAAATGATTATGAAAACAGGTTCCACAAATATGGATCTGGAAATTGATACTTAACCAATATTTACAATATGAGATTATACCTTATAGCATATAGATTTTAACTAAATCAGAGTACAAGTGTAAGGAAATATAAGAAAATTATTTTTTCCCTTCAATACAATATGCATCAGAAAAAACAAGTACTAAAACTACAAGTAACAATATATAAATCTTTTATCCCAAAGTGTTGGGAATCCAACAACCTTGGATAAAGGTCCCTTGATTTAAACTTTCAAGCAAGTCTGCCATACCCACACCAGGGTAGTCCCTCAATACGAAGATCAGAGTCTCTATCTTTCTATCCCCGCAAGCCCTCAACTTCAAGGTAGTTGGAACCACTGCCTTTCTCAGTAAGGAAGCCCTCAACTTCAAGGTGTTGGAACCTCTATCATCCTATCCTCGAAAGTCCTCGAATTTAATCACCAAAATTCGGAGTCGCACGAATCATGTCTACACAAGAAAATATTGAACAAGTAGTTCAAACATTATTCATGAAGATTGAGAGTTGATAAGAGCCTCTCTCTCTAGAAATAACTTCAAGAACAAGTAAGAACTAGTGTCAAAATTAAGTGTCAATTGTTGTCGGTCTCTTTCAAATGAGCTCCTATTTATAGGCTCGGTTGGAATGGTCAGCTCCCTCCTCCAGCGGTCATATTTTCCATAAATATCAGAGGGACCTATACACATGTCACTAAACTAGCGGTTAGATAAAAAAAGAATGGAAGACATCGTTTTATAACAAAACACGTGTAACTGAATGCACGAAAACGTTTTTTAATGAATCATATGTATGCATAAGAAAAAATAATGTTCGGAATGTAAGTAAACAAAAGTTCAGAGTCTAACCGAAATGGAATTTAGAGTATTATAATAACGAGATATTCGGATTCTATTTTATAAGAATTTGGAACCTGAATTCTGTAGAAATTCGGAGTCTGAATTTCTAATGAAATTTAGAGTCTGGTTTCATCAGAGTTCAGAATATGGACTTACAGAATTCGGAGTGGAACTCATAAATGTTTGGAGTCTAACTAGTTAAAGTTCAGATTTGAACTCATAAATGTTCGGAGTCATACTAGTAAAAGTTCAGAGTCAAACTCATAAAATATCAAGGTCGAACTAGTAAAATATCGGAGTCGAACTCATAAATGTTCGGAGTCCAGAATTCGGTGTGGAACCTTATGAGAGTTCGTATCCAGAATTCAGAGTCGAACTATATGAGAGTTTGTACCCAGAATTCAGAGTGGAACTTCATTACAGTTCTCATCCAAAATTCGGAGTGTAAATTCATTACATCTCTCATCCAAAATTCGGAGTGGAACTTCATTACAGTTCACATCCAGAATTCGGAGTGGAACATCATTACAGTTCATATCCAGAATTCGGATCCTAAAATAGAATGCTTCATATCTTAGAAATATATGATTCTGAGGTTTTGAGTATGAATCTAATTTTTTCATTTAAGAAAAATATTCCTATGTATAAGGAAATATAGGTTAGGGTAAATTTCCGTTAGGAAGAAAATTTTCTTTATATAAGTAAAATATAGATTTTCTTATGTATAAGTTGTTTTTGATTTTCAAAAAATGAAGGAATGGAAAAGCCATAAGGAAAACCTTATTGACTCAACCATCTCCTCCTTTTTGGAAAGCAAAAACATCCTTACGAAAATGATTATAAGGACTTTGAAATATTTCATTAGACATTGAAATTAAAACTTATCTCCATTTTTTCATGAATAATGATGAATACAACTAACTCCTCCTTGGGCATTGAAACCCTAAGGATTGTATTCTGAATTTCCGGAGTGGAGTTTTCATTATCATGGGAATGAAAATATTCGCGAAGAGAAACTCCCCCTTACTATAAGGAAATTTCACATAGAAAATTTTCCTTCTCCATTTTAAATTTTTATTTCTCCCATTTTGAGTAATTCTTATTCCTTATCCCCCTTTGTGATTTTCGAAATGAATTTAATAGAATGGAAAAGACATATGGTACCTGAAACATTAGTATATAACAAAAAAAGATAGAACCACCAAAATTTCATTAGAGTTGGGAAAAATTTTTACAAAGGAAAGACACATGCAACAAAAGATCGGATTGGATTTATTTGTCTTCCTTTTCCATCAGGATCAGCTTCTTCAACAAGTTTTTCAGTTTCTTCAAATCTCTTTGATCCCCCTTAGCTTGCCTCTCTAGTGCTTTTATCCTTTCATCTTCGGCTTTCAAAGCTTCTTCCTGAGCCTTCATGGCTTCTTCCTACATCTTCACTAACTCATCCTGCTTTACAAGTCTTTTCTCAAGCCCAATCTGAAGATCTCAATTCCTTATAAGATTTTGAGCAAGAGAATTAGCCTTATCATTCAAAAACATCACTTGATGACTCCGAAAACTTTGTTCAATGATGAGATCATTATGGTGATTTTTATTCTTTGCATCCTCGATGTCAAAAGAATATTTTACCTCATTCTAAAAATTATCAAACTGAGCCATGTCCTCTTCAATTTTCTTACACCACAATGTAATTTTGTATCATGATTTCATGTGTACATCATAATTGATAAGGAAATTTGTATGTTCAACCTCAATATTTATACACTTATCCATCACCATATATAAGGATTCCGACTTTTGATTCAGACTGTGTTGCATCATCTGGCATCTAGAGTCAATGGTGGGGGAAAACGGAATGGTGTCCACCAACTTTTTCAAGGACTCGACAACAAAATCATGGCCATGTGCTGATGACTCCGAATCAGATAATTTTCTTGTAGATTGTACTTTTTCAATTTTCACTAGCTTTCTTCTAGAAGAACCACCATCCTCTTTCTTCCTGAAGACATATTTTATTGGTGTATACGTGATCACTTACTTACCCTTATCAGTTTTCAGAATGGGTTTCTTATTAAGAGATTCTGCCTCACTTTCTGAATGTTGAACAATATGGTCTTCATCAATTTTCTCCTTTTCTGCTCCATCCTCAAGAACATTCTTCTAATAGGATTCATCCTCATCATCCAAAACATTTTCTTCATCTTTCTCTTGCTTGTCATCATCCTTTATAGTTTCTTTCTCAACTCCCTTTCCTGGAGTGATTAATTTTGCGGATTTAGTGTTTTCTTGATACTCTTCTGCTTGCTTGATCAAATCATCAAGATCAGCACTTCCTTCTTCTTCTTCTTCTTCCTCAACTACCTCTTCATCTATTTCAACAATTTCTTTCCCTTTGGACATTTTTAGAGTGGAGAATTTCTTGCAAGGGGTTTCTGGTAGAGATTCAACATCAATGTTTTCCGGAAGGAGAATTTTTTTAGAGGCTACTTCTGTATCTCTCGACAGAGATTGTACATGCTCAGATTCAGATATATTTTTCTTCATTTTCTTCTATTTTTATTGTCTTTCCAACTGATATACAACTTTTTCTCTTAAGGCCTTTTCTTAAGCAGGATCCAATTCGAACAGTGGATCCCCTTCTTTTATCTTATCATTGTCTTCCCTCCACTTAACAGTAACATCATGTGGGTATGATTTTTGTTTCTTTGGCTTGGGTGGTGCAGATTGAGTTTCCTTGCCTTGGGGTATTTTATCTTCAGTGACCACTTCCTTGAGCTTTCTGTTCTTTGTAACTTTCTTCACTGGTTCAGTCTTCTCAACATTTTCCAGAATGGTCTCAGTCTCTTCTTCTGGTAATGGATAGAACTCTCCTGATTCATCAGAAAAACCCATCTTCATTCTCTTTAGTGTATCATAAAAAACCAGCATTACCTTAAAATTTCTTTACTTAGAAGTGAAATAAACTTTGAATGGATCAAGAAAACTGATGATGAGTTTTGAAATCAGGGCTGGATACATAATAATCTGAGCTTTCGGATTCCCTTCTTTAATATTCTTAACTGTAATCAAAATATGCCTCATCACATTTATCTTCCTTAGATTTACCAAAAAATATACGACATAAATATCACTCTTCTTTATATTATCCTTATCACCAATTCTTCGTATGAGAAAAACTTGTACCCATAGCTATAGAATCTTATTATTTGGAGTGAGATGAGGAATTTTAGAAATCTTGGCATCTTAAAGACCAATGAATTTCAATGCCTTCACCTTGTTGAAACTTCCTTGCTCATCCAGAAGCTTGTGTGAACAAAACTCTGCTTCAACATCATACGTTAAACCTACCAAGCTTGCAGCCGTTGTGTAAGATATTTTGTATGTCTTCCCATGCGACTTGAAAGAAAATAAATCTCTTCCATCTTCCTCAAGGAAGGAGACATACTCGTAGAACTCAATAAGAAGATCTGTATAAATTGGATCCTATTTCTCTGGGTTCGATAAGTGATCCTTTTCCAAGCCATTCAACATGATATTCTTAGATATAAGAGAATCATACTTGAAGAAGCTCGGATGCACTAACAATTCTCTCTAAACTAACCACTTTTAGATTGGTTATGAGGTAGACATATCTTGAGATGTAGCTTCAACAGAAATTTGGAATAGAGAGTTCTGGAGGATTCAGAATGGGATTCATAAAGATCATAACTGTCCTTAAGAAGAGAGTCAGGGCTTCGAGATGCGAAAGCCTTGAAATACCTATGGCAGACGTCCCACAGGGGTTCACATTATATAGGAATTGAGATGACTATTCAGTTTCCATGGTTGATCAAATGGTTGACATACATTGAGATTTTATCTGACGATTGAGATACAAACCGCAAAGAAAAACTTGACTCTGATATTTTAAGATTTTATGGAAAACATTTGGATTTAAGAAAACTAGAATCTGAAAAAATTTAAAACATATAAGAAAACACCAGAAAAAAATTGATTACAAAGACTTAAGTAAGGAAATAATACCATTCGGATTGGCTAGAATGTTTGTTCGTATTAGGTAATATTCTTCTTAAAGAAAAATTAGACTACGAAAAACTCGCTACAAAAAGATAACTATGAAAAAAAAGAGTTCAAAAATTCTTATTACGAAAATTGAGTACAAAAGATTTCATTACGAAAAGTATGAGTACGAAAATTATTATTACAAAAATTTCCATTATGAAAAAGTCAGTATGAAATCTTCATTACAAAAATTCATTGTACGAAAATTTCCATTCCAAAAAATTATGTTCTGAATACTTCCTGACGAAACTTTCTGTTCTAAAAATTTCTAATCAGAAAATTTCAGTTTTGAAAATTTCCATTACAAAAATTTCCGTTCCGATGATTTTTATTTCAAAAATTTCAGTTCCAAAAATTTCCATTACGAAAATCTCAGTTCCGAAGATTTTCATTTCGAAAATTTTAGTTCCGGAAATTTTGATTACAAAACAAATTGGTTAGAAAAGCTCTTAAAAAAAATTGGTTACGAAGACCCTTTTTTTGAGAAAAAAAAATGACTAAGAAAATTTTTGGTTACACTATCAAGAAAATGTACTCCCCCTATGAAAAGGAGTTTATTACTATAAAAATAATTGTTCAACAAAAAATTAATGAAGAAGGATTACCTTACGGTTATAATTCCTAACTTCTATTTAATGTATTCAAATCTATCAGAGGGTAATGATTTTGTGAAAATATTAGCAAGTTGATCTTGCGTTCCGATAAACTGAAGAATGATATCTCCTTTTAGTGTGTGATCCCTAAGAAAGTGAAGTCTAATATCTATGTTCTTTACATGAGGGTGATGTGCAGGGTTTTTACTAGGGGAAATTGCAGTTGTGTTATCACACAAAATTTGAGTCTTAGTACAACTGAAGCCATAATATGTGAGTGTGGGTTGCATCCATAATACTTGTGCACAACAACTTCCAGCTGCTACATATTCAGCTTCAACTGTGGAGAGTGCTACGGAATGTTTCTTCTTGCAGGACCAAGAAACTAATGAATCTCCTAAGAAATGACATGTTCTGGATGTACTTTTTCTATCCATTCTACATCCACCAAAGTCAGCATCCGAAAATCTTTTAAAAAAAAGTAATTTCCAAAAGTGTAAGAGAGTTTTAAATCCATGGTTCCCTTTAAGTAGTGAAAAATTATATTCTCTACCTTTAAATGAGATTCCATAGGATTGGATTGATATCTTGAAAATAAGCATACAGAAAACATCGAGCATGGTCGAATAGATGTCAAGTATAGTAGGATTCCTATCATACCTCTAAAAGATGTTTGATCTACTAGTTTCCCTACTTCATCAAGATCATGTGTGTTTGAGCTACCAATAGGAGTACTTATACTCTTATTGTTGTCATAACCATGATTTTTAAGAAAAGATATTTAATATAACTATGTTGGGATATGTAGATTTCTTCTGATTTTTGAGAAATTTGAAAACCAAGTATAAATTTTACATCATCCATCATTCTCATTTCAAAGTCAAATTTCATTAGATCCACAAAGGAATCAGTTAAAGATTCCAGAGTTGTCCCAAATATAATTTCATCAACATAAATTTGAATAATAAAAACATTTTTTGTATCTTTATTTATAAAAATGGTTGGATCTGAATTTCCCATAACATAGTTATTTTGAAGCAAAAATCTTGTATGTCTATCATACCAAGATTGTGGGGCTTGTTTAATTCCATACAAAGCTTTGGTAAGTCTAAAAACATGATCAGGATGTTTAGTATCATCAAAGCCAGGAGGTTGTTCAACAAAAACATCCTCTTGAACATAACTGTTATGAAAATCACATTTCACTTACAATTGAAATATTTTCAAATTGAAGAATGCCCCAAAGGAAAGTAAGATACGAATTGATTCAAGTCTAGCTACAGGAGCATAGGTTTCTTCATAGTCTATTCCCTCTTGTTGATTATATCCTTTAGCAACTCGTATTGCTTTATTTCTAACTATGACTCCATTTTCATCACACTTATTTCTAAAGACCCACTTTACTCCAATAACAGAAGTTTCCTTATGTCTTTCAACCAAGGTCCTGACATTATTCCTTTCAAATTCATTTAGTTCATCTTACATGGCTTTAATCCATTCATCATTACCTAATGCTTCATCAGTGCTTTTAAATTCTAATTGGGAATGGAATTCTAGATTCTATATTTCATTCCTCAAGGAACTTCTAGTCCTTACAAGTTTATTTACATCACTAATGATATTATCACAGGGATGATTCTTTAGAAACATCTGACTTGGGTTTTGTAAAACTTGTTCATCCACATAGGGTAGAAAGTCTTCTGGGGTAAATGTTTCAAAAGCATCATCTCAAACATTTTCTTTGTCAGAAGGATCTTCTATCAAAGGTTGATAATCAGTTTTTGAAAACACATATGAAGATGTTAGTTGGGATGGTTTAAAAACAAAAGGATCAGTTTCATCAAATTTTACATGCACTGTTTCCTCAACAGTATAGGTGTTTTTGTTAAAAAATCGATAGGCCTTAGAAGTTGTGGAGTATCCTAAGAAAATTCCTTCATCATATTTTGGTGCGAATTTGTGTAGATTATCTTTATAAATCAAGATTAATTCCTTTTATCCAAAAACCGTAATGTAGGAAAGTCTATGTTTTCTACCATTCCATAACTCATAATGAGTTTTATTAATAAAATGTCTAACCAAAAATTGATTTAATGTATAACAAGCAGTATTTACAGCTTCATCCCAGAAATGTCTAGCTATAGAATATCCACTAAACATGGTTCTTATTATCTCTTGAAGAATTCTATTTCTTCTTTAAACTACACCATTTTGTTGAGGAGTTATAGGTGCTGCTAAGTTGTGAGTAATACCTTTCCTATTACAAAAAGTTTCAAAATTAGAATTTTCAAATTCTCCTCCATGATAACTATGAATAGTTTTTAGTGGAAGGGTTTTCCCATTTTTAACATGGTCTCTAAAAATTTTGAAAAAAGAAAAATCTTCAGACTCCTTTTCTAGAAAAAAGACCCATGTAAATCTAGTGTAATCATAATCTTGAACAAACACATAGTATTTTCTTCCAATGTTTCTAGATTGTGTTGGACCAAAAATATCCATGTGCACCACCTATAATGCATTAGTTTTTGAGACTTCAATGATTGATTTAAAACTAGATCTATGTTGCTTTCCATGTTGACAAGGATCATAAACTTTAGAAGAGTCAAATCTAAGCTCTGGTAGATCCTTACCTAGTTTCTTCATAGAGATTTTACATAAGTTTCTATGGTTACAGTTACCTATATTTCTATTCCATAACCAAGAATGATCTTCTATTGCACTTAGGCAAGGTATGTCTTGGCTCATAAGGTCTTCTATATTCAAAGTGTAAAATTTCTCTTGCCTATGGGAAAAAAGAATAAACTCTTCCATGGAATTGTGTACTAAGAACTTATCATTCCTAAAATTCACAAGGTATCCTTCATCACATAATTAAATTATGCTAATGAGGTTGTGATTAAGACCTTCTACAAAAAAAACATTTGAAATCAATGTTTTACAAAGAAGAACAATATTACCTATACCAACAATTTCTCCCTGAACATTATCTCTGAAATATACTTTTCCTCCTTTCGTCTTGATAATCTTTTCATAATAGCTTTTGTTACTAGTCATGTTCTGGGAACATCCACTATCCATGTACCATGTATTGTTGTTGGTACTTCCATTATTTTCCTGAAAATGAGAAAAGAATTAGACTTTCAGAATCCAAAGTTTTTTTTGGATCTAGGATTTTCAGATAACAAAATTATGGGTACCAACATCTTTTTAGAAAAATAAGCCTTATGAAAACCTAAAGATTGGGTTTTGTTTAAAGAACAATTCATTTCCTAGTGACCACCACATTGACACTTGGTACAAAATGGAGGACTTTGAGGAACAAAATAATTGTTACTAAAAGTTGGTTTTGCATGGTTATAACCAAATTCAGATTTGTTTCTTAAAGGTCATATTTTTGAATACATCTTATCAAAATTTTATTTACCTAAGGTAATGTTAAACAAAAACTTATTTAAGGAAAGTATTTCAGACTTCAGTTTTATAACCATGTTTTTATCTTCCAAATAATTATATTTAGAAATAGATCTTGGATCGAAAACACTTTTCTTAGAAATTAATTTTTCTAGATCTTTAGAAAGTTTATTCTTCTCAGAATTTACTTCCTCACGACTTTTGGAAATACTTTCAAAATCAACATTTTTTTATCAACATATTTAGAAAGATCTGATATATCTATAGTAATAATAGTATTCCTAGATTTTACCTTATCAGGTTTTTTATTGAGGTTTGAATTCTCAATCTCAAGAAGATCAGTAAACCTAGAAACTTATTCATAGGTAGGTAAAGTATTTTCTTCATCAGAATAAGATTCTTCATCCAAAGAGTTATAATATTTACTATCATTATAATTTAACGAAACGTTGGTCAATGATTCAACATTGTGTACCTTAGCCATAATACAATGATTGTTAATAGGTAATATGGCTATAAGGCCAAGATTATTATGTCCAGAAGATTCATAATCAGAAGATTCATCTAAAGAGTCACCGCCACTGGCACTGCAGGTGTCATTAGCTTTCAGAAAATTCTTAGCTTTGTACTTGTAGTACTTGTTCCTATTCCTTTCATAATGCCTCTCTTTTCTTTCTTTCTTTTTAAGAATAGGGCAATCAGGTTGTATGTGTCCACTTCTCTTGCATTCATAGCTTGTGACCTATCCATATTTCTTATCTTTCCTATCTTTCTTCTTATACTTGGATTAGAAATTTCTCTGACTAGCTATCTTATTCATCCTTCGAGCAAGATTAGCTAACTCATTCTCTGAGACTTCACTCTAAATAGATTTATATTGGATAGTAGCCTTCTTAGACTTGGATCTAGTTACTCTCTCAAGAGTCTTAGCTTTCATGTGATTTGACGTTGTATTAAAAGAAACTGTACCATTCTCAATCTTCTTTTTGATGTTGTTAGAATCTCTCTTAATTCTTGTTTCATGCTGGAGAAGAGTTCTAAATAGCTCATCTAAGGAAATTTGAGTGACCTTCCTATTCTCATCAATAGCTGTTCACTTTGATTTCCACTCATTAGGCATAATATCAATAATCTTATCAACTAGAGCTTCATCATCCAAATATTTCCCTCCCATAGACTATAAGCTATTCACAATAGTCCTAAATCATTGTTTTACATTGAAAATAGGTTCACCATACGGAAAATTGAAACCATGATATTCTGCTCTCAACATAGCTCTTCTAGTCTCAATCACATAAGATGTACGAAAATGAGTACCATCAAGTTTCTTTCATATACACATAGATGTTTCACAAGACAAAATTTTTCTATATATGTTCCTCGTCATTGAACATAGTAGAGTATTGCATAACATATAGTTTAATTGATAATCATGCTTCTCTTGGTTTGTAAAAGCACTAACTTCCTTATTAGGAATTTTATATCCACCAGTAAGCCTAAAAAAGTTTCCTACTCCAGTATTGATAATGTAAGTCTTCATTCGATCTCTCCAATACTCATAATCATTGCCATAAAAAATTGGTGGTCTTGTAGGATTTTGGTTGTCGATGGAACCAACATTTAAACCTGCCATCTTTAAGAAAATCTTTCTACACAAAAACTTGTTAATACCAAAAGTTCATATTCAAGGAAAATATTCATAAGCAAGGAAAATATAGAAAAAAGGAAAAAATGAGCAAGAAAAACTTATATATAAGTATAAGTATTTCAGTAACCTGGTCTGATACCAAATGTGAGATTAGTATAGAGTATGAGGTTTCCATCCTCTGATACCAATTATAGGATCAAAATAATGATATAGATCCTCAATATACAAGAGGGGGCGTGAATTGTACACCTTAAAAAGTTCCTTAAACAAGGAATGATTTATGTTTAACAAAGTTAAACTAAGAAAATTCACAACACCTCTAATCACCAATGAATGATTGGGAAAAATTTATGAAGTTTCAAACTTCGAGTTATAAGCACTTGATTATATCTGGAAAATGATTATGAAAATAGGTTCCAGAAATATGGATCCGGAAATTGAAACATAACCAAAGATTACAATAGAGATTCTACCTTATAGCATATATAATCTAAATAATTCAGAGTACAAGTGTAAGGAAATATATAAAAATTATACTTTCCATACAATACAATATGTAGCGGAAAAAACAAGTAGTAAAACTATAATTAACAGGATATAAATCTTCTAACCCAAAGAGTAGGGTATCCAACAACCTTGTATAAAGGTTCCTTCATTTATACTTTCAAGGAAGTTTGTCTTACCCACACCAGGGTAAGCCCTCAGTACGAAGATCAGAGTCTCTATATTGCTATCCCCGCAAGCCCTCAACTTCAAGGTAGTTGGATCCTTTGTCTTCCTCAACAAGGAAGCCCTCAACTTCAAGGTGTTAGAACCTCTATCTTCCTATCCCCAAAAGTCCTCAAATGTAATCACCAACATTCGAAGTCTCATGAAGCATGTCTGCACAAGGAAAAGTTTGAACAAGTAGTTCAAACTTTCTGCATGAAGCTTGAGAGTTGATAAGAACCTCTATCTCTAGAAATAACTTCAACATCAAGTAAGAACTATTGTAAAAATTCAGTATAAATTATTGTTGAGATCTTTCAAATGAGCTCCTATTTATAGGATCAGTTGGAATGGTCGACTCCCTCCTCCAACAGTCATATTTTCCTTAAATTTTGGAGGGTCATGTACACATGTCATTAAACCAGCGGTTAGTTAGAAACAGAGTGGACGACATTGTTTTATAACAAAACATGTGTAACTGAATGCACGACATTGTTTTTTAATGAAAAATATATAAGCATAAGAAAAACTAAATTTCAGAATGTAAGTAAACAAAAGTTTGGAGTGTAACAAAAATAGAATTTGGAGTCTTATAATAATGATATATTCAGAGTCTGTTTTATAAGAATTTGGAACCTGAATTCTGTAGAAATCTGGAGTCTATGTTTCAATGGAAATTCGGAGTCTGGTTTCATTAGTGTTCAGAATCTGAGCTTACAAAATTCAGAGTCGAACTCATAAAAGATTGGAGTCTAACTAGTAAATGTTTGGAGTTGAACACATAAAAGTTTGGAGTCGAACTAGTAAAAGATTGCAGTAGAACTCATAAAAGTTCGTAGTCGAACTTTTAAAAGTTTGGAGTCGAACTCATAAAAGTTTGGAGTCCAGAATTCAGAGTGGAAAAATATGAGAGTTCGTATCCATAATTCGGACTCAAACTATATGATAGTTCGTATCCAAAATTCGGAGTGGAACTTCATTAGAGTTCTCATCCAGAATTTGGAGTGGAACTTCATTACAGTTCTCATCCAGAACTCAGAGTGGAACTTCATTACAGTTCACATCCAGAATTCGGAGTGGAACTTCATTACAGTTCATATCCAGAATTCGGATCCTAAAACAGAATGCTTCATATCTTAGCATTATATGATTCCAAGGTTTTGGGTATGAATCCGATTTTTTCATTTATGAAAAATATTTCTATGTATAAGGAAATATATAGCTCAGGGGAAATTTCCTTAAATAAAAAAATTTACCTTATAGAAGTAAAGTATAGATTTTCATAAGTATAAGGTGTTTGTGATTTTCAAAACAATATGGAATGGAAATGTTATAAGGAAAACCTTGTTGACTCAACAGAATCAACAAAAGATTATAGGGTACCGAGACATCTATGGAATATCTGAAATGAGAGTCCCATTCACAGTATCGGTTGCTTTTTTAGGGTGATGGTGGTCCAAATATGGCTCAGAATTGGTTAGAGAGCTTGAAAATGATCTTTGAGTAGCTCGAGACACCATCTGGGTGGAGGGTCAAGCTAGAGACGTACTTGCTGAGGGAACCAACGAAGCATTGGTCTGGTGTGAAGGTTTAGGCTTGAAAACACAAGGGATTAGCACATAAAGCCTTAAAGGATAGTTTCCTTGAGTAGTTGTTTCTAGATACACTGAGGGCTGAGAGATCTCGGGTGTTCTTAAGCCTCCAAAAGGGTGACATGTCAATAATGGACTATACATCTACATACACCGATCTATCTTGTTTTTTACCCGGTATGGTAAGCGATGAATCAACAAAGTTGAGGTGTTTTGAGGAAGGTTTAGGTCACACCATTCAGATCTAGGTAAATATTTTGAGACTGGGTTTTTTCTCAGAAGTCGTGAATCAGGTGCTCATAGTGGAGGGAAATGAGAAAGAGAACTCTCACATAGGCTGGATGACAGCTACAAGTGATTGTTTGGATAACATGAAGTGAGGGTGGGATGAGTTCTAGTAGGGAATTCAGTCCAAGGACTCAGTTATACAACGTCGTAGCAGTTCATTAGTGGTTTTCTTTCAGTGTGGGCATCCAGGACAAGTCCAGACTCAGTACGATAGGCATCCAACGGAGTGCTGGGCATGTGGTTAGGTCCGGAATCTTGAGATGTTCTGCAATCAACCTTCTCAGATAGCTGACAGGTAGGAACCAGGACAAACAGTAGTGTATGAGGTCAGATCAGGGTCAGTACTAGGTGTATGTAGCTGAGGTTTAGATGCTTGCGAACGATGTGGTAGAGACAACAGGACCCTACTGAGGGGTCAGTGGCCAGTGACTGGAGCAACACCACAGGGAAGTCAGGAATCAGGCGGTTGTACTTTAGGCTAGGTGGTCACTGTGGATCATCTAGAGGGGGAGTACTCTGGTTAGCCGAATGCGGTCAGAGGTATCTCACAGGTGTGGACGTGATTTTTATGTTTTCTTTTAGAATGGCCTGTTAAGGCATTCCCTGCTTGAGTGCATGAGGTGCACATGATTTAGTTAGAATGCCTAGAAGCTAGTTAGTGGGATTGGCACCATTTGGAGGGCGTGATATATTTATTTATATGTATGAGAGGTGTTGCATCCAGAGAATAGCATATGCGGGTTACATGAGGTGTCGATGGAATCCGGGAATCGAAGATGAGGGTTACTTGAGTTGCATGGATCCATGTTTAGCTTTGAGCATCCATGGGATGTAGGACCTCATGGAGGTGGACACCAGGTGATGTGGGATATGATTGGCTGTTAGAAATGACATGTGTAACAACCCGATATTTTATGAGAATTGTTCTTTTTAATTTCATTGATGGATTTTGTTGTACGCTACACCAAAATTAGATTGCACTATACGCAACACCGTACTAGTTTCCAGTATACGCAACACTATTCTTGGCTCGTGTTACACATAATTTCATGTTCGTATTATAGAAATTATTTTACAAAAAATTATGTATATTTTTTTTAATATATAAATGAAATATGTTTTGATTTTGTTATACGCAAAACCACACGGAGCTTTCACTACACACATCTCGGACATGGCTTTCATTACCCGTAATCAAGACCTTCCTCGATAGCATTTGTAGTACGCAATTTCGAGTTTCACCAAACAATATATTATTATAATATTATTATGAACTTGCCATTATGAATAGTAATAACCAGTTTTTGAAATTTTATTTTTCAAAATGGAAATCATTTTTGGATTCGGAATATCAAAATTAGACAAGGTTTAATTTTGGGTATTTTTCTGAAAACTTTCAATTTTTGATGAATAGTGAAAACACTAGGTTACTATTTAAAAACCGACTTTTTATATAAATAATTATTTATTTTATTTAAATTTATTTTAGGTAAAAATATATGCATAATACCTATATAAGTTCAATTTAATTCATTGAATTCATTTTATAATAATTTTAGACATATAAAAATTTTATTGAACTTTTCAACGTCTTTTACTAATCTCTTAGGAGAGTTTGAAAATTTACATAAAACATAATTTTACCGCTTATGTGAGTGGAATTTCGAAAATCTGAGAGACGTGGTTAATATCAAGGAGTAAAATGTGGTTTAATATGATAAAAATATTTTTTGGTGAATAGTAACTAATTACTTTTATTTACCACGGTTGAAAGTAAATAGGGTACTTAAGGGTAAAAATGATATTATTATTACCCTATCACAAGTCCTAATTATATTTGATAAATGTAAATCGACAAAAAACAACCTTAGGAATAAAATATTTCCCTTCAGGTCCACTTGGATTAGATTAGGACATTTATTATTATTTTATTTAAAGAAGAATTAAAATAGTTAAAATCAATGTTTAATAACTAAAACATTTTTAATATAGCGTTATACATAAGAAAAATTCAAATATAAATATTAATTAGAAAGATAAAAATATTTCCTACATAATTGTATTTTATTTATAATATTTAGACATTAAATAATTTAATTTATTTATGACACAGTGATGATGTAGTAGTTACCTTATTAATAAAATATTAACATAATTGATGTTATAAATACCCTAATAAATGTAATTTTATACTTTTTATGAATTACACTAATTTTATAGGTTAATATGACATGGTATTATTGATTTAATTACTTTTTTCGAACTAATAATGTTGTTATGATTTTCAAAAAAATCACGTACCAAATAGTGTCAAAATTGAGCTAAAATAGTTTTTTTTTAAATATTATATTATTAATTGTTATTTTATTCCTAAAAATATAAGGTTCGTCCAAATGACTTATATAAGTATATATATATATTAATAATGAACCGCGTGGGGTTTTTTTTGTCTTGTTATAGTATGTTTTTTAACCATATATTCTAAGAAAACAAAAAGACACGGTAAAAGTTAAATTATTAAACTTAGAGTTAAATCTAGATGTTAAGGATAAAATAGTAACCTAAACTTTTATAAAACCTATTGGTTGAAAGGAGTTATACCCATACCCACCTTAGCTTAGAAATTAATCAACTTGGAGATATTAATAACATAATATGACTATTATAAAATAATATTTCAAGTTTTCCTATGTTTCGCCACTCCACCCTTATAAAAAGGGAACCCCTTCCCTCTTCTCTTCACACCCTTTTGAGCCATGAATCTCGGCCAAACCCTACCAATTCCTCTTCTGAACCTCTCTAGTTATATAATTGAGGTTCTGGTCTCCTCAAAATTCCAACTCTACCTCCCTATGAAGAATTTTAAAGGAGGTGCGTCGAGGAAGATGCAATCTCTTCTACTGATTCTTGCACGTTTTTTTTTTCTTCAACTTCTTCTTCTTTAGTTGTTTCATTATAAAGTAATAAAATCAGTATCAATAATATAATTATATGTTATTATAAATATTAAACAACCCCATTTCACCTTCTATCCATCCTATGGAAAATGAAATCACCGTGTGTGCGTACGTACAGAATATCGTTTCCATGGCGTGGTGTAATCAGTTTTTCCACCACCACATTACATGGATGAGTATAATGGTGTGATGAATAACTATATATGTTTATTATAAAATAATACTAATTATGAGGTATTATATCATCCAATCCAATTCCATTCAATAATTATGGGAACGATATCATCGCTCGTGCGTACGTATGGATTATCGTCTCCACGACGCAATGACATTCATTCTCCATGTTAACCACTCAAGAATGATTATAAGGTATATATAATGAATAATATTGAATTATATGACATTATGAAGCTAATTAATTCATATATATATATATATATGTCATCTTTTTTACTTCCATTCTAGTCAATAAGGAAAGGAAAACATTAGTCATGCGTACGTAAGGCCTACCGTCTCCATGAATGGTGTATTTCAATTCATTCATCTATCTATTATATATATATATATACATACTGAATATATATGATATATAAATTATGATTTACATTCTGTAATTACATAAATCATGATATAAGTAATAAAAATATCAAGAACATTACGTCCAAACAAGTATGATGAATAAAACAATTTTACCCAAAACACTGCATTAACATGGAATTTACAAATGAACGGGTAATATAAAGTCATAAGTGAACCATATATGATATAATAACAACAAATATTATTCTATAATAGGTAAATGAAATTATTTAAATCATTGTACTGGAGGTTCAGATATGTACGAAGCATATCAAATCTAAGGTAAGGGATAATTATTCCAATCTCATTCTTATCCGATATTGGTTATTCGTAAGTATTTACTAGGGTTATGATTATCTTCCATGTCCATGTTTTCTAAAAATGTTTTCATAAAATGTTTAGTCTTCTTCCTTGTGTGTTTAAAGTCATTTTTATCCTTTTATGACTTTTACTATATGGTTTTGAAGGAATCTTTCTTTTGTTTACCATACGAGGTACTTTTTGACTTTTCCCGCAAAAGTACGAGGAGAATGTTTTTTTAACTTATACGGCATGAACGGATTTTTACGGTTTTATAACACCGTATTTTCATGAATATTTATCTAAAAGATTTATTGACTATTTTCAAAAAAATATTTTTATTTTAAAATTGCATGGAATTTTGTGAAAAGAAAATTATTTTGAAGAAGAAAGGATATTTTCCTCAAGAATTTATTTCTAGTGTTTTGTCAAAACCATTTTCCATCTAAGTTGAAATTATTTAAAATGTGTATTTTTCATGTATAATTTCTATGTTATTTACATGGTTTCATTGTTCTTATAATTAAATGATATCCATTTTTTATATGGATTATGTGATGATGATATGATGTTTATTAAACCCATTTTATTATTTGGGTTATGATGAATGCTTTATGTTTATTTTGTGGAATAAGTAAGAATGATTTCATTATGAGATGGGTGGGACCTATATCTCCCTCTAATGCATTGGGTAAGGATTTATATCTCATGATAATGACATGGCTGGAATGGTAAGTTAATATGGTTCAGTGATACAGGACTGGAATAGGGAGTGAACTCGATTCAGAAAGAGACTTTGTCCACTAATATGGTCTTGACAGCAATGCCATGGCTACTATGGAAATCATATCATGTGCTTAATGTTTTTCCACAATTAGAATATTTATTTCCAAGATATTTTATAGTGATTGATGTTCCATTATGATCTACGCCTTACGTACTTCCTTATTTTATGTCATTGCTCGAGATTTATATGTTTAAACATTATGGTCATGTTTTAATGTTCAAATGTATAAGGTTTGTTTTATTTTCTAAATGCTTACTCTTACTAAGAATTTGAGCTCACCCTTTATATGTTTTCTATTCCCTATGATATAATGTAAGGTTTTAGGTAAGAAAACAAAATGGGAAGATCTTTATGGGAGATGTTGAAGATCTTTCACCATGATTAGAAGATTATGTTCTAAGTTTCCAAAGACACTAAACTATTACGTTCCTTCGGTGTTTGTTTTTGTTATATATTATGTATTCCGCAAAAGTAATGTAATTTCCATGTGGGTCACACTTTTGGTCTCTACAGTTGGTATCCGAGGTTCGGTTTAGTTATCCTTCGGAAACTAGGATGTGAGAACATTAGTGAGATCCCTAGAGATATTTATATGGTATGTCTAGGGATGTCCCTACGGTTTAGTATAAGTATAGGTTATAGTCCTAGAATTACAGTACCAATATTAGAATTAAACCTAAGATGTTAGATATCGAAGTTACTCCCCCTTGATTATTATTTTGGCCTCTCAAACTATTCTTTTTGGGTTTTATAAAATGGCTGGAAATCGGAAGATTGACGATAATGGAGGATATGATGAACAATGGAATGAAATGCTTCATGAGCAACAAAATGAAATTGGATCTTTAAGTACACATATCATTATTATGACTTATCATAAATCTCATAATATGATCAATAATCTCTACTTTGTTAAGTTTCCCGACTCGGTTAATAATAGAAAGATGGAGTTTCATGATGATCATAGTGGAAAGAAAGTTCAATTTCCTTCATGTAAATCATGTGGGAAGACGCATTAGGGATAATGTTTTAAAGGAACTGGAAGATGATTTAGGTGTGGAAAATAAGGACACAAAGATAGTAATTATAAAGGAGAATGTTCGGTTAACACCATGGACAAGGATAATGGTATTGCTAAGACATCAACAATGGTTATGTGTTTTAAATGTGGAATGTACGGGTATTTAGGTGGATGATGATGAAGAGACTAAAAATCATATATAAAATAGAAGAAATGATGAATCTTAGTCAGTGGTTTAAGAAGAAAGTGTAATGATTGTTTGTTTATCAAGAATAGCGTATGGTACTATGGAATAAAGAAAAATCTAAGGATTGTCACATTGTTGCCTTTTCTTGAGTTTTGAAAGTATATGTTGAATGGTACCGGTAACCATGAAAGGTTATTCAGATATTTTTGGAAAGCGCCAAATATGCCCATAAAGAAGGGATAAAGAGATAATGAAATTTTTGAAAGTATTAATGAGCCCATGACTAATATAAGGAAAATGTGATATCATGGTTTGAGTATATAGAATTTTTGGGATTTTGGTATATGGAAAGAGTTACCTTGTGAAAGCATTCATGTTTTCAATATGGTTCATGAGAATAAATGAGTCAGGTATTCACATGTTTGGAATGTGACCAACAAGATATATTGTATGATATATGGGGGATAAAAGATGGTTTTCACAAGCTCGGTAGATGACATTCCTAGTAATTGTTTACTTTATACTATGATCTTGGACATAAGTATTTTGGATAAGCCTAAAGATTTTAATGAATTAAGTTAGACATAAGATGGTACTGTTTAAGGCTAGAAATTTTTTCTATTTTATTTGAGGAATGTTATTATAATTTAGTTTTTGAAAAAGGCACAACCTACAGGACATGAAACAACCCGTCGTGTCGGATAAGGCTGTTGGAATCGAACCCACAACCGAAGTGTGACATGCCTTTATTTATTACCACTGGCTTACAGGAAGTCCCTGGATAGAAGAATGTAGTTTTATTAAGCAGTATGATAGATGAAGTATAAGTCCATTCTTGGAATCATATACAATTAACCTCACCATAGATGGACTTATGTATATTTGATAACTTTTTCTAACCTTTTGTTTGAGACATATGGAATGACCCATCATTCTTTCACATGATCTACTAACACTTAACGAATGAAAAATACGACTTCATTTCTTTAAGAGATGAAGTGAAAATTGATCAAGGCACGAACAACAGTGAGATTATACAAAAATAAAGTAAGTATTTCTTCTAATTCTAATTCTTCAATTTTAGGGAAATAATCTTGAAAACAAAAAATGGTTTCCTATTGACCTTACATCCAATGAATCATATGGTACCTTAGATCATCAGAAATTTATGGCTTTGTGATTGTTGTATTTTTCATTTCCATGTCCTCAACCACTCTTCATCAGAACATGATGGTTAGATTTTTCATCCATATCCATATTTTCACTTATGTTTTCTTATGTGGAAACCCAATGATTAGTTAATTTGGGTAACCGTTACGTTTCATAATTTTGTTTTTAATGTTTAGTTTTGGTATTCCTTTTTACGACGTGGGTTTCTATGAAAGAAACTTTCAAGTAGTAAACCATTTATAACCCGAATGAATTTTGATGGAGAAATTCATTTTAAGGGGTGTAGAATGTAACAACCCGAGATTTTATGAGAATTATTCTTTTTAATTTCATTGATGTCTTATGTTGTATGCAACACCCAAATTAGCTTACACTATACGCAACAACGTATTAGCTTGCAGTATACGCAACACTATTCTTGGCTCGTGTTACAAACAATTTCAAGTTCGTTTTGTGGAAATTATTTTATGCAACATTAAGTATATATTTTGTTTAATGTATAAATGAAATATGTTTTTATTATGTTATATGCAACACCAAATGGATATTTCACTACAGGCATCCCTGACTTGGCTCTCATTACACGCAATCAAGACCTTCCTTGATAGCGTGTGTAGTACGCAATACCGAGATTCACTAAACGATATAATATTATAATATTATTATGAACTAGACATTATGAATAGTAATACCCACTATTTTGAATTTTATTTTCCAAAATGAGATTCATTTTTGGATTTAGAATATCGAAATTAGCCTAGGATGAATTGTTGGTATTTTTCTGAAAACTATCAATTTTTGATGAATAGTGAAAACGATGGGTTACTATTTAAAAACCGACTTTTTATATAAATAATTATTTATTTTTTTAAAATTTTCTAGATCAAAATTGATACATAATACCTATATAAGTTCAATTTAATTCATTGGAGTCATTTTGATAATAATTTTAGATATATAAATATTTTATTGAACTTTTCAGCGTCTTTTACTCACCTCCTAGGAGAGTTTTAAAATTTATATAAAACTTAATTTTAATGCTTCTGTGAGTGGAATTTAGAAAATCTGAGAGACACGGTTAATATCAAGTATTAAAATGTGGTTCAATAAGATAGAAATAATTTTTTTGTGAAAAGTAACTTTTTACTTTTATTTCGCTTGGTTAAAAGTAAATAGGGTAACTAAAGGTAAAAATGATATTATTATTACCATAACACATGTCCTAATTCTATTGGATAAGTTTAATTTGACCAAATACAACTTTAGGATTAAAATATTTCCCTTTAGGTCTCCTTGGATTAGATTAGGACATTTATTATTATTTTATTTAAATAAGAATCAAAATAGTTAAAATCAATGATTAATAACTAAAACATTTTTAATATATGGTTATACATAAGATAAATTAGAATATAATGATTCATTAGAAATCTAAAAATATTTCCTACAAAATGGTATTTTATTTATAATTTTTAGACATTAAAGAATTTAGTTTATTTTTGACACAATGATGATGAAGTAATTACCTTATTAATGGAATATTAACATAATTGATGTTATAAATACCCAAATAAATGTAATTTTAGACTTTATATGAATTAAACTAATTTTATAAGTTAATATGACATGTTATTATTGATTTAATTATCTTTGTTCGAACTAATCATGCTGTTATGATTTTCACAAATATCATGTACCAAATAGTTTCAAAATTGACATAAAATAGTTTTTAAAACAAATATTATATTATTAATTGTTATTTTATGCCTAAAAATTTAAGGTTCGGAAAAATGACTTATATAAGGATATATATATTAATAATAAACCACTTGGGGTTCTTTTGGCTTGCTATAGTAAGTTTATTAACCTTATAGTGTTTGAAAACAAAAAGACATGGTAAAAGTTAAATTATTTAACATAGAGTTAAATCTAAATGATAAGGATAAAATAGTAACCTAAACTTGTATACACCCTATTCGTTGAGAGGCTTTTGACCCATAACCACCTTATCTTTGACATAAATCGATTTGGAGCTATTAAAAATAGAATATTACTTTATTATAAAATAATATTTTAAGTTTTCCTAAGGTACCCCTCTCCTCCCTTATAAAAAGGGCACCCCTTCCCTCTTCTCTTCACACCCTTTTGATCCTTGAAGCTCGGCCAAACCCTTCCTATTCCTATACTAAACCTCACTATTTATATCATAGAGGTTCTGGTCTTCTCAAAAGTCCAACTCTAGTGCCCTAAGAAGAAGTTTAAAGGAGGAGCGTCGAGGAAGATGTAATCTCTTCTACCGATTCTATCATGTTTTCCTTCTTCTTAAACTTCTTCTTTGTTGGTTGTTTCATTGAAAAGTAATAAAATCAGTGTCACTAATATACTGATATGTTATTATAAATATGAAACAACCCCATTTCACCTTCTATCCATCCTACAGAAAACGAAATCACTGCACGTACGAACGTACGGAATACCGTCTCCACGCCGTGGTGTAATCAAATTTTCCACCACCACCTTACTTTGATGGGTATAATGGTGTATAGAATAACTATATATGGTTATTATAAAATCATAATTATTCTGAGGTATTATATAACCCACTCCAAATCCATTCAATAATTATGGGAACGATATCATCGATCGTTCGTACGTATGGATTACCGTCTCCACGACGCGATGAGATTCATTCTCCATGTTTACCATTCATGAATGATTATAAAGTATATATAATGAATAATAATGAAATATATGAAATAATTAAGCTACTGAATATATATATATATATATGTCACCTAATTACTTCCATTCAATTCAATAAGGAAAGGAAAACATCGTTCATGCGTACGTATGGCCTACCTTCTCCATGAACGGTGTATTTCATTTCATTCATCTATCTATTAGATATATATATATATATACAGAATATAAATGACATATAAATCATGATTTACATTTTTTAAGTAAGTATATCATGATATAAGTAATAATAATATCAATAACAACACGTCTAAACAAGTACGATGAATAAAATGAATTTACCCAAAACGCTGCTTTAACATGGAATTTACAAAAGAACGGGCAATATAAAGTCATAAGTGAACCATATATGATATAATAACAATGAATATGATTCTGTAATAAGTAAATGACATTATTTAAATAATTTTACAGGAGGTTTGGATACCTACGAAGCATATCAGATCTAAGGTAAGGGATAATTATTCCAATCTCATTCTTATCCGAGATTGTTTATTCGTAAGTATTTACTAGGGTTATGTTTATCATCCATGTCCATGTTTTTCAAAAAAAAAATTATAAAATGTTTAGTATTATTCCATGTATGATTAAATTCATTTTTATCCTTTTATGTCTTTTACCACAAGGTTAGGAAGGAATCGTTCTTTTGTTTTCCATACGAGGTACTTTTTGACTTTTCTGACAAAAGTACAAGGATAATGTTTTTTTAACTTATACAGAATGAACTGAATTTTATGGTTTTATAATTCCTTAATTTCATAATGTTTTCTCTACAAGATTTATTGACTATTTTCAGCAAAATATTTTTCTTTTAAAATTTCATGGAATTTTGTGAAAAGAAAATGATTTTGAAGAAGATTAGATATTTTCCTTAAGAATTCATTTTAGGTGTTTTATCAAAAACATTTTCCATCTAAGATGAATTTTTTTAATATCTGTATGTTTCAAGTATAATTTCTCTCTTATTTACATCGATTCACTTTTCTTATGATGAAATGATATCCATTTTTTTAATATGGATTATCTGATGATGGTATGATTTTTATGAAACCCATTTTATTCTTTGGGTTATAATGAATGTTTTAAGTTTATATTATGTCACAAGTAAGAATGATTTAATTGTGAGATGGGGGGGGACCTATATATCCCAAAAATGAATTGGGTAAAGATTTATATCTCATGAGATTGACATGGATGGAATGGTAAGTTAATCTGGTTCAGTGATACAGGACTGGAACAATGAGTGAACTCGATTCATAAAGGGACTTTGTCCACTAAAATGGTCTTGGTAGCAATGCCTTGGCTACTATGGAAATTTTACCATGTTATTAATGTTTTTCCACAATTACAAGTTTTATTTCCAAGATATTTTATCATGATTGATGTTACATTATGATCTACGCCTTACGTACTTCCATGTTTTATGTCATTGGTCAAGATTTCGATGTTTAAACATTATGTTCATGTTTTTATGTTCAAATGTATATGGTTTGTTTTATTTTCTCCATTCTTACCCTTACTGAGAAATTGATCTCACCCTTTATATGTTTTCTTTTCCCTAGGATATAAAGACAGGTTTTATGTAAGAAAACAAAGTGGGAATATTTTATGGGAGATGTGGAAGATCATTCACCACAATTAGAAGATTATTTTCTGAGTTTCCAATGACTCTAAACTATTATAGTCCTTCGGTGTTTGTTTTTGTTATGTATTTAGTACTCCACGAATGTAATGTAATGTCCATGTACAGCAAGCTTTGGGTCTCTACAACATGGGAGCACTGGTATGGTTCAGGGGCGACGATGTGTCATGGGATGAACATGGGTGTAAGAAATAGGTCGTTGGTCATTTACTTGAATTGAGTTTTGGTTGGATTGAGACCAAGATAGAAAATTCATATGGTGGGGAGCCCCTTGGAGAGTGGTAAGTTTGGTATATCTATGATTTTCATTTGATAGATTGGGGATGAGCTTTGTTATGGTGGGGAGATTGTAAGAACCCGAGTTTTTGGAACGAGTCAAAATCCCAATCTTGTTTGAATTTTTGACTTGTTTCTGGGAAAAATATCAAAATCTGGGAAGTTATGGAAATTCCCAGATTACACATTATGTTCTCCAAAGTACATGTCGTGTTTTGTTTCATCATGTACTATCCATGTGCTGACAAGGTACATGTTGTGTGGTTACTGTATAAAAATTTTCTACTACATGTCCTGTAGAGTTACTGGACATGTCTTCTATCTTCCTTCTATATACCGGTTGAATCACAGTTGTCTGTTGACCTATGTGTCACATTGAAGTTGTGTGGCTACCTCTTCTTAATTTAGAGTATGTGAAAAGATATTAAATGGCATGTAGTCCTTCATGCACTCTGTGTACTTTTATTTTTTATTTGTTTATGCGGGAGGGCGTCACATCATATTTCAGAAGACGTCTTATTCATTCCCAATTTTAGAATAGCTCCATTATGAAATCCTTAAGAAATTTACTTAAGCTAGAATAATTATACGACATATGTTCTTCAATATGTTGGTGGCTGCAGAATTGTATTGGGAACACTAAACCCTCCCACCCCCTTTCGTTCTCGTTTCATTGCATCACACACCGCAATTTCCATTAGAGTAGAATTGTCTGTATTCGACGGAAACTGTCACACCCCCCTCCCCACAAAGCGTACCATTCCTAGGCCGGCAGTGTGAGAAGGGAGATAACGACCACCCGAGTCCCGCCTCTAGTAGGCCCCGAGTTGGAGACAAGCCCCGAGGGTATAATAAACACACAAATGGGAGGCATTACCCTCTAAGAGAACACATACAGAAGAGAGAGATAAGATAGACACCAACCAACTCCAACTCAGAACTAATTTATAAAAGAATACCCAAGTTCACATATGTAATGTCATCCAAAAGTACTACAACTGAAAGTGAAAACTACAAGTACCCAAAAGAAAGTAAAAAGAGCAGTGACCACATGCCCGAATATCTCCTGTAACCACAAGCTAGTAGTAACCAGCCTGATATCTAACCTTCTCCAAGTGACCTGAAAAAAACAGTTCATATACACATAGGGTGAGTATAATAGTATACTCAGAAGGATCATCCCCAAAGCCTCTCGTGAAAGGTAAAGAAAGCATGCTATAGCACAGTGAACAATATGTGAAACTAACTCGTCACCTAAACTGGTATACTATGTTCCTAACCTCACCATGGCTACTCTCACCAAGTAACGAATACAAGGATATATCATATAATAAAGAATATCAACGGTACCCCTCTACTACTTCCCAACTGGTTTTCCACTTTTCCCCAACGCCATACGTCCTGAGCATATCTCTCCAAAGGCTTTCCAGCAGACACCTGGGATATGCTCTACAATATGCAGCTCGTGCAACACAAAGTCTTTCCCACAGACACCTGGGTGAAGCACCATACCATCCTCACAACCAAAACTAACCAGGTAGGTTATGCGAGCCACCACATCTTTCATAATGTGTATCATTCGTAGGGTATTATACCTAAAGCCATTACAGCCTATACACTGAGTAAGGATCCTCAATCCATCACAGCCTATACACGTTACACCTATAGTAGTCCATAGAATACTATATCCAAAATATATGTGTGTGAATAACCACAATCCATTACAGCCCTCTACACACATACATGGGAAAAACAAACTGTTGTTCCTACTAGCACAAATATCTACCAAGAGAAGAGATTGGGGTCAAAGGGGGTAGTCATCCATTCACCCTCCCATCAGATTGTTGGGGAGAAACACCCCCCTGGGCTCAGAATCCTCGGGCTGTCAGTTGACCTTACTGGAAGGGTGGAGTAGTGTATATAAACACAAAACGTACAGAATATATTATATCTCACAACCACATTATGGGAATTACTGAGTCTTATAGACAACTGCAGCTAACATCTCTCATACTCTAGGCTGCTACTTCTAAGACTAGGTGTCCTATAAGCACACAACTATTTAAAGAGCTTTATTAGATTACTTCATTCCCTTTTTATCAGTTCTAATATACGTTAATTAATTCATTAAATATTAATTAATCATCAAAAATTCCACATTAAATTTCATTAGCATCACACCCAAATTAAATTATACCTTCAAAAATTACAACCTCATCATTATGTTCCAACATCTCTATCACCATGGGTTAACACCATTTATTCAATTATTCATTATAGAAAAATACATTCCACTATTCCCAGGCATTCTAGAAAAACATTATATGCTACAAAACTCAAAGGGGCTCAACATGGTGAGTAGATGTACTACCCATCAGGTCTTTTCTAATTATATCAAGATCATATACCCATCCTTACTTGATAAGATACACAATGAAATCATGTGGAATACCCCGCGTTTCTTTGCCTCTTTCAGAAGAAGGGTGAGTAAGACAAGCGGCCTTGAGAAGTGGGGAAGATTAATGCAGATAAACAACCAATCAAAATCACGATGCATCCAACAATCACATCCATCCCATTCCATCATCCATGGTGTCCTCCCCGACACCAACATTCATAAACCGATGTATCTCGCAACTCTAGGAGTTATCTGCTACCACAACCAAAAGACCACGTGCCTCCACATATCACCACAACCATCTAGAATCACATCAAAACAAAATTAACAGTAATACAAACATATTCACAACTGGGCTCTTGTCCCTTAAACAAACAAGAGGGTAACTCAGAACCCTGCAATCAATTATCTTTTAATAACCCAAAGTTCTTTAATCCATCTTGGATTAACTGATTTATTATTCGTTGGTTCTAAATTCAGAAAACCTAACCAGTAAGTTATCAAAAATAAATAAACATGCTTACTGCACTAATTTAATTAACATCAAATTACATCAAGAACCAGATTCATTTTCATGCCTCTTTATCTTTATCCAAAAATTATCAATTAATCCATGTTTACGTTCTTTATCTATTTCCATCAAGAACGAACAGTTAAGAAAAACAAGCATAGATATAACACTATCTATCAAAACAAGAGGCAATAAAATACGATTGATATCAATTTATTTATCTGGTTAAAATATTTATTATGCCAATTCCATTTCCATCTAGTGGGATTAAAAATTTTAACAATACAGTTGCACATAAAAGAATTATAAACAATGAATCCCCTACCTCAAATAGTTCCTCACATTCTTTATCCACACAACGTGCCACAATCCTCCTCTCGCGACAACTGCATCCACCCGAGGATTCCACGATAAGTCTGCACCAACCAAGCCCCATGAAAACCCCATTAGTATTATAGAGATTACATGCTATAAGATGGAAAGAAGATTCCTGAGAAGATGATCCCAAAGCAACGATGATAAAACATACCTTATATCGAAGACTGATAGATACAGCTTGGTTGCACCAAAACAGAGCGGAACTGATCCGAGGAGTAATGTTTGATTGTGAAACTCTTACAAGAAGGATTGAACATTTTTAGCATCTCAAAGTTGAGAACAAAGAGGAAGAACAAGGGAGGATGATATCTTATCCCTTTTCAAAATTTAATGGAGTAACGGTTTAAGATACGCTTATTCCCATTTAAATGCGGATCACACTTTCCCACACAGTTTGACCACGTAAAAACATCCTGAGCCATAGGAATAATTAATATAGGATTTATGGTCTTTGAATTATCCGTCTTAATTTCAGGATTCCAACATCATAGATGGTTCTCCATTCCAACACCAAATGAAGGAGATATGTTGAATAGAATATCCCATAATAATAACAATATTTATTATTATTGGGTGTTTTGGGGACCCGAGCCATGAACCATTATTTAACATCCCACATTAGACTTGAATCGATCGTATTAATGACACAATCACATCGCCACTGATGAGAAGTCAATCGGACGTCGCACATGGGAGTTATGGCGGGTCGATGATTTAATAATAATATTAAATCTATTAATTCACGAGCACTTCAGGTACCCGATTTGAAAACCTGAAAAAGACATATAATATTGGACTCAAAAATTCTGTCTCGAGGTCTGGGTCACACTACTGTAGATGGTTCATGAAACTGAGGTCGCACGAGGAAGATACCAAAGAAAAAGTGTTTTGACAAAAAAAATAATGTTATTATTATATTGTTATCATTTGTTTTGTAATTGATTTATCTAAAATATCACATCCAAGATAACCCATGCACAAACCAAAAAAGAACAAATCTCTATCCAATCACACTCTTCCATTATCATTATTATTTTATTTAAAACTTGAAATGGTGAAAAAAATTTGCGTGGAGACGCCCTTCTCCTCACGCTGCTAGTGCCTCATAGGAAAAACCACCCTTTAATTTTTTTTATTATTATAACAAAAAATGATTTATTAATTTTCACTAAATTAATAAAAACTCTTAATTATTGAGGGGAGGTAAATCCCACACACCAAACCCCATGCACACCCAGCTCACCTAGTTAATAACCATTTAATTAAAACAATTATCTATTATTAAATTCAAATCATTTAATTTACTAACCCAAATTAAAACCATTTAATTTTGTTAGTTGTATATTTTTTTAAACATTATTATTGTTATGAATTAATTATAACGATAATAATAAGGAAATATTAGTATTATTAAAATAATTATAATAGCATAACTCCTAACAAGTTAATCCCATTTAATTTAATTTACCATTCATACACATTTTTGTGTCACCATTATTATTATTATTAATCTTAATTCACGCTTGTATTGTTGACCACATCCAACCAAAAACAGGCACCTACTGAAATGATCTGATTTGTTCACCGAAAACCATACTGCTAGTTTATCATGGTTATTATCATATTAAATTAAAACCATTCTATTTAGTTAATCAAACACTAAATGATACCATTACCATTATTATTTAGAATAATAGTAATAAATCCACTTTCAATATCATCAACGGGTCACCATCATTATCATTAACAATAATTATTATTATTGAAGCCCATTATTATCTCATAATTACTCCCTCTCTCCGACCAATTATTTCCTTCTCCCATGGTACTCACACGACAACATCCTAACCCTAATTTTCACGAAGTAATGGATTGGAGAAGTTCGGGCCATTACATCAGATACCTCTCAAAACATTCTCGTCGTCGAGAATTCAAAACCAAATTAAGTGACAAAAAAATAAATGGCGTCCGAATAACCACCCATCGAGATACCTCTTAAAAGTGAGCAAGCCACAAAAGAAAAAAAAGAAATTCATAAATAACACCTGAAAGGTCTACCCACAAAGGGAATATCATTAGATGAAAAGAGTAAAACATCTAACAACTCTGGGAACTGAGCACATATCTGTGACTCATGTTCTCAGGTACTCTCCTCCATGACACCATGTTTCCATAGACACGAACTAAGGGGATAGAACACCTGCGCGACACCTTCTCCTTACTGTCTTGGATCTCCACAGGTCACTCCTTGAAGCTTTCATCATCATAAAAATCTTTCTCTCCCCAATTGATGATGTGAGAGTCATCATGAAGATAATGACGGAGTTTTGATACATGGAAAACATCATGTATTTGACTCATCTATGGGGGAAGTGCTACTTGATAGGCCACAGCTCCAACATGAGCTAACACCTTGAAAGTCCCAAAAAATCGGGGAGAAAGCCTACTTCCATGGCCAAACCTTCACTGCCCACGATGGGGAGTCACATTCAGAAACACATGATCCATAACATTAAACACTAAGGGCCTCCTTCTTTGATCATCATAAGATTTCTGACGATCAGGCGCTGTCTTCATCCTCTCACGAATCACCTAAGCCATCTCTGTTGTGTTCTGCACTAGTTCCAGTCAGAGAATTACTGACTCTCTGATCCCAGTTCAGCACAATGAAGAATGGGAAGGTCGGCCAAACAAGTCTTCAAACGGCGCCATACCGATAGTGGAGTAAAAACTATTATTGTAAGAGAACTCCACTAAGGGTAAGTGCCTCATCCATGAACCTCCAAAATCAAGGACACAAGAGTTTAACATGTCTTCATAAGACTGGATGGTTGGCTTTCTCTAACCATTCATTTGAGGATGAAAACAAGTGACAAGGCATAGCTGAGAACCAAAAGAATGTTGGATACCTCTCCACACCCTAGAGATTAAATGAGGATCCCGATCATAAATGATCATCATAGGGACTACAGGAAGCCTCAACAACTCATCTAGATACTGTATTGACAAAACATCCACTAATATCGACTCCTTGATCTCTATGAAGTGGGCCGATTTAGTTAAATGATCCACAACCACCCAAATAGCATCATGTCCTCCCAGAGCTCAAGGTAAACCTATAAAAAATTCCATTGAGATGTCCTCCCACTTCTACTGAGGAATATTTAATGGCTGGAGAAGCCCACCAGAAACACGGTGTTCGACCTTCACCTTCTGGTAGACTAGACATCGAGACACAAACACTACAACCACAAGATTCATCCCAGGCCACAAAAATTGACTCCTCAAGGATCAATACATATTTTTCATGCCAGGATGTATTGCTAAAGGAGAACTATGAAATCTCTGAGAACCATCCCGCACATTGTCAAGGGAACAAAAATCCTTCTATGATACAACACTCGGTGTTGTTTATCCTCTGACCAACCATTAGGGGCCTCACCAAAAACAACTCGGTCTCTCCAGACCTCCACCTCATGATCCCCCAACTGGGACTCTTCATCCTTCTGCGCCAAGGATGATTGTGTGTCATCAGAAAAAGACAACCTCTACCCCCAACTTCTCTCATATCAAGATGCAATGCTGACAGTTCTTCCATTACTCTTGAAGAATCACCGAATTCACGCACATCATCACCATGTGACTTTCGGCTCAGTGCATCAGCAACAACGTTCCCTTTTCTTAGTGTATACAAGATTTTTAATTCGTATTCCTGTAAGAACTCCATCCATCGATGATGTCGTAAGGTCAAGTTACGCTGGGAGAAAACATACCTCCAACTCTTATAATCAGTGAAAAACAAAAAGTGCTCACCAATGAGGTAATGTCTCTACAAAATAAATGAAAATACCATGGCTGCCAACTCAAGATCATGGGTGTAATAGTTTTGTTCATGGGTACACAACTGTCGAGTCCCATTAGAAACAACTGACCTCTGCTACATGAGAACACAACCTAACCCCAGATGTAAAGCATCGCAGTAAACATCAAACTAGACTCCCTCAGCTAGAAGACAAAGGACTGGAGCACTTACTAACTTCTCCTTTAGATAATCGAATGCTGCATGACACTAATTCGTCCATATGAATGCTTAATACTTCCTAGTCAATGTTGTTAGGGGAGTCGCAATACATGAGAAATTGGCTACAAAACACCTGTAGTATCTTGCAAGACCAAGGAAACTTCCCACCTCTGCCACTGTCTTGGGGCCTGCCCAAGACACAACTGCTTCCATATTTGATGGATCCACAACTACTCCCTATTGGGACACAACAAGACCTATGAAACAGAATTTTTGAGCCTAGAACTCACACTTCGACAACTTCCCAAACATCTGATGTTGGCGATGAACACCCAAAACGGCTCGTAGATGCTCTGCGTGCTCCTCTTCATATGTAGAGTTTACAAGGATGTCATCGATGAAAACTACCAAGAACTTGTACATGAACTCAAAAAACACAACATTCATCATTACCATGAATACAGCTGGAGAATTCGTCACGCTAAATGGAATTACAACGAACTCATAATGACCATGAGGACAACGAAAAGCAGTTTTTGAGATATCCTCATCCTTCACATGCATCTGATGATATCCTAACCACAAGTCGATCTTTGAGAAACAACATTCACCCTCAAGTTGATCAAATAAATCATCAATTTTTGGAAGAGGATAGTGATTCATTATAGTCACTTTTTTTACATGATGATAATCGACACACAACCACAAACTGTCGTCGGGCTTCTTCACGAACAAAACTGGTGCACCCCATGGTGACACACCTGGCCGAACAAAACCGAACTACAAAAGAAAATCAAGCTATATAATAGATCTCATAACTCAGAGGGGGACATTATAGATGGAGACATAGAGATAAGAGACACTCATGGCTGTAGCTCGATCCCAAACTCGATCTATCGTCAAGGGGGTAACGCTACAACTTCTTCTGGAAAGAAATTAGGGTACTCCTCTATGACCCTAGGAAAGGCCAACTGTTGAACCTCTAAAGAACTCAACATCATCTCAACCAAGGACACCCAGTACTCCATTAATGAAAAAATAAAACCGAACCTAATCTCAACCTCCTCTAACAAGTCTTCTGTGACTGCATTTGAAACAGAGCCCTTGTACTTCTGCAGACTCTGGCACTGAAACACTCGGAGTGCCTTCCTCTATGTGTCGTCGTCATCAACCTCTACCCTGTGGCGATCTACTAGAACAACATGCTGGACATTTTCTGCGCAAACCTGACGAGGACATCGACCTGGATCCATGCCTATAAAATAACAAACACTTAGAGCCTGTAATAATGGAATATGGAAGACTCACCATTATTTAATTAATTGGTTTCCTTTCTTCTATTTAGGTTAAACTATCCCAAGGCCAACCCATTGAAACACAATCACAAAGAAGAATGATGCGTGATCCTTTCCTAGGTCTCTACCTTGCGTCCAGTATCACCTTGTTTAGTAGCTATTGTAAACTTAATGGTTTGTACATCAGATCATAGGGGGCCTTAAACACCTATGTCTCAGCCGGTCTCCAGTGTTTACCTCGCTTGCTAAACATGAATGACACCATTTCCCTACTAACCCATGCAACCTCACCTATTCCTAACTCCAAACTCTAACCTATATCGTAACCAGACTTCTGATACCACTCTGTCACGACCCCCTCCCCACAAAGTGTACCCCTCCTAGGCTAGCAATGTGAGAAGGGATATAATGACCCCTGTGTCCCGCCTCCAGTAGGCCCCGAGTTCGAGACTAGAACTAAGGGTATAATAAACACAGAAATGGAAGGCATTACCCTCTATGAGAACACATGCAGAAGAGAGATATAAGATAGACACCAACCAACTCCAACTCAGAACTGAAGTATAAAATAAAACCCAAGTGCACATATGTAATGTCATGAAAAAGTACTACAACTAAAAGGAAAAACTGTGAGTACCAAAAAAAATTTAAAACAGCAGCGACCACCTGCCAGAACAGCTCTTGCAACCACAAGCTAGTAGTAACCAGCCTGATCTCCAACCTGCTCCAAGTGACCTGAAAAAAAAAACAGTTTATATATACGTAGGGTGAGTATAACAGTATAATCAGTAGGATCCTCCCCGAAGCCTCTCGTGCAAATTAAAGAAAGCATGATAAAGCACAATAAACAACAAGGGAAACTAACTCATCACATAAACAGATATACTATGTTTCCAACATCACCATGGCTACTCTCACCAAGTAATGCATACAAAGATTTATCATATAATAAAGAATATCAATGGTACCCTGTTACTACTTCCCCACTGGTTTTCCACTTTTCCCCAATGACATAGGTCCTAAGAATCTCTCTCCAGAGGCTTGACCGCAAACACCTGGGCTAAGCTCCACAATATGCACCTCGTGCAACAGAAAGGCTTGCCCGCTAACACCTGGGTGAAGCACCACACCATACTCACAACCAAAACTAACCAGTTAAGTTCTAGGATCCACCACTGCTCACATAACGTGTATCATACATTGGGTATTATACCTCAAGCCATTACAGCCCATACACTGAGTAAGGATCCTCAAGTCATCACAGCCGATACACTTTACACATATAGTAGTCCATATGATACTATATCTAGAATATATGTGTGTCAATAACTGCAATCCATTACAACCCTCTACACATGTACATGGGGATAACTAACTATTGTGCCTACTAGCACAAATATCTACCATGAGAAAAGGGCGGGGTCAAATGCGGTAGTCATCCATTCACCCTCCCATCAGAATGTTAGGGAAAACACCCCCCAGGGCTTAGAATCCTCAGGGTGTCAGTTGACCTTACTGATAGGGTGGGGTAGCGTATCAAAACACAAAATGTACAGAATATATTATATCTCACAACCACACTATTGGCATTACCTAGTTTTAGACACAACTACAGCTAACATATCTCAAACTCTGGGATGCTACTTCTAAGACTAGGTATCCTATAACCACACAACAATTTAAGGAGCTTTATTAAATTACATCATTCCCTTTTTATCATTTCCATTATACATTAATGAATTATTTAAACATTAATTAACCATGAACAACTCCACATTAAATTTCATTAGCATCACACCCAAAGTCAATGGTTCGTTAAAAAATTACAACCTCATCATTATGTTCCAGAATTTGTATCCCCACAGGTTAACACCATTTTTTAAATTATTAATTATAGAAAAATACATTCCCACATTCCCAAGCATTCTAGAAAAACATTATATGCTACAAAACACAAAGGGGCTCAACACGGTGAGTAGATGTACTAACCGTCGAGTCTTTTCCGCTTTTAGAATGATCATATACCCATACTTCCTTGAGAATCTAAACACAGAAAGCACGTGGCATACCCCGCGTGTCTTTGCCTCTTTCGGAAGAAGGGTGAGTAAGACCAGCTTCCTTGAGAAGTGGGGAAAAGTAAAGCAGATAATCAACCAATCAAAATCACAAAGCATCCAACAATCAAATCCATCCCATTCCATCATCCCTAGTGTCCTCCCCAACACCCACATGCAAAAATCGATGCATATCGCCACTCTAGGTGTTATCTTCTTCCACAACTAAAAGCCCCTGTGCCTCCACAAATCACCACAACAATCCAGGATCACATAAAAACACATAAAGCAGTAAAATAATCATATTCACAATTGGGATCTTGGACCTTAACCAAACAAGAGGGTAACTCAGAACTGTACAAGAAATTGACTTTTAACAACCAAAAGTTCTTTAATCCATCTTGAATTTACTGATTTATTATTCGTTGGTTCCAAATTCAGGAAACCTAACCATTAAGTTATCACAAACCAATAAACATGCTTACTGCACTAATTTAATTAACATTAGATTACAACAAGAACCAGATTCGTTTTTATACCTCTTTATCTTTAGCCAGCAATTATCAATTAATCCCGGTTTACGTTCTTTACCGATTTCCATCACGAACAAACAGCTAAGCAAAGAAAGAATATATTTCACACAGTCTAGAAAAACAATAGGCAATAACATATGATCGATATCAATTTATTTATCCGGTTAAAATATTTATTATGTAAATTCCATTATCATCTAGTGGGATTAAACATTATAATAATATAGTTGCATGTACAAGAAAGAGAAGCAACAAATTCCCTACCTCAAACAGTTCCTCACATTCTTTATCCTCAAAACGGGTCATGATCCTCCTCTCGCGACAACTGGATCCACCCGAGGATGGCACGATACATCCGCACCAACAAAGCCCCAAAAAAACCCCATTAGAAGCATGGAGATTACATTCTATTAGATGGAAAGACAAAACAGGATAAAATGATCCAAAAGGAATGATGATAAAACATACCTTATATCGAAGATTGATCGATACATAATGGTTGCATCAAAACAGAGAAAAACAGATTCGAGGAGTAAATTTTGATTGTGCAACTCCTATGGGAAGGATTGAAAGGTTCTAGTTTCTGATAGGTGAGGAAAAAGAGGAAGAACATGAGAGGATGATATGTTGTCCCTATTAAAGATTTAATGAGGTGACGGTTTAAGATATGCTTATTCCCCATTAAATGTGGATCGCATTAACCCACGCAGTTTGAACAAGTAAAAACATCCCGAGCCATATAAATAATTAATATAGTATTTATAGTCTTTGAATCATCTGTCTTAATTTTAGGATTACGACGTCACAGATGGTTCGCCATTCCAACATCGTATGAAGGAGATATGTTGAATACTAGATCGTGTAATAATAACAATATTTATTATTATTGGGTGATCCGTGGACCCAAGACACAAACCATAATTTAACATACCACATTAGACTTGAATCGATCATCTTAATGACAGAATAACATTGCCACTAACGAGAAGTCAATCAGATGTCGCACGCAAGAGTTTAGGCAGGTCGAACATTTAATAATAATATTAAATCTATTAATTCACGAGGTTTTCAGGTACCTGATTTCAAAACTCGAAAAAGACATCCAATATTGTACTCATAAATTCAGTCTCGATGTCTGGGTCACATTGTTATAGACGGTTCATGAAATAAAGGTCGCACCAGGAAGATACCGAAGAAAAAGTATTTTAAGAACAAAAAAACAATAATGTTATTAATATATTATTATCATTTGTTTTGTAATTGATTTATCTAAAATCTCACATCCACGATAACCCACGGAAAAATCAAAAAGGATCGGATCTCTCTCCATTCACAATCTATCATTATCATTATTATTTTATTTAAAACATGAATTGGAATAAAAAAATTTGCATGGAGACTCCCTCCTCCTCAGGCAGCTAGTGCCTCATGGGAAAACCCACCCTCTTAAATTTTTTATTTTAATATAAAAAAATTATTTATTAATTTCCAAAAAATTAATAACAAATCTTAATTATTGAGGGGAGGTAAATCTCATTCCCTAAACCTCATGCTGGCTCAGGTCACCTAGTTAAGAATAATTTAATTAAAACCATTTCCCATTATTAAATTCAAATCATTTAATTTACCAAACCAAAATTAAAACCCTTTAATTTTTTTACTGGCACATTTTTTAAACGTTATTATTATTATTAATTAATAATAATAATAATAATACGAAAATATTAGTATTATTAAAAAAATAATAGCATAACTCCTAACAAATTAAACCCATTTAATTTCATTTACCAATCACTCACATTTTTGTGTCACCATTATCATTATTAATAATATTAATTAACTCTTGTTGTGTTGACCACATCCAACCAAAAACACACACCTGCTGTAATGATCTGATTCATTCACCAAAATCCATACCACTAGTTTATCATGGTTATTCTTATATTAAATTAAAACCATTCCATTTAATTAATCATAAACTAAATGCCACCATTACAATTATTATTTAGTATAATAGTAATGAATACTCTTTCAATTTCATCAACGAGTCACCATAATAATCTTTAATTATTAGTATTATTATTGATGCCCATTATTCTCTCAAAATTACTCCCTCTCTCCCATCAATTAAATCCTTATCCCTCGATACTCACGCGGCCTCTTCCTAACCATAATTTTCACAAAGTAATGGACAAGAGAGGTCTGGGACATTACAGAAACATAGATCTATGAAGATGAGATTCAAATTGGAGATCGATATCAGGCATGCCTACATCTATGCGTATTAGGTAAGTGGTTCATTATTTCTTTTGTGTTTTTGTGGCCATTTGGTGGTTGCGACTTTTTAGAGTGACATTGGGTGTTGAGCAAGACCCTTGTTTAATTATATTAAAATGACCGTATGCATTATGGGATGTCTTTGGGTAATTCCTTATCCTGTTATGCTTTAGAAATGATGGGTTAGAGGTCACTTCTCATTTAGGGCATTTTGATTGGGGGTGCCAAAAGGGTTATAATTTAATTTCATTGAATTAAACTACTGAGTCTGAATTGTTAATCATGATTATGTTTTTAGAGGCTTTTAAGGCCTCGGGGTTAGTCTGGGACTACACATGGCTAGTGAAATTCGAATTTTTAGTTTGTTTTTCCAATTTGAATTATTTTTTTGGTTATATATATTTGAAGTGTGATATTGCATATGTTGGAACCTTTGGTTATTGTTGGAAATGGCCTGGGTATTGTTTCGTGATGCGGATCACATGTTGGGATTTTCCTGAATTACATTAGGTGGTTGTAAACATGGTATTAGGCACCATTGATGTCAGCTTAAGGCAGTGTGACTGACAGGATGTGCGTGGTCAGGGTTACATGGATGGTGTGGACATCGTACATAAGTGACATGGTCGTAGGGACCTGAGTTGTCAACGATTTTGTGGCTTAGGAACATATTTTGGTGATTACCGCTCACCTGGAAATTTGATTATTGTCCACAGAGGTAGACTCGGTGATGAGGTGGTTTTGACCACTATTTGGGTTGAGGCTCCAGATAGATGAAGTTATGTACAAATTTTTTGGGGGGTTTTTTTCCATAGAAGGTCATGTGGAAGGTGAGGAGACTTCAAGGGATAGCGTTGAGGCTATCAGGTTGGGGGTAGAGGCTCGCCGTGATTTGAGAGAAGACATATTTGTCCCTTTGGTAACTGATTTGAGGGCATACATCACTATCCCTCTGGTTACTGATTTAAGGATATACATTGTTTTTCCTTCAGTTCCTATTTGAGGACGGTCATCGATGCCCCTCTGGTTGTTGTTCCATGGGTAGGTGTGGGATTTTTAGATGGGTTACTACTGTTTTGGCATGGATTTTAGATGGTAGTTCTTGATATATGTGGTGTTAGGAGACACATGGTGCTAGGTTACATGACAGAGATTCTATCATTGGTGGAAACAGGTGACACTATACAGTGGCTACTGAGCAGCAGTGGATTTTAATTTTATATGTGTATCATACTATTTACTTCTTTCCTTATAAATGCATGCCCACTGAAACAATTATACTAGGTACGCATCATTGGTTGGTATCCTACTAATATTTGCCTCTCACCTTACACGAGCCCTTCGGGATGCATGTACACTTTTGAGACATACATGCAGGAAAGTGACCAGCATCAAAAGATGTATTGTAATAGCTTATCCATGGAGATGGTATGGAGATTGAGGTCATGCTTAGTTATAGTTTACTTTTTATAGTTTCTTTCCTATATCAGCATGCTTTCCTTATTAATTGTGGCTATTATTGGTTATATATTGGATACCTATTATACCTTGACATGGTATGGATGAATGGAATGTCTGTTATTGTAGTTCTAACAAGAGGTTTCATCATGTTGTTGTTTCTACCATTCTTTCGTTGTTTCTTTGATATTGTTTTGATTCCATTATAGGGATCTGGTTTGAGTCTGAAATGTCTATTATTTTATATTTTACACTTTTCAGTACCTTTATTAACTCCCATAAGGATATATTCTTCACACTATACCTGTTTAGAACCTCACAACTAGTTGGAAGGCTTTGGAATTCAGGGAGGTGCACCTATGTTACTAACACCTGACCCATTTAGCGCTGTTTAGGTGGCTCTTCAGGTCCAAGCCGTTACAAGAGTGTTTGTTGTGCCGAATTTGATATGTAAGATTCTAATTGGCACATCTCAAGGATGATAAGTCCAATAGATGAGAGATTGTAATTTTTTTCCAATAAATAATCGAGTGAAGATGCTTTAATTTTTTGTTGAGGTTGAGGCACAATTTTTATTTTCATACGTAAAACATAATTTTACATTAATGAAAACATATTAATTGGTTATTTTGGATATTTTTAGAGGGTTGGTAGGATTCTTCTAATTTTTGTTGTTTGGTTGGGTTTCCACTTGCATTATATTTCTTGATAATTACTGATTGGGTTTGTGAAGTTAGATCCAAGGTGTGACTCCAAAAAAAAGATTTCTCCTTTAGCAGGTGCCTATGATCCCCAGTTAAAATTTTCATTGAAATAGTTGATTTTTGGATTTCCACACCCCTATATTTACCCGCTTTTCCTTTTCCCTTTATAATACTCCCTACCCATCTGCATTCAAGATCTTCTATGGGACTCCCTTAATCTCTCTTCCTTATAATTTTCGCATTTTAACTATGATGAAATAGTTGATGTCCATATTAACTACTATAATCTAAAAATATTCTAATACTAATATATTATCTTTTAACCATTAACCTTTTTAAACCCTTATTATTCAATGATATCAAGATTCGATACATCACCAAATTAATAGTGAAATCCACTCATATACCTTATTAATTTCTTTTTTAGTCTATAGGTGACCAATAATAGAGATTTATCTAATCATTATCTAGTAATTCATGATGTTCTATAGTAAATAAATTTCTATAAATTTTTTATGACCTTTAAAATGATTTAGGTTTTCAGAAATCTAAATTATTTCGAGTTCCAATACAATTTTTGTTTAAAATAACTAAAATGTATTCTTTAAAGAAATTGCCTATGTTTTGGTTTAGTTTTTAATATGGTTATTTTTTATTGGGGGATATATTAGGCAAGGTTTTTTATATAGTTAAAATGGTTACTATGATATCATTTTTATATGAAATAGTTATCAATGGGGAACAGTTAATGGTAGTTGGTTCTAACCAATATCAAAACTCCTTTTTCTCGCATTGTATTTTGCCAGAAAAATTTTCATTAAATTAATAAACATAATTATGAATAATTTTTGGATATAAGAATAATACTTCTTCAATTATTAAGAAAATTTTATATTTAAATAAAATAAGAAAATAATGCATGTTTGTAATGTTTGGACGAAATCAAATAATTTCATAAAAGTTTAATAAATTATGGTTTAAATGGTTTGTATATAATAAATTTACTTAAATATGTGAATTTGAATTGTTGTTAATTTTTATGTTGATGATACCATTAATATGCTCAAAATTGTTATATTGGATTGGTAATTGAAATTTTTAATTCCCTTTGGAGGATTAGTTTCATTTTGTCAATATGTTTTAATATGTACTTATATATGAATGATTGGTGATGGAGTGAACATCAAACCAAATAATATTTTGAGGATTCCCATATATATAAATATATATATTAATGGAGGTTGATGAATGTTTTGAATTCCTTGAATAATATTATGGGATAGGTTCATGTAAAATTCAATTATTTACGATGATATTAATCTGATCCTAAAGAAAATTAAAAGATCTATCATGTTTAAAAATCACTATCTAAAACATGGTTATGATGGGGGAGCTAAGGATTGAGGATTTCATTATTTAATTGTACTAGAAATCTTATAGAGTATTTCCTCGAAGACTAAAATAGATTTAATGATTTAAAAAACATCTAGATGAGTTTTCATGAAAAAAACATGGTTTATCTAGTATTTTGGATACTAAAATTAATGTCATATAATAGTTCGATGAGGGATAAAATGAATTATATTGGACATGTAGGCACAAATTTATTGTGTTACCTAAAATACTCTATATTTAGTATTTACATGTGACATGACCTTGGGAATGGTTTTGAAGAAGTTGAATCAGGTTTGATGTATTCTAAAAATAGTTATGTCTTTTTTGAATTTTTATTGAAGTGGGAGAAAAAGGCTTATGTATAAAAAAATAAATTATGAATCAATTTTAATAATATATAAATTCAATTTTTATTAATTAATGTTTGATATGTACTAAAATTTTCATATAGTTTTTATGTAACTCGTAAGGGTGGTACAACCAATCGTATAGTTGGTAAATATATTAATATGATACCTCATATCATTATATGTACAAAAAATATTCATGTAATGTTTAGTAAAACACCTCATGTAGTATATACATACATAACAAGTTTTGGGTTAGAAGTTCAGAGTAATGGGACATAAAAACAAAATGTTGAGACATACCACCATATGGTTTTTCCCATAACATCATGTTGTTCGGAAAATGAGTCATATGATTTGGAAATGTTTTCATAACATTGTAAAAAACTTATAAATTCCATCATGTCAATACTATTAAAATACTAAAATAGCCACTAACAACTATTGATTTCCTTCAATCTTTGTAAGCTTCATTCAATATATGATATATCCATGAAGATGAAAATATGTTGATGTCAAACCAAAATTATCATATTAAATTAATAATGGTGATATGCAGAGGCTTAATCTATGAGATATTTTAAAATGATTCAATGATAAACAGGTGAGAAGAATCATTGTTTCTGTCAAATCATTTATTTTTAAATTACATAATTTCAAAACAATTTTAGTGATAAAAAAGAGCATAAAATAACATTATGTGTGGGTCAAACATTGGTGTTATAGATATCAAAAAATTTGTTTTTATCATTGATTGTTCAAGTGATATAGAGGTAGATTATATATGAAATGCTAGGAATTTATTTTACCCACAAATGAAGAAATTCTATATTTCATAAATCATGAAATAAAATGAATGATATTTTTGATGACCTTTTGGGATATAGAATATGACCAATTTATTTTATTTAAATTATAAAAAGATTTGAGAAACTAGTATTCCAATAGAAGAATAAAATATTAGTGATGGGATGAGAGACTGAAAAATTAATGAATCTTGAATGTCGTAATTTGATAATTGACATATATTGTGATAAGAATTATAAAGAAGTTTATATTGTGCAATATCAATTTTAGTATGACAAATGGATTTGTGATTCAAGATAGAATAATGAAAATATGGGATCGTTGGCGTGTTAGATATATATTCATAGAAGCTGGATTATATAATAAATTTAAAATCTCTCACACTACATAGAAAACATAATGTTAATAATATTATATATATATATATATATTTGATGAATATTTAACTATATTCTCTTGAGGTAATATTTTAACAAGAGTAAACTGAAATATTATATTAAAAAATATATTATATCTATTCAATTAATAAAAAAGGTGAGAAAATTGGAAAATAAGATAGGGTAATTTATTCAAATCCTATGATATTATAGTTTAAATAAAATATGATAATGTGAACCATCCAATATTTAACTAAAAAAAAGTATATATATCATGTGGTGGATCCATTTCATACCATTTTTTCTTACATGGATTCCATTAAATCATTCCATTTTTGGAAGTCAAAATACCAGGAAAACATAATTTGTATCATATATAATATTGTATTTCATAGAAAATTACAAAGGAAGAGCTTCATTATACATGCCACATTACTACATAGAGAGTCAGGATAAATCAATTCCTCTCAAGGAGGAAGAATAAAGTTTTTAATCTGTTGTAAAAATATATCATCTTTGTATTAAAAAAGAATAAAGTTGGATATGGAGGGCGAGGAGGAGACATCTCCTTCAGGAACCAATCTCATTCAACAATTTATTCTATTTATGTATGACAATGAGAAGATGAATAAATAATATAATACATATGTGGTTTTATATGCTGTGAAAAAGTTAAGGATCATTTTTGTAATGAAATTATTTCCTGAAATGATTTTGATGATTTTCAATTCATTTTTTAATTACCATGAATGATTTTTGAGGTTTTTTTTCCTGAATTAGAGGATAAGATAGAAAAGATTAATAAAATGATTTCCTACTATATATATAGTGGTGGTCACGTTTCTTATATTTTATTTGTGTGAGTACATAAAAAAAGTTTTTATAAAAGAATAGGGATGGATGGCATAGAACAAAGGTCATGTTACAAGTAGTTGTTGTTAATATTCAAAGGAAACTGACGAATCACATTTTAAAGATAATTATATTGTAATTATGTTTAAAGCTATCTATAAATAGATATTATAATATACATTTAGAAGGTTTGAGTCACTACTATTTTTTCCAATACACTATGAAGAAGGAAATGTGGAATAATTACAATTTTCATCTAGAATATATTAAACAACTAAGTACTGTAATGTGGGGATAAGTTATAGGATGATATATTACAAACTCAACGATTATTAATGATGAAATTATATTCAGTAATATATGAGTAAGATATCCTGAGCATAATAGGGTGTTAGATTCACTTTATGGTTTGAATTATGTAAAAATTAAAATTTCCATACATTATTTCTATTACAACATATTATATTTGTGTATTTTAAGAACAAAATTCATCAATCATAACTGGAAAAAATGAATCAAAGAACAAAATAGTTCAATAGTCAAAATAAGAAATAAATATTTGGTAAAAGTTTACCACCACATATTTACCCCCTTATATGCGTGTCTACACCATTCCCACAAGAGTATAAATTTGTATAAGAGAACTTGGTTCCCTATGATTGGATTTATAACATAATTATTAGTTTTCTCAAGAGATTACATTATGTTTAAATTTTAATCATGTTTAAAAGTGACTCTATTAGAAAAAAAAAAATCCATCTATATCAAAATAGTTTTATAGGTTTCTCCGATATAATTAAAATATATATATATAAGAAATTCATTGAAGAAAATGAAAAATCCATAGATTTCAGAGGGTATTTTTTTTTGAAAAAGTACTCAGTCTTGTGAGTGTATTGTTAAATGTAATAAATGATTTTCCTCTAATGAATCAATATCAGGATATTTGGAGTGTGAGTATAATGTGTCACTAACAAATTTATAATATAAAAAATACTAACTAATTAAGGTCAGTATTGATGTTTTCACATATAAATTTTTACTTATCAGGTGGATTTATAATAACATTCGATTGTTGGAATGATATGAGTAAACGGTTGAAGAAGAATTAACTAAGAATGTATGATTATATAACACCATCACAATATATATTAAATATTCAGAATAACCAATATCATATTGTAATAAAAGTATTTATTTGATAGGTAATTAATTAAAAAATCATTCATTATGAGAATTGGGTGATTAAGAATGTTTTTCTCCAATTGATCAATGAATTTGAAAAGATCAACATTGTTTCAATAGATGTAAAAAATGCACATATTGAAATCTTGAAAAAAATATTGAATGATTATAACAAAATATTGTAAGATTGAAACAATTATTAGGATGATGAAATGAATATGTTAAATTAATATTTTGAGGAATGTTTATAAAAACTCAAACACCAAAAATATATTCATTACATAATTTTTTGTATTTTTTGAGAAATTGAAAAATCTATTAAAATAGTCAACAAGAATCATCAAAAAATTATGATAAGTGGATTAATACAAAAAAAAATATTTAGAAAAGAGAATTTATTATAAAAAAAATCCAATATAAGTAATAAATAGTTGGTAATTATCTTGTGATCAAACCTCGTCTAGGCCATGTAATAAAGTACCCCATATCGTAGATAAAATTTTTCATTATAAGAACATCCTCCTTGGTATAATAATATCATATAAACAATTTTAAATATATGTATAGAGAAAAATGATAAGAAATTCCCCATTTCATTAATTTTGAATTTAATCATTTCTCATCCCCCTAATTTGAGAACTAACCATTGGGGAATCATTCTAAAAAAAGAATGACTATCCTGACTGAAAATTCATTTTTATTTGATTTTATGAAAACCCAATTTACGGGTGAGCGATAACCATCATACTAGAAAATAGGTGAGATAAATCAGGCAGGGTACATATACCTTTTCAAAATTCAAAATTTAGAAAGAAACATTGTGAAATCAGACACTGGGAAATGATGATATAGGATTCACTCACATCAATCGGAAAAGCGTCGCATGCCAATCATCATTACGAACCGCCATAGTCATCGACACTGTCCCATCTAACTGTTGTCATTGACTTCCAAACATCACACTAGTATGCCAGTGATTAACAGAGACAATTGAGTCATCCCCTCCAGCAGAGCTTCCCCCTAGAATCCAACGTCGTCGTCGAAGAAACTCCAAACCAAAATCCATAGAGCCAACCAGACATAATATTCACAACTGTTATAGTAGCATCCCAAACATAAAACCACCCAAAACATCCACCTCATTGTCACCAAAAACCACATCCATTCGAATGAGAACCACAAACAGAATTGTTGGCGCCGACACTATTGTCACCAAGAATACCATCATCTTCACCTCATAGAAAAACGAGAAGCCTTCGTCGAACAGATAATAATTCCACCTTCGAACAAATAAGAATGCCACCATCAAGAGAAACCATCTGATAAGCCCATAGAATCCATCATCGTCATCACCATGGCATAAGGGATCACCATCATCGACTTCGACCATTCCATCTAAAACACCCAGAGAAATGACCAGCACAAAACACCGAGAAAATAACATCGACATCCAACATCAGTAAAACAAAAAAGAAAAAAAAGAAAAAAAGGATGAATAAAGCAGGACAAAAAACAGATTAAGGACTTCAGATTGAAACCCTATAGAGAAACCTGAAATAAAGGAAACCAAGAAAGATATCCAAAACCATAGAGAATCGGTACAAGAAAAAAAAATAATGAAAAAACACGAATAGGAAATGGGTTTGAAACCCTAGGAAGAAGGTCTATCTCTGGTAATTCCTGGAGATATATCGTCGGCCAAACCGCTACCCCAAAACCTAAGTGTATCCAGTGCCCCAAATCCGACCTGGAGAAGAGCTAAGGAACACAAGATCAAAGTGAAAAAGGAAGACAAAAGAAAACCAGAGCACCATAATAGAGAAGGAAGAGTCAACCAAGAGAGATAGAAAAACCAAGAGAGAGTAGCACGAACAAAGCATCGATGCCATAGAAATCCAATATGAGAAGCACGGAGGAAACATTTCCGCTGGAGAAAGTCAAAACCCTAGGAGATAAGCCGATGGATTAGGAGTATCCAAGCGAGTGAGGTTCCATCATTCATTTCAATGTATCAAAATAATTATTTTAATTTTAAAGAGAGTATATATATAATAACAATCACATGGTTTTAGATTATTTTTGAAAAATTTATATATTCATGCATATGAAAATTTATTCCTATATAATGAAAATGTTATAATAATCCTGTAAAATTAGGTAATAATTTTTAGAAAAGATGATATCTAAAGAAAACATTTATTCTGAATATTACTTAATAAAAGAATAAAAATATATTTATAAAAAAATATATGAACGTATTTATGACTTATGTATTTTTAATGAAAATATTTTCCAATATTAGGCAAATTTTTGGTATATATCAACATAATAAATGTATTATACTAAAGACTGATCTATAGAAACATATTAGAGGAAACAAGTAAATGAATAAAATTATTCGTTAGGACTGATGCTAGGCATGAAGTCTTGTGACAAGATTACAAACAAGTGGTTAGTGAATAAATATTATAAGGATGCACCACTATATAGATAACGATGCTTCACTTGTGTTAGAAGAAGTCCCACTATAAACTATTACAAAATATCCATGAATATCATTAAAGAATAAAGAATGATAAAATTAGTAAGGAATGATTCAGTATATTAATGATATAATAGTATGGCCATGGTTTTAGACATTCCAAATGATGAAAAGTAATTTATGAGAGGTTTTGAAAGAAATGTATTAAAAAAATTGGTGAAAATGTGTTTGGAAGGTGCAATTAGTAACACCCACATAATATGAAATTTATTTTACTAAATAAATACATTTTTCAATATATTTCTCCACATGTGTTACAAATATCTAATAGATAACAACTATTTACATTAAAATTTATATTGATCAGTGTATGGTAGTCATTGATCATGTGGAGTCAAATAGTTATAGCCAACTAATGAAATAAAGGTCCCTTTAATTATCTTTTTAACAAGTTTGGATATATATATATTAAGATATTTACTTTGGTTAAAATGTATTTAATAAATAGAAATTTTATATTTTATATTTTATTAGGATTAACATTAATTTTAGCACAATAATCAGTATTCAAATCAAGGATTCCCAAGAAAAAGAAATTTCTTAAATATTTACTATTTTATATTGAAGATAATATTATAAATATTAAAATTTTAAATTTTAATCGATAATTGAACTTATAAAAAAATTTCCTGGTGATTATTTTTTGGGATTTTTTAGAAAAATAAAAACTTTCTGGTGAATAGTGAAAAATATAATTTTTATAAATAACATGAATTTATAAAATTTTAAGTATATAATTATGAATTAAAAATTAAAATAAAATTTTATAAGAAATAATTTGTTTTTAGTGGATGTATAATTAAAAAATTCTTTTAAATTGCACACCCATATTTGTAAATTTCAAACAAAAGTTATGTTTTTCATAAAACAATTTATTACATTATAAATTTAGTGTTTCAAATTTAGTTTTTCAATAATAGAATATTCATTCAATAAAATGGGTTTCAATTTTTTTCACTAGTTAAAATTAATTTAATACCTACCCGTTTATTTTCAAAAATAAATGTTAAATATAATTGGAAAAAAATAGTTACCTTAGTAAAAAATCAGAAGGAGGAAAATTCTTTAACAAGAGAGAATAAAAAGAATTAAATCTGAAACATAAGTTTGAATGGGACATTTAGGATATTCATGACCATATCACATACCCTCCCCATTATTTTCAATTTTTTTTATCTAAATTTCCAAATAGTGTCCTCCTATTATTAAAATGTTTTGGTTATTTAATGAAATTCCATTATTTTTCTCTAATATAAGGGATACTCTTACCCTTATGTTTAATCATGTAAAAACCAACATACTTCTTCACAAACATTATCCAATTGTATCATAATTGTATCAATCAATCATTAAGAGGTTCTGGTATTCTTAATAAATCATGTATCAAATCATTGATCCCCATTTTCAAGGGGTAATCTGAGAATTGAGGTATAAATTTTTAACCAATCCATTATAATTAAAAATTATTTATGTTCATTTATTCTTGATAAAATACCATTACAATATATAAAAATTATAAAATATAAATAATTATTATACTGGTAATTTAATATAATAAATTTATAATAATTTAACAAATTTCAATTCTCTATTAAGAAAAAATGAAACATTGATTCTTGTGTTGTGAGGGATACCGCCTCCATGAACTATAGTGTTTCATTCACCCTCCCCATCATACACGATTTAAATTAATAGTAATTTTAATATTTAATTTTTATTCTTATTATATATTATTGATTCATAAATTTTAATCCACAACTATAATTTTCTCTTATTCTATGAAAAATTAAATCATAATCCATGAAAATGTGTAGTCTAACGCATCCATGGTATGATCGATAAATGTTTTTCCATTCATAGCTACTTTTCATGATTGGTCATGAGAATGATTTTTATGGATTAATATAATTATTATGTAATACTTATACCTATTTAATTAAAAATATAAAAACCAATTACAAATATGAGAAAATAAAATGTAGTAAATTCAACCGTCTAAAATGGATTTATATGAGATAAAAAATGTTTTCATCATATAATGTAATAAGTTCATTCATTTAATCTTGAAATTTTATATGATTAAATTTTTTTATATATCACAAAAATAAAAAATTATCATTATTCTCTTTTCATAATGAAATTACAACAAATTCATTTAATAACCATCCATTAATTATGGTATCTTCCTGGTTGGGTTTTTTTAAAAACCTACATGAACAATGATATAAATTTATATCATGGAGGAATATTGGAATTCAATTTAGGATTATATTTTATATAAATAATTAAATATTGAGCTTTTTTTTCTATAACAGTAATATACTAATTTAACTCATTATTTGGGAAAACACCATTTTATCACTGAGAATCATCAATACATGATAATAAACAAATTTTACTTTAATGATAGCAAAAAAGAATTATATAAAAAAATTTAACATGATAAATAAATTTAAAATATCAAATATAATACCATTATTAGATTTTTAACAACGAACTTCATAATTACAAAGAATATCAATATCATTTTTAGGAAGCTAAAAAAACCATCTTGACTATAAACACAAAATTTTGAAAAGATATTATAATAATATAACAAAAAAATAAAATTGTTATTAGGGAAAAGCATAAAAATTATTTTATAGGGAAAAGGTTTTTAATATGTAACTATAATTTTTATCTTTATGAAAAAGGAGTATAAATAACTTCTTTGGAAATAATGTGTAAATGAAATGAATGTGGTAACTCAATCTCAAATCATTGAGTTATACAATTTATTATTGAGCATAGTTCATCCATTCTATTCCATTTTAATGTTATTATCTCTTTAATTTGTGGTTAAAATAGTATTTTGATGATATAATATTTTCCTAATAAATTTTCTTTTCACTTTTTCATTCTAGAAGGTTTTATTTTGTTAAAGAGACTCATAAATATGAATATTACAACAGTAAATAAAAATTATTCAAAAAAACATTATTTCATGATTTCTCTATCATTATATTAAAATTACAAACCACAAATGGAGTGGAATTTTATGTTTCTCTATAAAATATTTATTGATTATGTGACTATTTTGGGTGATAATGTTTTGAGAATCATATTATTTAGTTCATGATTCTATTTTCTCCCATTTCCATGTTTTAAATAACCCATTTTTATGGTGTTTTTTATAAAAATAGATTTATATAAATTTCGATATTTTATAAAACCCATTTTACATAAAAGGGCTATTTATGAAAACAACGGATTAATATAAAACCCATTATGAGAATGTTATATATGAAGAAGGGTTGGGTCCTAAAGGTCCATAAAATGTGTTGATTTATGTTTATGTCTCATGAGATCCAAATTGTTATAGGGGTGGGATTTCCCATGAAAAACAATACATTTTTTAATCTATGCAATGTAAAATGGTATATTAGAGGATTTATCCCAATACCAATGGAACAAGATAGTATTAAACCCTATATAATGAGTAAAAATAAAGATTTATCCCATGTAAAATGGGTACAAGGGAGGTTTACCGATAGCCAATGGGTACACATGATGATTATCCCAACCCTATGAAGATAAATAAGTGGTTAGAACAACTAAACTGTATGATTAATGACTTGGTGGGTAGCCATAACCCATGGTTTCTATTTTACTATATATTTCATTATCGTATGTCAAAATCCTAGGTCTATAATTACACTCCATGATTCATTTTATTGTCTCATGATTTTTCAAACTTTTCCTAGTTATATGTTTGTTTATTTGAGAATACATGTCTTCCTATCATGAATTATGGAAAATGGTTAATATTCAGTTTTATTTTTAATATGAAATTTCTTCTATGGCCATGTTAACGCATATATTTATGATATAACTCTTGATGACATGTTGATATTTTTTCAATTCAAGAGAACTTGATATCTCTATTTTCTTATATTTCTATTACCCAATTTAAGATGATAAGAAGAACATCAAAAATGTCTAGAATTATTTTTAAAGGATTTCCATTATGGTGAATGATTGTAGTGTATGATCATTATGTATCCAATATACAAGAAACTAAAACATTTGGTCCTTGGGTTGTGAAAATGTTTCTAAGAGGTATTTTAACAATCATAAAATTATTGTATTGGTTTAATTAGGTTTATATTTGGTCACTATAATTAGTTTCCAATAAGGTTTTAGTTATTTTAGTATATTATTTTACTTATTTCTTTGATTAGATTAGAGAAATTTTGTATAAACCATATAGATAATTATATGGGATGTGATTAAGTATTATAATTCATCATGATATTTTTATATATTAGAGATTATGTGGTCCCCCAAGTAATTATGTCCCTTTTTACATATTACAAGTTGATATAGTCTCTGGCACATATTTATCATGGTAAAATTACCTTGGAAATGTTATTCAGGTACTAAATTAACAATTTGCAGGTGCATGAACGTAAAGTCTAAATGCACACCTTGTTTTACACTCCCATGTGTTATAATTTTGTTAATCCACATTCTCATTATGAATCCTTTTGTATGATTTAAATACATAACTAGTTCAATAAGATTAAAAAGTACGGTGAAAACCATGGATACCAATGATTGAAATCTTAATATTCATATGCTTTGGTATATATATCATTTATTTTTTGTTTACTCTAAGAACATAGATTCCAATTTATAAATTAAATTATTTCTCATTTTATACATTCCATCTTTAATAAAAAAAAATTTCTGAAAACTAGTGGTACTTGTTCGTTATTGGGTATAATGGAAAATATGGTGATTGTTCCAATAAGAAACACAAAGGGATTAAAACATGATTTCAAACATTAATTAAAATTGTATCCCATTTTTTGAAAAGTGACAAAATCTATCTGGAAATACCAAAAACACTAATGAAGAAGAATCATTCTACTATATAATTTATAAAGCAATGACTACGAAACATCAGTGGGTCTCCCAATATACTAATAGTAAAAAATTATTCCATACTGATAAAAATAAAAATTTTCATTCTATATATATGAGTGTGTGAAATGGTTTTTCTAGATATATATCATTTTTATAGAATATTTGATAAATTGATGAATCCAATAATGAAAATTAGGTCAAATTAACAGATTTATTAAATTAAATTAATATAGTTTAAATACACAATATTTAGTAAATATTTTAAAAAATCTCTATGTATAAACATTGATAGAGATATCAATAATATTAAGAAAGAAAAAGATAAATAAAATAATAATTATAAATAAAACATCACAAGACAAGAATGTTATGCATATAGTTCTATCATTGACCATGAAATTGTGTTTGATAGTTTATTTTATTGTTTATTTATAAATCTTTAAAAAATTACCTAAAAGGGATTTTAGAAGATATGAAGTGATTTTTTGATTTACACATATGGTTGAAATTGAATATGGAGACTCTCATTATTCCCATGATTAGAAAAAAAAAGAATAAAAGTATTTACATGTAATATAAACTGATAAAACCCATATTTTAATGAAAATTCATCTATCAACACGAATAAATTGATAGAATAAAAATAGTAAGAACTATATATAAGGAAAAATATAATTTATTGAATTATATAACAGAGGATCATCAATTAAATGAATTATAATGTGATATGAAGATACCTGTTAATAAAAAATATGGAGGGAATGCTAAGATTAAGGTAAAATAACTTATCGGATGCTTCAATTATAAGTATAATAGATTTTCTGAAAAAAAATACACATCACCCATGGATAATAGAAATAATAAACATTATGATCATCCTCATCCAATAGAATATGGAATAAACTATGTAATCATCATGAATGAAGTATACATTGATTAGAATTTATATCATGATAACTAATGAATAGGGTCAGGGTTTCTTTTTTGAAGGTGGTTCAAAGGTGGGAGGTCTGTATGTTTTCCTTCATGGTGTCTCCCAATTTTCTCCCCCTACACTCTTAATTCCTTCCATCTGATGGCCTTCCCTCATTGGAACACTTTATTTTCCTTTCTTCTGAATCATATTACTTTTGTATTAATTTTATGGTGGCTTACCTCTTCTAATGTCCTTGCTGGTTCTTCTTCCACTCTTATTTAGTGATTACCTTGTCTCTAACCCCACCTTGGTCAGGTGCACTGGTTCCATCATGGAGGTTTAGGTCATGCGGGTTTTGCAATTGGTGTATTACCAGGGGCACAACCCCGGGTTTTCTCCTTTCTCTTTTGAAATATGGTTCTCTCTATTAGCAATTCTTTTCCCTGGTTTTGGTTTTGGTTAAAATTTCCGGACATTGCTTGCCTCAAACTATTGGTTAGGATCCTTATCCTTCACTCCAACTCTATTTGGTTGGGTTTGGGGGTACTTCTTGAGGCTTTGGGATGTGTTGTTTAGATTTTCGATGATGTTCCGTTGTCACAACCATTCATCTAGTTCTTTTTGGTTCTGATCGCGCTACATTCTGGAGGTTTTTGTTGGTTCATTGTTTAAGGTGTTTCATCCTCAACGATGATGGTTGTCCCACTATCCCTATTTTGTGTTCACATTCAGTGTTTTTATTTAGTGTTTTCTGTTTTTTTCAATGGTTGGTGGTGGGGGTTCTATTGGTAATGGGGTTTTGGCAGCCTAGTTTATCGGTCGAATTCATACTATGGTGGTTTCTTGTGGATGCATATCAGGATGTTCATGGTTGGAAAAGTGATGTTTTCGATCAAATTATGGGTCCCCATGGGGATTGGGTAGGGATTATGATGGTTGTGACTGGTTTGTAGGGTGTGAAGATCAAGGTGGCCCGCATTCTATAATTATGATGACTTTTGGTGATGTAGAAATGGGTTTTAAATTTGAATGTTTTGGTTGAATTTTAATGTGCCACTTTTTTAAAATTTTAATTTTTAAATTATGTATGTTCATTTTTATAGAGGATCTGTGAGGTTCCCCCTCACCCATAAAAGGGTGAGTATCTAGAAATTGAAAAATTGATTTGGAAAATTAAGGAATACATATCCTCAACTTCATATTGTTGGATATACTATTTTTAAAATTCTTATATATTAGAATTTTTCTAAAATAAATAAATCAACACAACAATGATTTGATATTCTAAAGGGATTTTATTACCATTTTATCATATTTTGGGGTTTATAGAATTGGATTATGAAATTACTATTTTCCCTCTCCTGGAAGAAGTTATTTTTGTATTAAAATTGTATTTTTTTCTCAACATAAAAACCAAAATATTCAACAAAACAGTAAAATCACATTTTATATTTAAATTTTACAAATGATCATCTATTATTGTAAGTATTACAATGAGCTCACTCAAAAGCTAATTTTATTATAAGATTTTTGAAACTAAATCATATGGGTATTTTATATCAAATTAATGGAGAAAAATTAAATATTAGGATTGACCTATTATGAGGTAAAATTATATATTCCCTATGTTTGTGAATAACACTATATAAATTATGTCTTTATTAGATTTTATCTCCTATATTTATTTAGTTAGTTTCATTAGTAATTGATAAAAAACAATTGGTAAAAACTTATTTTAGTGAATAATGAATCAACACAATTTTTTGGAATATATTTCCCTTAATAAATATATTTTATTCAATAGAATGATCCACACATAGAAATAATTCGTAACTAACAAAAAAAATTATTATTCAAATAAAAATTTAAAAATATATGGAACTCGTTAAATAATTTAGTACAAATAGTAATATGTAAACATTAAATAAAAGATCCTTATTAATTTATCTCTAATATGTGCATCTAGGATGATAAAAAATAATTTCTCTAAATATAATTTACTTTATAAAATATATATTTATTTTGTTTGATACATTTTTTATGATCACTAAATTTTTATGAATATTTATTTTACTAAAAAATGATTTCATATAAAAAACATGTTTTAAAAAAAATTTAACATTTTATTTTAAAAGAAAAATTTATATTTTTTAATGTAAAAATGAAAAAATAAAATTCATTTTTTTATTTAATCATAACAATATTATCATATGATTATTTTATAGAAATTTCTTATATATATATATATTTTTTTATTTCTATACAACAAAATAAAAATTTTAAAAATAAAACAAATTTTATAACCTTTTAATTATATAATTATAAATAATAAATTCATTAATTACATTTATTTTACGTACTTAGTATCATATAATTTAATTTATAAATTTAAAATTTAATGGTTTAAATAGGGATCCCATATTTAACATTTTATTACATAAGTTATATTTTACAAATAAATTTTCATTATTATAGTACACATTTTGTAATTTAAATTTTATTTTTATCACAACGTGAAATATAATATAATAATTTTTAAAAAAAAATTGGAATCATTATTGCCAAATTATTTAACAATATCAAATATATTTTCAACCGTAAATTATTAATTACATTTTAAAAAACAAGTTAACATTGTAAAATCTTATGGGGTAAAAATGGTTTAACCAGGAGGTAAATAGAATAAACATGTTTAAAACATGCATGTGAGTGGATTGTTAGGTACTTTCACAACCTTATTCAACACCCACTATTATATCCCAAATTTGGGTCTACATTCAATCGGAGTGGTGTCCCATTGTTAAAATGATTTCGGTATTTACAAAATAATTAATCATTATTACTTATAAAACTCGAACACCTCTCCTCATATGACCTCTAAATAGAATCCAAAATGATTGGTCCTTAAACTACAAAATACTTACTTAAAAAATTAATATCTTTCTTCAATAGGTTCTATAACACTTAGAATACCCTCCCTCAAAGGCGTACTACACTTTTTAAAAGATATAATACAAGAAGTTATATATACATTTCCAATTAACCCATTAACATTTAATTTATGTTATGTTGATGAATTATTTCATATATTCCACTAAAATTATTAAAATGGTATAGGTCGTTTCATTATTATATTATAATGTTATTATAATTATTGTATAATCATTAACAACATTTCTATCTTCTATTTTGAAAAAGGAAACCTCCATTTCATTTTTGAATGGACTACCGACTCCATGATGTAACATGTTCAATTTCCTTGTATTCATTTATAGGATGGAACTAAGAAATAATATAATAAATAAGGATTTTATTTATAAAATTTCTTATATTTTTAATTTATAATCTATATTTACCATTTTCCAAATTTTGGGAAAACAATCTCCATCTGTGTTTGTGTATGGACAACCACATCAATTGAATGATTGATTTCCATATATATTTCATCTTCTCCTAACATGTATTTCTATTAGAATATTTTCAGTGAATAAATAAAATTTTTATTGGGATATTCTATTTTCAATGATTAATTGGATAACCTATTATCAATATGAGCAATAAATATCTTTTACAAATACAGCTGTCCAAAACAGCATTATAGGAAAAAAATATTTTTTTTAAAAAAATATTTTATGTGACATATTATTCTCTTACATCATTAAAATTATTATATTTATAACTAATAAAAACTATATAACATTATTATGAGTTTGGTATGATGATATTACAACTAAATCTCATCATAATCATCTAATAATTATTGCATGTTCTTATTTTTTCGTTTTAACCACCTATTTGAACAATGTCATAAATTTATATCATGGATAAATATTGTAATCTAATATCTATTAAGATATTATATAAATAATTAGAAAATTATTTTTTGTTTTTAGAATAATACTATATTAATTTAACTCATTATTTAAGAATAACCCCATCAATCAAAAAAATCATCAAAACATGTTAATCCTTAAATTCATCTTTAGGAATCTTATAAAAACCTCAAATTATGAAATTATAAAATTATAAGTAATTATAAAAAATCAATTATGCTACCATTAATATGGTTTTAATGATAAAACGTTTATACATAAAGAAGATCATCTGCCCTTTTTTGAACCCAGTTTAAAACGATCAATATTATTAACACCTAATATTGAGAAGATATTTTAGAAATCTAATATACAGGAATTTTTTACTAATAATGAGTATAAATATAAATTTATTGTATTTATAGTAATAAATGTACTTAATATGTTTACATTTATTATGTAGTGTGTTAATATACTTTTGTCGAAATCTTAGGTAACGGTAAGGGAATTTGGTATCTCAATTTTCTTTCTTTAGTGTTACAATTTCCTATTAAGATTCTTTATTCCAAGGGACTTTATTTTGAATAATTATTTTTTTTATCTGGGAGAAAATATTTTTTGATCCAAATACCTTTACAAGGATGTTTTTTTAATTCCCGATTTTTTAAATGTGTTTATTTTTTAAAGAATACCTATTTAAATGAATTTTAAAAAATGAAATATATAATGATTTAAAAAAAATAGTTACCATGTTTTGGTTTTCATTATGATCCAATGATATAACTCTATAGTATTGTGTTTTATGTTTAACTTGATATTTTATTTAATTATTTCATTATTTTATAAGATGATGTTTTGGTATCATATAGTTTACTACATGTCGAAGTTTTTTAACATTTCCTTTTCTTAAAAACCCATTTTATTTCCATGGTTTCTTTAGGAAAATTGAATGATTTCCATTTAAATGATGTAATGAATCCACCTTATTTTCATGGATTCTCTATTAAAATTGAATTATTCTCATTTTCCTATTTTATTATATCGACTTAATTTCCATGTGTTATTTTTATATTTTAAAAGAGAATGATTTTTAATTAGAACACATGTGAATGTATTATGGTGTTTTTGGGCCTATATCTCCCTCATATTATTTTTTTGTTTATGTTTTGGGGAAAAAGAAGAACATAGAATAGTTTATTCTAATACAATAGTAACATTATAGAATTTATCCCAATCCATAGGGTACATAGGAGGGTTTATCATAGTTTAAATAGTATATGGGAAGATCTATCCCAAGATAAAGGATAAAATAGAGGATTTATCAATGGAATAAGGGGTGAAAAAAATGTTTTTTATAAACCTCCAGTTACACATGGGGAATCTACCACACCTAAGAAGTTACATGGGTAGTTAGACCAAGACTAAAATGCAGTAAATGTATTAGTGTATATGCGTGAGATATGTCCAAAATAATTATTTTTAATTAGTCCTCTTATGTCATAATCATGTGAATATAATTATTTTCATTCACTCATGTGAAATGTTCCATGATTATAGGCACATTTTCCATTGAATATGATTGATATTTTGGCATTTCTTATAATTTTATCATGATATAAATTTAAAAATTATTTGTTAATTTCATTTTTGATAAGAAATTTCTCTCCTACCCATGTCTTATCATATTCATAAGGTCTAACCATTGATGAAATATTCATATTTGTTCTGTACTAATTGTTTGAGAACACCCATTTCATATGTTTTCCATTCCATGCGTTATAAAGAAATTTACAACCAGTGGAATGTCTATAAACTAGACTAGATGAGTTTGATTATGTTGAATTGATTGTAGAATAATATGTTTATATAAAAAATATTCAATATACTAAAGATTTTAGTCCAACATTTATGTAATTTTAATGAGATATACTCTATAAATCCTAATATTTAGTTGTTATTTATGTTATATTTCGATTAGGTCACTTTAAAAATAAATTTTTCATACAGTTATTAGAGTTGTTACAATGATTTTTGGTTAAAAGTAGTTGGGAAGAGATGATGGGATAATGGTAGTTACTTTTAGTGATAATTTATTTGTTTATAGAAATTAATCAACACCGATTATTAACGTTTTCAATAATCTAAAAGATTACATAATATATATATATATATATATATTGTTTTGAAAGGCATAAATGGTATTTGTATGAAAAAATTTAAAAAATTCCCATACATTATACATAAATGAATGACATTCTCTATATGAAGATAAATGAAGTAGAAAAGGAAACAAAAATTTCTAAAGTGGATCAAATATAAAAAATCATTGTGAAATCCTGAATTAATAGTTTTAAAAACATGAGAAACTCAATGAATGGAATTTTGACTTTGGGAGACTAGTCTTAGACTAATTTATCTAACTAAAGAGACTATGATGATCATATTTATCCCCTAATGTTGTATGTTGTGATTTACTAAATAGGTAATTTAATGTGATGTATGAAACAGAATAAAAAATATTATATATTATTAATTGAAAATTTTAAGGATTTTCCACTATGGAAAATCAGAATTGTCTTAAAATAATAATTTTTATAAGACATATAAATCTTATATCATAAAATCATGGTGATTATTTTTCTATGGAAATGAACCATGTGGAATTTTGTAAGGAACCCCTTGAGGTTGTATTATATAAAATTTTGAATCTTCATATATTTTTACGAAAATTTATAAATTCTTGAATTCTTGAAATAATAAGGAAAATATAATTTTTAATATGATTTTCACATTCCCATCATTATTTTTACTTGTATTGAATCTAATTTTATTGTTGATTTGATTATCTTAAAAAATGTAGAGAAATTAAATTATAATTAAAAAATTTATTTGTTTCCTCCATTTGAATTCTTGTCCATAAAACCCAAGAATATATTTTTACAAATCCCTAAGTAGTTGAACATTTGAGTTAGTATAACATTGTTGTTGGAATATGGGAAACACCATTATCTAAATATAACTATATTATTTTGTATACAAGAATAGCTTTATAATTTAGTGTGTTATTGTTAGGGTAACTTTTCTACATATAATATGGTTCAAAATTTCTCTTATAGACAATGAATAGATCTCTCTTGAAAATGGATAACATAGAAATAATAATAATAACAGGGTATAACATTTTTTCTATAAAAATAAAAGAGTAAAATGGGAGATGAATTTTTCCCTTTAATAGTTCTCTATTATATTCATGTATTCTTAATAATTTGTTTAAGACCCTATATTTACCTTAGAATTTATTTTCAATAATATGGAGAATATATATAAAGGTACATTAGAGTTTGAAGTAATTTCTTTCAATTAAAAACACACACAATAGTTGGGGGATTTAAGGGGCCTTTAGTTGATTGGTTTTATTTAGTTTTAATAAGTGTCAATACAAATTCGTGGTAAATGACTGTATGTTGAGTGTGTATCCATAAAATGATGATTTAGAGAGAACCCATACATATACTGGATGAGTATATTGATTGATATGTTATTTAACTAAAAAAACATGTCTTTATAGACATTTGGACCAAATCATATTTTATTTTATTTTTTGAGATATAAATAATGGAATTTGATTGTGATACCATTTGTGAAACACACTAACTACACCATCATAACAATAGAATAAGAGAGTTAAATGGATTTAGATGGTCAAATGTACTGTATATCCTATAAAGATATACCTAAATGGATATAATATGTTATGATTTTTTGGAATAACTAGCTAAAAATGTAGAAACCATTAACGATATACCTAGAATTTTATATATTTAAATTAGAAATAAAACTCACATAGATGAATTCTAGAACAAATGGTGTTGAATTTTGAAGTACAAAGAAAGATAACTACCCAAAATAGTATATCTTGAGTGTTTACATACACCATGAACTAAATAATAGTAATGATGAAGTTAGAGTTTGTTTAATTTATTCCCAAATTATTTTTGAGATTATAGAGGATTTATTAAATTGGGTAAAACTATACCTAAGATGAATTTTGGAAGTTATTAATCTATTTGAATAATATAAAATTGATATATTTAAAAAATATTTTTAGATATGTGAATAAATTATCAAAATATCATATGTATCTCATAAGGTTGATATTTTTTAGTTTAATGTTTGGAAATCACTTCCAAAGTTTGAGTCTATGATCACGTGGTTGATACAAAATTCTATAATGTAATGGTAGAATCTGTATATACTTCTGTAAAAACATTATATGGTTTGAGGAGGATGTTCACACGGTTCATACATACCTACATATGGTTGAGATATAATTTCTTATGATTCAATATATTACTTTTTAATTTAGGGAAAAGTTGGTAAAATTGTTATAAATGTGTGTTTATTTTTGAGAAAACCCATCATGAACTTCGTATGGTGAAATATTTTTTGAAATTAATATAAGTAGTAACAACCACTAATGTGTATGGGACATTTTATAGTTCATTCAATTAATTTTATATTAGAGAGGATAAAAATATAAAGATTATTACAATGTTTAATCATGTTCAAATCATCATTACGATTTAAATATCCATCATCCATGATTGATTTGAGAAATATTCATTGATAAGAACATGAGGGGTTCATTTTTTATCAGAGATGATGTTTTCAAATGACTATATTTTGAAAAATATTTTTTAAGAAATAGATATTATAATTATATTATCCAAGGGCCTATATTTATTATCTTGAACATCAGAAAATTATTTTTTACCCAAAAAATTTTGTGTGATGAAGATATTTAGAAGAAATTGAATTGTTTGAATTTTATTTACCCAAGAAATAAAAAAATATTTAATTTTGAATCATGGAATAAAATGGGTATATTATTGTGATAAAAATTTGTAACAAAAAATAAAAAAATAACATGAAAATCATGATGGATGATATTTGAAACTATACTTCAAGAAGAGAATAATAAGATCAAAACTATGAAGATTTTCATGGAAAATCATGATGGTGAAATGATATAGTTATAGAGTTGAAAATTATAGAAATAAAATACATTGATGTAACTTATGCTATACATAAATAATTTAATCATCAAAAATGATTCTTCTATTGAAGATGGAAAGATAAAATTGTGACTATAGTGTAATGTTCTAAAATTTATTCTTTAAATATTGAGTCTATCAGATTTTTAAAATATATCATGCAGAAAAATAATGATAAATATATAATATTATAATATTTAAATTTTTACATATCATTGAATAATTTTTTATGATGATTTGTTGGTGTAATAATTTGGGAAAAAATTTACATGATCTACATAAAAGATACTAGAGATAGGATTGGACATGAAAATGAGAGAGAAAATATTAAAAATAAAAAGTTATTATTTTTTAATACTCGAAGGGAAAATCCTTTTAATATAAAATGATACATGAGAACACATCCTCGTCTAGTCATTGAAAATGGAAGATATTTAGATCATGGTGTAAAAAATGTGTATGATGTTAACTATTGCATAATATCCATTAATTATTCCCATTTTTAAAACTTTAGAATGACCTAATGAAATTGTGTATATCCAATATATTTACTCAATGTAGTGAAAAATATAGGGTTTTACACTAAATGTTTTGTGACTACTGAGAGACCTAATTGAAACAAATACAACCCAAGAAATAACAATAATTATATCGTTACATTTCAAAAAAAATTGAATATCATATATTTACAAAATAATAAGAAATAAGTTGGAGGAGGGGGATAATGCTTGTTTTTAAATAAGACTATACTAAAATGGGTTTGTAAAATATTATTAAATATAAGATAAATCATATGTATTAGTCATATGAGGTGTAGCATGTTGTGATCAATAAAAAACCAAATTTTTCAATTATATTATTTCATATATTGATTTTTATTTTTTTTCAATTCATTGTATACTCACTATGTATGATTTTCTTGGATAAGATTCATGAAGAGGATGAGTATCCATAAAATTTGAGAAGGAGAAGTTCCTAATGAATCTATAGTGGTCTTCTAAATCAATGTAGTTATATACATAATGAAATATTTATTTGTGGAAGAATATATAGTTATTCAGTGAAGACACACCTATGGAAATATTTTGTGACCAACTTCATGAATGTGAATATCATTAAGAATTATTTGGATATATTATATGGATGATTATATGTGAGATAATTAAATTTAATGGGTGTAATATAATGAACTCTCATCAATGTAATAAATTTTGATTGTATAATATTATACATTCACATCCCCATTTATACAGATTAAGAATGTTTCATATAGAATATTTTACTTTGATATCCTAGGGAAAGTAAGTAGTAAATTCATATTAGGGGATAAACCCTGTAAAAATATTCCTATGATACATTACATATTAAATTTAATTAAATATATTTATATTATGGGGTAAAAAAAATAAATGATCGATATTTTTAACTATTAATATAGGATTATTGTAGAAGGGGGTTAAAATGTTAAACTAATACAATTAAAATTATCAAAACTTTTCCATAATAGCTTCACCCACCCTTTGATTTTATACACCAATTTTATAGGGATACCAAAATATATTTCATTTTCCTCCATATTAAAAATCTCAAATAGCTATTTTAGATATCATATTTTATCATCAAATTAATTACTTGGTTGGGAATAATAAATGATACCCATGATTCTTAATGTGATAAATTATGTTATTATTTGGTACCAATATTTTAAATTTAAGTCTAAACTATTGATACTTTTAATAACATCAGTATAGATAGAAAAAAAATATCTCTAAATATATATATTTTATACAAGATATGAAAACATTATGTCTCTCAGGTTCAAGGAACTTTTGGTGGAGAAAAATTATTTATTTATAACATCAATGGAATAATTTTGAATCCTTATAAGCTTATAATAGATATTAGGGTAATCAAAATAGTTTTAAATAAATTTATAAGCATGTGTAGGGTGATAATGATGATGTTATACTCATTAATACCTCTTTTTATTTAGAATAAAATATTACATATTTCATTTAATTACATTTTAAATAGAATTCATTTTCATATCTATGATCCTTACCAAAATATAGTATAGATTTTTCTACATTAGTGGGGTGATTATTGGGTTAATTTCAATGGAAAGAAATGATGGGATTCTTCTGGATGGTTTTTTCCATTAATATTATTAACACAAAATTTGATTCTTTTTTTTAAAACCAATACTAATTCTTTTCTTATTATTTTATTCAACTTTTAATTTGTTGTTAGTTTATTCAAAACAATCTTATTTATCCATGATTATATAAAGATTACTTTCTCCCTCATACATGGTTTTCACTTTAGTTTTCAAATCATATTTTTTAATATTAAAAATCTATAAACATTGTTATTTTTATGTAAATACCATTCTTTCAAGAAAATTATCTTAATATGAAAGTATATATTGGAAAATAACTTAAAATCTAAACTAATATTTAATATCAAGACATATATCATGATTATATTTTTTAGGGTATCTTATAAATTTTTATAGGTATTAATGGATATAATATTTGATATTTCATTTAATATTATATTAATTCACACTAATTACTACTTGTATAATAATTAGTTCCATTTTAGATTGATTATAGTAAACATTGAAATTCTCTGTAGCCAAAATAATATGATAAGTGCATCGTATTCTTGAGTATCATGAGAAAATTTAATTTAATAGATTTGGATATGATCCGCATGATATGCAGGTGCCTAGTTGGAATAATTATATTATTACTAATTTATTACTCTTGATTATTACAAGGATCTCATGTAACACTAAAAGTTGGTGACTCTATTTATAGTGTAGTTGTCATATTCATGTATATAATTTCCTATAGTAATCATTATAGTAATTGTAAGAGTGACATTAATTTAGCATAAAAAATACCTAATGTAATCCATGTTGTGTTCTTCTGTAATTTTGAAGAATAACTACTATTTTTTATTATACTATTTTTAGATATTTTTCCCATAATTATTGGAATTACTCATTATGTTCTATTGAACAATGTAATTTTACAATATCTTAAGCATTTATAATACATAATATGGGTTGTGATACCCCAAATGAGTTTACCATGTTACCCTTTTCATGGGATGTGATTATTCCATAACTATAGTATATGTTTCTTTATAAAGGGAATAAGATATTGGATTCCCCTTCATCCAACCATGTTACTGGAACAAATCATGATCCAATGATAGTGGTTAAAATTATGGACCATACTAGTTTATGTATATTTCATATATGGTTAATATTTTATTTTTAAATGTACATCAATTTTTTTACATTTTTTACTGAAAACTATTGTATTTTTTTACTTTTGTGAACAGATATTAATTAATGAATTTAACTAAAGTAGACACCATATTTTATTCCCTATATGTCAGAAAAATGGTGGTTTACTAGTGAGTATAATATTCTCACACGACATATGTGAACTTTTTTGGGCATGCAACCTCATGGTATATTTATCAGGAACCCATATATACTATTAGATGTTTATATGATTGTTTACAGTAAGAATAATCTATATGTTTGAACCTATTCTTCCATATGGTGATGGCACCAAATATCAATGATTTATGTTTGAACTTTGACACATCTGATTGAGTTATATTTATATTATTGAAATTTATTTTCTTCTATAATTTTTTCAATATTGAAATATTTTCACTCATATAGTATTATTTATGTTATTTATAGATGGTCATACCTTGTGTTTGAATCATTCAAAAACAATAATATGAGACTTGTTATGCTACCATCCATCCCTAGTGTAAGGTGGTTCACTCATGGGGAAATTGGATATCCTGATATGGGAATTGATCGAGGTATTTGGGGCATTGTTTTACATATATAATATTTCATAAAAATAATGTTCTATACCATTATGTAAGTATATGTCCTTAAATTCTTGTTTCATACTTCATATATTTTTAAAAATAATTATGCAAATAAAATATTGGATATGGGTGGATAAAGAATAAATTAGGCTACTAAATGTTGTGGTTAAACTCTAGTTATCATTAAAAAATTTAAAATTCCATACTTATGTGATTTTTGGCTAAGAACATAAAATAGTTACTACATTTTATGAAAAAACTAAATCTTCTAAAATAATTCTTCCTCCATCTACAAGAAAGAATTAATTTGATGTGAAATTTATTTACATGAGAATGCAGATATAGATTTGTCAGAAGATTAATGTAAAATTAATTATCATAGTACATATACAGGTATAAATTAAAATCTATTTTATATTATGCCATAAATAATTAACCATGACATGTTAAAAGTAACCATATTGTGTTTTTTACTAGTGGATCATTTTAGCACATCATAGTTCTCATGAAGACTAAATAATATCATTAAACTAATTCATACAAGTTTATAATCCTTTTTATTGTTTCTTTAAACATAACATATGATGATTCATAGATAAAATGATTGTAAGAGGAGTTTTAAATTTTGGTTTATTAATTTTGGTGAATTTTGAATGTGTTTGGTTTTTTCAAAACATATATATTATTTTAAATCTATATGGATCAATATTTTTATTATAAAAAATTAATAAGGGGTATTTAAGATCCTCAATATATTTGTCTTGAGTTTATTTCTTGTTAGACCAATCTCTCCCCATTACTATTTTCAAAATTTTGTTTGTGAGTGGTGATGATAGAACACTATTGTGAAGAATTAGTTCTAAAAAATCATTTGAGTATTCTAGTGACCATTAGATTCATGTTTAGGAATAATTACATTTATTTATAATAATATATCTTGGTTAATGTAACTGCTAATGAAAATATAAAGAATGAATAGTGAGGTATGCTATATTTTCCCTTTTAGCATTTCTAATTATTTATTTCACTCATCATCAATCATGGAAATGGTTTTTTTTATTCTTACACAGTACATGGGTTCAAAAATGTACCATTAAATCATTTAGTTTTATCAGATGAATTATCTATGAAAGCTATTTATGATGAACATTTAATTAAATGATGTTGTTTTTATTTTTCAGGAAAAAATATCATTGTTATAAAACTATATCTTGTTATATGACATTATTCATTTAAAATATATAGTTTTCACAAAAAATAACATCATGTTTTAGAAAAAATGGAAAATAAATTTCTTTTTTGAAAGGATACATGCATTTTTAATAAAAAATAGTGTATCATTTTTTAAAATTATATTGTAATTTATTTTTTATCATTGTGTTTTTTTTCGGAAAAAGGGATTTAAAATATGATGACAGAACATATCAAGGTGGGTTTTTAATGTCTTGGTTTATTGAATGACTATAAAACAAAAATTCCATGTTTTACTTTTTTTTATTATGGTTTAAGGGGTTCAATTATGTAATTTTATATTATGATGTTTCGTGGTATTTGAAACAACATCATAGATTTGTTTCTAGTATACAAAAACTAAATGGAATTACATTATATCAAAAAAATGGAATTAAAGGACTAAATAGACCATGAAAAATCTATATGGGTTTAGACTATATAAAAAATTAGTTTTATTATTGTGATTCTGTAGTATTTTTTTATATTAGGTCAAATATATTAATTTTTCAATTATTTATAAAATTTATATTTATTAATTTCATGTAGATTATGAATGTTTTATTCTTTTTGAATTCCTATAATATATTCACATAAATTAATCTTCCATGAATATATCTATTACATGATATGTATGACATAAAATATATTTCTCTTGATCAACCAAGACTATGATTTTTTATATTTATGATTTCTATAATAACTGTTAGTCCAGATTTCAATATTTTAATTTTTAGAGTTTTATTATAATTGAGGTTACTCTTTAGTATTAATCTATGGGTTGTGAGTTTTTGGTTCAAGCTGCTCACTAGCCATATTTCTTTATCGATATCAAAAAGGTAATGGTTTGATACATTATGATCCATTTGTTATTTTGTTTGTATTTTCAGATTTTATGATTATAACTTATTACCAGAATGTGTTTAATGTACCTTAAGCTTGAGATGAATTTGGATATGTATATAAATGCGATTTAATTTTATTGTTAGGTTAGAAATAAAAATCATATATTATATAAGGTTTTTAGAATTAATATGGTTTGAACATTTAATCTCACTATTTGGAATACATATAAAATATTAAATTTGGTAGAAGCTTACATATATATATATTGGTAATATTATATTTACTGATTATATTGGATAAAAAAACTAAAAATGATTTTATTTGGTCATAAATTGCAATAATAAGACTTGAAAACCCCTAGATATAATAATTTTAATATTCCTTATAAATAAAACATATATCAAGTCCTCAATGATTATATACTAGTAACCAAAAAGGTTATGCACATAGAGATTATATTTTTAAAGGTATATAGTATGTAAATAAAACTATAAAATTTGTAATTATATCAAATTAAAATTATTGGGTGTTACAATTATGGGAAACCCTAAATGTTATGAAATTTGAGTAATTTAGTTGAGTGTATCCCTATGAATTATTTTAAAAAAATATTTCTCTCAAAAATCCACAAATCACGTGTTATATAATTATCATTATAGATTATCAAAATAGTTATGTACTGATAGAAATTATAAAACTTAACTAAAGTCATAATGAAATATGGATCACAGTAGAGTAAATAGATATAATGTATCAGCTCATAATATTTTGGGTGAGTAAAATTAATTAAAAACATTATTAATATAATATAAAACATGAAAATTACATAAATATATTTATTTTAAATGATAGTGGAATCAATCATGATTATAATATACATATTTCCTATTAGATGTATCAATATTTGGATTTATTGGCACCTCGTATTTATAATTTTTCTAAAGGATAAGTATCATGTGTGTAATTATATGTGAATTTTAAATAATAAATTTATTTAATTCTCACTCAAAATATTATATACTAGTTAGGTATCTCACTTTTTTTTGAAAAAATCTAAAACATAAATATGTTATAATTAATGAAAGGAGATGTAGCTGTATGTACATTTTTGGTTGGAATGTTCTTCTATATTTATAGCTAGTAATCTTGGTTTTGGATTTGAAACTATTAATATATATTCACCATAAATAGGAATTTAATTTATATTTCATATTTGGGGAATATATAATTTTTTCATGACTTATAATAATACTTATTCAACATATATAAATGAAATCTTTATTGGGATTGGGAGTGTGATGAATAGTGTATAAAGTATGGGCATGGATAATTTAGTCTATAACATCCATGATTATAATATCAATGATAATTCTAATAACTCTGATAATTATCATTGTCTATATGGGTATATAATTTTTTTTTAAAATGACTCCATAGAGGTAGATTATTACAATCCTTTACAAATGAGTACATTAATAATTGTGAATTTTTTATAGTTTTAAAAGTTCCCAAATAAAATTATTGTTGAAATTGTGAGATATCTATTCGATTATTGGATATAATACATTGTGATATATGTTGAACAGTGAGTACTGAAAAAAAAATTATTGGTAGAAGTACTTTATAACCTTTAATAATTACATCAAAAAATTAGATTTAGTTTTTTATGAAGATAAATGTTGAAATCTATAAAAATGTAAAGTAAATTAAAATTGAATTAAAAAATAATCTCAAAAAAATTATTAAGACTTTACAACCTAATTAGGGTAATGGATACATGATCCTGCTGTTTACTAGTCATCTGAATGGATATTGAATTGTTTCAAAAGTCACTCATCGACGAATATCTTAATGTAATGGTGTTCATTAGAAGTTAAATTATAACACTGAAGACATTTTTTGATTAGTAACATGACATTGTGACCTTTTGAAATAATAATTATTATCTTCTCTAGATTAACCATTCATACTATACAACATTTTATATTGAATATATTGTATACGATATAGACTCTGAGGCTCTATATATTATATTTAATAAGGATATTTGATATTTATGTATGCATATTATGTTTTGTATTATTTTATAGATATTATGAAATTAGATTGTAACATTTTATTATTTCTACCAATGATGGGATGAGATATTATTTCAATAATTATTCTTATAAATAATTGTTAATGTTCTGGTTATGTGTATACCTTTATTAGGAATATCTATAATATTGTTCAAGTGAAAAAAAAGATATTATTAAAGTTTGGAACCTATAAATATGAAATTATATTCCGATATATTGAATTATGGTTCTATGTGAGTTTTTAGAAATGAAACCAACTCAGAATGCACAAAAAATATTAGATTTTGTAGGATACACTAGGTTACATAGTGATATGTATTTCGTGGAGAAAATAATGATGGGGTGATGATTATAAACAATATACATATTTTCTACTAAGACGGAATAGATTTATTTTATTTTAAGTAAAGGTTATAGTCCCTAAGATATTATATAGACACTATTTACACTAAACATGTTTAAAATAGTGTAGATACACTCGAAAAAGTGAGACCCATATGGTGTATTTATGTTTTCTATATAAATAAATCTTCTAAAAGCTTGTTCTATGTATGATTTTATGTTTTTTCTGTTTTTATGAACATTGATTTCATTCAAGGATAAACCCTTCTATTAATATTTATTGTTTATATTTTTATGTAAAATAATTGATAGTATTTTATTTAATGATCACGTTTTTATATTTATAGTTATAAATAAAATAAAAATATGATTTTCAATAGATACTCATTATATGAATGAGATAGTTCAAATAGAGGTTAAAACTATTTTAATTAAAGATAAATAATTTTTTAAATATGTATATATAATAACCTAAAGTATATTATATATCAATTGAGCCCACTATATCTTAAAATATTAAATAGTACATCTAGAAACAAAAATAATCAACCATTATTTTGAATAACTAGTTTAATAATGTAATAAATTAGTTTTGTTTCGTATAAAATATAGCTGATTATAGTGTATACAAATTGGTTACAATGACTATTTTTTTAGTTCTAGTGTTTTGTGTGGATAACATACTAATTATTGAAAATTGTATCCCAACATTTCAATAAATACATTAATGGTTGGAAAAGTCCTTTATAATGAATGCTAGAGGTAACCGAGTGTACAGAAGTTTTACGATTATTTATAAAGGTATATCAAAGATTGTTTTTGGATAATTACGAAAATATTTTTTATTAATGTAAATAATTTGTATAGTATGAAATACTCTATTATGGGGATATTACAAAATTTTATTTATTGTAATACTACAAAGGCATAAAGTGTTTCTAACTTTATAGAATGGTGATACATATATAAGATTCATTATTCATATACTATAGGATTTATTTTGTATTCTCCAGTGAATACTCACCCTGATTTCTTCTATTAGTTGATCATTAAGATTATATATTAATACAATCCTTGTTAAAGGCATTATATTATTTTTTTGTCCCCATACATACATGAATAAAATATAGGATATGTTCATAATAATTAACTTTAAGGATTGTCTCATTTTGAGTGTAACGTTGATGTTAGTCTCTAAACATAATGGATGATCAGTTATCCCAATATAATTTTAGGTTTGAAAAAAGTAGAGGACATATTAGATAGAATCATTCCAAATAATCCATAGTGGAAGACTTCATAATTGAAATATAGTATATAAATATATCAAATGAGGTAAAGGAAGTATCTTATGTAAATATATTTATTGAAGTCCTTGTAGAGGTACATATAATTATGGAAGCCATTGACCATTATTATAAAAAATGGTTCTATTTATCTGAACAACAAACCTTGATCTGACCATATAAATATACACATCTCATATTAAAATCATCTCATTTGATTTAATATTAATATGGGGAATGAAAATATTTGGTAGTTGGATAAAAAGGAGGGTGTAATGAATTTTTTAATGAGCCATGTCAATATGGATCTATGAAAATCGAACGTAATTGTAATTTTTTTATCCTGATTCTTTAGAGGTTTTATAAATTGGGAAACAAAATGGGGTTTTTAGAGTTGAAATTGTTTTAATAACATGTTTGTGAAATTGATATTTTGTTATTAGATATGGATGAAAAAATATTTCATGTATGTTAAATTTGAATTAGTTACTGTTTTTTCAGTTTTGATAAAAGTTGCGTCATTTTATTCACTAACATAGTACAATGCCATGACAATTTGTTAAACAAATTTGTCAAAGTCCTTTTAATTTATTCAAATTGGTTGATATTGTATTATATAAATTGATGTGACATAGGATGTTTGGAATTGGATTTACATGGTTTGAGATGAAATATGGAGGTTTTAGAGTTCAAGATAGATGAATAATTTTGATAACCCCTCTGAACATAATATTCAAATATATTTTCTATAGGATATATAAGATTCACCTTATTAAATGGGTAATGGATTTCTTTAAAAACTGAAATATGTTATGGTTTCCTTATGGAAATGGAAATATGTAATGGTTTCACATGAAAAAAGTAAATATCTAAAAAATTCTATTGTTTTCATGACATTTAGAACTATAATTTGAAAAAGTAATTGAAGATATGAGATACATAATGATAGCCTAATTATTTGTAAGGTTATTTAAATGTTATTTCTAGATCATCCTATTATATGTAAGGGTTACTTTAATGGGTAAAAATAAAAAAAAATCATTATGTTATCAATATTTAATTGCTGATTTAAATAATATGTTATAGTTACTCTGATGAATAAAAGTTAGAAAACATGTAATTTTATTAACATGGAATGGTTAATATAGATGGTATGTAAGGGTTACTCTAAAATATAAATTAAATTTTATGATCCAAAAGGAAAAATTATTTCGGTAAGTGTAAATATTGTCATAGAAAAAATTGAGTATGATTCACTAGATGTTGCAATAATGATGGATATACCATGGGGGGTTCCCAAACTGAGTAGATCATGACATTATACTTCCGTGGGACCATGAATAGTCTACAGTAGATATTATTATCTAGATAATCTACTTAGTTTATTGTGTTTTCAAGGGAATTTCCATTACGTAATGTGACCATTTGCAGTGAGGTCGTGTTTTGGTTTGGTCTAGAAAATTTATTTTATACTGTGACCTGAGGCACCACAATGTGAAGGGATTGATAGATAAATAATAACATTGTGAGACCTATAGGTTAAACTATATTGTTTATACAATCCAAATACTTTTAATTCTAAAAACTAGGTTATTTTTTGATTCAAATTGGAAACAAATTTTGGAATTATTCATTTTTAATATGTTCGAATAAGGGTCAAGACCCTCCTCCCTTTCTATTGTCTATATAATCCTCCTTATTCCAAGGTTATTGAATTTTGGAATCCTATTTGACTAATGCATGGTATTATATTTCATTTATGTCACATTTAAAACATTATTTTCCACAAATTTATAACAATTTGTATTATGGATTGATGTTGAATCAATACAATCATGTTGGATTGGAGTTTGGTAAGAATCTGGTTTAATTTTTCTAGTGTAGAGGGGATCACGGGAGTAAAAAATCAGGGGGTTTAATATATTTTAAATATGTTAATATACTATCTAAAATTTATTATATAATTTATCATATTATATTTTAATTTATTGATAAACCAATGTTCGGTGTTAGTGCTTTTTCACCTATGGACACACGGTGTTGGAAGTTATATACACCCCATTAAATGATATTTTTTTTCTCTTACACAGTCCATTTAGATATTTATAGAATACTTATAATGAATTGATTATGGGATATCATGTTTAATTAATTATGTTTTATTGAATATATTATTGGTCTATTTTTAAAGAGGTTAAAGGACTCTTGTTTTCAAATTATATCCAATAGAGGCTCACTAAATTTGGTCTATGTTGGGGGTAATGTTTTACTAAAATTAAATAACTCAAACTAATGTAGGTAAACCATAAAAATAACATATTAGTTTATGTGTTATCAACAAAACATTTGATATAGAGTCTCTACAATTGATTTTATTCAATAATGAATGATAATTTAATGTTTTTTCCTTAATCTATATATATTTAATAAAAGTTTTTTTGTTCACTATAAACTATTGAACCCTAAGAATAATTTCTTGATTTTTGTTGGCCTTATTATTGAAAATAGTGTCTATTAGTAATATAAGGACTCAATATGGGTAATAATTTAATGAAATTTTTTTAGTAAAACTTGGTATAGGTGAATTCAGTCCCCTTCGGACATGCGATGGTTATGGATGGGGAATAGTTAGTCAGAGGGTATGTTGTTTGGAATTTAAGATTCCTCATAGCCTTTATGATAGTTTTTTAGGATGGGGGATATTTTTTCTCTACATCCCCCATGTGTATAACCTAGTGGTTTTATCGCATAATTCATTATGTGTATGTGTTGTGAGATTAGACCTACAATGATTTACCATATATGTTATATGTTCATCATTCCATTAATTTTTTTTGAAATACTAATTTTTTAAAATATTGAAAATAACTATTCCATGATGAAATCATGGATATTTTGAGGGATTTTATTTTATTTTAGTGATGATCTATAATTATTGAGTTTAGGAATAAGATAATAGAACCCTCTTGGGGTTTCAAATTATTATTATGAATGAGGGGACTCAAGAGGTTTCCATAGACTTTGGTTTTCATTTGGGAGGATTGGAATGATGTAAGTAACTTGGTTATAGACTAGTATGAGTGTGGTGGTTGGAATATATTTTTATTCGAATGATTTTAAACCCATATATTTTAATAAATAATTTTTAAAATAATTTCAATTCTTCAATAGGTTTATTTGCATGAAACCAATAATTTAAATGAACCATGAGACACAATTAGTAAAAAATTATTGTTATAAACTAGCCATTAAATTGGATGGAGTAGATATAAATAACAAATTTTTTAAATAAAAATAAATTTTCAACTCAATATAGATGTACTAATAACAATCATAGTATTTTTATAAAATTAAATTATATTTAGAAATTATGTTTTCTTAAAAAATGAGTTACTTTTTTATGAGTGAAAATATATATTTATAATTTCAAGGATATTAATTTGAAAATATAAAATCAATTTTTTTATTCATCATGTTGAAATTATCTTAAAATTTATTTTTATTATTTTCTAGAAAACATTAGTTTATAATGAATAATGAAAATACTAATCTTTATTGAAAATAGAACATTTTTAAATTATTTACATGGAAAAATTATGTTTTGTATTAGATATAATTTTTATTATTTAATTTTTATTTAAAATAATAAAATTATGTTTTATGGAAATTATTTTATAAAGAAATTTTTTATAAAAACATTTTATGTTTCAAAATGGAATTTTTCTAAAAAAAACTATTTTTCAGTGTAATTTACCAGTTTTATTTTAAATTAAATTATAAAACATATGTTTTTTGAATATTGAAATATCGGATAAAAAAATTGGATCATAAGGTCAAAATTTAGTGAATTGGACCCTTTTATTTTTGGATAATATGAATTGTAAACCTGGTAAACTTTTTAACCACAATAAAAGAAAAAATATGGAAATTTAGGTCAAAATAAAATTATAAAGACTTTAAAATGACTCTAACACGTGAACCAAATTTATATTATGAATATAAATCTACCCAAAAACTTATGTATCAAAATTACATTTTTAAATTTGAAATTTTACAAATAAAAGAATTATATAATTTCTAAATTATTGAATGATTGAAATTGTCACATTCATTGTATTAAATATATATTTTTATTCAAAATGGGGAAAAATTAATGTTATGAACAAATATATTTTTAAACTTCTAACATAACAAATATATTTTTATGATACAATTTTTTTACTTTTGGGACACATATATGACATTATGATATTTATATTATTTTATTTAGTAAAAATATAAAGATGTAGAATTCCTGTTTTATATACTATATCATTTTTAATACTAGGTTACAAAAAAAAATATTCGATAATAAATACTCTTATGAAATATAGAAGATTTGTATTCACCATTTTATTAAATTTTTAATTTGTATTTACGAAATTTTTATATTAAATAATTACCCAATGCTGATGTAATAATTATTTTATTAACAGAAATATAACATAAATGTTCTTAAAAGAATTAAAATAAATATAAATTGAGATAATTAATGTGATTAGAAAATTTTATATATAAACCTGAAGTATTAGGGATATAATAAATTATTTTTATCAATGTCATTTTTTAGTATTGATATTTTTAAGATTGAAACTATTGAATGGTTCCAAAATTGACACTAATGAGATTTTAATAGAATAATGTAATTTTAAATTATTTAAAAATAAAAAAAAAATTTAAAAAAAATTATTGTACACTCTATTTTTTTCTTTTTTTAATCTATGATTTATTTTATGTCAAATAAGTAAAAATTAAAAACATTTAATTTTGAAATTTTTTTTACCTTAGTTAAATTTAAAATTAATTAACTAAGGGTTAAACAAAATGATATGATTTAAAATAATACAAAATCATATACAAAATATATTGGTTGGAGAGATTAATACATTATCCCATCTTAGCATTGAATAAAATGACTTTCTGAGGAATTTTTATTGGCAAAGAATTTATTATTAATTAATATTGGGAGAAATTCCAAAAGTTACCATCACCTCAATTATAAAATTAAAACTCCTCCCCTACTTCTTCATATCTCATTGACCCCTAATGGTCGATCATAACCTACACATTCCTCTTATATAATTTATTATCTACATTATATAGGTTCTAGTATACCCAAAATACCAACCATATTGTCTCGAAGAGGAGAACTAACTGATGTTATCCAAAATATAGGTTACAGCCTTTACTGGCTCTTTCATGATTATTTCATCTTCCACATTATAATATTTTTTTCATTTTATATTAATATATACATTATCACCTATATTTTTAGTTATCATTATTATAGAGCTACCATATTACACTTTTTATCCATCTTACGAAAAAAGAAATGCACCGCGCTTGCATATGTACAGCTTCCCATCTCGAAAAAGTGGTGTAATCTATTTCTCATCACCACATTGTTTGTATAGGTATAACTATATAAATAATATATATATATATATGAAAATTATAACATTAAATTTATTCTAGAATAAAATATATACCACCAACTTCGTTACCCATTTTTTATTAAAGGAATGACGTCATCACTATTACGTATTTACGACCAACTGTCTCCACAACGTGATGTAATTAATTTTCCATATTTACCATTTTAGGATGATTATATGAACTTATATTATGAATAAATATGATATTCATTACATTGATAAAATTATAAACATTATGTTACTATACCCTATGAACAATAATTGTTACTCATATGAACAAAACATGCATAGGAAAATGAAGTAGTTCACACACAAAAGAAGATTAAGAAGGTATAAGAGGATCATATATGATTTGTAACACCCCATCCCCAAAATCCCAGAGTTGGTTCATTATTTTAAGACATTGGCATGATTAAAAGGAATCATGTCCGGAAAGACTGATCAGTTTAGCAGTCTTGATGATTAGATTACATACATGAACATTACATTACATATTGGAAAACAAAACATAACATAAATGATCAGATTATAACACCATTAATCCCCTATATTAACCCTTCTAATCAATCATAATACAGTTCTTGGAATCCTAAAAAACATAAGAAAGGTGTGAGCTCAAACGCTCAATAAAGATAACAATATAGCAGAATAATTCATAAATAAAAATAAACATTTAAGGCGACGTATAAAACTAAAAAAATCCTTTTAAAAATAAAAATATGAATAATATGGTCAATATAAATAAAATAATTCAATTTACTTATTCACATTGATATTCTACTAGTTGAATAATCACTTACCATATCAATATCCACTTTCATAATTATGAAATTCATAATTCCAAACTTCATAACTATATAGTCAATGCCTTGTGGCAAGACTAAAAATAAGATATTGTAAAGGCCTTGTTCCAAGACAATATTATGTCTCATGAGACCTACTGATGCATTGAGGATCTATATCTGGCTCCACCTATCACTTACTAAGTCCAATGCCTTCTTTATATGAAATGGTTTAAACATAACGTTATCATTTGCATTAAAACTAGCATAGGAAATGTTAATAATTTATCCATAAAACATGAATGGTATAAAAATAACAAATCCATAGTGAAACATATCACACAAACATTATAAAAATATGAATGATTTTTATCATAATAAATCAACCTCGATCAATAATTATTTCCCATAAAAGATGTTTACATAGTTGAAAATGATCAGTAAAAATCATGGAGAGAAATATACCTTTTTCATGAAATCATTTAAAAGCCACATAATTTATAAAGGAATTCATTTAAAATATATATTGGAATAAAAGTATCCAATAACACTTTGAAACTATTTAAAGGAATTAACATTTTAAAATATTTATATCCATATAAATAAATCCTTAAAACCATTTTGAAAACATTGACATTAATGAGAATGGTTTAGAAGAATAAATATTTAAAACATTTAAAATGATGTTTTAGTAAAAGAGACACTTTAAAATAATACCTTGGAAAACTCTTTTATGAAACATGGACTTGGATAATAAATATGTCCCAGTAGACACTCACATAAAAACAACCTCAGATAGTAATGAGATTGTGAAATTAACCCTTACATTGCACTTTCCATTGGTCGAGGGAACTTTTAAACTCTTTTATAATGACCATTGTATGTTATTAAATTATACCAGGACCACATTCATATTTATTATATCATATATGATTCATTTATGACTTTATAATGCCCATTTAATAATTATTTCAATGTTAAATTAACATTTTGGATAATAATCACTTTCCTTATTGTATGTGTTTTAACTTGTATCATTTAGATCAGGATTTAAATACATTCAGAATATACTAAATGATTTATATATCATATATATTTAAAATATATATATTTATAATAGATAGATATATGAAATGGAAGGCACCATTTATGGAGACGGTAGGTCGTACGTACTCACAAACGTTGTTTTCGTTTTCATATCATATTGAACTGAAGTAAGTGAATAAGGTATATGTAAGTACATAAAAATATATATATATATATATATATATATATATATTGAGTAGCATTATTATTTCATATTTTACAAACTTATTAATAATATATATTTTTATAATCATTGTTGAATGGTGAACGTGGGAATGAATCACATCATGTCGTGGAGACGGTAATCTGTACGTACGCATTAGTGAAAATATCATAATATTGATGGTGAAATAGTATGTAATTGTATATTATATAATATATAAATAATAAATAACATTTTATATTTATTACTCACATCATTTATACTCATTTTGATACCCATCCAAATAATGAAGTGTTTGAATAACAAACTACACCACGATGTGGAGATGGTAAGCCATACGTACGCATGTATGGTGACTTTGTCATTTATAAGATGGATAGAATAACGAATATGGTTTTACCATATTTATAATAAAATCATAGTATATAGTAGGTACTAGAGTTATTTTTTGGAATAGAAACAACTAAGAAAGAGGAAGTGGAAGAAGAAAAAACATGAAAGATGGTGGTGAAATTATTTCCTCTTCTTCGGGTGTTTCCTTTTGAGTTGATCAATAGGGCTCTATAGGTTGCATTTATGATCAAATTAAATACTCTAGGTTGAATTAAGGGAAGTTGGGAGGATATTTGGGTAGGTTTTGGCCAAGCGAAATGGCTTTGGATGTGTGATTTTGAGAGAAGGTGAAGTGCCCTTTTATAAAAGGGGTGAGGGTCACTTTAGGAAAAGATTAAAATATTAATTTATTATTCAATAAATTTCAGTTTATAATGGCTAAAAATAAACTTATTTAGAGCCTTGGTTGATTATGGGTCGAAATACCTTTTATCCATTAGGTTTTAGACTAGTTCAGTTCATCATTTTAACCTTCTCTTTTAGATTTAACTCTTAGTTAAATAGTTTAACTTTTATCATGTTTTCTTGTATTCTTACACTATATAGTTAATAAACATACTATAAACATCAAAGAGAACCTAAAGTGGTTCATTAATGACATATATAATATTATTTAATACCTTTTTATGAACCTTATATTTTTGAGAATATTATATCAACCAATAATATAGTATTTGTTTTAAAAATTAATTTATGTCAATTTTGACACTATTTGGTAATTTTTTTTTGAAATCCATAAAAACCATATCACATAGAAAATAATTTCTATAATCAACCCTAACATGTCATATTAACCTATAAATTTCGTGCATTTTATCAAAACTTTTACATTGTATTTATTTTAATATTTTTAATATAAACTATTTTAATAATTCATTAAGAATGTAATTATTATCCAATCAATGTGTCATACATAAATATACATATTTAAACTCTAAGAATTATAAATAAAATACCATTATTTAGGAAATATTATTATCTTTCTAATGAATATTTATAGTCGAAATTATCTTATGTATAACTGTATATTAAAAATAGTTTAGTTAATAACCATTGAATTTAACACTTTTAACTCTTCTTTAAATAAAATAATAATAAATGTCCTAATATAATCCATGTGGACCAAAAGGATTATATTTTATTCCTATGTCTGTTTTTGGCCGAATTACACATATCCAATAGAATTAAGACATGTTTTGTTGTAATTATAATATACGTTTTACCTTTAATTACAATATTTACTTTAAATCGTGGTAAATAAAAGTAAAAATTTACTATTCAAAAAAAATTATTTTCATCTTATTGAATAAAATTTTACATAATGATGTCAACTATGTATATCAGATTTTTGAAATTCAACTCACCGAAGTGGAAAATTTATGTTTTATGAAAATTTGCAAATGCTCCTAGAAGGTGGGTAAAAGAGGTTATAAAGTTCAATAAAATTTTATATATCCAATTTTATTATAAAATGAATCCAATAAATTACATTGAACTTATATAGGTATTATATATCTATTTTCAGTTAGAGAATATTTATATAAAATAAATAATTATTTTAATAAAAAGTCAGTTTTAAATAATAATGTAGTGTTTTTCACTATTCATAAAAAAATTTATGTTTTTAGAAAAATAAAAATAATTTACCCTAAGAAAATTTTGATATTCCAAATTAAAAAATGAATTATATTCTAAAACATTCAAAAAATTGAAGTTGTGTTGATTAATTTAAAATTAATTTTCGTTGTCAAAATAAAACCGTGGGTTTTTAAAAAGTAAAAACTTTCAAAAGACTGATGTGTGTTTTTGTCAAATATAAAACTGAAATCACTTATAATGACCTAAATTGTTTTAAATGATAAAAATATAATCTAATTATACATCCAGACCATTAAAATGAATAATTTAACATAAAAAATTATTTCGATTAAAAAAGATGTTTCCAATTAAAATTTAGTATTTTTTTACTATTCATTAAAATATGAATGTTATCCAAAAAGTACCAAAAATTTATCCAAATTGAATTTTTATGTCCTGATTGTAAATAAGAATTTAGTATCATTAAATTTAATATATAATGTGTCAAATATTTGTTTTAAAAATATTCTCCATTAAAAAGGTGGTAAAATTACAATTTTTGAAAAATAATTCTTTTAACTGAAAAATGGAATTTGTCTTTATATTATATCTAAGAAACACAAAATATGAATGTTAAAATTATATAGGATATATATAAAATTCAATATTTAGTTAGTATTATTCATGCCCGTTTTTTGAACGGCTAGTTTGGTAAGTTGTAATGCGCTCGAACATGATTTTGCGTGTAGTACAAGATATTGAAATAATTTGAAATGATAACATACTATGAAATCATAGAGTGTTACATTCTTCCCTCCTTCAATAAATCACGTCCTCGCAATTTGAAATTTTTCTTTGAAAATAAAAGGTTAAAAATAGAAAAATACCTTTGTGGAATACCCACATTGGAAATTGGTTTAATAAAATTTAGTCTTAATAGGAGGGAAAGGGAAATAAAAAAGTCCCCAATAAATTATGATCTCAATTAGGATAACATTTTTGTAAATTAAAGAAACATAATTGGAGGGAAAACATAAATATTTATATCGTGTGATTGAGGTCGTCAATCGCAAAAAAAGTGTACAATTGTGATCCTCAAGGCCATCAATCTATAATGATTTTAAATATCATTGGTTCAACAAAACATAAGGTATTAGGATAAAACATTTTTTTTAAGATCCCTTCCCCAATGTTTAAGAATTAATTTATTCATAGAATATGTGGGAAAAAATAAACTTCACAAGTAGAATTTCATCCTTCAACTAATTTCTTCCACAAACTCACCTTTCACTCTAAAAGATAATAAAATTCAAAAATATTATATTTATCCAAATCATATAGGGTTACAATAATAATTAATTTATAATTCTTTTGTCAGACTATTTAAAAAAACTACATTATGGAAACCATGAAATCAAGTAGGCTAGTGGTAGGTGATGTACCCTTGTCTCCCTTCGGTTGTAGGTTCAAGTCTCATGGCCTTGTCTGACACGATAGATTGTCACCCGACCTCTAGGTTGTCATTTTTATGACAATCCAAAAATAATCTTGAAAAATTATTTAAACTTAAAAATAGTATCTAATGTCAAACTTAATTGATTCAAACCTTTAGATTTATCCAAAATACTACTGTCCAAACTCACAATCCAGAATTTAAAAAGAAGTTAAACACAATGAAGTTCCCTTTTCCACGTAATAACTTGTGAATACCATCCGCATATATTATTTTCAAACACTGTAACACCCAAAATTACAATAAAACTTTTTTGATTACAATAATTATACCTTATTCCTTATAGAATACAATATATACTCTTTCTATCCAAAAAAATTTTTAAACTCCAAAAATGATGGAATATATAAATCATTAATCAGTTTCAAGGTAGTCAAGAAGATCCAATATAATTTACCCAAATCAATCATATATTATTCCAAAATCAGTACCTTAGTATCAGAACCATATTATGGTTTATCTTTCTCTCAACGATATATTTTTCAAAAAAATTAACCTATTATTTAGTCACTTTTCTTGGTTCGACACAATCTCATGTCCTTAATGAAATAGTACTATAGTACAATCCTTTTATACTATAAAATTTTTATAACATGTAAATCATTAATACAATACTCAAATGGCACAATACATTAATAACAACATAAAAAATATAATTGTTTCTCTTCGTCTTCAATAGTATCATAACATGATTATTATCCAATAGTAGTATTTGGGGTATACTCTAATGATTTGCACATTACTTCGTGTAGTGTCCTAACTCCTTTGAGATGAAGCATTATACATTTAAAACCTTTTTCTTACCCTGGAAATCACATATTTGTTTTCCTTCTTCTCTAAACTTATCAAAAACTCCCATTCCCATCAAGAATTTTCCAAGGTGATTCTTTCCACAGTTATCACATATGGTAAAATCATTCTTTCCCCTCTTCCCTTTATCAATGTTTCTCTCTACCATCCTTTTCTTTTCTTCCTTCCATTCGAAGCCATATGACTCGATTAATTCACTAATTACCTTACTAACACAAGATACTATTTTTTTATATGATTATAATATATGGGAGAATATTTCCATTTTAAATATTTTCTTAATACAATGAAAGATATGATCCTTCTTAATCGTTCGATCATGCGTATTGCTGGAATTCTCATTCCATTTACAAGGTGCCATTTCTAAACAATTAAATACATAAGGTTAGTTTATTAATCTCAATGCATAATTCCAAACATTTAAAATACCTAATGTAAACTGAAACGATTAGGAATATAATCTATAATCATAAAATGTTTTCTTTTAGGAATTATTTACTGCTAAATCCTTTATAATGTCTTTTAATGAAAATGTGAATTATCCTAATCATTTCTTCCAGGAGTGTCATAACCAAGAGTACAACAAGGCTCGTTGTCATGTACCAGGATACCTCAAGTCCAGTCTAAAATTCCATGTCAGAGTTTTCACTCCTAGGTACATCTGTGCCAGAGCAGCCTCAACCTGCTCGTATCAAGATAGGGATATATTGATGGGAAAATACAAAAAATATCTACATTAAAAAAATTATAGGATGTTATTCTATACTAATCCTCAATGTATATCATAGGGAATTGTTCTATATTCATAGTTTATCTAAATCTATTTCCTAGTTTGTTTCTAAACTTCCTCTGATACTAACTATAATGCTCTGACCCCAAAAGACCAAATTAGGTGCATTATTTTAATAAATTGGAATGATTACAAGGAATCATGTCGCAAAAGGCCGATAAGTTTAGCAGTCATGGAAAATATATTACATACAAGAATGTTACATTACAGATTAGAAAATAAAACACAATATAAATGATCCTTTGAGAACACCATAAATCCCCTTGATTAACCCTGCTTATCAATTAGAAAACACTTCTTGGAATCCTAGGAAAATAAAACATAAGAAAGGGGTGAGAGCAATAGCTCTTTAAGGATAACAATATAGAAGAATCTTTCATAGATAAGAATAAACATTTTTGTAAATATATAAAACTAAAAAATGCCTTTTAAACATAACATTATGCATAATATGGCCAATAAAAATCAAATAATCCCATTTACTTCTTAAAATTGATATTCCACTAGTCGAATAATCACATGAAATATCAATATCCACTTTCATAATGATGAAATACGTAATTCCAAAATTCATAACCACATAGTCAAGGCCTTGTCCCAAGACTAAAAATAAGATTTTTTCAAGGCCTTTTTCCATGAAACTATATTGTCTCATAAAACCTACTAATACATCAAGGAGCTATAACAGGCTTCACTTGTCACTTACTATGTCCAATTCATTCCTCATATGAAAATGTTTAAACATAACATAAAAATTAGTATTAAAACTAGAATATGAAATGTCAATAATTTATCCATAAACCATGAATGGTATAAAAATAACATATCTACGGTCAACTATATCACAAAACCTTCAATAAAATATGGAATATTTGTATCATAATAAATCAACCTCGATCAAGAATAATATCCCGTAAAGGATGTTGACATAGATGAAAATGATCAGTAAAAATTGTTGAGAGAAATATACATTTTCAATGAAATCATTTAAAAGTAACATTATTTATAAAGGAAGTCATTTAAAAGATAGTTGTGAATCAAATTGTCCCATACCACTTTTAATCTTTTGAAAAGAGTTATCATTTTAAAACATTCATGCCCATATAAATAAATCCTTAAAACCATTTTAAAAACAAGTACATTAATGAGAATGGTTTAGAAGAATAAATCATTAAAACATTTAAAATGATGTTATAGTAAAAGAGTACCTTAAAATTAATACCTTTAAAAACACTTTTATGAAACATGGAAATGGATAATAAATATGTCCCAATAGATACTCATGTAAAAACAACCTCGGATAATAAAGATATTGTGAAATTAACCCTTACCTTGCACTTTCCTTTGGTCGATTGTACGTTTAAACTCCTATAAAATTACCATAGTATGTTATTAAACTATATCAGAACCATATTAATATTTATTATATCATACATGATTCATTTATGTCTTTATAGTTCCCTTTTAATAATTATTTCCTTGTTAAATTAACATTTTTGTAATAAATTCTTTCTTTATCATACGTGTTTTAATATGTATCATTTAGATGGTGATTTAAATACTTTCAGAATATAAAAATTTATTTATATATCATATATATTTAAAATATAAATATTTATAATAGATAGATATATGAAATGGAATGTGCCATTTATGGAGACGCTAGGCTGTAAGTACGCATAAACGTTGTTACCGTTTTCATATATTATTTAACAGAAGTAAGTGAATAAGATATATGTAAGTAAACACATACATACATACATATCTCTAAAAGAATTATTATTTCATATATCACATACTTATTAATAATATATAGTTTTATAATCATCATTCAATGGTGAACGTGGGAATGAATCTCATCGCATTGTGGAGACGGTGATCCGTACGTATGCACGAGTTACTATATCATTATATTGATGTTGAAATAGTTTGTAATTGGATAGTATATCATATATAAAGATTAATTAACATGTTATTTTTATTATTTACATCAGTTATACTCATTATTATACCCATCCAAAAAATTAAGTGTTTGAATAACAAACTACACAACGACGTGGAGATGGTAAGATGTACGTACAAAAGTATGGTGAATTTGTCATTTATAGGATGGATATAATAACTAATATGGTTGTAACATATTTATAATAACATAATAGTGTGTAGGAGGTACTATATTTATTGTTTTGGTATGGAAACAACAAATAAAGAGGAAGTGGATGAAGAAAAGAACATGAAAGATATTGGTGAAATTATTACATCTTTTCGGGTGTTTCCTCTTGAGTTGATCAAAAGGGATTATTAGGTTGGATTTATGATCAAATTAAGGAATATAAGTTGAAGTGAGGGAAGTTGGGAGGATATCTGTGCAGGGGATGGCCGAGCCAAATGGATTTGGAGGATCGATTTTGAGAAAAGGGGATGTTCTCTTTTATAATGGGGGTGAGGATAACTTTAGGAAATGATTAAAATATTAATTTATTATACAATCATATTTAGTTTATAATGGCTCTAAATGAATCTATCTTGAGCCATAGTTAGTTATGGGAAGGAATAATCTCAACAAATAGGTTTTAGATATGTTTAGGTTACCATTTTAACCTTATCTTTTAGATATAACTCTTAGTTAAATAGTTTACCATTTACTGTGTCTTCATATATTCTTAAATTATATGGTTAATAAACATACTATAAACTTCCAATAGAACCTAAAGTGGTTCATTAATGACATATATAATATTATTTAAGACCATTTTCCTAACCTTATATTTTTTGGAATATTATATCAACCAATAATATATTATTTATTTTAACAATTAATTTAAGTCAATTTTGACACTATTTGGTATTTTGTTTTTTTTGAAAGTCATAAAAACCATATCACTTAAAAAAATTTATCTAATCAATCTTAGAATGTAATATTTACCTATAAAATTAATATATGGCATTAAAACTTTTAAATTATATTTATTTTAATATTTATAAAATAAATTATATTTATATTTCATTAAGAATGTAATCAATGCATCATCATTGTGTCATAAATAAATTTAATTATTTAAAGCATATAAATTTTAAATAAAATATAGTTTGGTAGGAAATATTTTTATCTTTATAATGAATATTTATAGTCAAATATATCTTATATATAACCTTATACTAAAAATGGTTTATTTAATAAACATTAAGTTTAACACTTTTAGCTCTTCTTTAAATAAAATAATAATTAATGTCCAAATCTAATCCAAGTGGACCAAAAAGATCATATTTTATTCCTATGGTTGTTTTTGGTCGAATTAAACTTATCCAATAGAATTAAGACATGTGTTAGGGTAATTATAATATCATTTTTACCATTAATTACCCTATTTACATTTAACTATGGTTAATAAAAGTCAAAAGTTACCATTCAACTAAAATTACTTTCATCTCATTGAACCAAATTTTACTAACTTATGTCAACCGTGTCTCCTAGATTTTTGAAATTAAACTCACAGAATAGGTAAAATTATGATTTATGCAAATTTGCAAATGCTCATAGAAGGTGGGTAAAAGACGTTAAAAAGTTCAACAAAAATTTATACATATTTTTATTATAAAACAACTCTAATGAATTAAATTGAACTTATATAGGTATTAAATACCTATTTTAACTTAAAATAAAATTAAATAAAATAAATAATTATTTAAATAAAAAGTCGGTTTTAAACAATAATGTAGTGTATTTCACTATTCAGCAAAAATTGAATATTTTTAGAAAAATACCAAATATTCACCGTAAGATAATTTTGATATTAAAAATTAAAAAATTAATTCTATTTTACCATATTAAACACATATAAGTTTCATTAATTTATTTTAAATTAATTCCCGTTGACAAGACCAAAAAGAGAGTTCTTAAAATCTAAAAACTATCAAATAAGTAATGTGTTTATCTTAAATTTAAATGTAAAATCCCTTATAATGAACTTCATTTTATTAACTGAAAAAAATTTAGTCTAATTATTATTCCAAACCATTCATATTCATAATCTAACACTCTAAATTATTTCGATTAAAAATGTTGTTTTCAATTAAAATTTAATATTTTTTACTATTCATCAAAATATGAAAGTTATCAGAAAAGTACCAAAAATTTATCCAAACTAAATATTTTTGTCCTGATTCTAAAGTAGAATTAAATTTCGTTCAATTAAAAATATAAAAGTGTCAAATATTTTTAAAAAAAATATTCTTTATTAAATTGGCTGTAAAATTTAATTTTTTAAAAACAAATTATTTTAACAGAAAAATTGAATTTTTCCTTATATTATTGCTAAGAAACATACAATATAAATGTTAAAATTATATAGGATATATAAAAAATTTAAAATTCAGTTAATACTATTCATAACCGCTTTTTTAATGGCTAGTTTGGTAAGATTTGGTGCACTCGAACTCGGTATTGCGTGTAGCACAAACTATTGAATTACTTTAAATAGATAGCATACTATGAAATATTGGGGTGTTACATGATTTAAGAAATAAATATAAGTTTCTAGAAAAAATTAATTTCATTATTAAATATATTATTTAGGTGTTTCAGAAACTGGGGATGGAAATCAATACTACGGTAAGGGTCAATTTCACAATTTCATTAATATTTGGGATTATTTATATATAAGTAGATACTAAAGGATACTTATCTTCCTTGTCCACATTTCATTAAAATGATTTATAAAATATTTTTAATATTTTTCTTCTAATTTTAATTTAATTTTTATACATATGTTAAATTTTTACTAAATATTTTTGAAGGAATCCTTTTTTTATTTTCTTAACTATATAATTTGTGTCTTTTTTAGAAAATGTACTAGGGGAATTATCTTTTTATCACATATAACATGGATGGATTTTTTTCACATTCATTATGCCTTAATGACATGGATATTCACTTAAATTATTACTAGGTTATTTTATAATAATTTTGTTTAATTTAAAATTAAACTGAAATTTATGATATGTAACTATTTTAAAATAAGAAATGATATTTTCATTAAAAATTATTTTCTTGTCATATCTCAAGATTATTTTATATTAATGATAATATTATTTTTATGTTACTTAGGTTTAAGGGGGATTTTTCTCAATGAAACAATCCCTATTATTCATATGGATGATTTATGTTTATGAGAGAGTGATATTTATGGAACCCAGTTCATTCCATGGGTTCTGTTGTGATTGAATTATGCTTATGAAACCCATTTCATTTAATGTGTTCTAATATAATAAATTATTTATGTTAATGGGTAACACATATTTATGGTTTTTATTATTTGATCAATGGGACCTAATTCTCCCTCTAATAAATTTTGTAAATATTTATGTCTCATTAGATAGATATGACTAGAATAAGTAGTAAAATCAGTTAAGTAAAATAGGGAGAGAATTATGAGTGAACTTGGTTCATTAAGGGACTTTGTCTACTATGATGATCTTTTTAGTTAGCCTTGACTAATATTGAAATCATTTTCCCAAATTTTTTATATGAAAAACATTCATATATTATTATCTCAAGGAATATTTTATTTAATTTATTATGAACATCTATGATTTTTTTATGTGACACGATATAATGATCTTCGATAGGTAGTGTATAACATTAAAAAGATATATTCACATTTTCGTTCCCTTATGCTTATATTATTTTCCATGATTACCCTTACTATGCATCTAAGATGACCAGTTTCTTATGATTATTTTCCCAATGATATAAATAAAGGTGTTAAATAAGATATGCCAAAAATGGTTCTAGTTACATAGGAATACGTGAAAGATGTTGTAGATGTTTTATGAATCAGTTATTTACAATTAGAAGTTTCCAAATACAATAAAACTACACAGTTTTGGAATGGTTTTTCATATTATGTATTGAATATTATTCTATTTATATGTAATATATATGAATGAAAAGTAAGGGCTGTTATAGTTAGTACAATGATTTGAGTTTCTCATAGTATGATTTTTGGTTTTAGTCAATGGATGGAACCCAAGGGAGTCATGTTAATGTTGAATGTGAAGACAAATGAAATGATTTTCCATTTGATAAAATGAATGTTACAGGAGATGAAATGGAAAATATTATTTCCATCCTCACAAAACATTATTAGAATATAAATCAATTTCGACCTCAATATTAATAATGAAGGTAACATCATTCTATTGAGTCCTTCACATAGTAGGGTCCACATTATTTCAGTTGGTCTTTGATCTACTACTAGCTGAAATATGGATCAGTACCACTGATATGATATTTTCAGTTCTCCAATGATCAGAATTTCAGAATATATTTTTTCTAGTATATGTTTTAGAATGTTAAGAAGTTGAATTCTATAATCTAATCAATAATATCAGGTAACGAGATGAAATTGACTCTTTGGAGTTGGAAAAGAACTATAACTTATTTTTTAATAAGTTCATTCCTCATATTCATTGTATAAATATAGAGAATATGTTCCATGAGATTAATAAAATTGATTTTGAATCTATTCGTACCTTTGATGAAAATTGTAAAAGTCCTCCAAGATATGCTTTGGGAATTATCATCTTACCTAAAAGTAAGATTTATTGATTCTTAAGTGTATTAAAACTATGTTTCCAAAGAGAATTAGCTATATGGGACATCAGTAGTTATTATGAAATCGTTAGATGTGATCTCTAGGTTAGGATGGATATTGTTGTTACCAATCAATATTATGGATTCCAAAAGAATATGGAAATAGAATTAAAATGAAAATATAAAAAACATATTGAAGATAAAATTATCATTAATTTATGATTAATATGTGAAAAGAAACATGTAAGAAACTAATTTAAAGGGGATAGTAATGGTTTTATGTGTGGGAAAGAAGAAAATTGGGGAATTGACTACCAATGTGATTGAAAAAATGTGGAAAATTATGTGAAATGAGAAAAGAAAATACATAAATAATATCCCACACTTTAGTGATTCAAGTGAAAGTATAATGGTGATTTTTCTAACCAATTCCTTAATCCAAGGGTTATTGATGACGATCGATGTTAAAAACATATTAAGGATATAGAGAATAGAAAATCTCATATGATCACTGCTGGAGGGGTGGAGTATGACAACAAAGGGGTGATATGTACACTTACTATTCACACTAAAAACTAATGGTTTAATTGATTTTGGATCCACCGATTATTTTTTTCTAAATAATATTCTAAAGGTATTGAAACATCACCATAATAATTTTAAATTTATTAGGCTATACAAATCTCAAATGGGACATTGGTCTAATAAAATGTTTATAATTATTCTCTAGTTGACGATTGAGGGAAAGTGTTTCATGAAAAACTTATGATCCATTGTTTAGTTTAGTTAGATGTGAGTCATAGAATTGGTTGGATTTCACTATATAGATCATGTATCTATTTCTAAGGATAAAAAGTCATACATCATATTACAAACGATTCTATGATCATATATCTATAAAATTATGTATATAAACTTCATGTTGAAATAGAATCCATCTTATGGGTCTTAATTCCTATAAATGAAGGTTGTCTATATTATATGGTTGGGAAAAGACATCATTAATGATAGAACTATTTTATGGGAATTTTTTATCTTTTTTAGAAGAATTTCCATTTCTTCCAACAAATCATGATGTTTAGTTTTCAATAGAACACATACTAGGTTTTTTGCACAGTTCAAAGAATCCTTATATAATTGACCCACTTGAGTTGCAAGAATTAAAGAAGAAACTCCATGAGATTCATGATAAGAGATTCATACACCCTATTGCTTCACCTTAGGGTGAACCAGCTCTGTTTTTAGGAATAAAGATGGATAAAATATACTCTACATTGATTATCATGAAATTAACAAGATCACTATAAAGAAAAAATATCATCTCCCAAATATTGATGACTAATTTGATCATCTACACTGAGATCCATAATTTTCAAAGATTGATATTCATTATAGATGACATTAATTAATGGTCAAGAAGGAGAATAGACCTAAGAAGGAATTCCAATACATCTAATGGAAACTATGAATTTATAGTGATTCCTTTATATCTTATGAACTCCCCCACTATCATTAAGAATTAAATGAATAGTGTCTTTGAGACTATCTTGATTAGTTTGTTGTAGTATTTACATATAATAATATTTTTTATTCCAATGGTAAGGAATTACATGAATATCACTTAAGGTATATATTAAAGACCCTTATAAAGTGGAATCATTATAAAAAATTACCAAGTGTGATTTTTGGATACAAAAAGTTTCATGTTTTAGTCATATAATCTCAAGAGAGGTAATATCTGTAAATTTGGAAAATGAAAAGGTTATTGAATATTTTCCTAGACCAATAGTGTTTACTAAGATATGAAGTTCTTATTTATTTTTTGTATATTATTGCCGTTTTGTGAAATATTTATCAGAATTATATAATCCACTCATCAAGCTGATTCATGAGTGACATAAGTTCACATGGACATAATAATGTGAAGATAATTTCAAGGACCTGAAAAGATGGTTTGTCAGTGCACACATGCTCACACTACTTGGTAGTAGAGAATGTTTTGTGAACTATAGTGATACATCGATGAAGGGGATAGAATTTGTTCTCATGAAAAATTATATGGTGATAGCTTATTCCTCATGAAAATTGAAAATCAATGAGAAATTTTTCTCCACTCATGATTTGAAGTAAGCTATAGTTATCTTTGAAATAAATATATAGACGAATTTTCATTAAAAATAATGGTTTAATATATATACTGGTGAAAAATGTTTAGAGTATATATTAATTGAAATGGATATGAAGTTGTTATAAAATAGATGGTTGTAGTTGATTAATGATTATGATTAATCAATACAATAACAGTTTAGGAAATAGAACAACGAGGAAAGTTCTTTGAGGAGAAATTATGATGGTAGCCTCTCTATGATGAGGATCACAAAAGATCCAATATTTAATAATTATTGAAGAATGTATATTAAAATTATAAAGGAAGGGGATAAATATTATCTTTCTCGGATTAATACTCAACCGTAAATACATGTGATGATAAAAGATGCACTAAAAGAATATATAGAGCTATGAATGAATGTGAGAAATGTTAATAAGATCAACATTGTATATGGTGGAATAATATGGTTTAGGAACCATTTTTATATTCCTCCATTACATTAATTAAATATAAATTTTTATTATAAGGATGACAGTTTATCATTCTCAATTCATCCTCGAAGAAAAAAGTTACAGGGACCTAAAAGATTATTTCTGTTGGGATGGCATGATTAATGACATTTATAGTATTTTTATCAGTTATTGGATTCTCCACAAGTTATGATTGAGATATATTAGTCTATATTCATTTTAAAACAATTACCCATACAATAATAGAAATGAAAAAACATCATCATGGGCATTGTCGTTGGACATCCCTAAACATCTAAAGGCTCTCAGAATCAGACTCCACCTCTGAAACTTGCATCCCTCTCCGCCTGCATACCAACAGGCCAGAAAGAAGTTCCCAAACCTCCACATCCAATGAATTCCTCGAACCATAAAAGGCACTAAACGCCAGTAGAACTGAACACCAACAATCTCTGAGCATCCCACCACCCCTCAGAAACCCCCCCAAATAGGATCCATCAATGTTTAGCTTCAGACCCTGTAAGGATGCTACAGGGAGGCCATTGCATTATGTGGGACTTGATTTATCTCATTCGTAGGTGCAAGACAGAAACTAATAAAGGTCGGGTTATTCACCACAGTTGGAGGGAGTCTAACTTTGCGGAAGATTCCCTTGCCCGCTTGGGCAGATAGGAGGAGCCACTTTTGATATTTGATAGTTTGAACTCCCTTCCCCTTGAGTGCTTTACTGTGGTGCAAGGAGACTCCCTTGGACTCCACCACTTTAGACCTCCTTGAAGGGAGGTTCATTGTTCTTTGTGCTTCTTCAAATAATAATAAAAAAAGTATTTATCGGTGCATATGGGTTATAGTCGATTGCCTCTATATGTTAGCACAAATCATTAATATCAGAGAATACTTTACTCTTGATAATCATGTCAGAAAATATATTATAGAAGTGGTGGTATTTCAGGGATTAACATGTTCCTTATATCTAACTGGGATCCAAGGATTACCTCATTGTTATTGAGAAGTCTACAGCAGGCTCTGGTAAAGAGTATAGTTTCAACATTGTTTATTATCCTCAAATAGATAGTCATTCTGAGATAAAAATTCAAATTCTTGAAGATATTTTCCACGAATGATCTATGTATTTCAATGGTGGTTGGGATCAACACCTACCTTTGTTAGTTTTTTTCCAACACCAACTTTCACATCATAATTTTAATAGCTGTATATGAATACATATATGGTAAGAAGTGAAAAAACCCATAATTATAGAATGATTTTGTTTAATAAATCTATTTGGACCTGATCTAGTTAAGGAAATGGAAAAGAAGGTTTTATATATTCATCAAAACATAAGAGAAGTTTAGAGTCAACAAAACATGTATGATGATAATCGATTAAAATATCTAAATTATAAAGTGGGTGAAAATGTATTTCTATGAATATCTCCCTTTAATAGAATGATACAATTTGAAAATAAGGGACTGATTATTATTAGGTATATTAGTCCTCTAGAAATTTTGTATCATGTTGTGAAGGTAGCTTATCGATTGGACCTTCTACTGAATCTCTCCTATGTTTATGACTTGTCCCATATATGTATCCTGGTAAAGGAAATACCTGATCATGCACATTTACTACACATAGAATTCATATCGCTGGAGAAATATATTTCTTATGAATTAAAATATATATTGATTCTGGATCATAGAGAATAATCTCTACAAAACAAGATAAATTGTTTAGTTAATGTTTTTTTGTGGAACCAGTACTTTGAAGAAGTTATGTAGGAAAATGAAGATGTGATGTGGTATAGGTAACCTATTCTATTTGATTCCAAGTGATTATTTTTTAGAGTAAAATACATTTCAATGGGTAGAATGTAAACCCTGATATTTTAACAAATATTTCATTTTTAACAATTTTAATTATTTAAAATCATGTGTTGCACACAAATGTAAGTTTAAACGAATCCCGGGATACTGTTAGTATAAAATGATTATAATAACACAATCATTAAATTGGAGGGTGTAAATATTAATAACCAATTTATGAAATAAAAATACATTTCTAAATTAATATAAATGTATTGAAAATTATCATACAGTTTCAATAAAATTAGTTTATTTTTCAAAAATAATTTTTACTTCAAAAATGAGTATTTTTTAATTTTTTGTGAGTATTAATTATTATATTTTTTAAAAAAAATTAAATGAAAAAATAATTTTCATTTGTGAATTCATCATGTTAAAATTAAATTAACAATATTTATTATAATTATTTTTAAAAACATTCAATTTTTCTGTAATAATTAAATTATGATCTTTATTGAAAACTCTATATTATTTTAATGTATTTACAAGGTAAAATTATTTTTTAGAATATTTTTAATTTTTAATTATTTCATTTTTATTTAATATAATATAATTATTGTTTTTGAATTATTTTTCATAGGAACATTTTTTATTAAAATATTTTATGATTTACAAAATAATTTTTTCGAAATTTTTTATTCAATGTTGTTCATTTGTTTTATTTTAAATTAATCTATGAAAATTATGTGCTTTAAATTGAGAAAAAATTATGAACAATTTTTAAACATATGATCCAAATTTAGGGAATATGACCTTTTTATATTTTCCCCTCAATTAATAGTAACCTTGGTAACTTTTGTTACCACAGTAAAGTGTAATTTGGGAATTTTAGGTTAAAAATAAAATTATAATGACTAAAAAATGACTCCAACATATGAAATAATTTACTTTGGTGAATATAATTTGATTCTTAAAACATAATAATATAAAATAACTTGTTGTGGACAATTGTCAACGAAACTGTCATATGTAATATTTAAATTAATGAAAGTTACAAAATGTCACTTTCTTTTTCATTAATATCCCATATGTGTCCAAATGAATAAAATTATATTTTATGAATAAATATAAATTCAAATTGATTTTCTAAATAAAAATATTTTCATTATTTTTTTACTTTTGGGATACTTTTATGGGTTTATTATTTTTATAATATTTATTTAATAAAAATTTAAAGATGTAAAATTCTGGTTTTAAATAATATATAGTTTCTAATATAAGGTCCCCCAAATTATAAATTAAACTATAAATATTAATTTAATTATTATAATGGTTATATTCACCATGGTATTTTATTTTTAATTTTTAGTTAAAAATAATATGTTATTATTACACAATGCAGATGTAGTAATTATTTTATTAATGAAAATATCAAATAAATGGTATTAAAAGTAATAAATTAATATAATTTGAGATAATTAATGAGATAAAATTGATTTTATATATAACCTTTACCCATTAGGTATATGGTAAAATAATTGATTTCTAATTTATCTTGTCATCATTATATTTTTAAATGTATATATAATGAATAGTGTCAAAATTGACACTACTGATATTTTACCCAAATAATATTTTATAAAATTATTTAAAAATCATAAAATATTTAAAAATAAAAAATAAATATAATATGGACTAAAATGTTATATTATTTTTATTTATTATTTAATTTACTTCATGTATTTATAAGTTACATCATTTAAATTTTGAATTATTTGTTACCATAGTCAAAATTAAAATCGTTTAACTAGGGGTTAACCAAAATTATAAGGTTTGAAAAAAGACCAAAACAAGTGTAAAATGTATTAGTTAATTATAACAAAACCATATATCATGCTATATTCTAATAAATTCTATTTTTTTATTTTAATTGTGATTTTTTTTAAATTAGTATTTTGAGGGAATTTCAAATGTACCCCACACTTCGATTATAAAAGGGAACGTCCTCCCTCATTTATTCACATCAAATAGATTCTTAATTCGTGGAAATAACCTGAATTGTTTCCTTCTCAATATCCCTATACACAATCTAGATTTTTATCTTCTTAAAATACCAACCAAAGTATCCATAATAGGAGATCTAAAGGAAGTTCTCCAAAGATGAGGTAATTGTCTTTACCAATTATTTCATGATTATTTCTTCTTCCACATCCTATTAATGTGTTTATTTAATTATAAAGTAAAAAAATAAGATTAAAATATATAATTAGTTTTTATTATGATTATGTTATAGAAATATTACACCTTTTAACCATCCTATAATAAATAAAAGCATGGTTTGTGTATACATATGTCTAACCGTCTCAACATCGTGGCATGATCTATTTTTAATCATCAATTTGTTTAGATGAGTATAATGATAGATAATATATATATATATATATCATAATTATAAAAATATATTGGCTTTGAAAAAAATACCATCCACTTTCATAGCCTTTTACCATTAAAGGAATGATAACACCACTCGTACATACGCAAGGCATATTCTCTCCATGACATGATGTGGTCCATTTTCCATATTCACCATTAAAAGATGATTATAAAAATGAATATAATGAGTAAATATGATATATATTACATTAATATCATTTTTTATAATTTGGAACTATATCCTATACACAATAATTAGGACTCATATGAGAAAAATGCAAAGGAAAATGACGGAGTTTACACCGGAAAGATTAGAAATAATAAAATATTATTAAAAAATTGATAATATGATATAAGAGGATAATATATGATATGATAAATATAGAAATTGTTATTTAATATGTTAATATCATTGTTTAATCCATTTTTGGTGAGTTACATATTGTTATGAAGGAAATCAAACCTATGGTAAGGGTTAATTTCACAACATCATTGTTATTTGAGATTATTTATATACGAGTACCTTCTTGGTAGTATTTTTCTTCCACATACATGTTTCTTAAAAGTGTTTTCCAAAATACTTTTAATATTATAATACAAAAATAAAATTCATTTTTACCCATGTGATAATTTTTCACTCTATAGTTTAAAATGATTCTTTTTCGCTTTCCAAAAAAGGTACTTTTTGACTATTTAGAAAAATTAAAAGAGAAAATGATTCTTTTTAAATTATACTATATTGATATTTTTTGATTTCTTGGAACCATAAAGACATAAACATCACATTATAAATTACATGATTATTTATTATAAAGAATTTATTTTCATATACTACAAAATTTTTAGAAAAGAAAACATTTTCAAATCAGAAAGGGTATTTTACCCAAGAATTATTTTCCTATGATATTTCATTATTATTTTCCATTTATGATAAAATTAAATGATGTTACTTATTTTTTAATGGGTATATCTTTAAGAGATGATATCCCTTTTCTTCTAATGGTTGGATTTTTTCTTATTGTGTAATGATATTTATAAATTACATTTCTTCTTATTGGCTATCTTATGATTGAATGTTGTTTTTGAAACCTCTTTGTTTTCATGGGTTCAGATATGATGAATGATTTATGATATTGTAGAAGTTATCTATATGTTAGTAGTTATGTTATATATGGGACATATATATCCCTCTAATACAGTGGTTAATGATTTACATCTCATGAGATATACATGATTGAAATATGTAGTAAAATCGGTTTAGTAATACATGGATATAAGATAGATTAGAGTTTGTTCAATAAGGGACTTCGTCTACTATAATGGTATTGGTTGTGAGGCTTGACTAAAATGGTAATGATTTTCTATTCTTATATTTATGGAACAATATCATGTATTATTATATTCTCTCATGTAATATGTTTATTGATTATTTACTAACTCATATGATTTTCTCCATAAATCGAAAATATGGTCCTTGATATGTAAGATATAATTTCAAAAAATTATATTCATGTTCTTATCTGCCTATGCTTATATTATCTCCCATGATTAACCTTACATAGCATCCAAGATAACCTTTTTCTAATGTTTCTATTCTCTAGGATATGAATAAGTTTATTAAGTAAGATGTTTTAGAAAATGTTGAAATTATGACGGAATATTGCGGGGATGGTGTATAAGTTTTATGAATTAGCTATTTATGTTTCTCAGTTTCAAAAGACACTAAACGTATGTGGTTTTAGAATTTTATTGTTATGTTATGTAATGAATATTCTTCAATTTATATGGAATATCTATGTATGAAAAACATGGGTTGTTGTAATATACCTACCTATAAAATGTATATCATGTTGAATAATTTTCAAACAACGATTATTAATATATATATATATATATATTAATATCTAGTGGGCCCACTTTATCCCCCAAATGAGTACAATATATTGTTGTATCAGGTCAATCCCTTTGTCTCCCTAATGATTATGAAATGTGTTTACATCTGTGTAGGCCTCTTATCCCACCAATGAGTTTAAAATATAGTGATATCTAAAAAATCAATTTATCCTCAGATGAATATGATATATAATTCTTCCATGGTGGATCTCTTATCACAATAATGATTATGATATATGGTTATATAAATGTGAAAAAAATTTCTGTAATGATATCCTAACATATTTATAATATCCTTAATGTCTTATTTTATCTACAATTGGTATTATATATGTTCATATCTCAGTATGTCACTTATCCCATCGATAAATATCATATATGGTGACATATATGTGGTAAAATTATTCCCCTCTTGATTATGATATATGGTAATATTTTCATGGGTGGATTATCCCCCTGATGGATATCATATATGATGATATATTGGAAGTCCAAATATCTCCCAAATGATTTTAATATCAGGTGATATCTCGGTAGACCACTTGTCCACCCAATAGATTTGATATATGATGTTATTCTATCAGACCGATTGTCCTATCAATGATTATGATATATTGTGAAATATATGAAGGATACTTATCTCCCTTGTTATTATGATATTTGTTAATATATAGAATATCCACTTATCCCCATGGTTTTTATTGAATATAGTGATATTTACATGGGCCTATTATGCCCCCAATGATTAATATATATAGTGGTATCTAGGGTGGGTGATAATTTCCCTAATTATTATGATATATGGTGGTATCCAAGATAGGCACTAATCCCCCTTGTGATTTATGATATATATATGATATTTTTATTATGACAGAAATTAACCCCCATAGGTGTTGAGTAATAATTCCCAGATACAATATAACATTCCAAACTAGGTGTTGTCACACCCTTGTGGCCTGGAAATATCATGCAGAAAAGATATGTATACTTTATATAGTTGTTTATTTATTTTTTTGGATGATATCACATTGTTAATGAATTGCACATGCTGGTTGTTTTAGGAAAATCACTAGTGGTGTCCTATAAATTTGCACTCATATTCTACTAAAGATACCTCATCAATTTAGTACCCTTGTATACCTCATGATCATACTTTTATGTAAATAAGAGGGTTAGAATAAGATTGTAGGGATAGATATATTGGTTTGAGTTAAGAGATGTGGCTCGGTAGGGACTCAATACAAAATCATTATTTTATTTTATTTAACTTTCATATGAGTTGAATATGATTTAAAAATGATCAATCTAGAATGTTTCTTCTTGGTTCATGTGATATTCAAGATAGATACTTATGTTAGATAATGTTTTCAGTTTAATTATTTTTTCTAGACTAGTTTTTCTATTTATATTTTATTTTATTATATGCTGGGATGATTGTTAATGATATTTATATACAATTTTCTATAATATTATATGATATTGTATTCTCCTAACAGTATCACAAAATATCCTCAATATGAGTTCATAACATATAACATATATGCATGTGCATATGAGGTCATGTGGCTCTTTGATCTATATATTATTGAGTGAGATGTTTTGGTACATTATAAAAGTATATAAAATATTTGTTTCATTTTTCAAACTATGTGGGATACATTAGATATGATATTAGACTTGTTTGAAACTATGAAGTATAATATTTTAGTGGAATAATTAGAAAAATCATGAGGTAAAGTCAATGTTATCATGGAATCATTATTGATGTTATTCCTTTCAAGGATATAGTTAGTTTAAATAATATTAGATATGATTTTTTATTTTTTCTCTTGAAATTTGGAGGTAATAGAGTATTTTTCCATATATCATTTTATGAAAAAAGAGTTCACATGACATGGTAATTCTTGTGTGTGATTATGATACTAAATATGAAAATAAAATAGGATGTAGTTAATTTAATAATTAATAATATCTTCATTGGTGTTTTCCTAAAATTCTCACTTTTTATTCTACATAACTGAACTAGATAGTTATTATTTTACTTATATGAATCATCATATGGAAATATAATTTATATACAAGTGAATGTGATTTTATTCATTAAAGTGGTAGCCTAGCATATAGATTCCTAGTGAGGATAAATACCTTTGAGTGCACATTTGGGTAGAGGATTTGATTCCAGACATGTGTTTCACTCTCTATCTCTCTTTGTGAGTGTTTATGTATATAAAGTCACTGGAGTGGATATATTTATTTTTCAATTACATATACTAATCTGATATGGTTGAGTGGGGTTTTCTCTCTGATCCATAATCCATTAAATAAGGGTATGGGATTGGTGGAGTGTCCTTGTTATGTTTACTAGTGACTCATGGATGTTAGTGAGTCAATGATATAATTGAGTAGAAATAAAAATTCCAATTACTATTAGATATATTTTATAATTTATTCGGGTTTCCTAAATAGGGGTTCTCCATGTCCAGTAAGTGCCTTCAAAAATGAAAATCTTTTGTAGATGCATCATATTATATATTGATGAATAAGATGTGATATATAAAATGTGGTATAAAAATGAAAAGCCTTTTGTATTGTGGATTTAAAATGCTAATTTTTTATTATGTTATGATTAGCCAAAAAAATATAGTAAACATTTTTTTTCTGGTTATTTATTTTAGTGAGCCTATAATTGATAAGAGAAACATGTGTTTGATTCATGTTTATTGGTCGATAGTTGTGTGAACCTATTAAATATGAGATATAACTGAATATGGAATTATTCAAATTATATAGAAAGGTACCACTAGTGTCTACACATAATTGGATAAGGTTTTTAATGGTTGGTTTTGTCTACTTTTTTTATATTTTTTTGATAAATTCTCTCTTACCCATGGAAAATAGAGTGAGTTTTTTAAATCATATGTGGCATGTGTGTTGGAGAATCCTAGATTTTTCTTTTATAAGGTGGCACAATGTTTCATTATATGTGGGTGGACATGAAGAAATGTGAGACATACCATTGAATATATTTTTTTCAAAATCTATATGAAAATAGATATTTGGTTATGTTGGCCACATGAATCATGGGGTGAGTTTATTAGGATAGATGGTAAATTCCTGATAATAATATTATATTTCTTTATAGAATATGGATATGATAGTATATAGGGGGTTTGGTTATGTGAGAACCATATTCAGTGTATCTCACTAAGTATTGTATGTATATTTTGATGGGGTACAAAAATCCTTAATTCCTTGACTATTTATAGTTAGATCATGGGTTGTTAATCTGATCTATGGATGAACATTTTTGGTTGATAATCAGTTCTAAGGTGATTGTTCAAACAAGTGTGACACATTAGTGCGGGAAAAGAAGTGAAAAAAGTGTGTTCATCCTTGATACTATGACATGTGTTGGATAATTCAGGGGATACACTAGGGTGTATCAGTATATGATTTATTGATAAATTATGTTGTATCATTGTGTAAATGGTTTTCGACAGGTGATATGTGTAGTGATATAGTTGATTGAATGTGTGGTCAAGATTTTTTGTGTCGGTTTAGATGATTGAATCATGTGAGGGATGAGTTTTGACCATTTTTAAAATGTGAATTATAATTTTTTGGACATGTCCATTGGGTATTTAGAAATTTTAAGGGGATGAGTGGTAGAATGTGATGGATAAGGAAAAATGAGTGTTCCTCATCCATATTGAGGGGATACAAGATTTATTGTGAGTTTCTAGTGAAACTCAATTTGGGTCTATATTGGGATTAAATGATAGTGTTTCAAGATGATGATCTAGGTGCTAAACCATGAAATAAATCCACCATGATTGAGTATAAAATAGGAATGTGTTGTTAATATTAAATAGTGTTTATATAGGGATATTTTGTGGCATTAAATTCTTGAGTGAGGATAGAGTTGTGGGAAAATTAGAGAAATATACTAGGGGATCATGAGTGGTAGAATTGGATAATGGTGGATATCAGGATTTTCTATTCAAACTGATTGGTGATGATGGTGATTTTATATTTAGGGGAACAACATGGATTGTATAATATTGTGGACCTAATTTTAAATAGTTCTTTATAAACATTTACTATGACATGTCGATGATCCTATCCAAGAGTTAGTTCTATTTTTTTTCAATTCGTTGATATAAGAGGATAAGTTGTGGAATATAATAAGGAAATATCTATATACATGTATTTATCAATAGTGATCTAGTGGAGTAAATACATTTATAAAAACACAACTTTTATATTCAAGATAATAGTTAAGTGGTATGACTGGGGTGAATTTTTTTTAATTTACCATTATGGAAACATAGTCTATAGAATTTTGATGAACTTGGAGAAGTAAATGATATCAAGGAAGATTATAGAATTATGTTCTGAATGTATACATGAATATGATACTATGATTTCTTTTTAATATGGATATATCCCACAGGAAGAAGAATCCCATGTCATTGTGTATTGGAAATTTTCATGGGAAACTGATTTTTTTTTATTTGTTTCAGGGTATAATTTATAGATTTCAAACTTAAAATAGTATTATAAACAATTGTAATTCTAATGTATGTTTTTTAGACATATAACGAATTTTTGTGGTGGTAACTTCTATTCATAGGTGTATTGGAGTAGTGGTTGGGTGGTTGAGTTTCTAATTTCTAACAGTAGGCCACTAGTTTGCTGGTGGTGCTCCATTAGCCCATCAGTGGGTTGGACAATGTGTTGGGAACACATTCTAGTTCAACTCTCTATTCAGTGATCTTCCATCACCTAGTTATACCATATGGTGTTCACACTCTCCAAAACCAAAGGAAAACTAGTGCACCCCACTGATCAGCTGGTGGGGTATGAGAACCCTCATTTTAGTCAGGGGACTTTTGGTCTTTTATAAGAGTTCCAATTGGTAACAACCTTTGGTTTCTTGTCACTCATCCAAATGATCTTATGTAAGAGATCCCTCATATTTATCTCTTACTCCCCATTAGTTTTCTTCCATTTATGTTATTCCAAAGTTCAGTAATTTATGATTTCTAGGTAAGGTATCCTCCTTTCCCCCCATTATTCTCCTCCACCATTATTCCATAAGTTTTAATAATTTTGTCTAGGATTTGTGTATATGTATTTTTTGGGTTGTGTATAAATAATTTCATTGTAATAGGATATGGTGTGGGGCTTATTATTGACCTCTAAATATATTGAAATAATTACATTATTCATTGATTGACAGATTATTTATCATAGTGTATATTCAATTAGGTTATCCAACAATTATGGTTAAAATTAATGTTTGATTCGGGTTTTAAAATTATGGATTTTATGTTTTTTATGATTGGGAGTGTGTTCGGAGTAGAAAAAAGTAGTTTATCAAGAATCTAACATAGTAAGTCTACGCGATGATTTTTTCATGGATTATTCCATGCTGGATGTTTGGAATAAATTAATCTATTTATTAATTTGAAAATTTTAGTGGTTTAGGTATATACTCATTATTTTGTTAGAGGACTGAAAATAAATTTTATAGAATTTAAGGACTATCGAGGACTTGGTAATTGAGGTGATTCTTGGATGATATGGGACAATGAGATGTTTGGATGTTGTGTAAAGGAAATGTATTTGTTTTTGAGATAGGTATATTTCACATTTCTACATCTCTGTTCAAATTATTTCTTTATGTTCATGTGCCAATATTAGTTACAACTATAATAATGTTTTATTAATTTTGTTTTTTGACTAATGAATTCATATAAATGGATCAATGTGGAGAGTTCATCCTAATGTAAGTGATAGATCAATAGTGGGATGGGATGGGTCTAAGTGATATGGGTTGATCCTTGTGCATTGGAGTAGGTCACGAGGAACATATTTCATAATGATGAGTTAGTGAGTTGTGGGATGTTCAACATTCCATGGTTTTTATTTTCATTGTGTGTTAGCCTCATGCTAGATTGGTATCCTCATTTTTGATGTATTGGGATAGGGTATGTGATATTGGCCTCCTTAAACCATGTGGGGATGGGAAACTATAATTTATTGTGGCCTTATTACGACGATTTAAGATTGGATTGTATGATTGATTCTAGCTTCCCTAGAGGTTGTGGGGATGGGCTGTTGTGACTGATTATGGACTCCCTATGGCTTTAAGGGGAGGGATAGGGTTCATGATTATTCCCTCTCAATAAACTATGGAATTTTTTTTGAGAATAATGGTTACCTCAATAGAACCTACATGTATGGTTAGATGTATTTTATTACCATCATATACTCTATGAGGATATATCGGGTTGACATGGTGGAACTCCAGAAGTGTGCATAGATGGGTAAGCGTACTTTATGGAATAAAGAGACGAGTAATAGGAATGAGATGTGAGATACATGTGTTACTGATTTCATAACAAATTCCCATTCTTCCATTGTGAGAAGAATGGTATTGTATGGTTCATTTAATGAAATAGATTCTAGTAGGGATCTTAAACATGTATGATATGGGTTAGGGAACAAGATGATCCTAACATGGTGTTGGAAGAGTAATACATGTATATGCATGAGTTATATATTTATAGTTATTTGAGTTTGATGTGAATGATGACATGTTATATATGTATTAAATTCACATAAACATGATCACTGTATTACTCATTTTGGTTGAGGTATGGGGGTTACCGATTAGGTCATTATTCCCACCCCTATAGAAGAACATGGTATGGGATCTAGTGTACATGTGTATAACATTATTTTTTCATTCATGATATCGATATAATATATACATAAGAACATGGAATAGTTTTTTAGGTCGTTCAGGTCATTAATATGTTAGGATGTGTGTGAGCTGGTCTGGAGGCCATTGTATTTACTTTTCAATCCACATTTAGCTTATACCTGTTAGTTGGCCAATTATTTTTTATAATTCATGAATTATTGTCCTTTTATGTTATAGAAATTCATTTTTAGTAGTTTCATTATTTAGATTTCATGATTTTATAGTATGGACTATATGGGACTGTGGGGATACCCGCATTGTCTATAGGATAGTGGCACAAACACTCTATGGACTGGTCGTGCCAAAATTTCCTTAGAATCAAACATGAAAAAAATGACTTAGTCTATAGTTTATAGTATCCCTATAAATATATTAGTCCCTAAACACTAGTTATAAATCCTTATAATACTAGGAGGCATGCCCGAGATTGTATGGAAATCCCCCCTCATGCACCATTTGGATGGACTAGGATAGGGTGTTACACTAGAGTGTGTTGTCAAGTGATTGAGGTTCTGTTGTATGTATCTAATTTATATTTTTTTGACATATTTGGTTATGAAAAATCATTAATTTTTCAGAATTAGAAAATCAAATTAGATTTGGTTGAAATAATAGGCACATCAATGCATAAGAAAGAATATTTTCTAGAACAGTCGGTGTGGTGAGGTATCAATTATGGAATTCATACATAATTAAGCATGAGGACTCAAATGTAAAGACCCGTAAAATTCAAGGGAAATTTTCTCTTAATTTTCTTTAGAATTTTACAAGAGCGCGGTTTCAGACGGCACCTGATTCCGAGGCCCGGAGTGCCCGGAATTAATTTCCGAAGTTTGGCTCGGGTACGTTCAGTGAACGAACGAGCGGGAATTCCTAACTTTTGATCCGGTGCTCGGAATTGAAATCCGAGGGCACCGATGAACTCGCAACGCCGTTATTCGCTTAAAGAGACCTTTTCGGGAGTTGCGTTTGTTTCGGGTTAAAAGTTAGTTTTTGGGAGATTTATAAAAAAGTTGAATAAAAAGTGTGAATTCTTTTTATTTTATTTTTTTGTAAGTTAAGTCCTACCAAAGGGAGTTGGGAGTGGGACCCACACCCACTTAACCTCCCTTGGGAGGATTAAGTGTGGTGGGGCCCACACAAACCCCCACCTTTTCAACTCCCCTCTCTCCCTCTTAATGGCTTGACAAGTTAACTTATATTTAATTATACAATTCATGTATATTAAATAAGTGAGTTAATTAAGGGAGTTAAACCCTTTTTGAATTTCAAACCTTTGAAATTCTTGTGGTTAAGTTATGAAATAATATAAGTTAAAGCTTATATTATTCTAGGAGTTTATTTTACCCTTGGGAGGATTTCTTGAGAGCTTGGAAGCTTTTCTCCTCTTCTTCTTCAAACTCAACGAAGAACGCGAAGAACGTCGTTCTTCAACGAAGAACTTCTTCGCCGAAGAACACGGTCTTTCCGCGACGCCATATCCGCGACGTGACATACTTCTTCTGCGTCATCTCTTCCGCGACGGTTTTCCGCGACGAACGCCTTCGACAACGACTCTTCCTCCGACGTCAAAGGAATCGACACCGATATTCCACGACTCCGTCAACGTGCGACTATCAAGGTAAGGGTTCTTGAGTTCGTTGTTTCCTTTTTATTTGACTTTCCTCAAGACTTGACGTAGAACGCTCAAGTTTCCGACGAAGAACGCCGCTCCGCTCTTCTTCGTCTTCGGTGTCAACGAGAGAGAACACCGCATCTTCCTCGGACAACCTTCGTCGGCGTACAAGGATTCGCCAACGACGTGCCTCTTCGGACGCGCCTCTTCGTCGTTGAATTTGACAAACGACGACCGCGTCGCCTGACCTCCGCGACGTCGTCTTCCGCGGAACGTAGAACGATCTTCGAACCTTATACTAAAGTAGGGGTTGTTGTTTTATTCTTTATTTATTCCATTTCTTGAACATGGATCTCGCATGTCTAACATGAGACTTTGAATGTTTAAGTTGAGTTATTTGATTAACGTGAGGGGGCCGGACCGCATGAACACGGCCGAACCCCCTCCATTGTTCATGTTTATTTTGCGGAAGAAAGCAAGTGGCGTGGTGCCGTCGCACCACGCAGATGAACGTGCTTATAATTTACGCGGCGCCGTCGCGCTACGTCAAGAAAAATCTTCAAGAACGCGACGCCGTCGCGCCGCGTTGAAATGAATGTCAAAGCACGGCGAAGGGGCGCGGTGCCGTCGCACCGCGCCGGATGACGAACGCCGCGGCCGGTTCCGGGCCGCGGCGGGACGAGAAGACCGCGGCCGGTTCCGGGCCGCGGCGGGACGAGGAGACCGCGGCCGGTTCCGGGCCGCGGCGGAAGAGAAGGCCGGCGGCCGGGCCGCCGGCGTCGGAAGTCGAAGGCGGGACCGGAATTTCCGGTCCCGTTAGTAAAATCCGGCCGGCCAGCTGGCCGGCCGGATGACTGAAAACCGGGGGAATAAATCCCCCGGACCGTTCAGCGAACCCCCCTCTTAATGAGGGGGGGCGGTTCATTAAGGAGGGGGGGCAGCAGCCCCCCGGTTTTCCAATTAGCGGGCCCCCTAGAAGGGGGGGGCCGTTTGTCAAAATCGGCGCGGCAAAGCCGCGCCGCCATCCCAAAAGCGGGGGCAATCAAGCCCCCCGCGTGCGGCTCCCCGTGCGGCGCCCGCACCAGCCGCCGCGGCCCGCTGCCGCCACCGCGGCCCGTCGCCGCCGCCACCGCGGCCCGCCGCCGCCACCGCGGCCCGCCGCCGCCGCCGCGCCGCCCCGGGGGGGGGGGGGGGGGGGGTCGGGCCGGGTCGGCCCGGACCCGGACCCCCCCGTTTCGAACCAGTTTTGGTTTTTGGCTCATAACTTGAGCCTCGGACCTCCGAATGACGAACCGTCTGCGGCAACGCGATCCTTGGATCGAGACGGTCGTTTCGTTATATCGCACTCAAGGTTTCGGTTTACTTTGAGTTTGGCCGGGTTGGTTCGTTCACGAAACCAACCGGGCCTTCGGAGCGGAAACGCTCATATCTTGAGCCACGAACGTCCGATTGACGCGCCGTCAGTCGCGTTGCGTTTCTCTTAATGAGACGGATCTTTTGGCATACTCCGCCCGAGGTTTGGACGCAGGTGGAGTACGGTCGGGTTGGTTTTTCCTTAAAAACCAACCGGGCCCCGGAGACGAAAATGCCAATAACTCACAGACTGGGCGTCCGATTGACGCGCCGTCTGTTTCGTTGACTTCCTCTTGATGAGACGGAACTTTTGACATACTCCGCCCGAGTTTTGGATACAGTCGGAGTATGGCCGGGTTGGATTGTACCCGAAATCCAACCGGGCCCTTGGAACGGAAAAGCTGATATCTTTCAGACAGGACGTCCGCTTGACGAGCCGTCAGCGGCGTTGGTAGTTACGTTTAGTAACGGTCCCTATGAGTATACCCTATGGGAGTTCGGGGTACAGTTGAGATACGGCCGGGATTGGTTTCGCTCTCGAAACCAACCGGGCCCCTGGGACGAAAAGGCTAATAACTCACAGACCGGGCGTCCGATCGACGCGCCGTCAGTTGCGTTGAGACCCCTGTGACGAGACGGACCTTTGAGACACTTCTTCGTGGGACTTTGAGATACTTGGAGTATCGACCTGTAGCTCGTGGAGCGGACCCTCCCAGTGACGAGCATGCGATGTACGGAGACCGTGTAGCTGGCTGAGACCTGACGACTGCTTGACCGACTCGACTTGGAGTGAGTCGACTAGCCCAGTGGACGGAGCACTACTTTCTGAGGTGCAGACCCATGGCGGACGGAGCACTACCTGTGTGACAGTGCAGACCCGCGGTGCTCGTCCGGAGAGTACCTCAGCAGGCTACTAGGGGGTGTGCACTACGGAGTTTGGGTGACATACCTCGGCGGGAAGCACTACTGTGTTTGGGTGGCTGGCCCGCAGTACTCGACAGGAGGAGTACTTCAGCAGTCTTAGGTTAGTGAGCAGTACCTCGGAGTCGTGACAGGACCACTGTACACTCTAGAGACGGAGCTCTTCAGCAGTTACGGTTTCGATAATGAAAATCCTGGTTAGAGATGAGACTTTTGACCTTGTGTTTACTTCATGATTGAGATGGGTCACTTACTAACTTTGGTATATGTATGGGCATATACCCGGGTAGTGGTTATCCGTCGATTTCACAATCCTTGTGTTTCCTCATGATTGAGATGGGTTACTTGATAACTTAGGTATATGTATGGGCATATACCTAAGTAGGGATTATCTGTTGAGATCTTATTGTGTTATCCTTGTTGGTTTTTGTGAGACCTTGAGGGTCTCGGGGTCCCTACTGAGTATCGTTATACTCACCCCTGCACGGGCTATGCCCGCACCTCGTTGTGTTGGTTGCAGACGACGGACAGTGCTGGCAGAGGCTGAGTGTTCGAGGACTGGACGGTACCTGGAGGTGGACTATACGACGAGGCGGTTCCCAGAGGCAGACCACTGGGCGGGACATACTCGGAGCGGATGGCGGGAACCGAGGAGCAGAGGAGCTATCTGTACCCACCCTTCAGGTGGGATTTCCAGTGGACATCTCAGCGTAGCAGCTTTACTTTTCAGTCGCTGTTTTCCCTTTCGAGTTGTACTTTACAGTTGGGCTTGTATTTCCGGCCCCTTTTTACTTTTCAGCTCTTCTTTTTGTACATAGTGTTTTACTTCCGCTTGTACTTTGTGGTGCTTGTTTTCTTTATAAAGGCAATGCCTTCCCAGTTATCGGGACTTTACGCCTTTGGTGCTAGTCGCCAGCCCCTGGCCTATGGAAGGCGGGCTTGGGGTAGTCACGGCACGGGCCCCGAGGACGGGTCGTGACAAATTGGTATCAGAGGAGTTCGGTTCTACCGCAGAACTTATGACTCTGATGTTTCTTTCTGTGAAGCAATAGTGTTGAGAGTACCGAGTGTGGTTTTCAGTTCAGGGAGTCCAGTGTTGGTGCGGGCGGCCGACGTATCCATACACCAGGACCCTGACAACTGACTTTCGACTTTGTGCACGAAAACACTGATTGCGTGTGAGTTTTCAAAGGTTTTTCCCCTTAAAACAGCTCAAACCAGGTCAGATCACCAGGTATAATCGTTTGATCGTGTTACGTTGTTTCTTTCAGGATGGCCCCACGACGGCAGCCAGTTAGGGTTCCGAGAATCGAACGTGATGATAGCCCACCGAGCGACGAGGCCTCGGTGCAGGGCCCTTTGTCAGCAGTGGCACCGGCAGTAGCTCTACCCGCCGAGCCCCCGATGCTTCCAGCAGCAGCCGCTGACGATGCACGTCGCCTCAGCGCACTGCATGAGTTTCAGCGCCAGCGACCGCCCAGGTTTCGCGGGGAGACGGATCCCCAGGCTGTAGAGGACTGGCTGGAGGCAGTAGTACGAGTGTTTAGGCTAGTGAGGACACCAGCAGACCTCATGGTGATCCTCGCTGCGAGCCTACTACACGCAGCATCAGGACGATGGTGGAGCTTGATGCTCCAGGTGCACGATGAGGCATCTCTACTTTGGACAGACTTTGAGTGCCTATTCCGCTCGGAGTTCGTCCCGGCCACCCTCCGAGCGGTGCGCATCCAGGAGCTTCTACAGCTGCGGCAGGGCAGCATGACGGTCGCTCAGTACTCGGCGAGATTTACCGATCTCTCGCGCTACTCGACCAACATGGTACGGGACCCATTCTTCCGGGCCCGGACCTTCGAGCAGGGTTTGAGACACGAGATCAGGGCATCGCTGATCTCCCTCAGCTTACCGACTCAGACAGGAGTACTGGAGCGGGATCTTCTGATTGAGAGCTTCCTTGCTGAGTCTTCACCAGCGCAGCGACCCACCGCAGGGCGGCACGTAGCGGAGTCTTCGGTAGCAGGTAGCCGACAGATGACTCAGGGGTCCAGACAGACCAGACCTTCAGGCAGACGACCTCAGGGCACTGGCTCAGCAGTGCAGGGCACACAGCGCGGAGTCAGTCTTTTGAGTGGAAGACAGTGCTTTGCATGCGGCGGGCAAGGCCACATGGCTCGTGACTGCCCGACCCGCCATGCGGAGGAGCAGCAGACGGTTGAGGGACCACCTAGGCAGAGGCATAGGTTCGACCGTGGCGGTCCGCAGGGAGGAGGCGGACGAGGCAGAGGAGCTGGCCGAGCAGCAGGTGGTGGACGACGCTTTGAGGCACTGCCACCACCACCACCAGGAGGTCCACCCCGACCACAGGGAGTAGGTGGACATGCGAGAGCACAGCTTCAGGCAGCTGAAGCTTACGATCATGGAGCTCTGGGAGCAGGTGGACAGGAGCAGAACTAGTGGATACATCCTTGTACTTCTGGTTCCTTGCTGCTTTTGTGTAGCGTCTTGTATTATGAGCTGCAATAATAAAAGACGCATCCTTTGTGATGTTTTCATTCCTGTCCTCTTTTGTGACGTTACTAAGAGGTTACAGTTGACTGTTGACTTGACCCTCACTTGTGAGACATCTACTGGAGGAGACCAGTTACCACACACTGATGCCGACAGTGTGACTCAACCCTTGGAGGCGAGAGTAACGGTTGGATCTCTTAGTAGTAGCGTCGAGGCCTTACGACGTCATCCTTGGTATAGATTAGTATCATCCATGTTAGGATTGACTGTTTTAGGCAAAGAATGTGGTTCATCCAGGGGATGAGACCAGGTTTCTCTTATCGGCAAAGAAGAAATCTCGCAGCTCTTATGGGACCAGAGATGGTCCGGGCCACGTCAGAAGAGGACCATGTCATCCAGGAACGGATGAGGACAACACAGAGCCGGCAGAAGTCATATGATGACAGGAGGCGGAGGCCACTGGAGTTCGAGGATGGCGACCACGTCTTCTTGCGGGTCTCACCTCGACGTGGTATTCGGAGATTTGGCCGAGGCGGCAAGATATCTCCGCGCTTCATCAGACCCTTCCAGGTCCTCGGTAAGGTTGGCGAGGTGGCTTATCGCCTGGCTCTACCACCTCAGTTGCACCGGGTGCACGACGTCTTACACGTGTCTCAGCTGAGGAGATACGTGCACGACCCGACGCACATCCTTGACGATTGGGCGACTTTTACGGAGGTCCCGGTGGAGATAGTGGATCGACAGGAGCGGGACCTACATGGGCGATCGAATCCTCTTGTGCGCAACAGATGGCGGCACGAGAATCTCCAGGAGAGCACATGGGAGCGGGAGGCTCAGATGCGTGCTCAGTACCCTCTTTTGTTTCCCTAGTTTTTGATGTAGCTTTACGGGGACGTAAAGCCCTGAGGTGGGAGTAATGTAAAGACCCGTAAAATTCAAGGGAAATTTTTTCTTAATTTTCTTTAGAATTTTACAAGAGCGCGGTTTCAGACGGCACCTGATTCCGAGGCCCGGAGTGCCCGGAATTAATTTCCGAAGTTTGGCTCGGGTACGTTCAGTGAACGAACGAGCGGGAATTCCTAACTTTTGATCCGGTGCTCGGAATTGAAATCCGAGGGCACCGATGAACTCTCAATGCCGTTATTCGCTTAAAGATACCTTTTCGGGAGTTGCGTTTGTTTCGGGTTAAAAGTTATTTTTTGGGAGATTTATAAAAAAGTTGAATAAAAAGTGTGAATTCTTTTTATTTTATTTTTTTGTAAGTTAAGTCCTACCAAAGGGAGTTGGGAGTGGGACCCACACCCACTTAACCTCCCTTGGGAGGATTAAGTGTGGTGGGGCCCACATGAACCCCCACCTTTTCAACTCCCCTCTCTCCCTCTTAATGGCTTGACAAGTTAACTTCTATTTAATTATACAATTCATGTATATAAAATAAGTGAGTTAATTAAGGGAGTTAAACCCTTTTTGAATTTCAAACCTTTGAAATTCTTGTGGTTAAGTTATGAAATAATATAAGTTAAAGCTTATATTATTCTAGGAGTTTCTTTTACCCTTGGGAGGATTTCTTGAGAGCTTGGAAGCTTTTCTCCTCTTCTTCTTCAAACTCAACGAAGAACGCGAAGAACGTCGTTCTTCAACGAAGAACTTCTTCACCGAAGAACACGGTCTTTCCGCGACGCCATATCCGCGACGTGACATACTTCTTCTGCGTCATCTCTTCCGCGACGGTTTTCCGCGACGAACGCCTTCGACAACGACTCTTCCTCCGACGTCAAAGGAATCGACACCGATATTCCACGACTCCGTCAACGTGCGACTATCAAGGTAAGGGTTCTTGAGTTCGTTGTTTCCTTTTTATTTGACTTTCCTCAAGACTTGACGTAGAACGCTCAAGTTTCCGACGAAGAACGCCGCTCCGCTCTTCTTCGTCTTCGGTGTCAACGAGAGAGAACACCGCATCTTCCTCGGACAACCTTCGTCGGCGTACAAGGATTCGCCAACGACGTGCCTCTTCGGACGCGCCTCTTCGTCGTTGAATTTGACGAACGACGACCGCGTCGCCTGACCTCCGCGACGTCGTCTTCCGCGGAACGTAGAACGATCTTCGAACCTTATACTAAAGTAGGGGTTGTTGTTTTATTCTTTATTTATTCCATTTCTTGAACATGGATCTCGCATGTCTAACATGAGACTTTGAATGTTTAAGTTGAGTTATTTGCTTAACGTGAGGGGGCCGGACCGCATGAACACGGCCGAACCCCCTCCATCGTTCATGTTTATTTTGCGGAAGAAAGCAAGTGGCGTGGTGCCGTCGCACCACGCAGATGAACGTGCTTATAATTTACGCGGCGCCGTCGCGCTACGTCAAGAAAAATCTTCAAGAACGCGACGCCGTCGCGCCGCATTGAAATGAATGTCAAAGCACGGCGAAGGGGCGCGGTGCCGTCGCACCGCGCCGGATGACGAACGCCGCGGCCGGTTCCGGGCCGCGGCGGGACGAGAAGACCGCGGCCGGTTCCGGGCCGCGGCGGGACGAGGAGACCGCGGCCGGTTCCGGGCCGCGGCGGAAGAGAAGGCCGGCGGCCGGGCCGCCGGCGTCGGAAGTCGAAGGCGGGACCGGAATTTCCGGTCCCGTTAGTAAAAACCGGCCGGCCAGCTGGCCGGCCGGATGACTGAAAACCGGCGGAATAAATCCCCCGGACCGTTCAGCAAACCCCCCTCTTAATGAGGGGGGCGGTTCATTAAGGAGGGGGGGCATCAGCCCCCCGGTTTTCCAATTAGCGGGCCCCCTGGAAGGGGGGGGGGCCGTTTGTCAAAATCGGCGCGACAAAGCCGCGCCGCCATCCCAAAAGCGGGGGCAATCAAGCCCCCCGCGTGAGGCTCCCCGTGCGGCGCCAGCACCAGCCGCCGCGGCCCGCTGCCGCCACCGCGGCCCGTCGCTGCCGCCACCGCGGCCCGCCGCCGCCGCCGCCGCCGCCACCGCGGCCCGCCGCCGCCGCCGCGCCGCCCCGGGGGGGGGGGGGGGGGGTCGGGCCGGGTCGGCCCGGACCCGGACCCCCCCGTTTCGAACTAGTTTTGGTTTTTGGCTCATAACTTGAGCCTCGGACCTCCGAATGACGAACCGTCTGCGGCAACGCGATCCTTGGATCGAGACGGTCGTTTCGCTATATTGCACTCAAGGTTTCGGTTTACTTTGAGTTTGGCCGGGTTGGTTCGTTCACGAAACCAACCGGGCCTTCGGAGCGGAAACGCTCATATCTTGAGCCACGAACGTCCGATTGACGCGCCGTCAGTCGCGTTGCGTTTCTCTTAATGAGACGGATCTTTTGGCATACTCCGCCCGAGGTTTGGACGCAGGGGGAGTACGGTCGGGTTGGTTTTTCCTTAAAAACCAACCGGGCCCCGGAGATGAAAATGCCAATAACTCACAGACTGGGCGTCCGATTGACGCGCCGTCTGTTTCGTTGACTTCCTCTTGATGAGACGGAACTTTTGACATACTCCGCCCGAGTTTTGGATACAGTCGGAGTATGGCCGGGTTGGATTGTACCCGAAATCCAACCGGGCCCCTGGAACGGAAAAGCTGATATCTTTCAGACAGGACGTCCGCTTGACGAGCCGTCAGCGGCGTTGGTAGTTACGTTTAGTAACGGTCCCTATGAGTATACCCTATGGGATTTCGGGGTACAGTTGAGATACGGCCAGGATTGGTTTCGCTCTCGAAACCAACCGGGCCCCTGGGACGAAAAGGCTAATAACTCACAGACCGGGCGTCCGATCGACGCGCCGTCTGTTGCGTTGAGACCCCTGTGACGAGACGGACCTTTGAGACACTTCTTCGTGGGACTTTGAGATACTTGGAGTATCGACCTGTAGCTCGTGGAGCGGACCCTCCCAGTGACGAGCATGCGATGTACGGAGACCGTGTAGCTGGCTGAGACCTGACGACTGCTTGACCGACTCGACTTGGAGTGAGTCGACTAGCCCAGTGGACGGAGCACTACTTTCTGAGGTGCAGACCCATGGAGGATGGAGCACTACCTGTGTGACAGTGCAGACCCGCGGTACTCATCCGGAGAGTACCTCAGCAGGCTACTAGGGGGTGTGCACTATGGATTTTGGGTGACATACCTCGGCGGGAAGCACTACTCTGTTTGGGTGGCTGGCCCGCAGTACTCGACAGGAGGAGTACTTCAGCAATCTTAGGTTAGTGAGCAGTACCTCGGAGTCGTGACAGGACCACTGTACACTCTAGAGACGGAGCTCTTCAGCAGTTACGGTTTCGATAATGAAAATCCTGGTTAGAGCTGAGACTTTTGACCTTGTGTTTACTTCATGATTGAGATGGGTCACTTACTAACTTTGGTATATGTATGGGCATATACCCGGGTAGTGGTTATCCGTCGATTTCACAATCCTTGTGTTTCCTCATGATTGAGATGGGTTACTTGATAACTTAGGTATATGTATGGGCATATAACTAAGTAGGGATTATCTGTTGAGATCTTATTGTGTTATCCTTGTTGGTTTTTGTGAGACCTTGAGGGTCTCGGGGTCCCTACTGAGTATCGTTATACTCACCCCTGCACGGGCTATGCCCGCACCTCGTTGTGTTGGTTGCAGACGATGGACAGTGCTGGCAGAGGCTGAGTGTTCGAGGACTGGACGGTACCTGGAGGTGGACTATACGACGAGGCGGTTCCCAGAGGCAGAACACTGGGCGGGACATACTCGGAGCGGACGGTGGGAACTGAGGAGCAGAGGAGCTATCTGTACCCACCCTTCAGGTGGGATTTCCAGTGGACATCTCAGCGTAGCAGCTTTACTTTTCAGTCGCTGTTTTCCCTTTCGAGTTGTACTTTACAGTTGGGCTTGTATTTCCGGCCCCTTTTTACTTTTCAGCTCTTCTTTTTGTACTTAGTGTTTTACTTCCGCTTGTACTCTGTGGTGCTTGTTTTCTTTATAAAGGCAATGCCTTCCCAGTTATCGGGACATTACGCCTTTGGTGCTAGTCGCCAGCCCCTGGCCTATGGAAGGCGGGCTTGGGGTAGTCACGGAACGGGCCCCGAGGACGGGTCGTGACATCAAAGAGGAGAGGAACATATATTTTTGGGGCAGACCATCCCATTGAGGGTTCATGGTGTAAAGATACTAGGGATGTGACCAGTGGAGTCGGTACGGGAGAAGATTCAGCATGAACTTAATGAATAGAAGATAACAAATTTATGTTTTGAATCAGGGTTTGATAACCCAGATTCCTTATTGATGATGAAAATTTATAATTATTATGGATAATAGGGATTATATGAGGAGGTTTTAATTACTATTTTCATTATGCATTTGTGAAATATAATGGGAAACTAGAATTCTTTTACCCAATGCAGGGTGTGTTTTTATGTCTTAGGACCTAGAATTGGATTTTTAGGGCAAGAAATTGATTTAACATAGAAAATATTAGTTTTATTTTTTATAAATACCTGTGGAAAAGTAATTTTTCAATTGTGTTGACGTTGATATAGGTTGTTCATTAATTAAAAACTGATAAATAACTATCATTTTAGTAGACACAGGATAAAAAAATTTATGGATATTTGTTGATGAATTGTTTTATTAGTCATTGTAAATTAATGGAACCATTTTATATTTTTTAAGAATAATTTATGTTTATGATGATATTATGAAATTATTTAAGTTAGGTAGAGATGAAATCATGTGGTTTTAGGGTTTTGGATTTACTAAAAAATTTGATAACTCATATATATGTAGGATTTAAATATTTTTTTTACTGATATGTAATAATGACTCTAGAGGATATGAATGGATCTAATTAAGTAAAATTAAACCCAAAAGTGTATACCTATGGGAGAATAAATGTTTAAGAGTTTCCATATGAATAATGAAAAATCTAATGGTTTCCTCGTAGTAAAGAACATAGGTAAGGGTTTTATAGATGTTGATTTTTTGACAAAATCCCAAAACCCATGTGAAACACGTGGGTTAGTCTGTAAAATATATGGGTAACTATATGATACATTAGATACACCTTGTTATATTTATGGTTTAATCTCGTATGTAATATTTGGAATCATTGAAAAAATATAGTTATTTAAGGGATGATCCAGATGGTATGCATTGGATAATATCATGTTTAAGAGTCAAAAAGTGGCTTTAGTTCGTACCTATGGGTTCACATTAAGTGTATATGTGGTTAGATATGAAAAATTTACTTTGTGAAATGTAAGGGTAACTCTGAAAGGATAGTATATATCTATAAATTTATTAAATTTGGTGTGATAGATTGGACACTATGATAATGGGGGATTCTTTATTTAAGCTGTTGAAATGAAAATCTCATAGACCTATGGGTAGGATTTACAAAATAGGTCCATCAAGAGGAAGTGGATATTTTCTACCCAATGTGGTTGTTTTCACTGAGAAGAGTATGGTAACCCCCTGAAATTAACTTAATATGTGAGGTTATTTTATTAATGTTGGGGAAGTTGTGCATGTTGTGACCAAATGCGCCATGCCATATTGTGGTTTCTAGTATAAGAATTTCATTTTGATTCATGTATTCCACCTTATAACGGTCCTTCCATATAGTTTCTTCTAACCTTGCATAAGATGGCCTTTTGGGGGTTTTGAAATTAAAACTGCCAGAAAAATTCTTCATTTTCATTATGTCTTAATAGTTGGAAGTGCATTTCCTCTCCGCATAATCCTCTTCAAATAAAATAAAAATAATTTCCATCTCATCACAGTTGAAGGTATTCTTTTATCATTATTATATAGTTCATCCACATTTATTTCAACTTATTTACTATGATTCTACATCAAAATTGAAGAAATTATACCAAATTATGGTGGAATCAGGCTCGATATAACGAGTATTTAGTTTTTTCATAACTATATGGGATCATGGAAAGATGGAGACACTAGGTTTTAGGTTTTTTATGATTATACGTTAGATCCCACATTTATATTGAGTTTTACATCAAATTAGAATTTTTTTATTGATTAGTTGATGTCGAGTGTTATTGATTTTTTAGATATGGGGTCAAGGATGTGATTAAAGTGATTAGAAACACATTTCCTGATCTTTAAATGGTGTTACCTCACCAAATGTGGTGTTAATTAATTTTAAAATTTTAATGTATTTAGGATTACGTGTCTTAATTGCTTTGGTGTATTTTTATAATTGATTACTGTAGTTATTGATGGAGTTAGTGCCTCGTCTGTTGTAATGATTGCTAATGGGAAAGGATTGATCTTATTAAATGTAAGTGACCATGTTTCACATAATGTAAATATATCTAATTATGGTATGTGGTCTCAAGACATATTTTTATGATTTATTCGTTATATTATATAGCGCATGACATGATGCATTACCACTAGTGTTTAAATTAATATGAATAATAAATCAATTGTTTTTTTATAATCCTTATGAGTAGAATAAATGTGTCTTCCACCATGATATACCCTTGAACCCTAATCCTAATTCAAAAGTTGTGAATTATTATAGGCTTCACCAAAGTGTTTTTTATGTGATGTAGAAACTCCACAAAGATATGATGTTAAGGAATAAAAATTAATTTATCTTGGAAAAGTGCTTTTAGTCACCTCTAGGTATAGGAGAGTGATGGATAGGAAATGTATGGAAAAGTGGTAGGACAAATAAAATCGTCAGTTAATTTATATCAATTGGGTAGTTTATTATAGGTTTATATGGGTCCCACTCTCCTGCCAGATTGTCAATACCTTGGTTTTCTGTAATTTAAATTATTTTGTATTAGTTGGGTGTTATAGGAATAAAATATAACTTGACCATTAAATTTAAGCGGACTTTATTCATTTTTTGTTGTGTTAATTTTGTTCTTTTATTTTCATGTGGTTGATTATTTTTTGATAAGTTTTGTGACTAATTTTAAGGATATTATACCCTTTGATAGAAGGTCCACGTCCTTTTAGGTTAATAACGATATAATGAAACACATATTGCGTGTCAAGAAATTAATGTAATCCACATAACAAGAATAGATTCCCCCATCCTGTGTTTGCACTATTGAAATTGGTATTATGGGATTACTCATTTTTATCCTATATTTAATTTGATGGTGTGACATGGTTATCTTATTTGAATACATACCCATGAAATTTATATCAATTTCAAGAATGTTCCCCATAAATGTGATTAATCTATATGATGATATTTATCGAGTTCCTTTATCAACATCATTAGAATTAAATTTGATGATATTTTTTTGGGATTATTATCCATTGATGATTATAATATATGTTGATATACTAGTGGGACAATTATCCCCTCAATGTGTATGATATATGGTGATATCTTGGTGGGAATCTATTTCCCCTGATGATTATGTTACATAGTGATATCCATGTGGGGAACTTAACCTATCGATGATCATGATATATGGGGATATACAATAGATCTACCAATCCCTATGTTGATTATGATATACATTGATATCTTAGTATGTTACTTGTCCCATGAATGATTGGGATATAATCTAATATTTTGGGGGTGTAATTTTACCACAATGATCATGATATATAGGGTTATCTATGTCGGATTTTTATCCTCTAATGATTTTGATATGGGCTGATATCGTGGTATGCCACTTATCCCTTTATTATTGTGATATATGGGGATATCTAGATGAGTGTGTTATCTTGTAGATAATTATTATATATGGAATTATATAGGGTCTCTAATCATCCCCCATCCTATATGATTTTGATATATTATTTTAATGGGTTTCTCCACTAATCCCATGATGTTTTAATATATATAATTATCTGTGTTGGATTGAGAGAGGGATTTGATCCACCCTTCAGGTTGAGTTGTCATGCTAAGAGACATAAAGCTTTGCATGGAGGATAAAAGGTCACAACCTATTATATAGGATCATACCAATGGTTAATAGTGGTATTATGTATATAGTGTTTTAGTTTTTCATTCTGCGGATATCATATTTTACATTCACAACATATAATGGTAATATTATGGGAACTATTATTTTTGGACTATTATATAAAACTAATAACATTTATGGGTTTATATAATAGTTAAATTACATGTAATAAACCACTCTTTTTAGAATTATACTTCAGAACATAAGAAAATATTATCATAAATACTCCTAGAAAAATTATCATTTGTATATCAACAATTATCATGCTTTCATTTTTTGTTATATTTCAAAAAATAATTTATATTTTCTATTAAATACCTTATAATACTATTTTTTATATTTAATAATAATTATTTAGATCATATTAATACATTTTACACAATGAAACAACATTGAATAAATATGATCATTAAGACCCAAAATAGATAAAACTCAAAATCGATATTTTGAATTAATTTTGGACAACTTATTTTCCCCTTTTCTATTTTGAGACTTTCATTCCAAATGAATTTGAAGAAATATTTTATTCTTCATGCATAAATTTTCTACCCATTATTTGATATTTATATTGAGAAATAAAATTTTTAACCAAATCATCTGAAACATTTGTCACATTAAGTACAAAACATTAAAAAGTATTTAGATTTCAAATATCTTCGTCATCTGAGTATGATATTCCTTTTAACAAACTTATTAATTTCTATTAACGGTAATATTATCAATATAGATCATAATATTAATATATACCACCTGTAATTATTTTATTTTGAGTTAAATGTCCCCTATTTATTTTATTAAATCAAATTCCTTTAAACATGGGTCATTTTTTCAATATCTTACCATTGGATCATTTTTAAACTATATAGAATTGTATATAGCCATTAAACAAAACTTTCATTTCACCCATGAAAAATTATTTTGTTTTATGAATGAGTTCATCATTTTATATTTCTTTATTGATGAATTATAACTTGATATATATTTAAAAAATTCTATGTATTCATTTTGATGAAATACAAATAATCATACTTATGGTTTAATTTCTAGAAATTATTTAAAATAAATTATAGAAGGCAATTTATTCTACCTAATATAACCCTATTCATATATTTATTTCATTATTCAATGTCACATCATCCTTCTTATTTCGTGTTTTTTTACCAAAACCCATCTTATTTTCAATATTATCATTTTAATGTGATTTAAAAAAAATAATCAATTTATATTTTTCATAATCATATCACATTATTAATTCAATTAATTAATAAATTATTGATACTTCAAATATCATCTATACTCTTTAGTTATACATGAAAAATCAATGAGTTATGGTATTATTTCAAATACCTCCTTCATTGATGTGTTTTTCATAAATACCAATGAAGCTATGAAACTCTAATTATATCCTCAACATTGATTGAACATAATTTATTCATTATTTTTTGTCATTAATTATGATTGAATCATCATATTATCCATACCCATCACATGAATCTTTCACCTTTATATATATATTTATTCTTTCATTCCAATCAATTGTTTTTCTTTTACATCATCTTTTGATCTTTTTTTCTCCATAACCAATATATGAGTGTTCGAACACTTTATATCATCACTGTTAATAACCTTACCAAATGATTTGTTTATGAAGTGATATACCATTTTATTTGGTAGATATATAAGGAATATTCTATAGAATCCTCTTTAAAAATTCATACTCATATTTTAAACCTTCCATTTGTTAATACAAAGGCTTCCAAATTCTTTTATATACATAAAAGTTGAAATATTTTAATAATTCATCTCATATAGACACCTAAAAGAGTATGAATGATATATAAATATTTTTTTAATTTAATATATTACCTCAATCCCCTACATCCAAAATAAATGGATATATACTACAGTCCAAGAATATATTTTGATCTATCTCGACCAAAAATAATATCATACTCCAAAATGATACTATTTTTCTATGGGGTATATGGTCTACTACACTAATTATAAATTTTCTGATTCTATCAGTATTCAATAATAATTTGATATATATACTCAATAATATTTCTTTGAATGGATCATCTTCATGGAATAATAAAAATTTGTTCTATATTATGCTGAAAAAAATAAACATGTTCTATTATTATAGTTTTATCCTCATTAACAATAATAGTATCATCCAAGTACTATCTTCAATGAATGAGATATTGTATTTTATCACCAACCATATATTTCTTCATAATAGGTGGAAAAATATCTGAATAAAAATGTTGTATGAGATGATTAATTTGGTTCTTTATTGATTTATATTATAAGGTATCAATCATTTCATTAATAAATGATAATACTTATCATTTTATACACTATTAAAAATAGAATGTCATGAACATTATCTCTTTTATTCAACATATTCATTTAATTTTAACCAAATTTTCATTGTTTTCTATTCCATAACTCATTTTTCCATTTTTTCTCTATTGAAATGAGTTTATAATTTATCCAATATAATTTGTTTTGAAAATATCTCTATTTATGCCGCATTATCAATAACTCTACATTTTTATAGATCACATGACAACATTTGTTGCATAGTTGTGTTGCACTAATTATATTATGTGTAAACCCACCAATAAATATAGTACTCATAAATATTAATTTCATTTAATTATACTATATATAACATATTATAATTATATTAGTTAAAATGTTATTCAACACTTTTTTGATATTTTTTGAAATGTTTTTTGAACTATTTATAAACCTCATATAACCCTCTATATGTGATGAAGAACCACAATTGGGTACCCTATGTTATTTATTTTTATATGTTTCAATGAAACATCCACCATAAGTCATTTATCCATTATTAATTAATTAATATATAAAAATATATGCTAATTTTCCATATTAAATTATGTTGGTAAATTTTATGAAAATCATCATTCAATTGAATCGATAAATAAAATTTTCAAAAAAACATTCATAACATGAAACTATTTTTTTACTTGAACTATTTAATTAATAATCTCTTTCTAGTCATATCTTTTTTCAGTGGGTTATGTCTTTATTATTTCCTAACATTATTATATTATATAATTTGTTTAAAAATTTATTGAACAAAAAAATACATTCCACAATCTCGTAGCTAGCACCACACAAATTATAAAAAAATGAGGATATTTTAGAAAATACTGCTTGTTGTGGAAACTGTAAATCATTATTTCCATAATATTTCATTCTAATGATTTATTAATTATATTGGGATTATAAATTATATAATTTTTATTCATATATACTCATTCATTAAATATTTTTTTCATGAATTTAGAACTTTTCACCAGTTATATATTTCATTATAATGTCACTACCTCTATATTTTATAGAACTATATCATGCTAATTTGAGGATACATAATACATCCTCTGTTACATATGATTAAACTTTAAGAATTTAATATTTTATTTTATTACATTTTAAATATCTATAATGATATTATATATTATTATAGTAATTAAAAACATTAACTATATTAGAATACTCTTTATTTTTTTCTTTCAATATTAACCAACTTGATATGAAAATTTATATTTCAACAAGACCTTAATAGTTTAATAATCAACATATTACAACTTATTGCAATAATAAGTTAATTATTATTATATTTAATTTTTGTTCTTTAATATAAATTTTTTCCCTTAATCTCTCTAAAAATCAACATATTGAAAATAAAAAATTATTCAACCAATAGTGAATGGAATCTATTTAAATTCTGAATATATCATTATATATTCCAATTAAACATGTAAATATCAATTATCCATGAATTCCATGTCCCATGAGCTCCATCTCAATTGAGTTTTCTTGATGATGATTACTAATAAACATCAGTATATCTCTTAGGGTAGTACAATAGACACTAGAATTCCCATATATTTAGTCACAGTATATTCATATCTAAAAGTACATGAAAAAATATTTATTAATATTAATAATTAATTGTGAATAATATAATTTTTAATTTTCTCAACATTCCACCAAACACTCCAAAATGAAGGACCTGATATTATAAATATGCACACTTAAACCAATGAAGTATCTTGAAAAAAACATCCAACTATTATAAATATCCATATATTATAATTAATGTTTACCAAATTATTATTTATTATGGTTTAACATTTAAATAATAAAATTATTTTTATCTATCCATAAATGAATCATCAAGAGGATTCAGAACAGAAAAAAATATTACAACGAACATAAAAATCAAACTGATATTATATATCATATGTCGAAAAATATTTATATGATAAGATATAGGAATATAAATACTATATTATCATGTTATCTATAACAATATTTTTTCTATATATATGAATCATTTTTATTTCTCTAGTAATTATTGGAGCTTCCCAATAATAACAATAAAAATATTAAATCATTTCTTAGGAACATTAAATGCATATCATAATTGGTCATAATAAAATATTAAAATGTATTATTATCCTTTTGTGACTAGAAACATAATAAACATATTTCAAAAATTATATTCATTATCTCCAACAATTATAAAATTATTTTTACCTTTCCAGATATATCATACTTAGAAAATTCATTAATATATAGGTGACAGAAAACATAAGAAAGGGTGAACATGTATTCTTATTAAGGGTACATATGGTAGATTCAGTCATATGTAAATACAATTATTATAGGTATTTGATAACATAGTCACAGGAATGTTATTTAAATAAAATATTCATACTCAAAAATTCGATGGTCATAACCTCCAAAATCATATCGAAACCAAAATCATGATAAAAAGGGTGTGAAATCAAATTATATTATTCATGATTCATAAAAGAAGTTTTCAGAATTGTAATTATAAGAAATCATATTCATTTGTTCATAACTATTTGATATTATTTTTTACACAAAATCATGTGAGTGTACCTATAATAAATCATACTCATGAATCAAGATGTGAAAATATATATTCAAAATCATGTACATGCTTAATGTTGTGAGAATTTAACGAAGTAATCATACATATGAATGAAAATATATAGTAAGCTATTAACAATATTTTAAACACTAACAGTCATCATATAATGGTATATAATTATATCATTAACCAATACATTAGATGGATTTAACAGTTTCACCTATCACGTGATAATAATCTAACAAATTATATACCAAAAAAATGAAAAAAATTATTATTTCATCTTAGTTTAACCTTTTTGGAAAGAAAACTTGTATTATCATGATTTAATCGCCATAATAAAATTTTATAGAAATAAGTATAATTCGATCATATTATTATATCTTTATTTATTCTTAATTAATATCAAATTATTATTTCATAATCTAAAATACCTTTAAAATATCATACGAACATTTGTTGATAAAAATAACATTATAATTTTCAAATAACATATTTAAAATACAAAAATTTCATTAATAGAAGGGAAACATTTTTCTTAGAAAATACCAATGGGAAATTGGAAATGAATCAGCTTATAAAATATTAATCATGGTGGTGGGGAATGTTTTTCTTGTGGTGTATTCTATAATATATATTCTATTCTCACCCTTAGAAAAACAATAAATCATTAGGAAAACAATATAAATATTACAATTAAAAATCTTATTAAAAGTAAAATTTTGGAAAAAATTCATTTAATAAATAATTAGAGAATATATAAAAACATTATTCGAAGCATTTTAAAGACAATATGAACTTGGATGAGAAATATTCCCTACTAAAGAGAAAATAATGTCTGTTTTTCTAAAAAATATATTTTTTTGAAAATTTAAATGACTAATAAATGGAAAATGGTACTATTAAATGAAAATATCATGAATACCTAGATGAGATGAAATTTTATTGTTATTATTGATTAGATCATTATAATTTCATTCAATGAAAATGTTACCACAAACAATTTTCAAGAGAAATGAGATTGTTACATAAATCTATTACATATAGTAATGTCATTCTTAATATGCCCATAAATATCCAGAATAATAAATATTATTTTATAATAACTATATTATAGAACCATATGATATATATAATTATATATATCATTCAATTAAAATTTATAACTATCATTTTATTATCTATTTCTTTATCAAAAATGAACATTCAAGTGAAAACTGGTATATATCCCATGCATGTTTCATTTCCATAATTTTGGTATATGAATTATGTTAATGGTATCATCATATATAAAATATTAATCATGAAATAATTATCATATTTATTAATAATTTTTTATGTTTTTTTGAATAAAAAAATAATGAAAAATGAATCAAATAGCTTCATAGAGGTGGTAGTCCATACGTACACCCATACATGTTATCATTTTTATGTGGATTAAAATGTATAAAATAATATAATAAAACAAGATTTCCAAAGGAAAAAATATGTTATAAATTATATATATGAACACTATATCTATAAAAATTACCATATGTGAATGATGGTGATCAAAAAATAAATGCACCACCACGCGAAATAGTAGTCCACCCATACGTTTGAATGATGCTTTCGTTTCTCATTTGATGGATTTAGAGATGAATAAAGGATGTACCCCCGATATAATAACTTCAAAATATATTTATATTTATTAATAAATAATTTTATTAAGGATACAAAATTTTTTGGATAAATTTTAATATAAAATATAATTTAATGTACTATTTTAGGAGTTATACCTCTTCATTGATAAACCTCCTTTAGATTACACATTAATTATTGAAATAATGATATACTAATCAATAAATTACCAACAAGATGGTTTTAGGTATGTTTATAATGTTTTTAGATTGGACTATGATGAGAAAATATACGCTTAAAGTATTGATAAGAGAGGATAATGGGTGTCCTTTTATAAGTTAGGGAAAGGGAACAACTGAATTTTTTTAGTAGTTTAAAATATAGAAATATATTATTAGACAAAAAATAATCTTAAAAAACCATAAAATATAATTAAATATAGTGTTTAAATATTATTTTATAATATTATGTAGACATTTTTATGCAATTTTAACTTTCATCATTTATATTTTGAGCCTTTTTAGTCTTTTTATCTCTTATCTGGGTAACTGAATTTTTTCGAATGTTACTATTAATAATGAAAAAAATGAATGTGGTCTAATTAAACAATTTTTATGTGCTTATTTGAAATATGGATGTCATCTTATAAAATATATTTTCTCTATGTGGGAGAAATTATTTTAAAAAAACTCACAATGATAGAAAAAAAATCTGTTTTCAAAATATCAAATTTATAAATACCAAAAATTATTTAGAAATAATATGCGTAATGTTTATTATAATTAAATTAATTGGATTACATTTTAAAAAATTAAAAATTTTAATTTAAAAAAAACCATAAAAGGGACTTTTTAAATACTTGTATTCTTAATATATTTTTCTATTAAATGATTATTTTTTTAATTCATTGAAAAAAATAATTATTTTTCTATAAATCCCAAAATTTAACATTCTATTAAATTGTATATTATTATTATAAAAAATAGATAATTTTATTCTATGTAATATCTTAAATTTCCATACAATTATAGTAAAATTAATTTAGTAATTATTTTTATGCATGAATCAATAAAATAAATTAAACCATTATATTTGTTTTTTGATTATGTGGTTATTTATATTAATTCAAATAATATAACATATATTTTACAAGATTATAATAAATCATTATTAATTTGTGGTTTTATGAAAAAAATTATATTAATAGGAATAAAATTAATAAGAGTAAATAAATCAATAAATCATGGCCGTCTAAATTATACCTTCATTGTATGAATTTGTCCCATTAAATATTGTTATTGTGACACGAAAAACTAAGGATTCTTCTACCTCATCACATACATAGGTTCCCACATAGGTCTTTATAATTTATTATTTAACTATAAAAATTTAACTAGGTGATTGGTCTTGTTCCAAAATACATTATCTCTTCAATCCAACATCTCCACCTATTGTCCCTTATAAAAGAGATCAGGATCCAATGGTATGATCTTCGAGTTTAATTCATGTGAATGATAAGGTATTTAAATCCATATTATTGATACATGGAACAAATCATGAACTCGATTGATATTTTTCATAAGTTCAATTAGATCATTGCCTTTTCGGATATGATCAAAAAAATTAAAGGGACCGATTTATCAAAGGCCGAACATCCCCAGATTTCCAAAATGAATAACCATCATCCATAGAGGTATCCATAAGAATAACTTTTCACCCATCATCGAACTCTAAATAAAATCTATTATTTCTATCATAACATTTATATCAGTTCTGATAATCACTAATATTTTGATTAATGAATATATCATTCTCTTAAATTTCCTTAGTTAGAATAAGTCACAGTAGCTTTCATTATCTTTATTTATCAAACCAAATTGGATCTATAAAATCCCTTCGATACATGGATTCATAAATAACCATCTGAATTCTGGAGTTAAATGTAATAATTTAAGAAAAATATAATAATGAATGGGTTTGATCCCAAAAATATTTTAATTCTAAAGTGTATTCTCCTTTGATATATTAAGGAATTGATTAGTACTCTCAAATTTTCCATCTTTTTATTGGCGATATGAAGTGATAATGATTAATAATGTATTGCACTATAGATTAATACTTCCCTATAACATCATGGTAAACCATCGATTCCAATCATATTTAATAGAAGGTGGTACTTTATACAACCTTAGCACTTCTAAAATGCTACCCTTTAAAGCTGATCAATAGAAAAATCTTCTCTAATTATAACAAAATGTGATTATTATGTAAGATAAATGAATAGATCCCAAATAGAATTGACTAATATAGGCAGGTTGGGAATAATGATATTTAAAATTAGGGTATTATTATATCAATTTCATTTTAGTGAGGTTAATTAGTGTAACATCCCCTTAGGCATCTATCTCCATCAATAAAATTCTTACATACCATGAAAAAAGGTACATTCTCTATAATATCCCATTTCATTATATCCCTAAAAAATATGCATTTTAATTATTATATATATTTTCAATTCCATAATTAATAATACATTTTGAATAATAATATTCAACCAATATACCCTTCATTAGTTATTGTATTTAATGGATGCGTACTCTATTCAGAAAAATTTAATTCTATCACAATCATGGTTGAACCTAAGAAAATTTATTTTCCTTTTTTACAACTCCACATTCTCTTTCTACACATCAATAATCCTCACATGGATGGATGTATAAACATTATTCTATGAATGATATTTTATATCCCTTTTCATCATCATTTCAATGATAATATTCTATATATCAATAATATTGGATATATTTTCATCCCCATCATAAAAAACTATCATTGTCATTCTAATATAGAAAACCATATTCCATGTTCAACTTCCTTTGTTGGTTGTGTACATAGTAGTCATAACCTTTAATGAATTAAACCATATACTATATTACAAATATAAAAATTTTAAATATATACTTTTTGATTTAATGACTTGTATATCTAACAAATATTTCACTATAAATATAATTCATCCATATATTCAATTGAGAAATTACTACATCCATCACTAAATCATGATTTGGGTAAATATTATCTTGAATTTTCAATTATTGAGATGAATAATATATAACCATATCATTATTCTTGACAAAACATCCCAAACCCCAAATCAATGAATCCATATAGATAAAGAAACCTTATCTACTACATGAAAGTATGAACATAGATGCATTGACCAAACTTATTTTTACTCCAAGATTTTTACTCAGATTCTTTTATTCATAGTAACATGGATCTCTTATATATCAAACTAGATAGTGTATTATGTAACAATGAGAAATTATTCATAATACATCATTAAAAACCCATCCAGTCCATGAAAACTAGGGATCTAAGTCACAATGGATTTTTTGGGACATTGGTCAGAGACTTCTATCTTTGAATGATCAATTGATGTACCTTACCATAATATTATATATCCCACAAATGAGTCCTTTTGTAGAAACCAATCTAGTCCTTGTAAATGTGTAATACCTTTTATCCTTCAATATAGTCTAAAATTAAAAATTAATTTTTTATGTTATTCCTTTCTCTTTGAATACATAATAATATCATCCATAAATTCTACAAAATCTAATCAAGGTAATCTTTAGATAACCCATTCATTTGATCCATTAATAAAGTGGGGGAATTTGTATGCCCAAAAGGAATTACTATAATGTTATAATGACCATAACTCCAAAAAAGTATTACATGTGTATCTCCACCATCACCCTGAATTGCTGATATCTAAATGTAATCTCAATCGTGAAAAAATAATTTATGAAATTTTCATAGAAAATATTCATTAGTATAGGGTAGATGAAACAATTTGATGGAAGTAAAACAGTTATGTTCTTGATCATCAATGTAGATATACATTGATCCATATTTCTTCATATATTTATTACCCCCATGGTTAACTACTAATACATTTGCGTCCTTATTCATTATTTCTATGTATTTTTTCTAATTACAAAAACCCAATCATTTCCATTCTATATAGAGTCTTTGAGATAGTTCTAGGTGTTAGTATGATTATAATTGGAATATCAAAATCATAATTCATAAGAAGGATAGGAATATATTGCATAAATTCATTGTCATAATCCCAGCCAATATTCATATATTCAGTGTTGAGTTTTCCCTAGACCAATTGATTAAAATATTCATTCATAATGTGTTTTAATTCACATACATAGTATGTAATTAAAATTATAAGTTCTTTTTCATCCTTTAAATAATTAACAATCACAGGTTGACGCAGAATATAAAATTTTGTTTCCCCTCCTCATAAATTGATATGATATTTATATAACAAAATCAAATACATTATAAATATATCAATATAGTTAACTAGAGATAGAATATCATGACATATTTAAAATGTATTCCCATAATCATCAAACAGAAGAGAAATATAATAATGACTTGTGATCATCATTCCATTGGGTGTTTTTACTACCGAATCATCATATACTCCTTCAGGGTTTAATATTATATTGTTTGAAAAAACATTAGATATAAAACTGTGGGTATAAATGTGATGATATAATTCATTTTTTGTCCTTTATTGGATAGTATATTCATCCTTTATCACATAGTTTTTCTAAAACACATCATTTTTGAATGAAATGGACATCCCATTGTAACATTGATTATGTGGTTTTTTTAGGCCTCAAATCCTCATGAGCACATTGTTTATGGAATTCATTCACATATTTCATAATATCCATGCATCTAAAATATTGAACTTCATTAGATGAATCCATCTTCAACACTATTTCATTTGTGATATTTTTCCTCTTACATTGGAAACCACTAGATTGATATTGAGCCATTCCATAATTAAAAAATTTCCATGTTTCTTAAATGAATTTCATGATTTCTTTTCTTCACAGTTTCATCATATTGGTAGTTGTAATTTATTTACTCAAAGAAATTTTACATTTGAGTTTTCCTAAATGTTTATTTTTATATTCATGTAACTAAATATAGATGGATTATTGATGTTTACTTTTTTATTACATACTTCCAAACACATTTTACAATTTATTTATAGTTATCTAAGTCACTTTTGGTTGTCACTAATATATTACTTTGTTTTACATCACTAATGAATTGATGATTTTTTATAGAGTTTTTTTATAATGATAAAAATTGTTCCTTGAATGTATTGTTTGGAATGATGCATATATACAAATTCATTCATCATAATTTATTTCTAATAAAACAATGTTTATTTAATTCTCACTAAAAAGAGTTGTTGGAATGTATTTATTGACAAATACCATTTTTTACTCATCATGTTCCATGATTTTTTGTCATCATCTTTCCTCATGTTCTTCATAAGAGTCAATCATTGATCTTCTTCAACTTATTATTGATATACTACTAGGAAAAAATTCTCATGGGTTGAGTAATAATGAAGGGAAACTATATTTTCTACCATATTGTTTCACTTCTTTGAATCTTTTGGATATAATACTTATATATAGTGGGTGGTGTTTGTTGTATAAAAGTTTCAATGGAATGTTACTTCCTCCTTGATGCTGTTTTAATATTAACATGGTTCATGTTTTTTATCATATATTAAGAGGGTTCATTTATAAGAGTTACTAAATTAGGCTTCCCTGCTTAAAATCCATTTGGTTTCTCATGAGGAAGTTCATTGAGTTGCGCATCACATTTTTTTCAACCTAATCCTCCTAGTTCCACCAATTGAAAAAAAAATTATATGGGTGCGAAACATCAATAAGAAGTGAAAAAATAATATAATTATTAATCAAATTATTATGATAACATAAATTATGGTACCTTAATTCCAGTGATGGAACGTTGAGTTCATATCATGTCACTATGCCTTGTGATCAAAATTTTCAAGTTTTATCTTCAAATTATTCACAATAATAATTAAAGATAATATGAATTAACCAAATAATTTTCCTTAGTAGTGTCCATAAAGGTGTACGATATTAATCTCACTCATCATACACCTGTAAGGATTGCGTTACTATAATATAATTCTCTTTTAGAGATGATAACCCTACGTGAAAATCTCCCACTACACCAGCCACTTACAAGTGTGCATACTGGGATATATTATCTAGGAAAAAAACCCATTAATTTAATGTGACATTGGATATTCTCATATTAATATTACTATTAATTGAGATCTCACTAATATATTATAATAATAATATATAAAAATAACTAAAATTTTCTTGGATACCAACTAGGTCATCGAAAAAAACAAACAAAATATTATTTTATTCTAGATAAATATTCAACATAGATTATAATTATTCACATTCGAGAAATATAAAGGTTTAGTGACTTTATAGAACACATTGACCATAAAATTATTTCTTAGAATATCTTCAACCCCTCCCATAATGATTTTATATTAGTAACCTTATACAAATAACAAATATAAAAGATTTTATCAAACCATCGGATAATATAACTTATAAAATGGTGATCTCAGATACATAGAAAGGGTAAATATGGGAGATATCAATCTAAAGAAAATAAGGTTATGGTGAAAAAATAAAGATAATATTATCAAGGTAATACATTCCTACCCATAAATTCATATATCATAAACTATTAAATTAATCCACATTAAAAATAATTTTCAAGAAGGGCATTAAAGTGGTATTCACAATTCAAGAGTCAAAATCATATTCATGTGGAATCATAAAAAAAAGAATGATAATCGTATAAAAATAACTACTTTATATCATGTCCATTAATATTTTTAACATAATTGGATAAAAGTTTACTAACTAATCAAATTATGAATTTAGTTATTAACAATAACATCAATTATTATTCTTTTGAGAATAACTGTAATCAATCATAATCACCCATCCAAATGTGAAAAAAAATATATTGTAAATCGTGAACAAAATTATCATAATAATATCATGAGATAGTAATATCAAATTACCCAATTAATTGGATGGGTTTAATGAAACCACATATCCCATAATAATAATACATTTATATGTATTCCATGAGGTCATGAAAGCATTTCTCATTTCATTATTGATTTATATATGGGAAGGATATTCCATTTATGAAAATGACATCATCATCATAAAAAACAGTTAAATAAAAAGGATACTGTCATTATATCATGTCCCTAGTGAAAGGCAAGTAACATCAATAGATGTTTTCATAGATGAAAATACCTTTAAAAGATCACCTGGACATTTATTTGGGAAAATACACTTTTCATTTTGAAATATATTATTTAAAATGTAAAAAATTAGAGAAAATTAAGAAACAAATTTTCATTGAAAATCAAAATAGGAAGATGTAAAAGTATAATCACTATAAATATTAGTCATAACATTATAAAAATTCTTTTGGTCGATATATATTAATATAATGAATTTATTCACACCTATTAAAAAACAAACGTAGATAATGGAAGAAGATTAATAATAAACCTTTTATAGAAAGTAAAATATGGGAAACCTCACTTAAATAAATCATTATATATTTGAAATGTTACATTCTTGAAAACATTGTAAAAATAATATGGACATCAAAGAATATAATTCATGACCAATGATATTGTGATATTTGTTTTTCTTAAAAATAGTTTCCTGGTCATTTTGGTCATAAAAGTGAGGTGAAGTGTACTATTACGAGAAAACATAATTAATAAATAGTAGATAATATAATATATTTTTTAAAGGATAATATTGATATCATATCCATAATTATAAATTAAGCATAAAAACCCTATCAGAAATTAAATTACAACATAAATATCATACCACGGGTTTGGTTAGTATTCATACACATTTAAATTTCTAATATAATAAATATTTACTTATTATAAATATTTAATGGTACCATAATAGTATAAAAATTAGTATAAAACATTCATTTATAATTCAAATTTACACTTTTATTAATAATTTCTTTATTATAAATGATCATTTGAGTGAAATATAGTCTATTTTCCATTCATGTTTGGATCGATGGTTATGACCCCTACACATTGATCATTGTATCATAACACATTTAATGTTTATCATGACACAATTTTCATGTTATTTAATCATATACAGTTTAATAATTAATCATATAACGTATTGATGGAAAAGAATCACATTAGGTAATGGAGGTGGAAGTCCACACAAATGGATGAATGATAATAACTATTTATAAGGGTTTGAAATTTCTGAATTTAAATAAAAGATTATAATTATATAAGTATAATTAAATAATAAATATAATTTATAAATAATATATTCTCATAATTACCATCCACTATAGTTGGTAATGTGAAATTAAATACATTACTTCATGAGGCGGTAGTCCACATGTACACATGAATGATGAATTTTTTCTATTTGATTGGGTTGGTGATAAATTAAAGACAAAAAATTAACACAATAGAATAATAATATAATTTTGATTCTAGATTCATCATGTTATGATTTATTCAATACGTTTAGTGATGTTAGATGATGAAATAAAATTTATATCACTCAGTTAAGTGTAATTCCTCTTCATTGAGAAACCTCATTTAAATTAAAAATTTATCATTAAAATTATTGTATTTTGATAAAAAAAAGTCCCATGAGATATGATTATAGATTTTTTTAATGTATTTTTGTGATCATTATATGTTATAAAAGTTATTTAAGTGTTCATAAGAGAGGATATGTGGTGTTATTTTTTAAGTGATGTACATGACACACATGGAATTTTTTAAATGATAAAATTGTAATAATGTTTTATTTAAGGAACATTCATCTAGATGACTCGTATTAAAGTAATATATATTCTAGGGAAGAAATATGACCATAAAATATGAACTATAAATTTTTTTTTTATATTTTAATTCTTATCATTTTGGTTTTAATCTTTTTAACCAGTTTAAAATATTACTGTGGTAAATGGATTTTAACCAAATTTACTGTTTATAATAACCAAAATTGAAATTATCCTCATTATTTAATTTTAAATATCAGATAAAAATATTACTTCAAATTTTTCAAATAAAATTCTTTATATGATGAGTAAAATAATTTAAAAAACCGGCAAAATGGAAAAAAAATATTTTCCCCAAAAAATACATTATTATGTATAAAAATTTATTTAAACCAAAATCATGATAAATTATGTTTAAAAATAAATACATTATCATATTTTTAATACAATTTAAATAATTACATAATTAATTCTAATAAAAATAAAAATTTACATTATAAATACTTGAATGGATTTGAAAGCATTATATAAAATTGGCGTTTCATAAGAATTCAATTAAAATCTATACGTTTCTTAAAAATCCAAAAACATTTAAAATATTTTTTATTTTGGTATTATCATTTCAATATTTAATTAGTTTTTATAAATATCATTTTTTAATTTTATAAAAACATTTATAATATCAAAACAACGAAATTGAATACAAACCATTGTTTAATAAATCATATTTCTGATTCATAAAATGAAATTACTGAAAATTGATTATGTAATGATTATATATTTTTAAATTAATTATTCAAAAAACTGTATATAATTTCACATAATTTAATTACCCCTATTTATAAATCAAATTTAATGGATATTTTATAATTTTATACTATATCACAACCCATTTATACTCACAGGTTCATGTAATGAAATGTGTACATGAAATAAAAATGATTTGTCAATAAATATGTCATAAAATATTGGGGTGTTAAAAGTATATAGATGAACTATAAAATAAGATTAATAAAATTTAAAAAAATAAAAAAATATCACCAACTTATACTATAATAACATAAGGAATTTACTTAAAATAGACACGTTTTTTAAATCCATCTAAAATCCTTTTTAAAATTATATTTTTCCAAAATTTAATCACCATTTTAATTTCTAAATATATGAAAATTTTTGATGTTTCATAATACCAGTGATGTTTTGAGTCCACATGGACCTATTTAATAAGGAAATTTAGATACTAAGTCTTTAACTATAATTTTTTTGGTATTTCATTAGTCAACAGTATGGGTGGACATGCTTACCTCACCATTTTGAGGGTATATGAGTTTTTATTATATGATAGTAATAATGATTAAAATATATCCATGAATCCTTTAAAACCAACATATACGAATTATTACCACCATAAAATCTATTAAATTAAAAAATTAATTGATGTTATCATTATTATATATCAAAGCTTATCCATTTCTATTTTACACGGTGATTATGTTAATTTTAATGCCACAAAAATGGGAGATTGACAATTTATCATCATCCATAGATGTGATATATGTTGGGTGTTCGTATAGAGACATTTATGGGAGCTACCTATGTATCCGTATGAAGGTAATTAATGCTCACATAGTTTGAGGCTTTTTAAGGGGACACATTGTACATTTTTAAGGATGTGTGACAAGAACTATAGTGGTGTATTTTATGGGTGTGAATCCAAGACTAATTAAAGTTCCTTTGATTGTTTTATATCCAATAACAATGTGGTATATTGAATGAACTAAAAAGAGTAATCCTATGAATCGTGTTAAATAGGAATAAATAATGATGTAGTTTATATTTCATAGATTAATGTTAAATGTTAGCACTAGTCTATGACGTTTATCATTATATGGTATGGATGGATGCTATGCATTTTTAATTCATGTATCTAAGAAATATAAGTGAAGGATTATTAGTATTGGTTGGAATGGGAAATACCTATAGAAACCCCTTTTTGGATATTATATTTTTTGTTTGTTAATAAGGAATAATATGGTTTGGGTCTATGGAATATGATTATTTGAGGAAATATGATATTCAGGGGGTATGGAACATTCAGTAATAATTTAGTGATTCCAATAATGCACGTTTATTGGCATTATATCCACCTTTTTTATTTGGGAAATGAGACCTAAAATAAAGGATTCAATCATTGAAAATATATCCCAATGAGGATATAATACTAGAACAAGACTCTTTCTATTCTTTGGAACAAAAAGGAAATGTTTGGGGCATTTACATATAATCCCCAAATATGCTTAAAAATGAAGATAAATTTGGTGAATGAATGTCAAATTGGATCATATACTTAGTATGGCACATTTACATGGATCCCTATATCAATTAGTAAACTAACGGGTCCCCTAGGTGCTCAGGCTAATTTGATTGGTGGATATGGGTCTTCCATGTAGTGTAGCATAATCCTAAGGTGGTTTCATTGATATCTTTATGAAATGGACCCTCATTTTCCTGGAAATACCTGATCATTAATACCCTGAGTGTCTAAATAATGTTATTTTAAGACCTTGTAAGGGATTATTATCAAAGGAATGCATGATATACTGGTTTAACAATGGAATGTATAACCTAGTAATGTCATTCATGAGGTCATGGAGGAGGAAAAAATGATATACAATCCAGTAGAAGACCTATAATATATTTCATGGTTGAGGATGGTCCCCATATATTGGGTCTGGGAAATGATATAATCATACATGGGTAAAATAGTTAATTAGAAAACAAGTTTAAGGTTTCCGTGAAAGAACTCTCATGTATGGGGTAGGAATATTTTCCAACTTACTGTATAGATAATGGATAAGTGTCTCCCTAACTAGAGGGTAATGGGAATTTCCACCTTTGATAAGGTTAACATGAAGGATCTCCCTAGAATTTTAGGGTTAAATGTCACCAAATATGGAACATTGATGGTGTCATTGGCAAGTGGTGCCTTATTATTTTAATCACAGGGTATTATGTTCAAGAGATGCTCTAGGGAAATTCATTTTAGACGGGGTTATTCACTATATTTGTTTCGAATATGTCGAGAATTTATATATGGTAAAAAAAATTATATATTAATGATTTAGGTAACCAAATTACACATAATCCTCATTAATTCTTTCTTTTTGGACATGATATTGTTGGTAAATGGAGAATGAAGTAATTTTTATCATAGAGATTTGCATAAAATTTACCATTCATTAAATTCATAGACAAAATAAAAATGGGTTCCCATGGTGTCAACCAGTGGATAACTTTGCCGACAAGGGTGCACATAGTTTTAGGGAAGATGGATACTCGAATGAGATTTAGGGTGAGGGAGTTGAGTGTGTTAGTTAACTAACATGAGTGAGTTTTGTGTAAGATATCAGGATTTCTGGTGCGTTTTTTATTTAAATCGTAGATAAAAATTTTGATCGACTAATGTGATTGACACATTGATGATAGGGTATGAAATATGGGCATAAAGATAGACAATTTTGGGATTGAAGAACATGGAAACATGGACAAGTGTAAATAGCATAAGGGCCTAAAGTAGGGCACACACAAAACATATTCTTAGAAAAATCACCACCCAGAACATATAACAATAAATGAGCACCGTAAAATTCCAAAAAAAGATTAACATTTAATTGGTATAAAGAGGATATAAGTGTAGGAAACGTAGGAAATTGAAAAAACACATCAAATGATGAATTTTTTATCAAGTAAAGATGTTACCATGTCACTAATGCTAGTACCTTAGCATTAAACACATTCTAGAACTAGGAAAAAGGATGTATGATCTTATATGAATAGAGGGATAACACCCTCACCAACACACACTTATCGAAACTTAGTGATACATAATGTATCTCACTATCTATTCACTCAAGCCCATTTATTAACCAAATTTTATGATATACCCTTCTCTTTTTCACATACCACTATGAACAATTATTTATGCTTCTATGAATTGAACACACCTTTACCTTGATGATACTACTAGGTTGAGGGAGGATATGTGAAGTGAAATAGGAAAAGGTTTCAAATATAATTCACCTAATAGAAATTCCACCCTTTATCACATTTATTTTTGGGAGTCATCATATTTTTAATATATTTAGAACATTATATTTAATTAAATTCTATATTTCCAATTCAAATAATTCTATTAAATTACATAATACAAGATGAAAATGGTCAATAATTCAATAACTATTTAAAATGTTTAATTCAAATACTATTTTGATCTACTAATCTATGAATTTGGGTTCAGATACAACTACAAATGAACTCCACACATTTTAATGGTTATCCAATTAATGCAAAATGATCCATGGTAATACCCATCATCATATATCCTTCCATTGTACGATCATGTCCTTCTTATTGATATAGATATCATAAGGACCGATGTTAATCTTCTAGAATCATGGGTCACAATGTACTCCAATCTATGGAGAACAAATATATTTTCAAGGTGGTCGGTATAAATGACATGGATGACAATCCTAAATATATAATATATCATAAAATAACTAGAAAATATAATCATGTATATGCGTTAGAGCCTGGGATCTATTTTCACTACATAATCAAGAGATTCATGTACATAAATCAAATCTACATCTTGGATGAGTGTAGGAACATCCTTACTAGATATATTTCTATGACTTTCTATATGTGGGAATTATAGGTTCACCAAATATATGTTATTTTCAAGGATTCGATGAAGTAAATAGCCATCAATGAAACTATGTTTACCATATAAGGCATATTATACAAGAAAACTGACATGAATACTAAATTCAGGATATAATAGATCCCATATATGAAAACCTTCCATATTATATATAGATTGGTCGGGATTATTCCACAGGACAAATATATGGTCATAAGGGAACCCATTCATGGAGAAATATATGATGAGTTCATTCCCTTGATGGACAAGTGGGGTGATCATTATTTAATGACTTCATTAATAGAGGTTTTATAAACATAGGCTACAAATGTAATTGTGAAGGAACAATTAAAATGGGAAAACATTAGATTTGAAACTTAGATTACGATATTTTGGTCCCACATAGAATCAAAATGATCTTAGGAAGTACGATTGAGATCCCAATTATCTAGTAAAGGGGAACCTTGTCCACATATTATCCAATTTTGAAGAGGGTTAATAATTTGGAGTGAAATAATTATTTTTACCACATGTGCCTCCAAAAAATAAACTATTCAGAATCCTTGTGATGTGGATGAATGGGTACTTACATATGGTCTATGGATAACATTGCATAGTGATTCATAGTACATTTTTTTGTCAAGTTTACTAGAAGAAGTAAACTATATGAGAACATATGTTTTGGTTTTAGTGAATATACCATACTATCTATTATATATCTATAAGTCAAAGGTAATATTCCCATGTTTTATGGGGTGGGATTGTTTTTCACTTTAATGATTTTAATATCCTAGACGATGTACATATCCTATGGTAAATATTGTATCTATTCATATTGTCTATATCATGCATCATGTTATTATATCCTAAGGGTTATAACAGATTGAATATCTAGATTCTATACTCAAATATCATTTTTCATCCTTATAGAGATCATCCCCCACACACAATCATTTATGAAAGAAACAATGAATATTATGGGTTTTCCTTCAAGATAATTTTTGGAGGCTATTTTTTAGTAACTTATTTAGATTATGATATTATTCTCATGTTATAGGGATCATATTGATTATTATTATTATAGTTCATTTAGAATCATAAAGTAGTTCCACTAATAAATTTTTAGATGGAACATCACCTGGGGGTGGTGAAATGGTTGTGGGTAATGATTGAGCAGGAGAACACTTGATTTAAAATTTTATTCCATAATTTTATTCATTTGTAAATTTAACCACTAGAAACACCTGATTATGTACATCAACATTACCCGATGGTTTACTAGTAAAGAGTGTCCCTAAATATACATCATCAAACAACCTGAAAACGGGGAATGTGGTTACTTAGAAGGTCCATAAGAATGATAAAAACAGATAATAATATGTACTTATGGATTAACATCCCCTAAAACCATCTTTTTATATTATTACTAAATGGATGACCTATTAAACATCAGGAATGTGATGGGCGAGTTAAAAAAAAATAGAGAACTGTATTTCGTTTTGTATTAAGGGATTGGGAATTAACAGGTACTAAAAGATCCTATGATTACTTGAAGACTAGAAGGGGTCATATAATTATATATAAAACTAACAATTCAAAAAGGATTTCTAATTATTTTAAAATAGACATTTATCTAAAAAAAATTGTGTATGGACTGATATTTGAAGTAGAATCAAAATACATCAAATATGAAATGTTAATTCTAATATACATCAACATTAATACATACCATATTGAGGATGGACATTACATGTTTATATCGAAATATATATTTTTCATACGAACAACAAGGTACTCCAATCATGGTGGGATCATGATTCGGTAGATTGAGATACCATTGAGGTGGTCATTAACCAATCTATGGAAGAATAATGGGATTATTTTTCAAAAAACCAAGACATATAAGGATGACCATTTTTACTAATATTATTCATTGGTTTGAAACTACGTTTTTAATAATCATTTTTCCATTCATTTATGGAAATAGGATTCAAATTGTACTCATTGAATTTCTATAGTACACTATGGGTATCACAATGATAAATGATGATTGATTTGATGAACATGAAGAAATGGAGATGTCATCTTATAAATGGATTGTGGAGGTAGTTGAGAGGTCAAATATTCATTCCTTCTTCATAAATATATAACCCACTTCCCAATAAAAGTGACTACATACTACTCCATATACGATGAGATGTCAAAATAATGAATATATATAAGAAAAGATCATTTATATAGTTGAAAGTGGTCAACAATGATATTCAATTATATTTCTGTAATCTAATGTACGAATATAATGCTTCTCTCATTTTCAAAATATAACTTCTAAAAATTTTATAATCATGAAGATGGTCCAAAAGATGTTGAATTAGAAACTCTAGATAACCTCTATCTTCATGTTGTATATGTTGTTACACATAAAGAATATGTAATATCAACATAAAATGCATTACAAACTATAAAAAATGACATATATAATTCAATAGAGTAAAAAAATATTATTTTTAATTACACTAGTAACTTTCTACTCCGTAAAAGAACTTATTGAATTCACATAATAATAAACTATAATAGAAGGCATCCTATCAGTGATATATTCCTTATAATACATGTAAGTGGTTAGAGAACCCAACTAAGATTTTTATGGCTTTATGTTTCCTCAATTGTTTATGCACATCAATAAATTCATCTTTTATTTTCACCAATATTTTCAATAGTATTCTTATTTAGAATAAATAGCTAGGTGAATCCTCTAATGAAAGATTAGATACATCTCACCTCCCTAAGTGGATCAATAAACGAGTTAAAAATTGTGCTATTTATATCACTCTAACCTACCTGATGCTAATCATGGGAGTCCACTAGTAAGACTGTATCCTTAGAATATCCACACCCAAAAAATACATACATCGAATGGGGTAAGTGTTTACCTGTATTTCAATCCATTGTATGCAGATTTATTTATTCATGATGTTTAATATAATTAGGTGATGAAAAGTGATTGAATTAATTTTATATCAGGTGGATAAAACCCCACTTTAGGAGATGCATATGTAAAAATAACTCTGGATGTTTTACCATTTGAAGAGGTTAGTGGCCAAAAATAAATTGGTGAGTATCAACAGTGAATTCTATTGGCTTATTTATCTTCCAGTTCATATATACAGCTCTCATATTAACTGTAATAATATTATTGACATGAGATGGACTAATTATCGGGGGTATTGTAATAATAATACAACATCAAAATAGTATGATAATTAGAGTTTCTATAATGTATATGGACCGAAATTATAACCACTAAATGATCACTTAGAGTTATGTAGTCCAACAATATTTTTCAGTTTCTAGGAGTGACACAGAGTCAAATGACTAGTAGAATGTCATCTTGAACACCACACTAAAGTGTTTATTTTCGGAAAATAATAATCATACCCCCAATACTATATTATAGTATTTAATCAATAATATATATAAGTATTGTAACATATTCTCTATATTTTTAATGAGCTTTGTTGTAATTAAGAGAATGAAAATGTTATTTACTGAATGAATTTCTTTATTGAATCCGAAGGTAGGGCCATAAATATACAATATATAGTCTTCAGTGAAAATTCAAAACATATTCTAGTAATATGAGTGGAATAATTCCACAATGTATAGTGATAAGCCCTATTGATTTCTTAGTCATTAGCTAATTATAGTAAAAGTATATAAAAGGAGGAGTGAGATCTTGTTTAAATGACCAAATGTGAAGATTATATATTTCTATAAGGGAAATAGTACTTTGGGATGATAAAAATGAATAATCTAAAATTCAATTTAAGCTTCACTAAGGCTTGAATGACTATGTGTAAACATTGTATCAACATTTATAGTATATTGAGTGTGTCGTGTTCCAACAACCCAATTCAAGGTTCCTATTTTAAATAACTATATAATTTATAACACACATTTTATTCTCTTTTTAAAGCAATGAATGAATTTTTTTATTTATAATCATTTTCATTTAATTTATACCTACTCTATTATGATCATTAATTAACGAAAACCTACAAAACTCATGAAGAGTAATATCAGGATAATTGAATACATATAAACATTTATTAGAAAACTACAAGCTAAATGATAATCATAAACTAATCAATTATAAAATACTTATTAATACTTTATCTAATTATAATTTAACATTAAATTGATATAGTAATACATAATATAGTGTTTTATGTACCATTAACATATAATAAGGTGAATCTTCAAGAATAGTGTTGTGAAACATGGTTCCTTCTTAATTTGTACATGTATAATAATATAGAAAGGATAAATATTATAGAAAATAAACTACCACCGTATTATAATTATATATCACTCAAATATAAGCTATTTTTTCTTCTAGAGGGGTTCTATTAGATGGGTGGTGGTAGGCCGTATAAGGTGGAACATGTACTGTCCCCATAATCATAAGTTGTTATATTAGGGTTTAATAGATTATTAACCTCACATGATGATTGATAGAATGGTGTAATTTTTGAAGGTAGATATAATTTCTCATGAGGGATTGAGTACCAAAAAAACTATACATTCCTGAATTCCATATAGATTTTCTAAACCAATATATGGGAGGAATGGGAGTCTTCTATTAGTTTTTCCTAGGACGTGGGACATAAAGGGCATGATAAAAAAATGTATATTGTTTTATGTATTGCGATTATTATGTTTTTTTCAATCCATAGGATTCTCATTCACTATATGTTAATTAATAGATTGATCACAATTTTAATCACAGAAAAGAGGTAGAATTAAACATCTATATGTGATTCAAACCTCTATATTTTTATACACATATGCAAGATATTATATATGCTAGTATATGGGTGTTGAGAAAGGTTTCATAGATGGGTTTGTTGAGTCAATGGATGCCCTAGATAAATATAGAATTCAATGGATTGATAAATTAATACTTAAGAATTTTGTATTACTAGTTTATCTAATGATGAACTTTTTTTATGTCAAGGTTAGAATAGTGTGTAAATTTATTTGTGGTATTTAATTTAAAAAATTATAACATTGACTTATTAAGAAATATTGTATTGATAACAATTACTTTTTAATATAAACATTGATTATAGTGTTCTCCATTGATTTAGAAATAAAGAATAGATCAAATAAAAGTAGTTTTTATTTTTTATTTTCCCATTCATTGAATTCATGTGTAAGTGTGTGTCTATGTTTTCTAATTTAATTGGTTATTTGGGTGAAATTTGACTTCATGATTCTCTTACACTATAAAAGACTGGGATGATACAAATTTTGAAAATTCTAATGTGCTTATCTACCAATGGATATGTATTTTTGGTCAACTCAAATTTCAACATATATGTGTTTTTTATAACATTTTCAATCTTCATCACCCCAACAAGTGGTATCATAGGGATAATTTTTTAGACACACTCACTAACGTAGGAAACATTTTCATATACCTCAAATACATATTTATTTTCAATTTTTCTTACTATCTTATAAAGATATTTAAATGGATGAATTCAGTGTTATGACTATTCAATAAAAAAACTGACTTTGGTTTCTAGAAGAATAAAATTATTAACTATCTCATCTAGAAGTACATCAAACATCATATTCTAAAAAACTAGAAAATACGGAGAAAGAATAATGGGACACAATCGATAGAAAAATGAGTATTTATTTGGAGAACATCGGTCCAGAATTTTTCCTTCAACATTCGAGAGAATTATTTCACAAATTTACTTATGGAATCCATTATGGGGATGTACGTAAAATTGATGGCCTCAAATAAAGAGTTCCAAATGAGGTATTTATTATACTGAGAGTATCAAAAAATGGTTAGTGTAAATTCATGTGAATGACTTATTCATTATCATATGCTTTCTTGATTCATTGATAGTAACCTTTACAGTTGAGGTACGGGTCATATATCAACGTTTATATTTACCAGAATCCAAATATGGAATGGTCAATGTATCATGAGATTAATATTTAATTTATAATCATGTTTTTATGGAAATATGGTATTTTGTCCTTAATTATTTACTCAATAGAACTATGGTCAACAAAATATATGAAATTGTACTGAATACTAATGGATGTGGATAAAATAAAACATCAAAATAATCATAAAAAATTCAATGAAAAGACTAGATATTTTTTTTGTAAATTTATCTTCTCTAAGTATTACCTAAGATAATTATGTTAATAAGTACATATTTTAAGGAATTGAAGAAATATTTTTGGGTATGTGGGAAAGGACACCTATTGATGTTAAAAAAGTGTTAATCCAATTAATAATGGTAGAAAAATACTAGAAAAAATTTATAATACAATGAAACAAAATGCGTTGAATAAAGTGTCTCCGTTAACTCATTGGATTATATAATATTAATGATAATATATGTATTTGAATTATTTGGGTAAGTATATTTGGATGAAATTGAATCATTAGATGTTTCTATAATGGAATATGTAAATCTCTAGGTGCATATTGAGATTATTATTTGATTGAAAAAATTGAGATATATATTAGGTCTCTAAGGATAATCATTTTATTGGGGTATATATGAGATGAAGGAATCTATATAAATTTATACAATAGAGTCTGGAAAGTTACTCATGGATCCATAGAAGTGTCATATGGAGTAAATGATTTAACATTTTTCTTAATATGAAATTAGATTGGGGTTAAATGACCTAAATTTCAGCTTCTAATAATGTATAATTATTGTATTAAATAAATGGTCATAATAGTGGGAAAAATGTATATTATAATAGGTAAGGGAATTTAATTTATCAGTTATTAAACTATTAGAATTTATGATAGTTGTGGTCATGGAAATAAAAATAGGTCAAGATTAAATTATATTGTTTTGAAGCCAAGATGATAAAAATTATAGTTTGTTCACATGGATTTTTTAGGTAACATATCCTTTTTAATATCATAGAGAATCAAGATATCTTGTAACATTCATTATGATTCCCCAATTAAGGTCTGATTTGAATTTAGAAAATATTATTCTGATTTCTTTCATGCTTCTATAGAGTAGAAATCAATAATGTAGTTGGAAAGTGACCATAATGTGATGTTATTAGTCCCTAATAATAGTTTTTAATATAATATTATAAAATTTTGGAACATATTTTGAATTATGTTTTTCAATATTGGGAGAATTGTACATCTAAATTCAAAACATATTGGTGTTGTAGAGAGCAATAATTAGACAATAATATAGAAGGTTATATTCATGTGAATGCACTCTGGTATTTCCTAGGACACCTAGGAATAAGTATTTAATGTAGATGTTTAATTTTCCAATATAATAATATCCTCTAAAATATAAATAATGTTTCTTAATGAACATTGGTAAAATAATAAACCAATATATTCACATCTCAAAATATTCTATTTCATTTCTTATGAACTTTTCAATGAAATAGGATGAGATAAGATGGAGCCATAGTATAAATAATCATTCCATGTAGTATATAGAAAAGTAGATTTAGCTACCTATATTTTAGTAATTATCAATAGAACAACATAATAATTTAATATGAAATAGTCAATGAGAATATCATATGGAAGAATTTGAATATGTTATAATCAGATGTTTCAAAATAGAGTTCAGCTGCCGAAGTAATAAATTGGTCTTGATGAAAATATTTGAAATTATAAAATACTAGTGATACCAACTAGTAGATTAAATGAAATGGATGTTATAACAATGGTGTTCATGATATAATTCAAAAGAAATGAAGCTGCATAAGGGAATTCGAATACTATAGAGTAATCGATAGAAGGATCACCATAATTTCATGTATGGAAAAATAAATATTCATAAAATTTAGAATATTCAATGAGAATATATTTTAGAGTATGATTACATTTATAGTGGTATAGGGTCAACAAAAATAATGACTCTTGATAAAATTTTGGGAAGAAAATTTCTAGAAGAGGAAGAAACAATTAGTGGCTCGTATTACTGGGAGTCATCTATTGTGGAAAAGATTAATTACAGAAAATCAAATTGAAAAAAGTTTCTAAATGATTAGTCAAAATGGAAATTGAGAATTGAGAAAATATGGGAATTCTATTTAGGAGAAAATATTAATAGAGGAAAAGTATATGGACAGTGGGGAGAGAATTCCAATATAAAGAAGGAATCAATTTCTCAAACAAAATTATTGATGTAAATCATACTACAATCTTGAAAGTGTTAGGAATTATTTCATCTAATAGTTTACCCATTGATTAGATAGATGTAAAGACCACATTTCTACAAAGTAATATAGAGGAGGATATATATATGATTCATTAGAATAGATTTTATGGCTATCATATGGGGGATTTTTTTTAATCTCAAGTGAAGTCCATAAGGATTAATATAAAAACCTCTATAGTCAAAATAGATGATTTATATATTCATGTTTGAGGAATATTTTACACTAGGTGACCCGAATCACTTTTTCTACCAGAAGTAATGGAATGACGTAACATATATAATTTCCATACGTTATAAGAGCTACATGTTTTTAGTAAGGGCATAAATTCAGTAGATTGAGGAGGTGACGATGAGTAAGTTTTTAGAAATATTTGATATGGGAAATATTGGTCATGTCATAAAATATTATGGATGAGTATAGAAAGGGTTAATAAATCTAGTAATTTGGTGTTATCTCAGATAGATTACACTAGGTTGATCATTAAAATGTTTGAAATAACTATTTGTAAATATATCATAAATCCCCTTGTTAGACCCATCATGTTATCCAATCCACATGAACCTTCATTGTAAGATGATGTCTGGTACACAGAAAAAAGGTTAATAAGCATAAAATGATAGAAGCTTGATTTTTGTGATAGTTTTTACATGATCTGAAATTTCTTTTATTGTGGGAGTGATATGTTATTTCATTTTCAACTCAGACAATGAGAATTGGGAAGCTATGAAGTGGTACAATATATGGATGAGAATATTTTTCAATGGTTAGGGATACCTATATTTTCAGTAATGAAACTCCACATTATGATTTGGGACCAGCTATAGTCAATATATACTATAAAAAATTATCAAAATTATAAAAATGGGTTACTAATTTATTACATTAACAAATTGTTTATAGTTGATAATAAAAAAAGCAAATATTTTTCTTCCTAGGTCATAAGATTAAATTCTAATACATTTAAAAGTTATGTTCATTAATTAATTTATTATTTATTTAATTCACATATTAGTGTGTGTGGGGGGGGGTCTTATTTTCAGTGGGGATGAAGATGAAAGATAACATCAAATTTCCATTTTTTATAATACATAGTGTAAATATCAACTAGTTGAAAAGTTTATTTTCTTGACTATCTGTGGATAAGAATTTTTGGGAATATAAAGTTAAGCCATGCACTATTTTTATTGGATTTTCAATATTCATCTTTACCGAAAATATGGTGGACCCCACAAATATTGAGTCATTTTACATTGAAATTATATTTCCATAGGACTAGGATGTGGGAGGCTTATAGGGAAAAGGCTGGTTTTTCATAGGCCTGACATTATATTTTTCAGGTGATTTTTTTCCTTTATATATTTCAAACACATTATTTTTTCCTAGGTTATTATAGATTAATTACTATATATATATTACTTAATATTTTACAAAGATTTTTTCTATGAGTTCTAAAACTATCCATTGTTTTATTCCACTTTCATTTTGTATTTTATGGTCATACAAGTTTGATCGTGGATTGTTATGTTTCAAGGTCATTCACCTTTAACCAAAAGATGACCAAGTCTACCCAGTATAAAATGTAATTTATCATGAAATTATGGATTTACCAATTCCATGATTGTTGATTCCCTAATGGTATGTTCATTTAGTTTAGGTTCATGATTCAAATACTAATGGTTTCTACTTTTTAGAGTTTAGAAGCATTGATAAAAGGGTGGGATATTTTCTCCAACAAGGGTGATGTAGTACTTTAATATGGATAATGATACTAATTATGGTGTAGATGACCCAATGCACGGTTTCATGACTTCACCAGGATTCATAATTATTTTTAAGCCTTCATATTTTTTGTTAAAAAATGTAATTTAAAATAATAAATGTAATAATAAACTTCACATATTATTTTTTTAATTATATAATGATAAATAAATTAAAAAAATGTCCTTTTTAATTTTTTTTATGATTAGATTCTAGGTCAAGGTAATTTTTAGATCCACAAATGATGTTTGGGAAAGACCATCCTATACTCCGTGGGTGACAAATCACACATATAGACTAAAGGTAATTTTTAAATCCAAAATTGATGATTAATTTATTATAGATATATTAAAAATTTGGGAAAAACTGTTATTTTTCTCAATAAAAATATAATGTTATCTACTCATTCATAGCCTTTATAAAAATGGTTTTCAAAATTCTGGGTTCCCAAAAAAACCTTCTACATTTCCTACAACTTGGAATCCTTTGTACACAATTTTTATGTTTAACAAGGGGATATTGTTTACAATTTTTTAGTTCCAAATATTTTTTCCTACAAACATATAAGATCTACAGATATCTATCATAATATGGAGAGTATAAATAAATAATTATACCTACTCGAGTCTTCTTCTCCTCCTGATAGAGATATTATTGGTGGGTGAACATCATGTGGGAGTTAGACACATAAATATAGAGTTATGGAACTTTTTATAATTGTATGGTTTAATTTATACATTAAATGTTTCATTTATGTTTTATATTGACAAGATTAAACCTGAATACGTTGTTTTTTATAATCAAATGAATAAATTTTCCATTCAAACCAGATTTATTTGAGATTTAAAGATGAGATAATATGATGTTATGATTCGAAAATTAAAGGGTATATATTCTAATGTACAAAAAATCAAATCTAAATTTTTTTGTAATAATAATTCTATTTTTAGGGATTAAAACATGAAAACTGAGTGTTGTGTTAATGCTTTGTTCTAGGGGAAATTCTAATGGTCTAATAGGTGAATTAGTATATTGTTTTCCATTATCCAATGAAATTAATTGAAGAAAATATAATTTTTAAACAAGGAAAATTTCTTTATTTTTATTGAACATGAAATTATACCATACATTTCCTTTTAAAAAACAACTTTTTTAACTATTTCTATCATTAAAATAAGTATCTTAGTATGAAATGTTGATTAAGAAGACATTATTTATTTATTTTCCTTCTTGAAAAAATTATTTAAAATTTTCTCTTTAAAACATTAGAACACAATGATATTTTAGGAATGATCTACCCAATACTATCAATGTATCTATAAAATATAATTAATTTTATTTGTCTTAAGAGGTCAGTAAAAACTGACAACATTTTCAAGGAGTGCATAGGTTTCAAATGTGTATTTTTATAAAAGCTTTTTTTTATTTTATAAATGTTTTTCTTATTTATATCCATGTTTATGTATCTTGTTTGGTTATAATATCATTTGTATATATATTCCATCTTCATGTTTCATTCTACTATAGGACAACTACCTCCTTTCAAACAAAAAAATAAATAGGATGCTATATAAGCAACAACAAGAGACACGTGATGATCTTTTAAGGGATACGCCACACCTCAAGGCCATTTTATTCCTCTCTTCTTCTAGATCTAAAATAAAAACTAAAGTGAACTTGTTTAACATGGGATAAAATATTCAAAAATTATAATAATTATCTTTACATATGGTTAATATCCATCTTTCATATATTCATGAATAAGGTGATGTTCCATACATCAAACTAATTTATGATATTATTAACTTTTTGTAAAAAGTTTATCATATTATTGGATAAAAACCAAAATAAATTCCAAAATTACATATAATATGATTATCAGTGTTATCATAAAATGTGGTTGGAGAACATTAAATTTTTTTTCCCTTCCCTTTTAATTTAAATAAATGCAATAGACTTGTTATAATAGGCTAACTCTATAATTTCATCCATGGTAGACGTAGAATGCCTCTTTCTTGAAAACTATTACGAATCCTACCAAACTGAAACAATTTGAAAGTTAATTTATTTAAAAATACAAGGTCATAGGGATACACTTAATCTATATATAAAATAACTCAAAATTATTTTTTCAATTCTTCATCATGACCTAATAAATGAGAAATGTTTTTAAAAAAAATTGGACGTTTATTTCTTATTCATCATAATATAATTGTTGTTATTGTAGGTGGATCACAAATGGACAAGACTCGGATCTAGACATGGAATATAATTTAAAACATATAGTAGAAAAGTAAAAAATTTGGATTGAGTTATAGTTTATACATCATAGGATTCTATAAGCTAAAACATTTAGCTTTTGAGAGAAACTAGTCATAATATTTGAAGAATTATGTACCCTATATTAAAAATTCTTATTTTGAAAGATAAATCCCAATGTGATCCTCTAATTAGTTACCGATTATTTTTCACATACACCCACTATATTCACCAACACCATATATTTAGAGAAACATCAATGATTTGGGACAATATATTTATAGGTCATCTATATTTCCAAAACATAAGGAGAGTACTAAACTATCCATCAAACTCTAGATGGAATGATAACCAACCCCATTAGAAACAAATATATTCCAACTAACCACAATAGTTATTCAACCACAACGAGTGGTGTATTAATCCTCCTACATCATCAAAAAATACTTTACCATGACAATGTTCTTTCCTACAATAGACAATAAAACTATAAATTATCCTTGAGAACCTTATGGAACAAGGGTGTGAAAATAATATCTAATTCCGACAAATAACCAAGGATAACATAAATGAACTAAAACACTATTATTGTACATTTCCCACCATAGGGGGAAATATAAAATCATTATAATAGTAGACTTACTTCCCAAATAATAGTAAAACCTAGGGGCTTAGTAAATTTCAGTTCCATAACCCATCAGAGTTGAAGAACAATTAAATTCCTGATGAACCATCATTATAGTTATTCTATCCAAAGTAAACAACTATTCCAATGATCCCTATAAATATAAATATGAAGAATCATTTTATTTATAGATGACCCAAAAATGGGAAGATATTGTCTTTTATAGGCCCACATATACCAACCACTCCTCTTCCACTCCCGCAAATATCTACTAGAACAAGAAAATTAAAATGAAACTAAAAATTGATAAGGAAATTTTGGAAACATTCAAAAAAGTCTGTCTTAATATTCTCTTGAGTTATTTTTTGAATATAATTAAATGATATTACTAGTTTCAAGACAATATTAACTTACATAAAAGGTAATTTCATGGTTCTGAAATGCTGATATTGTTGATTAAACTCTCACTATTAAATAGCCATCACATCCAAACTAATGGAACAATCATTGAACATTTTCGACAATTTTCACCATACATGATTAATTCTTTTTTGATTTTATGCTTGATTTTGGTTCTTCTGAATATATTATTCCTCACTACATTTTTTCTTGATTTCAATTTTGGGAACAAAATCCCATGGGAATATCTATTCACCTAGATAACTATAGTACTAGACACCCCGTTAGCGCCTCAAAGGCTACTTTTTAGGATTCAAATATAATTTTTTATGTTACCTTTTATGGGATTAAATTTGATGATGATAGGCTGAATGGATAACCCCAAATTATATTGTTAAAAAAGTTACTAAAAACTCAAAACAACAATTAATATACACAATGGTACATTATCTATATAGTTTAGAGGTTACATTCTCCACTTTTACATCCATAATACAATGAATATACCTTAAAATAATTAAACACTCACTTAGTAAATTTAATAGACATAATAGCATTCCCCAAATAATGATTTCATTATTTTCATGAACTCCTTTATGTGTTTTAATCACTGATATACCTAATAGTTAATGATTCATGTGTTTGTTTTTGTAAGGATCTAGGAAAATTTATTACACATACATTATTCGATGATTTCTTATAAACTGAGGACATAATGACTATCATTTATACAACTATGCTGGTAAAATATTACTCAAAATATCAAGATGTATCTATATTGTACTTAGGTCAGATGATGGACCCCACTCTTTCTCATATTTCCCCTTCAATCCCAAATCCCCTAAAAAATTTTCGGAAACAACTAACTCAAAATATTAAATAAACATTTCTTTTGAAAGAAAAAAATTAAGAATTCATCATTCCTTGTTCAATATTTCTAGAGAATCAGTTTTTATTTACTAATACTTTGAGGTATTAAAAATGAGAATTATGATATACACATACTAACACTCCCAATATTAGAATATTAATTTGAATAAATCAAAATTATTCAATGATGAGGAAAAATCAGTGGGACATTCACAACGACCACTACTCCCAAACCTATTAGATATAATGAAGAATGTGGTATTAAATCTATTGTATGATGGAATCATTTATTCTCTCTATAATAATAACTTTATAGGTCAAATTCTACTTTTCCTAAATAAAATTGTTTTAATAGCAATCAGAAACAAAAACAATGAATTATTACAACACTATATGAAAATAACTTACATGTATGTATTTATTATAATAGAATAAATTAGAAAACTATGAATGACCATTTTCGATTCTCATTGTCAAACATCTAATATATATTTTTGTGGGAAAGTACCAGAAATAATTTTATGATTGTTGTTTTGAATAGTTTAAAACTTATATTTTCCCCTGATGATAATGAAAATACATCTTGAATTTACCCTTTATCGCATTTATATATAGGTGGATTTAATTTTGTATATGAACTACTCTATTATTTTTTTAGTTATGTGTATTTATTATTTTATCACATTATCTAGAAATTGTAATGGAATTATTAATTGATGAGATAATTATATTTGTTGCATTTTTTAATTAATGCTTCATAAGTATTGGTGTTTTACTTCATCACAGTATTGAAAATAATGTTATATTAAATTAAAATAATTTCCATTTCACAGAGTCTAATGGGATAATACCTAATAACATTATTTTTTTGGGTGGTATATATGTAAATAAATAAACATTTTCATTTTCATTTATTCCCTTAAATTCTATAAATTATAAAGTAATTAATTATTTTCATGGTCTAGTAGAATTTTATCTCTAATTAATTCATAGATTTATAAAAATTTAAATCACCCACTCTTGGAGACTCAAAATATAATTTTATTTAACAAATTTGGGTATGCTTTTAAAAAATTTAAATGGAGTCTCACATCACCACTAGTAATTTAACCACCATGGTGGGATTTAAAATTTCGGCACATGTGTGATGCCTATAACTTTTCTATTTATTTGGCCTTGTCACAATGTGTCGATCGATATCCATATGTATTTTTATAGGCCTCACACGCACTAGACAATAAACGATAAAACAATACAACAACTGAAAAGAAATTCATTTCCATTGTGTTTTCATTGGTTAAATTCAGGGCATGCCTTTTTGGGAAAAGTTATTTGGGTTCTTTGACTACATAAACCTTCTTTATCTATATAAGAAACATCAAACAAAACCATATATCATTAAATATATTCTCTACCTATAGAGATTCAATTTAGAAATTATAGATTAAAAAGGATCTGAGAAGGAGGTGATTTTCATGGTCAGGGGATCCTTCTTTCTTACAAAAAGGACTCATCCTATTATATTCCCATAAATAACATTTATCTGGATATCAGTTGCATCAAGTGCATGATTTTATTCCTAAACATTTTGATACTAAAATTTTTTTAATCTCATATTTACTTCCTTATGATATTAATAAAAACTATAATGAGTTACTAAAACATGATTCTAGATATAATATTTACATAAACCATACCATTGGAACAAATATAGTGATCGATTCATATGTTATTTTGTTTTTTAATGTAACATTAAGTCTTAACTCAGGTTATAATCATAGTATTTATTGTAGTATCAATGACAATCCCCAATGGACTACTCTAAATGTTTAAAATGTTGACCTATTTTCAGCATCATTTTTTCAAAATGAATATTATTTTTATGGATGTTTTCCTCATTTTTAAAATAATGTTAATTCTTATAATAAATTGAACTTAAACAACAACTCATGAATTTACATGAGAATCATATGGTTTAAGGAAATTATGTAATGGGATATTTTGAAAATTCAATTGAAAAATTATAAATTATTTTGCATGTGTATTATATTCATAAAGAGATTGTAGAACAAGCCATAATGATTGATGAATCAAAGGTATTTGTGTCATTTTTGGGAGGTGAAATACTTGATTAAATTTTTTTTATTGTTTTATGATCAGTGAATTGGATTTTCATTTCAAAAACTACACAATGGAAAATATTTTTAGTATTTCGTGGTCTATAATCGAGATTCCATAGCTTATCACAACCCAAAAAGGTCATATAAGACAATGTAGCTAATATTGAGGTAAAAAATCATGAAACAACTCTCCAACCGAACTAAAAACATTGGAGTCTCGAATTCGATGATGTAAGATTGGTTTACCATGACTCCTTCACAAATCCATTTATAATTTCACCTTATCAAATTATATTTTAAAAGGGTTGTCACATCCCTATTATGATAGAGAACATAGACAATTTTGATATTAAAGATTACAATTACAATCTTTCTATCATATGGATTCATATATATAAACACATTTAAATCATATAAGAATTATAAAGATATTAAGATGATAAATCTATGATATATTAAGAATAAACCATTATTAAACTTTATCACATCATACTTAACAAAATATATTCCAAATTTTATATAAGGCCATACATTAGAATATAAAGAATAATTTATACCGTAGTAAGATTCATTCCCACTAGTTTAACCAAAATACTATAACTAATTTCTATGTTTTTTGAGTAATGTTGGTAAATAAATATAAAACATAAAAATGATTCACCATAGATAGAAGGATCTTCACCCACATTGATGAATCTTCTCCTGAGATCCTAGTGGAGGAATTGTAGGTCGATGAAGTGATCTATCAGTGACACCCACTATGTTATATCTTTTGTTTCCAAAATCAATTTAATTTCATTAAGGAAAAATTAAATAATATGAGTAGGTATAATGAAACTTTTTAATTAAAAAATTATTTATAAATAATTTTATATGAATATTTAATAAAGTTCATAAATACACGCAAGATTATTATAGTAATTTAGTTTCATTGGGGACTGGTTACAAAATGTTATCATTTTATGAATAATTATTATCTTCTCCTATAAATATCATCCCAATTTTTACTCATAACAGACATACCGAACATAATAATTTTTTCATAACATGGGGGATGAATACAGAAGAAATGGTGATCATAGATGGTCAATAAAGGTAATCATGGAAGATAATGATCGAGTATCATATGAAACTAAAAGGTAAGAAAAAGGGTCTGAAATTATTAATATAATTTAAAAAGTTCATACATAGTATTTATTTTATTTTAGACATGTTAAATGGAATATAAAATTATCATTTAAAATACGTGAACCATAAGAGTGGGAAATAAACATAAATCAATAATGAACCATAATTTCATGTCATATAAATGTGTCCCCATCATAAACATAAAAACCATTTCATATGCCATGATTATAATCTAATAAAACCAAATCCAAATAGATATGGAATCAAAACATGTTCCCCGTTTCTTCATTAATTGGGAATAATCACTAATTTTCATGTATAAATCATGAACATCAATTTGTCTCACATAATAGATTAAGCACATTAGCATGTATCACATCATGATATTATGAGATATAACAAATTACACAATCAGTAGGTGAGATGTATAGGTCCCAAAAATCATATAAAGTAACCATATTTTTTTCCAAAAACATCATAAAACATTATTCATATCATAACCCTTGAAAAGTAAATAGGTTTCATATAAATTTCAATATAGAAAAACTTGTGGAAAAGAAACAGTTTTTTAGTGATTTCATCAATTAATTATAAAATAACTGATTAAAGAAGATTGGTTTTAATAAATAAATATTCTTCATAATCCTCAAACAAAAAATAATTAATAATTAAGGTTCCATTGGATCTTATCCCTAGTAAAACATAATCTATAGAAAATGTTTTTTTGCAAACTATAAATTTTAATAAAAACCATTAAAACATTCTTGAGAAAAATATCCATTCAATTTTTTTAAAATCACTTTAAAATATAAAAAAATATAATATATTAAAGAAACAATTTCGATGAAAATAACTGTTTTGAAAGTTAATTTATTATTTATACCATTTAGAGGTCACGACAATGAAAAATAACATAAATTAAATATATGTTAATATAATGAATATGTTCACATTTTTAGTTAAAATAAAAAGTGTCTTTTTTGAAAAATGACAAGAAAATTCCTCTTAAAATATTTTTTAAAATGTAGAAAATTTATAATGAATAATTTAAAAAATCTACATGTAATATAAAAACCAATCTTTAAATAATTAACATGTATTTCGATGAAAAATGTCTTTTTGAGTGAAGGGAGAAATTATATTTGTTTTCCTTAAATATTATTTTAGAATATTGGGTTTATAAAATAAGATAAAAAGAATAAGAAAACCATAATATCATGAAATAACCAAAGGGTAAGAAAATACACAATTATTATTAATGTTATATCATATAAGATCATTATTGGAATCATATTATATACAATTTCAACAAATAATTTGATTGTAATAGTAAGACTTTACCTATTTAGTATATTGAGAATTTTATGTTACATGAAATCATGAAAAAATGGATATTCATAAACCATAATAATATTTATAAGGATTAGAAGTTAAATTAACTATCAGTGTATACAGCACATAGAATAAACCCATGATGTATAAGGAATATGTCCCATACAAATAAAAGTGAGACTAAAATCGTTTACCTTATGTCTCAGATTCATTCATCAAAATTAAAACAACCTATATAATAAATGTTATATTATTATAAATCTATTTAATAATCATAATAATATGTATAAAACCATATATTATTTATTTTTGACCCTTCATTACCCATTTTTTATTAATTTCTTATTAAAAACATGTTTTGGGTAATAACTATTTTTTCATTATGTACTAGTACGATATATTTTTCTGTTATTCTTTGATTATGGATATAAAATATCCATAATATTAACTATTTTAAAAATATAAAATATATTCAATATATATGTAATTATAATAATCTATTAATTTTAGAGATATAAAATGAATTACACAATTTATGGATACAGTAAGTCGTATGTGTGCATGAACGTTGTTTCCTTTTTGTCTTCGAATGAAATGAAACAATGGTAAATAATATATTACCATTAAATAACATATTTTATAATATATATATATATATCATATGATCATTAAAAATATTCAAATTTTCTTCTATATCAGGCATACGTGAAGAATGAATCACACCACTTTGAGAGGTGGTAGTTCTTCATACGCACCAGCGACTTAATCATATTCACATGGAATGGGATGTAAGAAGGTATATATGATATTATAATTCCATGATATTTATTATTCAATAAATATCAAATAAATATTCTAAATCCATCATTATTTACACACAAGAGATATGTTGGTTGAAAACGAATTACATCTGTTTGTGAGAAGATGGTCCACCGCACATAAGATCGATAGTTTTATTTTCCACTTGATAGAAGGGATTTTAGATATAGGCCATGTAATTATCATAATAAAATATAATTATATGGTATATAATTATGTTATTATATCAACATGTTTGAAGAATATTTTAAGGAGTTAATTGGGAAGATCAATTGAAAACTCATGGTTAAAGACAACGCCATTTCATCAAACATGCTCTATAGGTTTGGACCTAAACTCTCTTAAAGAATGTTTCCTAATGAAATATTATCCTCAAAGATTGGTAGATGAAATTATATAATTGATTGGGAATGATATTTTCTAAACAAAGGGGATATGTAATTGTGAGGAGGGGTGGAGAGGGGGTGACCATTTATTAGTGGGGGAGATGACACACATGGAATTTTTGAAAAGATAAATTAGACCCACATTTTAAAAATGCATCAAGGAGAACCAATGCATAATTATCTATCCTAAGATATTATAATTTACAAATAATTAATTAAAATTGGTGTTTGTAAAGCTATTATTCCACTTTACTGCTTATCTTTTTAGTTTAACCCACGATAAACTATCTTTAACCATCACCGCAATAATTAATTTTTACTATTTTTACTGTTCACTGAGACCAATATTTAATTTTATCATATTAAATAATTATAATTATAATTATTTAAATTATTTAATCCATTATTAAAAATTCAATTCATATATGTGGAAAAAATTGAATTTTAATTAATCACTAATAGATGATAAAAAAATTGTTTTCCAAAGCGAAATGTTTTATAAGTATAGAACGTTTTAATGTCAACATTATACATAAATTTGACTCAAATTAAATATAGTCATTTAATAATTATATTATTAAAATAATTTATTTTTTAACTTTTTTAATGATCAAATTTTTTGAATTAGTTAAATTAAAAGATAGTTTGTAATCAAAATCAATATTTTTCACTCTTCATTTAAATATTATTATTTAAAAAATGTTCTTAATGATTCACCCTACAATAATTTTTTAGAGATGATTCAAAAAATGAAGTTAATTTTGAAAAAAAATTAATTTTCTAAATGGTATATAAATTAATTTTATTATTTGATCACAAATAGAAATATAAATAATTTTTTGAGATTAATAATTTCCAAATAATATAATCAAATTAACAAAGATTATGTTATTAAAAATCATCACAATCATATTTTTTTAAAAAAAAATTATTTATATTCATAATTAAATTTCTAATGGATATATTATAATGGTGTCTTTTAAATAATATAATTATTAGTATATCATGGTTCATTAAAATATGATGTGTCATGTAACATAATCTATAAATGAAATTAAATTTATATGGTTGAGAAAAAATATTTCATAGACACTGGGGGTTTTACATTTTATCCCCCTAAAAATGAATTCTTACTTTAAAATTATGCATTTTGAAAAAAAAATGAGGTTACTTATAACTCATCATATCCTCATGTTTACATATAGTTCTTGAATAACATTTTATGAAAACATTAATCAGGGGAGAGGTCTTATTTCACAACACATTCTCTTTATGATCTATAATCATCATCAGTTGTTCTTTATAAGAATGATCATGTTCTAGTGGTGTGACCTCTAAGTTCAATACATTTACATGATTTGGTATATACTACCTTAGTATATATATTTAACACATCTAGGACTTGAGATAGGATCATTAGAAGCACATTTCAATAAGGAATCGTCTTGATACAATCAATAATTCAAAAGGTAATGATATACCTAGGGTTAGTTTTCCATCATTTTAAATTCTCATTGCCTTATTACATGGGTAATTTTGTAGAAACACTTTTTAATCAACTTCAAATTCCATATCACACCATGTACTTTTGGCATAACTTTTTTTCCAACCTTCTTATTTCCCCAATATATTGTTTAGTGGCTCAAACCTTCTCTTCTATTTATTTATCTTTATTATGTTCATATAGTTATATTTCCCTAAATTCCCCTTATTATATTATATTTAAAAAAATATTTCCATAGAGGGTTTCATAAGGGTATATATGAATAATTGAGTGAATGCTATTGTTGTATGAAATATCAACCAGAGTTACTATTGATCCCAACCACCGCTAAAATTCCTAAAACAGGATCTAGAAATTTCTTATAGATTTTGAATTGTTTTCTCAAACTCCCCACCTTTTTTATTTTGATATATATATCTAAAACTCAACTCTATATACATATCCTACTCTAGACATCACAAAACATCTATTTAAATCATGGATCATGCTGATATGTGATATAATGTTTTACTCCATGAAAAATTATGATTTATTTTATATCTATCCTAGAAATATGATCAAGAGAGAAATCAACTTATACATTGATTATGTGTTCTCTATTTTTAAGGAAATAAACTATAACCCATATAATACTCATCCATTTATATGTTTTGGGTGTCCCGATGAAAAAACCCATCATGATATTTTCCCACATCCATTCTAGTATGGGTAATGGTTATAACTTCCTCTTATAATTTATCCTTTTATCCATAACTTGCTGACATACCATCCACTGAGATTCAAACTATCAAATTTATCCCTTTATACCTTCCATAAAAAATAATCATTCAACTATCTATAAATATTTTTACTTTTCATATGAATAGATATTGAAGAACTATGCTCCCCTTTTAAAATATCATTCTTCATATATAGTATGAAAAGAACAAATAAATAGTTCATAAACATTATCATTCCACCACATTCAAGGTTGAACACGAGAAAATTTATCAATTTATCATATAGCTCCATAACATCCTTGTGGATCTATTTTATCCTCACTTGGATAGACTGTTAAACACATATTTGAGAATGAAAATATTTTCCCTCTTCTATTTTGATTTCCAGATCCATTATTTGAAAAATCCATAAATATTTGTCTTTTTTATCCTCATAATAGATATGCTAGGTTGATCCTTTTGGCTCCAATCATTTGTAATATTTTTCACATTCCTATGCTGGTAATGTATTGACATTTCATAATCATTGATTGTCTACATTGATTTTTTCATACTAATATTTCACTCCTTCTATGTGAATATATATATTAATATTTTATTGATATGTATATATGTCACTCCCTTTCAGTAAAGAAAATGAAACCATATATTGAAAAAAAAATTACTACAGCTCACTCCAAAACTTGATTTGGGTAATTTTTCTCATGAACCATCAATTTTCACAAGGCATAGGTGTTACACCACGATATTTTGTGAAATATGTTTTCCAAATTAAATTTATCTTTTTTTATATTTTTCATTACATGGAAATATTAATACAGCTTGTGTAATATGAATTAACAAATTTTGTCTAGTGTTTCATGCACCACAAAGTTCTTCTTTCATTACACGCAACACATAGATTAGTTTGCGGTTCACACAACATTATGTTTTGATGGTGTTATACACAACGTTCAGTTTTTTTGATAGCTTTAATAACATTTATGGATGAGTTTTACCAAACTACAATTTAATATTAATAATATTTTTAAAATACTATTATTGTTATCATCTATCCGTTGGAATGAAAGTTACAAATTAGATTAACAAAATTATTGAAAACATGTTTACACATTTGTATAATATGAATCCTTTTTTATAAATTTGTAAATAAGGAAAGTAATAACTATTTGGAAATAAACACATTCCATTTCATATAAAATTATTATTTATGTTCCAATATTTTTTATCTTAATAAATTAAAGAACCCACTTTTTTATTTTTTTAATAAAATGCATATTTTTTTTATTAATTAAAATTTATTGACACTCATCCAATAGATTTGATAAGAATAATAGAACAATCAATCCAATTTTATAAATAAAATGTTATATTTTTCAAAGATGTAATTTTTCTACCTTTTATTGGCGAACATATTTTAAATATAATTTTTAACACTTTTATAATTTATATATTACAATATAAAATTAATTTTGGAAATATGAATATCCAAATTTAATTTCTCTGAATTTTCATTATTTTCTAAGAAGATTCATTTTTTGATGAATAATGAAAAATGTTATAATTTAATTGAAAATATAAATTTTAACTAATTTATATATATATAAAGTATATTTTAAATTGGTTTTAAAATATATTTTGATAATTTATAAAATCACTTCAATCAATTTTACAATGAAATTGTGTATAAACACTTTTCAAACATTAGAAAATTTTCACCGTAGAAGCATGTCGTCTCATCTCATCCACATGATGAATTTTATATTAATTTCTGAAACTTTTGTGACTATAATTTTTCAAAATGGATTCCATATTTTTAATAATTATAATTTATATTTTATAATAATGTAAAACATAATTTTTACGAAAATTATTAGTGAAACTAAATAAATTTGATTATTGTTATTAAGGTAAAAACAAGAATAATAAATGACTAAAATTAGAATATACGGTGTAAAAACGACCCTACAATTGACAAAAAAATATTATAAGGACATATTTAGACCATTACACAAATATATATCTTTATTTGTTTCTTTTTGAAGCTTGGTGAAAAGTAAATGATTGGGATCACTCAAATATTTTTAAGAATAGCCATTGTATCATTTCCCCTCTTATAAAAGGCCTTGTCTACTCTTCCACTAATCATACCTTTAAATCAATTTTGGATTATCAAAATCCTTCCCAAATAAACTCCCAAAATTTTTACCCTCATTCTATCAGCCTAATGTTTTAAATAAATTCAATTAAGTAATCCCTTTATTGAAATCCAAAAACAACTTTTCGAAGAAGAGGTATCATCCTTTTGGAAGAAATTTTTATTATTTGATTCCCCACCTATCAAGTTCATAGTATTATATTACTATAAAATTACATAAGAATTATAAATATATTGATATTTTTAATTATAAGTTTTATACCAACCCAATTCCAGACATCAATGAAATTGGTATACAACATACTTTTCTTCAGTACGGCAGACTACTGCCCCACGAAACCATGTTGTTTGTTTTTTAATGACCACCTATCGTGGTCAATAATTATGGTTGAAATTTTATTTTAATATGATATAAATGATATATAGTTATTTTTTATACTTTTTAAATTATTAAATAACACTATAATTTATAAATTCAATTTTTGGGAATACAATAGCTTCATATTTGGACATGTGGACTAACGGCTCCTCAAAGTGATGTGATTCGTGCACACATTACAAGGAATGTATTAAGGATGTGTTTTGTAAGAATATATTATATATATGAAATAATAATTCTATTGTAATGATAATATATATATACATATATTTCATTTAAATTCTTTCTTTTAATACTTCAAGAAATTAGAAACAACATTCATATGTAGGTATGGCCTACAATGTCCATGAGCGATGTCTTCCATTTCATATTTATATCTTTTTTAGATTATTATAAATACATATATATTTAATATAAATTATATTCATATTATTTAATATTTTTTAAATATTTAAATCATGATATATGTAAGATTATAAATAATTACAACTCAACACATATACGAAGAACAAAGCATTTATTAACTGAAACATGACATTAACTTGGAATTTTAAAAAAACTGGTAAAATAAAGTCATAATAAAATAATATATGGTAAGATATATAAGATTATAATTGTTTTAATATTTATATTAAATGTACATTTCTTATATAATAGGTCTATATGTTTAGGAAGAAAATCAAGACTTAAGGTATGTGTTTTTTCGTCTCACTTTCATTTCTGCTGGACATATAATAATTCAGCACATATTTATTTTGTGTAGTTTATATAATGTATATAAATGTATAATTTGATTATTATAAATAAATTTATGGTTATTTAAATATCCATTTTATGATATTTCATTCGTGGTTTTATGGTTCAAAAGTTACCAAATCTTCAATGTAATTTTTTTTCAATTCACCTTCATTGATATACATGGAATGGTCTGAGCTTATATTATTCTATGAAGTGTATATAGTGACCTTTTACATGTTATATCATGAATTTAAATCTTTTAATCATATTATATTACTCATTTAAAATTATTATTTTTATATAATCTTGATTCAATGTTTACAAAGTAGTAATGGTTTATTACTTCAATCTCATCATTTGTTGAGATTGTGATTGATTATTCTTCTACTGATGAAATTTTATGATCCATATTTCAATAAATCTAATAGTTTTTTCATTATCTAAGATAATCAATGATTTCTCCATGTACTGGTACCATTTTTCCACTATTCGGTAATTAATGTAATTAATAAAGTGTTTTTAAGAAAATATTACTTGATTTCTCTCTTTGGTCGGATTTTTTTTATTCAAATATAATTTTTTATAAAAATATTTTAATTTTTTTAATATGACGTGTAATATAAATTTTTACCTGGGTTTTTCATTTTACTAAAAATAGTTTCTAAAATGATTCTACTTTCCATTTTTTGATAAAGTCGCATTCCTAAAACTTTTACACTGAAAATGTATTGGTCGACTAGTAATGATTTACCCAACCTCATGCCCATCATTTCCTTGAATCTTCATTTGAATTTTTATAAGGATATTTTTAAAGAAATTATTTTTCTTAATATTCTAGAATTTTTTTTAAAGTGGTTTTCAAAGATAATGGTGTTCAATCGTTTTTAAGAATTATAAAGAAATTTCCAATGTGGAATGGATATTTTCTCAAGAAATGTTTTAAGTTATATTTAAAATAATAATTTATATTTTTTAAAAAATTGATTCTAAAGAAAAGGATTGTAGATATTTATTCTGTTTTAAAAGTAGATTTTTGAAAAAATATTATTTTACATCAAAAATTCTTATTCCGATCTTTCTAAATCCTTCCCAATTTAAGATTACATCCTTTAATATTGTTTTATCTTTACTAGGTATATGATCCAATGACACCATTTTATTCCTTAATTGAATGTATTATGTTTAAGAAGACATGTTTATCATTAATCCAATTTATCTTCAACGTGTTATACCATGATAAAATGATTAAGATTCCCTCTTCCTTTCATGGTTTATTCTATAATGAAATTATTATGAAACTTTTATCCTTTTGATAATTCTTGTTATTAGGAAATTTTTATAATACCTATTTCATTTCATTAGTTATGATATGATGTTTATGACACCCATTTAATTTTATGGTTTATGAATTGATGAATTTTTTGTTATCTTATAGAATATTCATGTATGCTTTTATTATTTGATGAGTGGAACCAATATATCCCTCCAATTAATTGGGTAATGATGGAATAATCATGAGTATATACGTTACGAATAAACATGATTAATTTTTCAAAAAAAAATATGTGGGATGAGTTTCATGTCTAAAATTTTATGTGTAAACTTGATTTCATGTTCACAAGGTTATGAATAAACCAGATTAAATGTTCACAATGTTATTAATGATCCTTATATCATGTTCACAATGTATCATATGAACCCGATTGCATGTCCATATATTAATGTGTGAAACTGACAACATTTTTCTAATGTTATGCATAAATCTGATTACATGTTCTCTACATAATTCATAGACCTAGATACATATCCATATGATTAAGCATGAACCTGATTACATGTTCACAATGTTGTGTGTGAAAATGATTAAATGTTTACAATTTTATACATGAACATAATGACATGTTCAAAATTTTACGAGAGAAACTGATTACATGTTCATAGTGTTATGTGGGGACCTGGTTTCATGTTCATAAATTTATGTGGGGGATTAATTTTTTTTTAAACCTAATGAGTGAACCTGTTTCTGTTAACACATTTTCACAATGTTATATTTTTATGTGAATTCTAGAAGAGTATATCATAAGTTGATATTATTCTCTCATGAATAATTTATTTTATTTTATTATGATTCATATGCTATGAACATCCAATCATTATTCCATGATTCAAATTAATTATATACGATCAGAATTGTATGATATTATAATTACACAATCATGTTCCTATACCCTTGATCTCATGTTATACTTACATATATCCATCTTTTAAACATACTGATCGTATGAGTTTTCCCCTTTATTATATTTTCATTACCTATCTCATGAAGAATGGTTTTAGGTAATAGTAGAAAACTAGAATTGTAACACCCCGAGATTTTATGAAAAATATTCTTTTAATTTCATTAATGTCTTCTGTTGTATGCTACACAAAGATTACCTTGCGCTATACGCAACACCGTATTAGCTTGCAGTGTACGCAACACTATTCTTGGATCATGTTACACACAATTTTGATAATAGTTATTCTACGCAACATAGAGTATATATATATATATATATTCAATGTATAAATGAAATATGGTTTGATTCTGTTATATGAAACAACGAATTATTCTTGCACAACACGCAACCCTGACTTGGCTTTAATTACATGCAATCGCAACCTTCCTCAATAGCGTGTGTTGTACGCAATACTGGGTGTTACTAAACAATGATATATTATTATAATATTATTATGAACTAGCCGTTATTAATAGTATTAACTAAAATTTTAATTTTATAACATTATTATTCATCTTACACATTTTCTATAACATGTTATAAGAACAAAATAAATTTTTCGGGTAAAATAAGTATTTTTTAAAAAATACAGTTTAGCCGCCTTTTTATGGCGCACCCACATTAAATATAGTTTTTGAAATGTTTATAAGTTCAATTTTAAAAAATAAAATACTTCTTTGGAATCATTAAATAAAAATTTACTTTGGATAAAATTTTCATATTATTCTGGTAACTTTCATATTTTGATGAATAGTAAAAACACGCTATATTTTAATTAAAAACAACTTTTTTCATCCCAATACTTTATATGGTTAAATTATAATATTGAATTGTTTTAAAGTATAAATAGAATATATGATTACCATTTAATATAATTTATGTTATTACCATTGATTCTACCTTGATTCGTAGGATAAATCAAATAAATCTTTTGTAATGTTTTAAAAAAAACCTGTTTTCTTTCGACAACAGGATTAATTTTAATTTAATTTCTAAAACTTTTGTGTATTTAATTTGGAAAAATGGATACCATATTTGGAATCAGTGGATCCAAATTATGTAAATAAGATACTTTTTATTTTTGGGAATTATGAATAGTAACTACGGTAAATTTTATTTACCATAGTTAAAGGTAAATCGGGAAATTAAGGGTAAATATAATATTATAAAATTACCCTAACACATGTGAAAATCCTATTGGATGACTAAAAGTCGACCCATATCACTTAAGGGTCGTATTAGATTCATTTAATAGACTTCTGTCCATGAAAATAATTTAATTATTTTTAAAACCAAAGAATGTGACAACATGTCACTTTCTTAAATCTTATAAGTATAATAATTTTAATTTAGTGATAAAATTAATGAAACTTTGAACATGAATAGTCTCCAGAAATCTAATACAATTATCGACATCATAAGAATTTATTTATAATTTTTATGGAATAAATAATTAAAATTTATTATGACACAAAGATGATGCAGTAATTGTCTTATTAATGAAATATTGACATAATTGATGTTATAAATACCCAAATAAATGTAATTTAAGACTTTTTAGGAATTAAAATACTTTTATAGGATAATATGACATGTTAGTATAGATTTACTTAACTTTTTTCGAACTAATCATTCTGTTATGATTTTCAAAAAATCAATTACTAAATATTGTCAAAATTGACATAAATAGTTTTTTAAAACAAATATTATATTATTAATTGTTATTTTATTCCTAAAAATATAAGGTTCGTCAAAAGGACTTATATAAGGTTATATATATTAATAATAAACAACTTGGGGTTCGTTTGGCTTCTTATAGTAAGTTTATTATCCTTATAGTATAAGAACACAAGAAGACACGGTAAAAGTAAAATTATTTAACTTAATGTTAAATCTAAATGATAAGGTTAAAATAGGAACCTAAACTTGTATAAATTCTATTGGATGAGGTTATTTCGACCCATCCCCACCTTAGATTATAAATAAATCAATTTGGAGCTATTTAAAACCGAATTTGGCTTTATAATAAAAAAATATTTTCAATTATTCCAAAGGTGCCCCTCTCCTCCCTTATAAAAGGGCACCTCCTCCCTCTCCTCCTCACACCAATTTGAGCCTTCATGTTCGGCCAACCCCTACCAAATTATCTTCTCCACTTCCCTACAAACATCCTAGAGGTTCTGGTCAACTTTAAAGACCAATCTTAGTGCCCTAAGAGGAGGTTTCAAAGATGCGTATCGAAGAAGAGGTAATTTCTTCTCCCAATTCTTTCAAGCTTCATTCTTCTTCAACTTATTCTTCTTTAGTTGTTCATTATATAGTAATATCATCAGTATCACTAATATACTGATTTGTTAATATAAATATGAAACAACCCCATTTCATCTTCTATCAATCCTACGGAAAACAAAATCACTGCACGTGCGTACATACGGAATACGATCTCCACGCCGTGGTGTAATCTGTTTTTCCACCAACACCATACATGGATGGGTATAATGGTGTAAAGAATAACTATACATAGTTATTATAACATCATACTGATTCTGATATATTGTATCATCCAATCCAATTCAATTCAATAATTATGGAAACGATATCATCGCTCGTGTGTACGTACGGACTACCGTCTCCACGACGCGATGAGATTCATTATCCATGTTAACCATTTAAGAATGATTATAAAGTATATATAAGAAATAATAATGAAATATATGACATTATAAGTCTACTGGATTTATGTATATATGTATTTCATCTACTTAATTCCATTCAACTCAATAAGGAAATGAAAACAGCGTTCATGCGTATGTACGGCCTACCGTCTCCATGAACGATGTATTTCATTCCATTTATCGATCTATTAAATATATGTATATTATGAATATATATTATATATAAATCATTCTTTACATTCTGGATGTAATTAATCATGATCTAAGTAATCATATGAATAATTACTAGTCAAAACACAGACGACAAATGAAACGATTTTACCCAAAACACTCTTTAACATGGAATTTACAAAAGAACGGGTAATATAAAGTCATAAGTGAACCATATATGATATCATAACAATTAATATGATTCTTTAATAAGTCAATAACATTATTTAAATCATTATACAGGAGGTTCGGATACGTACGAAGCATATCATACCTAAGGTAAGGGAAAATATCACAATCTCATTTTATCTGAGATTGTTTATACTTTGGTATTTACAGGTGTGTATTTTATCATCCACATCCATGTTTCCTCAATATTTAATATTGTTTCCATCCACCTACATTTTTTTAAATCCAATTTTACTCTTCGGTGAGTTTTTGGTAAAAGATATGAAAGGAATCTTTTGTCGTTTTTCGTACGAGGTACTTTTTGACTTTTCCGACAAAAGTACGAGAAGAATGTTTTCTTTTAACTTATACGGCATGAATGGATTTTTAAAACATTATTTCCAAGAATCTGCCTTTACAAATTTTCAATTTTATTTTTAATAAACTTATTTTATTTTAAAATTGTATGATATCTTAAGAAAGGAAAATGTTTTTTAATTAGAAAGGATATTTTCCTCAAGAATGGAGTTCAAGTGTTTTATCACAATTATATTCCATATAAGATAATATAGGGTTCTGTTTCTATCCATATTATTACATTGATTTGATTATGTTGTGATGAAATTATTTTTATGAATTCCTTTATCTTATATGAATTTTTTTATGATGTAATGTTGTTTAAAAATCCCATTTTTATTACATGGGTTATGCAATGATGTATGATTTATGATTTTGTGGCACACATATGAATGGTATCAGTATGAGATGGGTGGGACCTATATCTCCCTACAATGCATTGGGTAAAGATTTTATATCTCATGAGATAGACATGGCTGGAACGGTAGGTTATACCGGTTCAGTGAAACAGGACTGAAACGAGGAGGAAACTCGGTTCAGAAAGGGACTTTGTCCACTAAGATAGTCTTGGCAATGAGCCTTGACTAATAAGAAATGATTCTCAATGATTATGTGTGTATTCCACAAAGTTTCACATTTTAAGTTATGATTATTGGTATTACATTTCACTACAATGATTTATCCCATGTTATGAAATTATGATATCTTTTGCAGGTTAAGATTTCCAAAAGATATGTTCTTATGAATATGATGTGATTGATATTTCTTTTGTTTACCCTTACTGAGCATTTGAGCTCACACTTTTATGTTTTCTTTTCCCCATTATATTAAGAAAGGATTTAGGTTTTTTTAAAAAAATAAGATCCTTATGGGAGATGTTGAAGATCTTTCACCACGATTAGAAGATTATATTCCGAGTTTCCAAAGACACTAAACTATTACGGTCCTTGTGTGTGTGTTTTTGTTATATACTAAGTATTCCGCAAAATTAATGTAATGTCTATGTATGTCAAGCTTCGGGTCTCTACAGTTGGTATTAGAGAAAAGGTTTAGTCAACCTTTAGAAACTAGGATGCGAAAACATTAGTGAGATCCCTAGAGATATTTCTAATGTATGTCTTGGGATGTCCCTAAGGATAAATATATGTATAGGTTATTGTCCTAGAATTGTGCTAACGATCTTAGAATTTAACCTAAGATGTTAGATATTGAGGGTACTCCCCCTTTTTATTATGTTGTTTTCCCTAGTATGATTTTTTCCTCTCATACTATTCTTTTTAGGTTTTAGACGATGGCTGGAACCTGAAGGAACCGTGTTGATCAATGCAATGGACAATGCAATGATTGTTCACCTGAAAAAACAAATGTTATAGGAGATTGAGTGAAAAATCTTATTGCTATACTTACACAAGCTATGAATCATTCTAGACTTCCAAATGAGTAGAGAAGGGAACAATATTCTATTGAGTCCTTCATGAGGCAACGTCCACCTTCTTTCAGTGGGTCTTCTGATCCACTTGTTGCTGAACAATGGATCAGTACCACTGAAAAGTTATTTTTAGTTCTTCAATTTTTTGAACATGATAAACTCATCTTAGCAGTATATCATTTGGAAGGTGAAGCTGATAAATGGTGGAATCTTATCAAGAATACGAGGCCAAGAGATGAAATTGAGTCCATGGAATGGGACGAGTTCAAGAACTTATTTTTCAATAAGTACTTCCCTCGTATTCTTCTAACAAATATGGAGAAGGAGTTTCTCGAACTAATGAAAAAGGATGATGAATCCGTTGGTATATACGAAGCGAATTTTACAAGCCTTGTAAGGTATGCATCTAGATTTATCATCCAACCAGAAAGTAAAGATGATCGATTCTTCAGTGGCTTAAAACCAAATCTTCGAAGGGAATTAGCTATAAGAGACTTCAGTAGCTATGAAGAAATTGTGCATTGTGCTATCAAGGTACAAATGGAAGTTGGTGTTACTTATCCATCTCATAGTTTTGACAAGAAACAAAAGATGGAGTTCAAGGAGAAATATCAGAATAATGGTGAAAAGAAGATGAATGTTTCCTTATGCTCAATGTGTGGAAAGAAGCATGGTGGAGATTGTCTTAAAGGGACTAGAAAATATTTTAAGTGTGGAAAAGAAGGCCATTGAGCAACTGAGTGTTGAAGTAATGGAAAAAGGGTTTCTAATGATGTGAATAATGAAAAGACTGCAGAGAACACACCACCAAAACATCAATGATTCAAGTGCAAGGAAATGGGGAATTATGCTAATAAATGCCCTAATCCAAGGGTTAGTGATGATCGACATTAGCAACCACTTAAGGAAAAGGACAAAGGGAAGTCACATGTGATCACTATTAGGAAGGTTGAATATGAAAACGATGTGTTGGAATGTTTAAGTGTTTATGTAATGGGATTCCAAATTAATGTTGTATATAGTATCGTGGAATATTGGAATATTTATGTATTTCTCTATTGTGGTTTTCAATTATTTTATGGTACTGGTAACCATGGAAAGGGATTGAGATATTTTTTGGGAAAAAAAGATGATATGCACATAATTAAGGCAAAACGAGAAAATGAAATGTTTGACAGTATTCACGAGCTCATGATTGATATAAGGACTAAGTGATATCATGGTTTGGGTATATAGAATTTTGAGGATTTTGGTATGTTGAACGTGTTAACTTTTAACTGCATTCATGTTTTCACTAAGGTTCATTGGTTATTAAAGAGAATACATGATTAAGGCCTTTGAATGTTTGGAATGTGACCAACAAGACATATCTTATGATATATGGGGATCAACGATGGTATTAAATCTCTGGTAATCGTTTTCACTATATTATGAGAGTGGACTGCAGTATTATGGATAAGCCTAAAGATTGGAATGGATTATGTTGGACATCAGTTAGTATTGTTTAAGGATAGAAGTTTATTCGATATTATTGATGGGATTTTATAGTAATATTGTTTTCGAAAAAGCACAACATGCAGGACTGGCGACAGCCTATCGCGTCGGACAAGGCTGTGAGAATCGAACCCACAACCGAAGTGTGACTGGCCTTTATCACCTACCACTGGTCTACAGGAAGTCCCTGGTTAGTTGAAACTAGTTTTATTTTATTAAGCGGTATGATATATGAAGTATAAGTTCATTTTTGGAACCATATACGATTAATCTAACCATAAGATGGACTTATAACTTTTCCTAACCTTTTGTTTGAAAGAGATGGAATGACCCATCATTCTATCACATGATCTGCTAACACATCACGAATAACAAATTCAACTTCATTTATTTAAGGTATGAAGTGGAAATTGTTCAATTCACGAACAACAGTGAAATTGTACCAAAATCATGTAAGTATTTCTTTTAATTCATCAAATTAGGGAAATGATCTTGAAAACCAAAAATGTTGGCCTAGTGCTCTTATATCTAATGAATCACATAGTACCTTAGATCGTCACAAATTTAAGTCTTTGTGATTGTTGTATTTTCCATGTTCTCTACCACTCTCCATCAGAACTTGATGGTTAGATTTTTCTTCCATATCCATATTTTCACCTATGTTCTCCTACGTGGAAACCCAGTGATGAGTTAATTTGGGTAACCATTACATTTCATACTTTATTTTTTTAAGGCCATGTTTAGGTAATCCTTTTTACGATGTGGGTTTCTATTAAAAAAACTTTCGATTAGTAAACCATTTATAACCCCGACGAATTTCGAGGGCGAAATTCATTTTAAGGGGGGTAGAATGTAACACCCCAAGATTTTATGAAAAATATTCTTTTAATTTCATTAATGTCTTGTGTTGTATGCTACACCAAGATTACCTTGCGCTATACGCAACACCGTATTAGCTTGTAGTATACGCAACACTATTCATGGATCATGTTACACAGAATTTTGATAATAGTTATTCTACGCAACATTGAGTATATATATATATATATATATTCAATTTATAAATGAGATATGGTTGGATTCTGTTATACGAAACAACAAAGTATTCTTGCAAAACACGCAACCCTGACTTGGCTTGCATTACACGCAATCACGACCTTCCTCGATAGCGTGTATTGTACGCAATTCCAGGTGTTACTAAACAACAATATATTATTATAATATTATTATGAACTAGCCGTTATGAATAGTATTAACTAAATTTTTAATTTTATAACATTATTATTCATCTTACACATTTTCTAGAACATGTTATAAGAACAAAATAAATTTTTCGGGTTAAATAAGTATTTTTAAAAAAATACAGTTTTGCCGCCTTTTGATGGCGCACCCACTTTAAATCTAGTTTTTGAAATGTTTATAAGTTCAATTTGACAAAATAAAATTCTTCTTTGGAATCATGAAATAAAAATTTACTTTGGATAAATTTTTCATATTATTCTGGTAACTTTCATATTTTGATGAATAGTAAAAACATGCTATATTTTAATTAAAAACAACTTTTTTCATCGCAATAATTTATATGGTTAAATTATAATATTGAATGGTTTTAAAGTATAAATAGAATATATTTTTACTATTTAATATAATGTATGTCATTACCATTGATTCTACCTTGAATTCGTAGGATAAATCAATTCAATCTTTTGTAATGTTTTAAAGAAAAACCCGTTTTCTTTCGACAACGGGATTAATTTTAATTTAATTTCTGCAACTTTTGTGTATTTAATTTGGAAAATGGATACCATATTTGGAATTAGTGGATCCAAATTATTTCAATAAGCTACTTTTTATTTTTGGGAATTATGAATAGTAACTACGGTAAAAAAATTTAACATAGTTAAAGGTAAATCAGGTAATTAAGGGTAAATATAATATTATAAAATTACCCTAACACATGTCAAAATCCTATTGGATGACTAAAAGTCGACCCATATCACCTAATGGTCGGATTAGATTCATTTAATTGACTTTATTCCATGAAAATAATTTAATTATTATTAAAACCAACGAATGTGACAACATGTCACTTTCTTAAATCTTATAAGTATAATAATTTTAATTTAGTGATAAACATAATGAAACTTCTAAAATTAATAGTCTCCAGAAATATAATACAAGTATCTATATCATAGGAATTTATTTAGATTTTTTAGGGATTAAATATGTATCATTTATTATGACAGAAAGATGATGCAGTTATTGTTTTATTAATGAAATATTGAAATAATTGATGTTATAAATACCCAAATAAATGTAATTTAAGACTTTTTAGGAATTAAACTAATTTTATAGGTTAATATGACATGTTATTATTGATTTAATTAACTTTTTAGAACTAATAATTCTGTTATGATTTTCACAAAAATCAATTACTAAATATTGTCAAAATTGACATAAATAGTTTTTTAAAACAAATATTATATTATTAATTCTTATTTTCTTCCTAAAAATATAAGGTTCGTCCAAATGACTTAGATAAGGTTATATATATTAATAATAAACAAATTGGGATTCTTTTTGCTTCTTATAGTATGTTTATTAATCTTATAGTATAAGAACACAAGAAGACAAAGTAAAAGTAAAATTATTTAACTTAATGTTAAATCTAAATGATAAAGTTAAAATAGGAACCTAAACTTGTCTAAATTCTATTAGATGAGAGGATTTCAACCCTTCCCCACCTTAGATTCGAAATAAATCAATTTGGAGCTATTTAAAACCGAATTTGGCTTTATAATAAAAAAATATTTTTAGTTATTCCAAAGGTGCCCCTCTCCTCCCTTATAAAAGGGCACCCCCTCCCTCTCCTCGTCACACAAATTTGAGCCTTCATGCTCGGCCAAACCCTGAAAAATTATCTTCTCCACTTCCCTAGAAACATACTAGAGGTTCTAGTCTACTTTAAAGACCAATCATAGTGCCCTAAGAGGAGGTTTCCAAGAGGCGTATCGAAGAAGAGGTAATTTCTTCTCCCAATTCTTTCAAGGTTCTTTATTATTCAACTTATTCTTCTTTAGTTGTTTTATTATATAGTAATAACATAAGTATCACTAATATACTTATTTGTTATTATAAATATGAAACAACCCCATTTAACCTTCTATCCATCCTACAGAAAACAAAATCACTGCGTGTGCGTACGTACAGAATACCGTCTCCACGCTGTGGTGTAATCTGTTTTTCCACCAACACCTTACATGGATGGGTATAATGGTGTAAAGAATAACTATACATAGTTATTATAACATCATACTGATTCTGATATATTGTATCATCCACTCCAATTCAATTCAATAATTATGGAAATGATATCATCGCTCGTGTGTACGTACAGACTACCGTCTCCACGACGCGATGAGATTCATTCTCCATGTTAACCATTTAAGAATGATTATAAAGTATATATAAGAAATAATAATGAAATATATGTCATTATAAAGATACTGGATTTATGTATATATGTATGTCATCTACTTAATTCCATTCAACTCAATAAGGAAATGAAAACAGCGTTCATGCGTATGTACGACCTACCGTCTCCATGAACGGTGTATTTCTTTCCATTTATAGATCTATTACATATATGTATATTCTGAATATATATTATATATAAATCATTTTTTACATTCTGGATGTAAGTAATCATGATCTATGTAATCATATGAATAATTACTAGTCAAAACACGGACGACAAATGAAACGATTTTACCCAAAACACTCTTTAACATGGAATTTACAAAAGAACGGGTAATATAAAGTAATAAGTGAACCATATATGATATCATAACAATTAATATGATTCTTTAATAAGTCAATAACATTATTTAAATAATTATACAGGAGGTTCGGATACGTACGAAGCATATCAGACCTAAGGTAAGGGAAAATATCACAATCTCATTTTATCCAAGATTGTTTATACTTTGGTATTTACTGGGTTGTATTTTATCATCCACATCCATGATTACTCAATATGTAATATTATTTCCAACCACCTACTTTTTTTTAGATCCAATTTTACCCTTCGGTGAGTTTTTGGTAAATGATATGAATGGAATCTTTTGTCATTTTTCATATGAGGTACTTTTAGACTTTTCCAACAAAAGTACGAGAATAATGTTTTCTTTTAACTTATATGGCATGAATGGATTTTTAAAACATTATTTCCAAGAATAATCCTTCATAATTTTTCATGTTTATTTTTAATAAACTTATTTCAGTTTAAAATTGTATGACATGTTAAGAAAGGAAAATGTTTTTGAATTAAAAAGGATATTTTCCTCAAGAATAGAGTTCAAGTGTTTTATCAAAATTATATTCAATGTAAGATAATATAGGGTTCTGTTTCTATACCTATTATTACATTGATTTGATTATGTTGTGATGAAATTATTTTTATAAATTCCTTTATCTTATATGAATTGTTTTATGATGTTATGTTGTTTAAGAATCCCATTTTTATTACATGGGTTATGCAATGATGTATGATTTATGATTTTGTGGCACACATATTAATGGTATAATTATGAGATGGGTGGGACTAATATCTCCCTCCAATGCATTGGGTAAAGATTTTATATCTCATTAGATAGACATGGCTGGAACGGTAGGTTATACCGGTTTAGTGAAACAGGACTGAAACGAGGAGTGAACTCGGTTCAGAAAGGGACTTTGTCCACTAAGATAGTCTTGGAAATGAGTCTTAAGTAATAAGAAATGATTCTCAATGATTATGTGTGTATGCCAAAAAGTCTCATGTTTTAAGTTATGATTATTGGTATTACATTTCACTGCTATGATTTGTCCCATGTTATGAAATTATGATCTCTTTTGCAGGTTAAGATTTCCAAAAGATATGTTCTTATGAATATGATGTGATTGATATTTCTTTTGTTTACCCTTACTGAGCATTTGAGCTCACCCTTTAATGTTTTCTTTTACCCAGGATATAAAAAAGGATTTAGGTTTTTTTTAAAAGAAGAAGATCTTTATGGGAGATGTTGAAGATATTTCACCGCAATTAGAAGATTATATTCTGAGTTTCCAAAGACACTAAAATATTATGGTCCTTGTGTGTGTGTTTTTTATATACTAAGTATTTCTCAAAAGTAATGTAATGTCTATGTATGTCAAGCTTCGGGTCTCTACAGTTGGTATCAGAGAAAAGGTTTAGTCAACCTTTAGAAACTAGGATGCGAAAACATTAGTGAGATCCCTAGAGATATTTCTAAGGTATGTCTAGGGATGTCCTTAAGGATAAATATACGTATAGGTTATTGTCCTATAATTTTGCTAACGATCAAAGAATTTAACCTAAGCTTTTAGATATTGAGGGTACTCCCCCTTTTTATTATGTTGTTTTCCCTAGCATGATTTTTGCCTCTCACACTATTGTTTTTGGGTTTTAGATGATGGCCGGAACCCAAAGGAACCGTGTTGATAAATGCAATGGACAATGCAATGATTGTTCACCTGAGAAAACGAATGTTATGGGAGATGGAGTGAAAAATCTTATTTCTATACTTACACAAGCTATGAATCATTCTGGACTACCAAATGAGTAGAGAAGGGAACAATATTCTATTGAGTCCTTCATGAGGAAACGTCCACCTTCTTTCAGTGGGTCTTCTGATCCACTTGTTGTTGAACAATGGATCAATACCACTGAAAAGATATTTTCAGTTCATCAATGTTCTGAACATGATAAACTCATTTTAGCAGTATATCATTTGGAAGGTGAATCTGATCAATGGTGGAATCTTATCAAGAATACGAGGCCAAGAGATGAAATTGAGTCCACGGAATGGGGAGAGTTCAAGAACATATTTTTCATTAAGTACTTCCCTCGTATTCTTCGAACAAATATGGAGAAGGAGTTTCTCGAACTAAAGAAAAAGGATGATGAATACGTTGGTATATACGAAGCGAATTTTACAAGGCTTTCAAGGTATGCATCTGGATTTATCATCCAACCTGAATGTAAAGTTGATCGATTCTTCAGTGGCTTAAAACCAAATCTTCGAAGGGAATTAGCTATAAGAGACTTCAGCAGCTATGAAGAAATTGCGCGTTGTGCTATCAAGGTAGAAATGGAAGTTGGTGTTACTTATCCATCTCATAGTTTTGAAAAGAAATGAATGATGGAGTTTAAGGAGAAATATCAGAATAATGGTGAAATGAAGATGAATGTTTCCTTATGCTCAAAGTGTGGAAAGAAGCATGGTGGAGATTGACTTAAAGGGACTAGAAAATATTTTAAGTGTGGAAAAGAAGGTCATCGAGTAGCTAAGTGTTTAAATAATGGAAAAAGGGTTTCTAATGATGTGAATAATGAAAAGACTACTATGAACACACCACCAAAACTTCAATGCTTCAAGTGCAAGAAAATGGGGCATTATGCTAATAAATGCCCTAATCCAAGGGTTAGTGATGATCGACATGAGCAACCACTTAAGGAAAAGGACAAAGGGAAGTCACATGCGATCACTATTGGCAATGATGAATATGAAAACGATGTGGTGGAATGATTAAGTGTTTATGTAATGGGATTCCAAAATAATGTTGTATATAGTATCGTGGAATATTGGAATATTTCTGAATTTGTCTATTGTGGTTTTCAATTATTTTATGGTACTGGTAACCCTGGAAAGGGATTGAGATATTTTTGGAGAAAGAAAAGATGATATGGACATAATGAAGGGAAAATGAGAAAATTAAATGTTTGATAGTATTCATGAGCTCATGATTGATATAAGGACTAAGTGATATCATGGTTTGAGTATATAGAATTTTGAGGATTTTGGTATGTTGAAAGTGTTATCTTTTAACTAAATTCATGTTTTCACTAAGGTTCAATGGGTATTCAAGAGAATACATGATTAAGGCCTTTGAATGTTTGGAATGTGACCAACAAGACATATTTTATGATATATAGGGATCAACAATGGTATTAAATATTTGGTAATCATTTTCACTATATTATGAGAGTGGACTGAAGTATTATGGATAAGCCTAAAGATTGGAATGGATTATGTTGGACATAAGTTAGTATTGTTTAAGGATAGAAGTTTTTTTGATATTATTGATGGGATGTTATAGTAATATAGTTTTAGAAAAATCACAACCTGCAGGACGGGCGACAACCCATCGCGTCGGACAAGGCTGTGGGAATCGAACCCACAACTGATGTGCGACTGGCCTTTATCACCTACCACTGGCCTACAGGAAGTCCCTGGTTAGTTGAAACTAGTTTGATTTTATCAAGCGGTATGATATATGAAATATAAGTTCATTTTTGTAACGATATACGATTAATCTAACCATAAGATGGACTTATAACTTTTGCTAACCTTTTGTTTGAAAGAGATGGAATGACCCATCATTCAATCACATGATCTGCTAACACATCACGAATAACAAATTCAACTTCATTTATTTAAGGTATGAAGTGGAAATTGTTCAATTCACTAACAACAGTAAAATTGTACCAAAATCATGTAAGTATTTCTTTTAATTCATCAAATTTAGGGAAATGATCTTGAAAACCAAAAATGTTGTCCTAGTGCTCTTATATCTAATGAATCAAATAGTACCTTAGATCATCCCAAATTTATGGCTTTGTGATTGTTGGATTTTCCATGTTCTCTACCACTCTCCATCAGAACGTGATGGTTAGATTTTTCTTCCATATCCAAATTTTCACATATGTTCTCCTACATGGAATCCCAGTGATGAGTTAATTTGGGTAACCGTTACATTTAATACTTTATTTTTTTAAATCCATGTTTTGGTATTCCTTTTTATGATGTGTGTTTCTATTAAACAAACATTCGAGTAGTAAACCATTTATAACCCTGACGAATTTCGAGGGAGAAATTCATTTTAAGGGGGGTAGAATGTAACACCCCATGATTTTATGAAAAATATTCTTTTAATTTCATTAATTTATTGTTATGTATGCTACACCAAGATTACCTTGCGCAATACGCAACACTGTATTAGCTTGCAGTATATGCAACACTATTCTTGGATCATGTTACACACAATTTTGATAATAGTTATTCTACGCAACATTGAGTATATATATATATATATTCAATTTATAAATGAAATATGGTTTGATTCTGTTAAACGAAAAAACGAATTATTCTTGCACAACACGCAACCCTGACATGGATGACATTACACGCAATCGCGACCTTCCTCGATAGCTTGTGTTGTACGCAATACCGGGTGTTACTAAAAAACGATATATTATTATAATATTATTATGAACTAGCCTTTATGAATAGTATTAAATAAATTTTTAATTTTATAACATTATTATTCATCTTACACATTTTCTAGAACATGTTATAAGAACAAAATAAATTTTTCGGGTAAAATAAGTATTTTTAAAAAAATACAGTTTCGCCGCCTTTTGATGGCGCACCCAATTTAAATCTAGTTTTTGAAATGTTTATAAGTTCAATTTGACAAAATAAAATACTTCTTTGGAATCAGGAAATAAAAATTTACTTTGGATAAATTTTTCATATTATTCTGGTAACTTTCATATTTTGATGAATAGTAAAAACACGATATATTTTAATTAAAAACAAATTTTTTCATCGCAATAATTTATATGGATAAATTATAATATTGAATGGTTTTAAAGTATAAATAGAATATATTTTTACTATATAATATAATCTATGTAATTACCATTGATTCAACCTTGAATTCGTAGGATAAATTAATTCAATCTTTTGCAATGTTTTAAAGCAAAACCCGTTTTCTTTCGACAACAGGATTAATTTTAATTTAATTTATGCAACTTTTGTGTATTGAATTTGTAAAAATGGATAACATATTTGGAATTAGTGGATCCAAATTATGTTAATAAGCTACTTTTTATTTTTGGGAATTATGAATAGTAACTACGGTAAATTTTATTTACCATAGTTAAAGGTAAATCAAGTAATTAAAGGTAAATATAATATTATAAAATTACCCTAACACATGTCAAAATCCTATTGGATGACTAAAAGTCGACCCATATCACCTAAGGGTCGGATTAGATTCATTTAATTGACTTTTTTCCATGAAAATAATTTAATTATTATTAAAACCAAAGAATGTGACAACATCTCACTTTCTTAAATATTATGAGTATAATAATTTTAATTTAGTGATAAACATAATGTAACTTCAAACATGAATAGTCTCCAGAAATCTAATACAATTATCTACATCATAGGAATTTATTTAGAATTTTTAAGGATTAAACAATTATCATTTATCATGACACAAAGATGATGTAGTAATTGTCTTATTAATGAAATATTGACATAATTGATGTTATAAATACCCAAATAAATGTAATTTAAGACTTTTTATGAATTAAACTAATTTTATAGGTTAATATGACATGTTAGTATTGATTTAATTAACGTTTTTCGAACTAATCATTCTGTTATGATTTTCACAAAAATCAATTACTAAATATTGTCAAAATTGACATAAAATAGTTTTTTAAAACAAATATTATATTATTAATTGTTATTTTATTCTTAAGAATCTATGGTTCTGCCAAATTACATAGATAAGGTTATATATATTAATAATAAACAACTTGGGTTTCTTTTGGCTTCTTATAGTTTTTTTATTAACCTTATAGTATAAGAACACAAGAAGACACGGTAAAAGTAAAATTATTTAACTTAATGTTAAATCTAAATGATAAGGTTATAATAGAGACCTAAACATGTCTAAATTATATTGGATTAGATTATTTAGACCCATCCCCACATTATCTTAGAAATAAATCAATTTGGAGCTATTTAAAATGGAATTTGGCTTTATAATAAAAAAATATATTTAGTTATTCCATAGGTGCCCCTCTCCTCCCTTATAAAAGGGTACCTCCTCCCTCTCCTCCTCACACCAATTTGAGCCTTCAAACTCGGCCAAAACCTGACAAATTATCTTCTCCACTTCCCTAGAAACATCGTAGAGGTTCTGGTCTACATTAAAGTCCAATCTTAGTGCCCTAAGAAGAGGTTTCAAAGAGGCGTATCGAAGGAGAGGTAATTTCTTCTCCCGATTCTTTCAAACTTCTTTCTTCTTCAACTTATTTTTCATTAGTTGTTTCATTATATAGTAATAACATCAGTATCACTAATATACTGATTTGTTATAATAAATATTAAACTACCCCATTTCACCTTCTATCGATCCTACAGAAAACCAAATCACCGCGCGTGCGTACATACGGAATACCGTCTCCACGCCGTGGTGTAATCTGTTTTTCCACCAACATCTTACATGGATGGGTATAATGGTGTAAATAATAACTATACATAGTTATTATAACATCATACTGATTCTGATATATTGTATCATCCACTCAAACTCAATTCAATAATTATGGAAACAATATCATCGCTCGTGCGTACGTACGGACTACCGTCTCCACGACGCGATGAGATTCATTCTCCATGTTAACCATTTAAGAATGATTATAATGTATATATAAGAAATAATAATGAATTATATGACATTATAATGCTACTGGATTTATGTATATATGTATTTCATCTACTTAATTCTATTCAACTCAATAAGGAAATGAAAACAGCGTTCATGCGTACATACGGCATACCATCTCCATGAACGGTGTATTTCTTTCCATTTATCGATCTACTACATATATGTATATTCTGAATATATATTATATATAAATCATGTTTTAAATTCTTGATGTAATTAATCATGATCTAAGTAATCATATGAATAATTACAAGTCAAAACACGGACGACAAATGAAACGATTTTACTCAAAACACTCTTTAACATGGAATTTACAAAAGAACGGGTAATATAAAGTCATAAGTGTACCATATATGATATCATAACAATTAATATGATTCTGTAATAAGTCAATAACATTATTTAAATCATTATATAGGAGGTTCGGATACGTACGAAGCATATCGGACCTAATGTAAGGGAAAATATCACAATCTCATTTTATCCGAGATTGTTTATACTTTGGTATTTACTGGGGTGTATTTTATCATACACATCCATGTTTCCTCAATATGTAATATTTTTTCCATCCACCAACATTTTTTTAAATCCAATTTTACCCTTCGGTGAGTTTTTGGTAAAAGATATGAAAGGAATCTTTTGTCGTTTTTCGTACGAGGTACTTTTTGACTTTTCCGACAAAAGTACGAGAAGAATGTTTTCTTTTAACTTATACAGCATGAATTGATTTTTAAAACATTAATTCCAAGAATATTCCTTTACAAGTTTTCAAGTTTATTTTTAATAAACTTCTTTTAGTTTAAAATTTTATGACATGTTAAGAAAGGAAATTTTTTTGAAGTATAAAGTATATTTTCCTCAAGAATGGAGTTCAAGTGTTTTCTCAAAATTATTTTTCCATCTATGATAATATAGGGTTCTATTTCTATACATATTATTACATTTATTTGATTATGTTGTGATGAAATTATTTTTATGAATTCCTTTATCTTATATGAATTGTTTTATGATGTCATGTTGTTTAAGAATCCCATTTTTATTACATGGGTTATGCAATGATGTATGATTTATGATTTTGTGGGACATATATGAATGGTATCATTATTAGATGGGTGGGACTTATATCTCCCTCCAATGCATTGGGTAAGGATTTTATATCTCCTGAGATAGACATGGCTGGAACGGTAGGTTATACCGGTTCAGTGAAACACGACTGAAACGAGGAGTGAACTCGGTTCAGAAAGGGACTTTGTCCACTAGGATAGTCTTGGAAATTAGTCTTGACTAATAAGAAATGATTCTCTATTATTATGTGTGTATGTCACAAAGTTTCATGTTTTATGTTATGATTATTGGGATTACATTTCACTACTATGATTTATCCCATGTTATGAAATTATGATCTCTTTTGCAGGTTAATATTTCCAAAAGATATGTTCTTATGAATATGATGTGATTGATATTTATTTTGTTTACCCTTACTGAGCATTTGAGCTCACCCTTTTATGTTTTATTTTCCCCAGGATATAAAGAAATGATTTAGGTTTTTTTTTAAATAAGATCTTTATGGGAGATGTTGAAGATCTTTCACCATGATTCGAAGATTATATTCCGAGTTTCCAAAGTCACTAAACTATTACGGTCCTTGTGTGTGTGTTTTTATTATATACTAAGTATTCCGAAAAAGAAATGTAATGTCTATGTATGTCAAGCTTCGGGTCTCTACAGGAATATATTTAAGGGTGATGTTGAATATCTTTTACCATGAAAGAATATTTTTTCCACTTTCCAAAGATAATAATCTATTACAATTCTAGAGAATTTACTTTTTAAAACTGTTGAATATTCATCTAAAATGATGTAATATCCATGTTCATTATGTCTATGTAAATATAGTTAGTATCAATGGAAATTATTAGTCTAACTATGAAAACTATGATGTGAAAACATTTCTGATATTTGTATTGATATTTATAAGGATATTTATATGGATATATCTAATAAAAATCCTATTGTGTCAATTATTTAATAAAATGTTTCATAATTTATACATCCTATGAGTGATTTTTCATGATGTTATAGCTTTTTGATAGGATAAGTGTTTCTCAAACTATGTTTTGTGGTTTTAGTCAATAGTGGGAACGCGAAGGAACTATGTTAACATTGAATGTTTCATATGTGAAAATGTTTGTAATTATTAAAATCAATGAACTAAGTAGAAATTTATTATATATAATATTTAATGTGGCATGATTATTGGTTATAGAAATAACGGTAAAGAGATCGTGAATTATATGTGAAAGGTATGGGATGTTTTAATAGTATTTTTATATTAAATTTAGGAATAATGAATAATTTTAGGTTGAGGAACCTTAATAATTGATTCATATTTCATATTCTATTAATGAGTTATTGTGGAATAAAAAGTTGAATCTTAAGTAATGGTTTATAAATAATTTCATATGAGTGTTTTGTATGTGTACTAGAATTCAAGAATAATGATATATGAATCATGAATTATATGTTCTCTATTAGGGATTTGAAAAAATATATTGAATGGTAGTGAAGACCTAGAAATGTTACTTAATGGAATGGTGATATTTTTATTACGGTAATTTAATCCCTAATTTGATCCTAATGATTATAATATTTTAGCTTGGATAAATATATTATTATATATTATTTAAATTAATTTGTACTAATATCTATGGAATTGATTATGGATTTTTTGAAAATATGGTTTATGATATAATGGATTAAGATTAGAATATTTTTTCTCTAAGGAATATAAAAAATAATATTTGGAAAAACTAAACATGCATGTTTTCAATAAGGAATTATGTTAATTTAGGCTATTACTATGTTTCCAGAGAATACATGATGAAGGAATTCACATGTTTGGAATGTGAGAAATAAGAGATAATTTTTAATATTAAATGGATCAATTAGAAATATTTTTTTGATAAATCTATAGACTATATTTCTAATATGATGTTTTAAATATTATAGTATTATCTCACATTTAGATAATCATATTCATAGTTTCCATTCCAATGGGTTTTAAGGTTATCCATTTATCAAATGGTTTATGAAAAACATCATATGATGATTTAAATATTATTTTATTATCTCACCATCTGAGGATATATGTATATTCGATAAGATGTGAAAAACTTTTATTTGTGATAATAGAATATGGAATGACCTATCATTCTATTTTTGGATCTCATGATCCGCTAATGCTTCAGGAATGAAAAATGAGCTTTCATTCCTTGGAATAAGATATGAAGTGAAAAGTTCTCAAGGCATAACCAATTGGTGAGTTTTTTTCTATAATAATGTTGATATACCTTCTAGTGAATGTATATAATCTTCAGAAAGAGAATCTCAAAAAAACATAATTTATCCTAGTCCCTTAATTTCATAATAATCAAATTGTCCATTAAATCATAAAATATTTATGGATTTGTGACCATTACCACTTTTTGGAACACGTTCTCTATCACTCTCCATCATAACTCGATAGTCATATTTCCCGTTCATGTTCACATTTTTACATTCCTATTATGTTCTAATTTTTGGGAACCTACTTATGATTTACATTGGGTAACCATTATGGTTCCAACTATCCTTTTTAAAAATAAATTGTTGTATTCATTTTTACGATGTGGGTTTCAAATAATGAATCATTCAAGTATTAAAACATTGATTAATGGATTGAATTTTGAGGAATAGTGTCATTTTAATGTGGTACACAGAACGATGTATCTATCTTTTGTTATATGAATGAAGTAATTTTGGATTGTGTTTAACACACCCCTAATTATTTCTTTCACTACAATAAATACATAAATTATGATGTGTTACCCAAAACACTATGTTTGGATTGTGTTACACACAATGAAGTGTTTCTATTGTAGCTTTTGTTATATATAAGGCTGAGCCTTACCGAACTACAATATACTGTTAATAATACAATTAAAATATTTATTGTGATTATAACCTATCCATTTGAAGGGAAACTATAAATATGATTAACTAATTTATGAAAATATATTTTACACATTTATATATTATATTTATTTTGGTTAAGAATTATAAATAAATGAATGTGATAACTATTTAAAAAAATGAATTCTTTTTTCATAGAAAACTATTTTCTATGTACAAACATGTTTTCTCTAAAAAAATTAAAAGAACAAATTTTGATGAATGTTTTTAATAAAATTTATATATCATGTATTAAATTATATTTTTTACACTCATCTAACATATTTTTTAAGAATAAGATAATAATAAATCCAATTTTATCAATAAAATGATATAATTTTCAAAAGGGTAATGTTTCCATCTTTTAATGGAACCCCAATTATAAATATAATTTTTATACTTTTATAATTTTTAGAATATAAAATAAACATTATTTTTGAAATAATAATATCCATATTTAATTTCTCTTGACTCTTCATATTTTTATGATATTTTTCATGTTTTCATGAATATTGAAAAATACATAATATTAATTGAAAAATATTTTTTATCTAATTTATTTATATAGAAAATTGTATTTTAAATTGGTTATAAATTTTATTTATTTCAATTTTATATATATAAATACAGTTTGGTTCATTTCAATCAATTTTCATATTGAAATGGGATATAAATAAAATTTGAACATTTGAACATTTTTACTTTAATAACTCAGAGTATCATTACATATAAGAGATATATTTTAAATTAGTTAATTCCAAATCTTTGATTATAATTTAGGAAAATAAATTCTATATTTTGAATAATAATATCTTATAATTTTTAATAAGGTCATCGTTGCTTTTGACCAAAAATATTAGTGAAATTATACAAAATTATTTACAATGAGGTAAAAAAAACTTAATTAATTACTAAACATTGAATCTATGGTTTAAAAATGACCTTATAATTTCCATGCAAAATAATTTATGTCCATATATTTAAAATTAAACCTCTATTTATCTATAATGTTTTATTTTTAATGATTTATGGATAAGTAAAATGTGGGGAGTAGTGAAATATTATCAATAATACCTAATATTTTTCCCCACATATTAAAGGCCTCCATTCCACTTCTCACGAAACCTCAAAATCCCTTTTTCATCATACAAAATTTTGGGAAAAAATACCTCAAGGTAACATTGCAGCATTTTTTGTTGGTTGTTTTTGTTGACAACATGTGAGAAAAGTTGATGATGATCTTCATGATTATGACAAGCTTTGCGAACAGTAGTGTTGAAGAGCATTGGGGCAGCGAATGGCATTGCGAGTGGAGATTCATGGCGTAGGTGCAAACGAATTGTCCGAATGCTCTGTGATTATGACGAGCTCCATGATTCGAAAATTTCTGTGGTTCTTCAAGATATATCGAGAATTTTGGAAGAAATTTCAGAGATTTTTGATTTGAGCTGACGTGGTGATGACTTCACATGGAAGGTTCTTGAGTCAGTGGAATCACCCATAAATAATCCATGACCCCCTTAGGAGAAGTATACTATTTTAAAAAAATTGATTCCATCAAAACGAGAAGGAGGTTTGCGGAGGCAATGAGCTTTACGATTGATTGAATATTCATGGCAGATAATCTATCTCCAGGAAAGGGGTGTTTTTTCCTTGGATGAGTGAGATTAGCGAAGGATGTTGTTTTGAAATGGCCTAATCGCTGTGAAGGCTTGAGCTTTGCGAAGGTCTGAGCTCTGTAGGGTAGTGTGCACCACAAGAATTTGAGCTACTTAAAGGTGTGTGCTTTATGAAAAGGCAGGGAATTTGCGAAGGCTTGTTTAAACTTTGTGAAATTGGGAGCTTCATGTAGTAGGTTGCTTTGCTAAATTATTTAAAATGGGTGTTTCCTAATGATCAGTAGAAAACGGGTATTCATCAGTGGATGAAATTTTAATTCAATAGAGAAACTACATACAATTAAGGACGTATACATTAGTGATAATGAAGAGACCTACAGGTCTATAAACTGTGAGTAAATATTTTGATGAAATAGTGAGCTCACATCAGTTGAGAGAGCAGTGAGTTCTCAAATTTTGAATGGTAGTAAACTAGGAGGGACAATATGTCCTCTTCAAACTTGTAAACAGCAATGTGCTTATAGTTGATTTGGTACATCAGCACATCGCCAGTGTATTCTCCTTGTATGTAGCCCATTTGGTGTGAAAAAAGTAAAATTGTTGTGTCTTGTGCATTTTTTAAGATTCATTCATACTCTACAACTAGAAGGAGAGAGAGATGAGGTTTTTTTTCTAACAACAAAACCTGATCAAAAGGGGCGGTTGTTTTATTTTGGAATACCCTAATTCACCCCCCTGAGGGTATCTAAACTAGTGGACCTAAAATAAAAATATTCTAAATAAACTCCCAAAATCCATCTCATCATCTTATAGTCATCACTCTAGGATGAAAACCAACCAAGTAATCCCTTTAGTGAGAACCAAAATGAGTTACCCAAAGAAGATGAAACATCCTTTGACAAGGAATGTTGTTTTATTTCTTTATCCACTGATTAATTTATTCTTATTACATAAATAGATATTAATTTATGTATCTAAAATATATTTTCATTTTTTATTCTAATTTTTTAACCTCCACCTACACACATTCCTTCAAATGGGTAATAAACTAATCGTTCATGTGTTTGGATGACTATTGGGTTGCGAAACGATGTGGTTACTTTTTCCCTTACCAGCTCAAATGGTTTTAAATTATGATGGAAATACTATTTTTATATTATATACTAGATATTTATTATGTATTTATGATTCATGAATTATTATATTACACATTCCTTCATTCTTTCCATATTGGGAGAATATGATTACTTTGTTTTTGGATGTGGGGAGTACCGCCTCCTCAAAGTTATGTGATTCATTAACACATTACATGGGATATATTAAGGAAAAATTTAGTAAACATTTATGATATATAAGAAAAAATAATGAAAAATTAATTAATATATATATATATATATATATTTCATTTACATTCTTCCAATACAATAGGAAAACGGAAATGGCGTGCATGCATGCGTATGGACTACCGTCTCCATTAATGGTGTATTTTATTTCCTATATATATATATATTATATTATTATAAATAATTATGTACTAAATATATATGATATTTATATCATTATTTAAATTTATTAAATAAATAAATAATGATCTAATTAATATGATCAATAATAACAAGTCAAAACATATAAGAAGAACAAAGTAGATATTACCCAAAACATAAAATTAACAACGAATTGTTAATAAATAGGTAATATAAAATCAAAATAAAATCATATATTGTATGATATATAAGAGTATTGTACATTAATATATTTATAATATTCTTATATTTATCAAAGAAGATGTTTGAACGTGTATAAAGAAGTTGAAGACTTACGGTAAGGGTTTTCTCATCTCACTTATATTTTTTTGAGACTTATAGCTTATTCACACACATTTATATATTGCAGTGTATATACAAACAATTAGTGTATTCTAGGATTATTATTCTTAAATTTACGGGCATATACATATCTATATTTTGATCTTTTTTATGGGTTTTATGGTCCAAAAATTACCAAAATAGTAAAGTAATTTTTCCACGATTTTTCTTCATTAAGATAAAGGCCATGATATATATACATATAATTTCATATGAGGTTTATATTAATCACATTGAAAAGGTATACTAAGAATATTATTAATTTCATTATATTTTAAGCATCTGTTTCCGATGCTTTTGTTGGGGTGCATGCATATGTCCGCTTGAGTATGAAAGACGTGGTTTTGTTGCCCCATATTCCTAATTTCCAGAGGTGGGAAACATCCATTCCTTGTTTAGGGATGTTTTCTACTTGATCTAAATGGGATGATGGGATGATGGGATGTCTGTTCGTCCTTCCGTGGATTCCTCCTCGAAACATTTCACCTAATCTAGGTCTCCCTTATAGATTAAGTCATGGTTCATAAATCTCTTTCCTGGTGTTTTATCTTTGTAGACACAGGTTAATTACACTACATTCTTCAAGACATTCAATGGGGTCTTGAAATGGTAGAATCCTTCAGTCAGAGTAGATGACATCATCATGCATGTCGGGGCATATCTCGATGTGTGGACATTGGGGAACCTCTATTATTCCTCGTAAGAGGGAATCTCAAGGGTGATGAACCCGAGGAATCCCATATCCAATGTAGGGAATCATATGCCATAGGCATGTCTCTGAGGTTTTCCTCAGCTTTCCATGTTTAACACAGGCTATTCTGCATGTTTAATGTCTAGAAAAGATAGTTACACCAAAGGCGTGTCTTCCGTGGTTTTCCTCAAGAATATCATGTTTATCACGAATTAGGTTGTGAGTTTAACTTCTTCCGGAGATGGAATGAGGGTGATAGGAAAGCCCCATATAGACGGATCGGATTGGTACATCACCAGGAGGGAACACCTAGAAGGTTTATTAGGTGGATGGATCAAAACACTCGATAAGAGCAGACCCAAGATGGTGTGTCCCATAATGTGAAGATGTCACACTGTGAAGGCCGATCTGAACACCACTAAGGGATGATCAGGTAGTGTGCACCCCAGAATCGGGAACACCAAGGATTTCCATTGACTGGGATTGAACCTCATGGAGGTTTCTTACATACCATTTGTATATGTCAGGGATCAAAACCCACATAGTACAAAGGGGTGATGAATCGAGGTGTGCAGAAAGGACAACAACCCAGAGACATGCTGGGGATTACGCGTGAATTGCGGCCCAAGTATTGGTCGAAGTAGCGAGGAGGTGGATGATATGATACCACTGGGATGTGGTGGCCCGGGTGAGAATCAGGATGGATGGTAGATATTTGAATGGAATGGAGGGGGAATGAGATAGGACCATCGTGAAGGTGACAGTAGTTTTGGTCTTGAGCCTCGAAGAGACTTCCTACATATCCATGTGGCAGTGAATCAATATCCCCATAGTTCGGTGGGCGAGGGGACACATGAGGAGGTGGCTCGTGAGAATGGATTCATGGATGGGTCTCGTAGGAAGAAGAACCTCTGGGTTGGGGCATGATCTTCCCGGAACACATGGGATCGAGGGATAGATTAGGATGAGACATGGGTGCTGGTCTTGAAACTAATGGAGGCTTCCTACGTTCCTCATGGAAGGGAATCAAAGTCCACATAGTTCATCTGAAGACTTACTATCGATTGGGGACTTCAATGGCTTACCGCCAAATGAGGTTAACAACGACATAACGTTAAATGGGGGAACAATGGCTTACCACTTATTGAGGTTCACAGTTTAACTTCACGCCGGACGGGGGTGAACCGACATGAAAGAGGACCTGGGGCCCAGATAGTTGGTGGGCTTGAACCTCAAGGAGGCTTCTTACGTACCATTCCATTGCAAGGATCAAAGCCCATATAGCCTATAAAGGTTGTGGGCGAACCAACATGATGGTGTTCGGAACCAAAGGGGTGTTGGGATTGAACCTCAGGGAGGCTTCCTATATACCTCGGCTTGGAAATGATCAAAGAACACATAGTTCATGTGGTGGGAACTGACGTGAAGGTGGTCATAACCAATGGAGAGTTGGGATTGATCCTCAGAATGTCTTCCTACGTACCTTGTCGTGGCTAGGATCAAAGACCACATAGTTTAGAAAGGGTTTGGGTGAACCGACTTGAATATAGTCAGAACCAATGGGGTGGGGGGTTTGTACCTCAGGGAGGATTCCTATGTACCTCGCCTTGGCAAGGATCAATGACCATGTAGTTTATGTGGTGGGAACCGACTTGAAGGTGGTCAGAACCAATGGGGTGTTGGGATTGAACCTCATGGAGGATTCCAATGTACCTCGCCTTGGATAGGATCAATGTAAACGTAGTTCAGGTATGGTTGTGGGGCTTACACTCTAGGATACCCATAGAGGATGTCATGATCGATACTTACTCTATGACCACGTGATTTATGCTCGGTGTGAGAAATAAGAAGCAGTAGGGACCTGACGATCACAGCGCAAAGGTGAGTCCATGAAAGATGGTGAATGGGGGGCTTATGCATGGAAGATACCCGAGTACCGCTATGGATCGTCAATGGTGAATGCGGTTTACACAAAGAAGTGGTATGGGTTCATCTATAGAGAGACTATAGTGAATGGGACTTACACAAAGAAGTTTCTGGAGTGCCGTTATGATGAGGAAATGCTGAATGGGTCATACATAAAGAAACTGCATGGGTGCCACTATGAAGAAACAATGGTGAATAGGGCTTATGAAAAGAGTCTACCCAGCTGCCGCGATGGAGCGGCAATGGCGGATGGGGATTATGCAAGGAAGCTACCCGGGTGTCATTAAGGAGCGGCAATGCTAGATTGGTTTTACGCATAAATGTTTCCCGGTGCCGCAATGGAGCAGAAATGGTGATTGGGGCTTACGTAAATAAGATGCTTGGGTGCCGCTATGGAGCAGCAATGGTTGCTGGGGCTTACGGAAAGAAGCTTCTCAGGTGCCGCTATGGAGCATCAATGAAGGATGGGGCTTATGCAAGGATGCTTCTTGGGTGCCGCTAAGGAGTGGCAATGCTGGATGGTGCTTACATAAAGATGTTGCTTGGGAGCCTCTATGGAGCAGCAATGGTGGATGGGGCTTACATAAGGAAGCTTCCTGTGTGTGTTCCTCATGTCTGTCCATGAGGGAATCCCAACCCACTGGTGGGTTGAGGACTTCACCTATGCGCTCGTGAACAAGAGGTATAATTCCAAGGGTGTTGGAATTAGTCCGAACAAAGGGAGATGAAAGGTGTGAATCACATGACTGAAATTCAGAACGCAATGAGGGTGGCATGCAGATGGAGGATAACTATCGATCATGTTCTAAACGCATCATCCATATCGTGTTAGCCTGAAATGGGGAAAAACAAATGACGGTCGACAGCTGACCATGATAAAACATAGGACCTGACTTGAAGTGTGGTCCAAATCATTCAGGGGCGTTGGCCCGGGACAATAGGTGATCCAAGGCAGCATGGGACCAGGCTGTTAAGGGGTCCCTTTATACATTGAAGAGGATGAGGATCCGAATGAAGTAAAAGCAAAGCGTGAGGTGGGGTGATGGAATGTTCGAACGGATTGCAACGCTTTTGAAATCACACCACTATATTCATGGAATTAGGAATCTTATGCTTAGAGCATAAGGCTTAAAATTTTTTTGAGCAAGAGGCATCCTATGTTTTGGGACATAGGGTGTACTGTAGACTATAGTCATGTATAAAGGACTATTGGCATCTCATGGTTGGAGGATGAGGCATCTCTTGTTTGGAGCAAAAGGCATCTGATGTTAGGAACATAGGGCATACTACAGTTTAGAGTCATGTAGAAAGGACTGTTGGCATCTCATGATTGGAGTATAAGGAATCTCTTGTTTGGAGCAATATGAATCCTATATTTGGAACATAGGGAATTCTATAGTTTATAGTCAGGTAGAGAGGACTGTTGGAATCTTATGCGTGGCACACAAGGCGTCTCTTGTTTGGAGCAAGAGGCATCCGATGTTTGGAACATAGAGAATACTACAGTTTTAGTGTCATGTAGAAAGGACTGTTGGCATCTCATGCATGGAGAATAAGGCATAAATTGATTGGATCATGACTCATTCTATATTTGGAACATAGGTAATATTATAGTTTATATTCATGTAGAGAGGACTGTTGGAATATCATGATTGGACCATATGGCAAATCTTCTTTGGAGTAAGAGGCATCCAATGTTTGGATCATAGGGCGTAGTACAGTTTAGGGTCATGTATAAATAAATATTGGCATATCATGCTTGGAGAATAAGGCTTCTCTTGTTTGGAGAAAGAGGCATCTGATGTTTGGAACATAGGGCGTACTATAGTTTAGAGTCACGTAGAAAGGACTATTAGAAATAAGGCGCCTAGCAAGGGATGGTGTTGGTACTTATTCAAGGATGTCCCTTTCTGGTTCAACCTAGCAAATGAGCCATGTGATGGGGTTTGGATGAGTTACATGAGGAATGGTTCGACTCAAGGTACTTGGGGAATTGATGATGATAATCTCAACTCACAACATGAGAAATGAACTAAGAGGAATACGTCGACACAAGGTGTTTCATAGTGTGTAGAAGATTTTCTCAAATCATGTAATTCCATAGGTGAATGGTGGGCGTGCATAATGGTGCAATGGAAAGTGTCAGCATCCCGGCCCGAAACGTTCGCGGTGTGACTCTCTATGAAGTATCTTCGTAATGAAAAGATGATCATCGAACATGAACTCAAGGATCAATGTCATCAAGGAAAGATTATCATGGAGAATAGACTCATAGAGCCGCTTCGAAATGGATGATACTCGTAGATCATGGACTCATATAGCTACTTCATGAAGGAATCTACTCACAGAGCAAGGACTGGTGGAGCAGCTTCATGAAGGAAGATCCTTGCAGAGCAATGGCTCATAGAGAAGCTTCATGGAGGAAGCTTGTCGTGGATAATGGACTCACAGAGCCTCTTCGTGAATGAAATCAGAGCTCTATGAACTGGGAGATCGGCCACCCAAGGGGTAAAGTCACCGTTTCGCGAAGGTGGGTGAGCTGGGTAGTTATAGGTAAGAGGCGCTGCGAAGCAGGGCTCGGTTAATGAAAAGATAGAGTTTGTTATACGGCGGTTCGCGAATGTCAAATCATCTTGCAAAGGATCCCACCTCTTTTCTCCACGGTGGTCTCAAGAACGTCAAATTTTTTTGCGGAGCATCCCACCTCCTTGCTCTGTGGTGGAGGAAGCTTCTTGAATGGGCTCCGTGAATCAGTTCTCCAATCCAACTTCAAATGTCCAAAACTTCTAATTTGTAACTCTGTTCGGGCTCTATGACCTGTCAAATAGAATCTTACGATAAGTTTTATGCTCTTGGATTACATATGGGAGCATTTGGAATATTCTGGGAAGCGTTTTCTAGTTCCAACAGCATCATTTAATTTTATTCTTCCCATAGGACTATGATTCAATATTATCATTGACGTAATGATTTATTTTTAGAATATCAATGATTATCAAGATTGTTTATGATTATTCTTTGATTGAGAAATATTATGATATATATAACCATAAGTGGCATGAATTTTATTCTTCAATAGTCATCAATTATATCTCAATGTATTGGTACCAATTTTCCTCTCTTCTTTACAAAAGATAATTATAATGTTTTTATAAGAAAATCCCACTTTATTTATCACTTTAGTCAGAAATTTGTTTAATTCCCAAAACCAGGTATTCTATAATTGTTTCCAAATAATTTTTACTATGATTTGTTATATTAATTTATACAGATGATATAAATGTTTAATAAAAATAGGTTTCAAATGAATCTCTTTATCATTTTCTGATCAAGGAACATTCATACACTTTTTAACGAGAAAAATGAATGCTCTACACGTATGAATTTTCCCATAGTCATGCACATAATTTCCTCTAACCAACCATTGAATGTATACAAGGTTATTTATAAATAAAATTTATTTTCTATTATTATATAAATTCATTATTTTAAATTCCTTTTCAAAGAAAACTATTTTTAAACTATTTTACAAATTAAAAATTAATTTTTAAATCTGAAAGGATATTTTCTCAAGAAATGATTTAAACAGTTTTTAAAAGTTTCATTTATATTTTTTTCAATGTATTTTTTAAATAAATGGACCTTGAAAATGTTTTCTGATTTAAACTTTTATATTCAATGATTAGTAATTTTCCATTATAAATGCTTCATGTGATCATTCATAATTATCCCCCATCTATGTTTATATTATTTGATATAGTTTATTGTTCTCTGAGATGTGATTCAATAATTCCATTATTATTCATTATTTTAATGTTTTATGTTTAAGAGGACACAATTTTCATGAATCACATTTCTCTTCCATAGGTTATACCATGATTAATGATTATTGAACCCCTTTTGTTCAACAGATTTTCTATGATGAAATTATTATGAAACCTGTATATTTTTCTAATGTTATGATATTATTAAATGTTTATAATTATCATTTAATTTCATGAGTATTGATTCAAAATTTACACTTATGACTTTCCAATTCCTTTTTTAAATCACAAACTATTTCATAAAAACATTATTTATAATATTTTCTGTTCATATTTTTTTTAATGTTTTTTATAGAAAACATACACTTTTACAATTCATATAATTATTTTTATGGTATTCATGAATATAATCATAAATTATTCAATGTGATTATAGTAATGGGTATATATTTGATAATAATCAAATTAACCTTTATTAGATTAGTATTAATAATTTCTATATTGTCTTCATACTGACAGAGCCTTTATAATTGAAAAGATATTGGAACCAATAAATATAAAATTTACATTAATAAATATTTTCTTAATGGAAATTATAAGAAATTATATCATACTAACCATGTTTAAATTCAGAAAATGAAAAAATTATCTTTGTCATAATAGATCAATTTTACACTATAATAGTGCAACATAATATGATGTCAGAAAATATGTTATAAAAAAGTCATTGAAGTTCCTGTGGTACAACTCATTATAAAAAACATGTAGAAATATAACTATTGGGGCTAAATATGAGCATTGGAGATTCAACTATAAATACTTGGTTATTTGAAGTGTTTAATATTGTTGATTACTTTTAAATTATCTAATATATTAATGTCGGAAAAGCATGAAAAACATGATATTATTATTTTTTATTTCATCAGATAGAATATTTTATAGGGAACCCATTTCTTGTTTTCTATTTAAGAATTTTGTTTAATTTAATTAGTGTGTCTGATCTCTTATTAAATTCATGGGCTTCTGAGGATAGAAAGACAACAAATCTGATCTTCTAATGAATTCCTTTTGGGGATAACAAGACAAATTAAATCCATCAGATGAAGGACTTCTAGGAATAATAAGATAGATAACATCCGATCATCGTATGAAGATATTTCTTTACCAAGATATTAAATAATATATTTTAATTATAAAAAAAGATTCATTTATACATGGTCTATGGAAACCTTACTCATAAAGTTAAAAGAGATATTTTCTTCTTAAATATTTTTGACATTATAATTTTTTTCTATTGTGTTAAATTTTTATTAGAAGTCATAAATTAATATGTGATTGTTTTTAATTTTTTTTGATAGAACAGTTTTTAATATGATATATATAATTTGTAAATTTAATCATTTTTTGGTAAATTTTTGAAACATTGATTTAAACATATCTATCCTAAATAAAATACGTTTATTTTTTAAATAGAATCCTATGTAATTATTATTATTTATCTCTGATATATTGAAATAATATTGATTATGGTAATTTGATAATTTGAATAAGGTCCATTTCTGAATCTGGTCATTTTACTTCAAGAGGGTTGTGAATTGGATTACCCTAAATTTATTTTAACTAATTATTAATTACAATTAACCCCCTATGGAAATTGTGACATCTATAATACATTATTTTGATCCTTATATATATATATATATCTAATATTCACAATCAAAAATTTGTATCAGAGAATGATTCAACTACTTATATTCTTGTTACGTATTTATCTATTTTATTATTTCAAGTGAGCTCACTTTTCTTATAAAATTCTTAACAAAAGTGTATTAAAAAATAGTGTTTGTGGAAGAGAATTTTTTTCATTCTAGATGGATGGAATTAATATTGGATCCATTGATAATATGAATCCTTAATGTACACTGATTTTTTATAGTGCTGATTATGAATATTAGAGAGTAGAATGAAAGATTTTTTAATCAACACATGTGTTGATAATATTTTGATGCTCAATTGAAATTATAATATTCCTGATAAGGATGTTACTACATTTATCAATCATGAAAATAAGAAGTATCAACTTAATTTTAAGTTAAGGAATATTATGTTATGTTATATTAATAGAAGTATATATACTTCTATTTCCACCTTTGATGTACTAAATTGTGTATGAAAAGAGTTAAAAGATACTCACCCTGGAACCCCAATGGTTTTAGATACCATAAAATCTTTGTTAAGAGTTTAGTATCAAGCTTTTGATTTTTGACATTGAGAATTTGAAGTTAAAATTCATCACATATTTTTCACTATCATAAACAGTTTACAAAAATTTGATAGGAAGTATTAAAATATGAGACTCTTATTGAGGGAATTATAGATAACATAGAAAATGATGGGAAATCAAAGATGATTGCAGTTGATGAAATAAGAAAAGTGTGTATTCTTACATTATTTATTCTTATTAGAGTTCTTATGAATTATGCGAGTAGATTGAAGAGAGATTCGAAAAAAATGAAAAATAAAAATGGTGGTTCTTATTTTTATACAACATCTACCATACCCCCCTAAAGTTTAGTTTGTTGATAAATTATTAAAATTATAAAACAATAAAAAAAAATTATACACTCAAACTCATGTTCATCAGAAAATTTTGAAAATTAATTAGCTACATTTACTCAGAAGAGGAACAATATATTTTGTAAAAACATTTATAGTATTTGTATAAGAAAAATAAGAGGGATTATAAGGATATAAATTATTCTGAAGCTAATTGTTATGAATACAACAAAGCTGAAAAAATTGTACATGATTATCCAAAGATAAAAAGAAAATATAGAAGAAAAAAAATAAATTCTAATAGGAATAGAAAAAATATTTCTAAAACAAAAGGAAAAAATTTCCTTCCTGAAATTGATTCATGGAGTTCATGTGGAGGAGATTCTTCAAACAACTATTCTGATAATAATAGTTCTGGATAGAGGAACAATGGTCATGATTTTAAAGTAAATAAACATATTTTTTGTTTAATTGACTAAGTACACACTACTAAAACCCTTACAAACTTGTCTTGAAATTCTAATTATCATAATGAGAATTTTTTAGTGTCATTATAAAAATATCATCCTTAGAAGAAGATGATACTTTACCTTCTTAGGATGAAGTGTATAGCTTTTCTAAAATCCATGAATATGAAAATTGTAATGTTTGTGAAAATATTTATAAGGAAAAATCATGAAGTAGTTTTTTTAATAACTATGTAATAGATCTCTCTAAATATCATGAAATATTTATTTTCAAGTAAAACTATTATAAAATTATCTATAAAAAATTTATTACTGAAAAAAGATTGTTTACAAACTAGTTTTGATAAACTAAATTCTGAATTATAACTAAATAGTATAATGATTTAGTTATAAAACTAAAATATGATATTTATTCACTGAAGAAACGTTATTCATACTTTACAATCGGTAATGAAAACATTGAATGACGTATTAAAAATTACAAACTCATGGTATAAATTCTAAAATGGGGTTTACTAATAAAACCCAATTTTTAGTGACAATTAATTTTTTCTAAAAAGTGATCCTTTTGAAAAATGCTTCAAAGTGGATGAAATTGTAAGAAAATGTTTTCTTTTAATAAAATTGACTCTATAGGTTTCCACAATGCCTATTTTTCAAATCAAATGTGGGTTCATAAAATCATGTTTTTTGAAACAAATTGGACCAAATAATTATTGGGTTCTAAAATTCAAAAATATTTACTTCCACATAAAGATTGAAAGTATAAATAACAAAAAATGTTGTATATCTATAGTGATTGTTCCCAAAATATTACCGGTTACAAAGACATTTTCAAAAGGTTCATTAAGAAGAAAAGTGTAAAAGTTACATTCAGAGATAATTCTCAGTGAGAGATTACTAGTATATATAATATTTTTCTTTTTAGTAAAGCACTAATTTCGTAATATTTATTTTCTCAAGGTATAGATAAAAATAGTATAATCTGAAGTGAAATAAGTGATGAAGTTTACCTTGTGAATTTTAGAAATGATAAATCAATAGTACGTAATTCCAAGGATGGATATGTTCCTTCTATTAATAATAATATGAATTTTTATAGACATAATATAGTAGAAATTATGTTCTAAGACCATCCATGTCTTAGTGAAATAGACGATCCATATTTATTATGGAATATAAGGTTAGGAAACTATAACATTAGAAACATATATAAGATAAATAAGAAAATATATATTAAGGATCTACCAGAACATAGATTTGATTCATCCTAAGTATGTGACCCTTGTCAATATGGTAAAAAACATAATCCTAGTGTCAAATATATAATTGATGTCTCAACTACGGATAATTTATATTTAGTTAACAAGTATTTATTCGGTCTTCCCCCAACTGGTAGTATTGGAGTCAAATTTAATGTATATGGTTTTTATGATGATTAAACTATATATACATTGGTCTATACTCTAGAAAACAAATCCGAAGAATTTTTTATTTTAAAAAAAATTTATAAGTAAATTCCAACATGAGAAAATATTTCCCTTCATAAATATTTGTAGTAATAATGGTAGAGAATTTCTGAGTTTCAGTATGGAAATATTTTTTAATATGTACTCTATTACACATAACTTTACATCTCCAAGAAGTCATTATAAAAATGTTATTTTTGAAAAAATAAATTTTATTCTTAATAAAATACAAAGAATTTTTTTTATTAAATACTAAATTGTTAAATTGTTTTGGGTTGAATTGGTTAGTACTTCATGATATAATATAAACAGGGTTTTAATTCTACATTTTTTAAATAAAACTCTTTATGAGTTATGGAATAGTCAAAAACAAAAAATTTCTTACATCATAGTATTTTGATGCAAAGTATTCACACTAAATCTAAAACCTATGTTTCAAAATTTAGATGCAAATATGACGATGGAATATTATTAAGTTACTCAATTACTTATAAGGAATTTATAATTTTGAACATAAAGTCTTATACTCTTAGAGAATGAGTACATGTAATGTTTGATGAAACTAACCCTTCAATTTTCAAATACCCACAAACAACATGATATGATGTGATATATAAAACTGATTTTTGACCAATGTTAGAAAATTATTATTATATAGAAATAGATCAAAAAATTGTTGTTGATGTTATTCCTCATGAATATTTTTTACCTTATGTTGATGAATAATATTTTCAAGACCCAGTGAATTCATTGTTTATTAGGAATCATCTTTAGTGATACTATCATTGGTGTTGTTTATCAACCTGTTAGGACTAGGTGTACTTTGAGAAATGAAATATAAAATCTTTCTTTTAATCTCAATTTGAACCTATAAAACATGATGAGGATTATGGTTATTGGGGTTGGATTAATTCTACACAATATGAGATAACTGAATTTGATGGAAACAATGTCTAGACCTTGGTTTAATGACCTCAATAATCTTCTATAAATGGAGAAAAATGGGGTTACTGAAATAAATGTGATGAAAGTGGAATTATTATTAGATTTATTACAAAACATGTTCCTATAGGTTATAACCAACTAAAAGGCATAGACTATGAAGAAAAATACGCACTAGTATCTTGACTAGAATCTATTCATATTCTAATACCCCTTCCAGCATTCTTTAATTTCAATCATTTTCTAAAGTTTAAAAATTGGTCTTTACTTAACTGATATGTTCAGTATGAATTTTATGTTGAAAACAACATTGGTTTTGAAAATAAAAATCATCCTAAATATGTTTATAAACATAACCATGTTTTATAGAGACTAAAAAAATTCTATTGTGCTTGGAATGACAGGTTAACATGATTTTTTTACAAAACAATTACATTTAGAGAAATTATAATCAAAATATAATTATAGATAATGATAAAAAAATTATGATTGTTAAAATATAAGATGATGAAATTATATTCAGATTGGTTCAACTTTCTATCTAATATTACTTTTTGGATCTTATCAAATTTATGTTTTAGATATGTTTGACGGGTGAGTTAAAATACTTTTTAGGTTTTTACATTTCTCATAAACCAGAAGGAAAATAAATATCCAAACATATGTATGTAAAATATTTCTATAAATAGTTTGGATATGTTAACAGGAAATATATTTTTACTATTATTGCAACTTCCAATACTTTAGATCTTGATGAAGTTGGTTAACTAGTTGATCAAATGACATTTAGAGTTATGGTAGGATGTTTAATTTACATGATAGAATGTCATACATATTTAATGTTTTCAGTATGGTTTTGTACATGATATCAAGTTAATCCAATGTAATCCCACCTTATGACCATAAAACGAATTTTTCGTTATCATAAAGGACTTATAGATTTATAACTTTTCTGTTGTTTTATAAATGTTTTTGAACTTTTTTTTGTATTCTATCTTTAAAGGTTGTAAAATGGATAGAAAATTTAACTCAGTAACATGTCATTTCTTAGAAGATTCATTAGTTTCTTTTTCATGTATGAAACTACACTCAGTAGAACATCCAAATTTTGAAGCTGAATTTGTGGCAGTTGGATGTTGTTATGCCCAAGTGTTTGGGATGTAACACATAACCAGTGATTCTGGGATGAGTTTTACTAAAACCAAAATTCTATGTGATAAAACTACTTCCATTCCTTTAAATAAGATCCATGCACATAAATTTCAATAAAACACATTGATATTATTCCTTACATTCTATAGATCACACACGTAATGAATATATGTTTTTTGAATTCATTGGAATGCAAGACCAACTTATTTATATTTTTATAAAATCATTACCCTTATATAGATTTTAATATATTAAATATAATCTAGGAAGGATAAACATAAGGTAAAAAATTTGTATCTACATATTTTTTAACTGTCTATTTATATTATTTTACAAGTTTACATTGAGGGTAAAAATGTTTCTTACATTCCAAAATCATTATGTTTTTTGAAAAAAATTGTTTTCATAAAAAAATAATCATAATATGTTTTCAGGACACATATTTATTTAAAAAAAATTGGTGTTTGTTTTCATAAAAATATCATTAGAATCGGAAAATATAGACTCATGTTTTCATAAAATTATTAGATTCCCAAAAATTTCATAATAAGTGTTTATTTATGAAAAATACTATTGTATTTTAAATCAAAAATATATTTTATGATTTATTATAAAATTTTTAAATTTATCCTTTTGATTTAAAATATATTCTATTTATTTTATTGAAACTATTTTAATGTTATTAATGAATAATATGTTATTAATACCGATAACACTTTACAACTCTGAAAGATATTATTCTTATTATTAATCATCGTACTATTTCATTAGAAATGTTTATATTTTTTGGTAAAAATTTTATTTTTTAAGATTCTTGTTTTTCTATTTTAATTTTATTATTATATAGACATTGAATATGAAAATGTTCTAAAAAACCTTATGAGTTTAAAATATCATCATACTTTATTCGATTGATTTTCAATCGTTAGATAAGATTGGGTTAAATATGAACCACTGGACTCTTTATAGAATTTTTTTATCACAGAAAACGTCTTTATAATGGGACCTCCCCCATATGTCCCATATCAAAAATGTAATTCTTTTTCCTTGTAGTGATTCTTCCCTTAATATCTCCCAGTCTAAAATTTTCCCTTATATCAGAATCACCGATCTCATTTTAGAATATGATGGCTTATGCTATGGATTGTAGTGAGTGAAGTTCTTCATAGAAAGGTCAGTTCATAAAGAATTCATTGACAAGAACTATTCCACATTGTTATGGATTATATAATTCCATTGATATGAATTCCTTTTCATAGTAAACACTTATGATAAATATGATCTTATCTAACTTGATATTGTTTAGAATTTCTATAAGCCAGCTAATTTTTTCATAGAAGATGATAAAATATAGTTCATTCAAGAAATATGAAAAATAGTTCAACATTATATGTAATAATGAAGCTATTTTTTAAAAAAAATTCTATAAAATGGAGAAGATTTGTATCATTCTCATAAGTTTCTATATTAATTTTTTTTTTATTTTGATAAAAAGAAGGATGAAGATTCCCTATTTCATCATCATGAAAAATATCAAAATGTAACCCATATTGCACTGAATAACTAATTTAATTCCTTTTATATGGAAGGGTTGTCGATTAAAAGGAAATGGGTCCATGATACATTAAATTTCACTGATGTTTTCATTCAATATTCCCTTGTGAATACGAGAAAAATTGATCAAATGTTATTCATTTTTCTTACCCTCAACAACATTACGACCGAACTCATTAAGTCTCAAATCATTATGTTTCCATAAATTTTGTGCATATTAATGAAGGATATCATGAAATAGTAAAAAATTTAAAATAAATAAACTCTGAAGTTGATGAACATTAATTTCATTTGTGATGATACATTAAAAATGATTATATTAAGGTTTGATCTAGAATAAAATATGTTAATGGAGAAAACCTCAGAAAAAAAATTTATAACAGATGTGATCAAGGTATTGAGAATATGATAATGGAATTTTATCAAGGTCATTTTGGTAACAAAATAAAATATTAAACATCATCTCTAAAGAAACACAAATTACAAAAGTTAGTACCAAATGAAGTAATAAATGAATGGATTGAAAATAAGTCTGAGAGGAGAGAAGGTGATCCAAAAACCATACCTGACCCAATAAAATATTTGGATATAATGATTTATGGTTATGATTTTTTGTAAAATGAAACATATAAATAAATTACAGGGTTCAATTTTGATAGATTCATTGGTTAAATAGATTGAGGCAGCCTCAGGAAATGTTGTTTTACCTTCTACTCAATCTAATCAACCTATTATAAATGCCAAATTGTCTTTTTTAAAGACCATTGTTGTTCATGATAAATCTCCCTATATTGTAGAGACAACAATTGAAAATAGTTATTGATGAATCAATACCTCATCATGTTCATGAAAAATAATCATAATTATTACAAGTTGGCAATGCCAAATTAAGAATAGAAGAACAAAACAATGATAATTTTATTAAGTAAATCGAAAAAATGTGTCTATAATTGATAATATAAACAAATAAGAATAATTAATCCAAGAAGAAATAAAATATTATGATGTTTATATTTATAAATATGATCTTAATGAGCACAATGAATAAAAAACCATTGTGAATCAAGATGATGATTATAAAAATAATGATGATGAAAATAAAGGAATATATGACGCTGTTTAACATGATAATCATTATATCAGAACACCTCATCATCATCATTATTTTTTCCATCTAATATTGATCAAATATAAAAATATGATAGTTTAAATAACAAATGATCATCAAAGAAAGAAGCTGGGTCTTCAAGTATGAGAGATGAGAAAGATCAAAATTCAAAACTAGATGGTGACATGGCTGATAATGATGACGATTACACCATTTAAATTTCTAGTGGAAAGGATTTTGGTGAAATATTTGAATAATAAGGTTAAAATAAATATAACATGAATAGAAAAATAACAAAAGTCAGAACGATTCATCCTCAACATCGTGATATTGAAGTATCATACATAGTGAAAATGATTGCAGTTCGGGGAATCGATTTTATAAATAAGGCGTTACCAAAAATTTAAAGACGAATCACATATATTACAAAATTTGGAACCAAGTTGGATTTGAAGCATGAAAATAAAATTAAAATTTTTAAACCTCTCAATGTTTTTTCAGACATGGTGTTTCGTAATGAAGATGATCTCAATGTTCCTTATGTGATTTTTCATGATCATATGAAAGAATTCAATTAAGATTGTTACATAGTGTCATAATTTTAATTTTGATGTCAACATATATAAATATAATATTAAGTATATTATGAATATTATGAATGAATCAATAGAATCATTCAATGAGTTTCCAAATGTTATGTCATATTGGCTGAAATTTGTGGAGAAGTTCATGAATACAACTGAAAACAAGACCCAAGTAGTGAAATAGATAAATTGGAAGATGAAATATATGCTTTTGGAGTTGTCATGAATGAAAAATTAAAAATATGAAATCATTGATATGAAGAATAAGAATGAATAATTAGATGAGAGACTTCATATTCATGAAAATAAATCTCACAGCAAAGATGAAATAATTTCAAAGATTGAGGATGAAAGAAAAGAGATACAGAAAATGAAAACTATTTTGAGATCCTTGTTGACAAAAGATATAAATATTTATGACTTTTAACTCTTATTGTGATGTAATTTTTTGAAATATGTTGAAATACAATATTAGGAACAAATATCTTTTGATCCCATAATGATATGTTTGAATGTTTTCTAATTTCAGCTTTTTAGAATGTTGTGTCATTTTTTGGATGTTCTGTCATTTTTGGGATGATTAGGGATGTCATTATACTGTTCTATATTATTTTATTCTATCCCTTTCAAGAAAACCAATACTTTTCCCCATTATTTTTGTAAATCACAGAGAAGGAAAAATTATTAAAAATGGGAGTAAAACATTTTCATATAATGGGATAATTTTATATAAAGGTGGAGAAAATATTATCATATAATGAATATGATCATAATGAAGAGTTTTTATCATAATGTGGAGTTAGTTGTATTCATCATTATATTATGAAGAATTATAAACTCAAGGGGAGTAAATAATTGAAGTTTAATTATTTTTTAAGAAGGTGGTGCCGCAGTCAAGGACCAAGGAACAATTTATTAAAAAAAAGGGGCTACATGAGTCTGAAAGATTGAAATTTATTATATTATTTCTCAATTTATGTTTAATTATGAATATGTAGTTCTTTAAATTAAATTTAATACATGTTTTAAAATGTTAATATCTATTTATATTTTATGGTTTCTGATTTCCTAAATGGGGAAGATTATTTTGTCAAAAGTTTAATGTATAACCTTTATATTCCTTTTGTTTTAGAAATCACAAACTATTTCGAAAATACTTTATTAATAATTTTTTTTTCAAAAATTATATTATAGTGTTTTTTTAGAAAACATGCACTTTTACCATACTTATAATTAGTTTTCAAAATATTCATGAATATAAACATACATCCTTAAGAGTTGATTTTCACAATTATAGAACATATGCTATTTGATTATGATTGAGGGATTGAGGTGATTAAAAGATAGAGATTTTGATCTTCTAATCAAGGCCTTGTGGGGATAGAAAGACAAAAACAATCCATCAGATATAGGGATACATGGGATAGGCAGTAAGATAAAACCTGATCATTATATCAATGTATTTCATTATTAAGGAATAATAGACTTTCTTGTAAGTATAAATCAAGGGATTCCATTATCCAAGGTTTGTGACTACCTTTCTCTTATGGATAATGATATGTACTATTTTTAAATTGCTAATCCATTATTATATTAATCACTTTTATACTTGTTTATTTTAATCCTTAACATCCTTTTTGGTTGTTTCTAATTGTTTTATATTAACGTTTCTGAATGTGATAAATAGAGTCTATACATTTGATCAGATCATTTATGAATCCAAGAAAACTACATTTAATCATATATATTTAGAATAAAATCTGTTTACATTGTTTTAGTAAAATAATATGTAATTAAAATTCATTAACTATGATATATCAAAATCACATTGATTATGATACCATGATAATTGGACTGAGGTCCATGCCTGGACCTAATATATTAATTAAAAATATTTTTTATTTAGAATATTTTAAATTGTATTAAACTAAATTTTTTAAATTAAAATTCACCCCCATCTTGTAATAGACTCATCTACAATACATTCTATCGATTCATATATCAATATATCTCTCATTTATATTCAATAATGAGTTTTGATATGATGTTTATGAAACCCCACTATTTTCTGATTCATGAAATGATGATTGATTTATTATCTTATGGAACATGGATTAATTATTTCGTTATGTGACTAGTGTGACCTATATAAATCTATAATGCATTAGGTAATGGTGGATGAATCAGGAACATATATGATATGAATAAACCTCATTACATGTTCACAATGTTTTTTGTGAACCTAGTTTCATGTCAATATGTTTATACATGAACCTGATTACATTTTCACAATGTTATGTGTGAACCAGATTATTTTTTCATGTTGTCATGTGTGAACCTGATTACATGTTCACATTTTTATGTGAGGACATGGTTGAATTTTCATAACTTTATGCATGAAATTGATTACATTTTCACAATTTTATCCGTGAACATAATTAAATGTTAAAAATATTATGTGTAGACCATATTTCTTGTTCATTAGTTCTTGTATGAACCCGATTACATGTTCACATTGTTATGCATGAAACTAACTACATGTTCACAATTTTATGTGTGAACATGATTAAATATTCAAAATTTTATACATGAACATGATTATATGTTCACAATGATATGTTTTGACTAGGTTTAATGTCTATAAGTTTATATAAGTGCCTGCTTTTATGTTAAAAACCTCATAACTGATCATGTTTCTATTAAATCATTTCCAAAATGTTATAAGTTGATGTGTATTCCACACATATGTATATTATTAACATATTATGCTGTCAGGATTAATGTTCATTGATTTCATTATGATTAATGTCTTATTATCTTCCAATATTTATTCCATGATTCATGTTTATGGTGTTTGAAATGTATGGTATGATATTATAATGATACAATCATATTCTCATACCCTTATTCTCATCTTATTCTAACATGTATCCCCTGTTTAGGCTTATTGATCATCTGACATCACCCCTTTCATATGTTACATTTCAGCAGGTAATAAAAAAAGGCTTTATATAGAATTAAAAAGTGGGAATTTCATTAAGGGTAATGTTGAAGATGTTTTACCAAGATAGAATATTTTTTTTCACAGTTTCAAATGTCACTAACAACTATGGTCCATGGGCATGTACATTTTTAATATTATGAATATTCTTCTAAAATGTTGTAATTTCCATGCATGTAAATCTTGGGTTTCTATAATAAGTAACAACCATATCATTCTATATGAGAAATAATCCCAACCTCTTATTAGATACATTATATTAGATTAAAAACCCTTCTCCAATGTAAGGAAATTTTAGCATAGTTTCCCCGAATAATAATCACATTGGTTACGTAATATTTCCCTCACATTTATCCATCCGGATGAAATTTGATCCCTTTAATGTTAACGTTATTATTGGATTCAATATTGATGAAAATTAGCAATAAAACATCAATTATATCCTGAAAAATCATAAAACTACATATCTCATTCACTGTTGTTAGTCTAAGACAATGTTCAATAGTCATCATCTTTGATGGATCCATCGATATACCCTCACCTGAGATTATATTACCCAATATGAAACATTTTTTATTGAAAAAATTCAAAGATTTTAAATTTTACAGATAACATGTCCTTCCTCAGGGAATTAAATTCAATTCTCACGTGATCTCCATATTCTCCCCTTGTCATTAAATAGTATGAATATCATCTACAAATACTACCACCAACCAATCAAGATAACTTATAAAGACTCAATTAATTAAAAATAAGAATATAGTGGTGTAATTAGTAAGAATTAATGGTAGCACTTCACAATCATAGTATCCATACCTTGTATAGAATGTTGTGATGGGTATATCCTCCTTCTTGATGATAAATCGATGGTATCAATAAAAAAGGTAAATCGTGAAAAGAGTATTAATCTCTATGAAATTGATAAAAAATTCAATAATGCAAGGGGTATAGGATACTTGATATTGATTTTGATCTTATTAGGATCATAATAATCAATATATTGTCTCATTGGGAAATAATTCATATAAAAAAAAGAACCAATGCATCCCACTAGGACACACTGGGATAAATATGTTACAACCCAAAGTTATGTGAATTATTTTTATTTCAAAAAAAATTAATCATTTTGATATTTTCCATTTCACATAGCACCATGTTATTCTCCCATTACATGAAACACCCTTTGTATCTCACATTACACACAATAATTAGTATAGTTTTTGTTACACACAATTCTATATTTTAAGAAAACATCTGATACTAATAAAATATTATTATTTAATATGATATTTATAACTATGAAAATTTAATGGAATATATAAATAGGATTATCTAAATTATGATAATATATTTTATTCATATGTATATAAAATGATTTCATTGATTAATTGTTAATTATAAATGAAAATAACATCTATTTGAAAATTAAGAAAATGTTTTTCTGGAAAACTAATTTTATCCACACAAATTTGTTTTATCTAAAAATATTATACAAATAAAATGTCATGAATTATTTGGATGAAATTTTCATATTATACATTAAATAAAAAATTTAACATTCATATTATTCTTTTTCTAGTAAATAGATACAAATAAAACAAAATTTTGAATGAAATAAATTATTTTTCTGAAAATAAGTTATATCACCTTTTGCACAGTTATTATAAAATGAATTTCATGCACTATTAACAAATTAAATTTGAAAAAAATGTAATTAATTATTTAAATAATAATATATAAACTATCACATGGTGAATTTTTAATAATATTTTGGGAAGTTAAATTTTACGATGAATAGTGAAAAATACTTATTTTTATTAAGAATTTTCAATTTTTAAAATAATTTAAAAGAAAACAATGATTATTTTTTAAAAGAACAATGATTTTAGTAATATATTTTTTTATATAATTTAGGCTCTTGGAATAAAAATCATATTGGATTTTGGTATATAGTCAATCTTATTTTTTGAACATTTTCCCTTTGGGAAGTTGCTACCTCATCAGAGCTGTAGGATTGATTTTAAATTTCATTTTTCCACATGTAAGTGTGGAATCATTAAAAATTGAATCCATATTTGAAATGATAATAGTTTATATTATCTAATAATTTCCAATAATGTTTTGACAATAATGAAAATAAAAAATAGTAAAAATTAATTCAGATCGTTATGGTTAAAATGGGATTAGCAGGGGTTAAAATAATAGGATAAGGGTTAAAATGACCTAAAAACATGTAAAAACACATTTTATAGGTATTTTTAGAACTTATCATATAAAATTTTTATAATTTTCCATTTTTATTGGTACACCATGTGAAAAACATGGGTTCAACGTTTTGTTTTCAAAAATTACATGTTTGTCACTCACCTCACTTATATAAGGACACTCACTCTCCTCTCCTCTTAACACATCTTAACCATGTTGGATCAGCCAATCATTAACAAAATAACTGATTTTATTACATAATATAATTCAATAATCCTAATTAATTTCATAAATTTATCCAAATAATCAATTTCGTACAAACCAAAAGAAGTTTTCTGAAGAATAGGTAATGTCCTTAACCGAGCATTTTAAATTATTTCATCATATACCTTTTTGAATTATTATTAAACTATTATGATATAAAAACTATATTCTATTCCATATTTTGAGATGTTATTATGTTATCTTAGTATCCCGGATCATTATCTTCATCCATAAAATTGGATACGAAATCAGTATATTTTGGTATGGAGGACTGCCACCTCGTGAACCGATGTTATTAATTTTCCATATCCACCTCTAAAGGATGGATATATATATATGTATTTAATAATTATATATGATATTTAGTTAATTATTATACCTATTGAATTATAATACAACATCAGTCTTATTACGTCCAAATCCATGGAAATACAATAATGTCTCTCTTGTGTACGGTGGACTGCTGAATCACGAATAGAGGAGATGTGTTTTGAATTTCATATAACATGGATGGTAACAAAGATATATTAAATAAGTAAATATTATATTGTTACCATAATTAATCTTCTTGAATTTTCAAATAACAAATACATACATACATTCCATTCTGGGGGAATATGTTAACATAGCTTGTGTGTACCATAGACTTCCATCTCGTGAAGCGATGTGATTCGTTTTTCACATACACTTTACATATAAGGTAATAATTATAGGATTTTTTAAAAATGTTATATATATATATATATATAATTTGTGTGTATGAATAAAAAATACTATATAATTCTAACATATTACTTACTATTCATTATTTAAATTCATCGAGAAAATCGAAATAGCAATCAAGCATGTGAATAATGGACCAAAATTAGTATAGAGGTTAATATATTGTTATAAATAATTTTATAATGAATATAAATGATCTTTTGTCTTGTTTAACAATATATAAATTATTTAACCATGATCGAATTATGGGAAATGATGAATAAAAAATAAGAAACATACATGAGAAATAAAGAAAATATTATCTGAAATGTGATTTAAAGAAATTATTAATAAACTTGTAATAAATGTTCATAATTAAATAATATATGGAATGATATATATTTTAATTGTTATATAACATATTTTAGATAGTGGTATATATAATATATATATGGTTCAAATGTGTACGAAATAATTCAATTCTTAAGGTATTGGATTTCCAGCTCACTTTTTACTGACTGAAAATTGACTTTTTATTGAATAAAAAGATATATACAATGGGGTGAAACTAGAACAACATGGGTCACGGTGGCCTAAATTTGTGAAGTCCAAGGAGCCTTCGAGAATAACTTCATTGCAACTCTTTGTGAAGGAACCAATGTGATTGTAGAAAATTGGGTCTTTTCCGCTCTCCCATTGCGAGCCAAATTATCCACTACAAAGTTGCCTTCAAGAAAGAAATGCTTGATATAGATGACTTGGTTGATGTATCTCCTGAATTGCCACACTAAATAGAAGATATCCCAAGACAACTTAGATTTACCTTGGAGAAAGAGGACAGCCACAACAGAGTCATATTCAATATCCTCCACCTTGACATCATGTTGGCTTCATAGTGAAAGACACATGTTTATGACCCTTAATTCAACCTATTAGGATGACCCCATACCATAGAAAGCACTGAAGCCAAACATAAAAGAACCATTTGTGTTTCTAACCAGGCCACTGCCCCTCATCTATCCATCTAAGAAGGATCTGTCAACATTGAGCTTAAAATTGTTACACGGTGTAACAACCTATCCCATTTTCCGTGGTTGCTAGAGAACGTGATTGTAGAGGGAAGCGGCCTGGGAAAAACCTTCTAAAGACCATTACATGGTGGTAACCACTTTATCCATCTCACTTTTTACTTCTGTGAGACAAGTTCCATATTTACCACATAATTTTTTATGAGGTTTATAAAATAACCCTGATTTTTTAATTATTCATAACCTAGATATTATTGGTATTTACATATAAATATTAGTGTTTCTATTTCATGGATTTTATGGTTTAAAATTTACCAAAGAGTAAAGGTATTTTAGTCTAAATTTTGTTGAGACATAAGTTATATTATACACACATCTTCTTTTATGACATGTATATATAGCCCTGTTGACATGTAATATCATTAAATTATATGTTATATTGATATTTTAACATTCATTTATTATTATTATTTCACTAGGGCCTATAATTAAAAGTTACCAATCTAGTGGGGGTTATATAATACAATCTCATCGTTTATCATGATTATTTATGTTTATTATTCTGATGATGAAATATTATGAACTATCCCCCACAAAACACCTGAATTTAAATCTCAATTTATTATTTAAGGAGAAAAAATACATTATATTATTATTCCACTATTTATGTTCTCTTGATTTCAAAAGTATTTTTATAAAAAATAATAATTATTTCTTTGTTCGGTTGAAAAGATATTTTTCATCCAAATCCATTGTTGGTGCCTAATTTTAGTTAAGGCCCTGATTGGAATTTTTTTAGAAAACCAAAGGAATATTTTGAATTAGTGAATGATTCTGATACTCCCAAGGGTGGTGGACTCAAGATCTGAGGTCAGCGTGCCAGTTTGAAAAGTGCAATTAAGGTCTTTCAAACCCAATGCGATGTTCAATGGATTATTATTTTTTCAACCATCTGAAAAACAACCAAGTCAATAAGGAAAAAGAAATTTGGATGGCACAAAATATTGGAAATTGTGCACATGATCTTCCGCAAACAATTCGACATTGAATTCCACTTATGCTCACCTCACCATTTGCACCATCATAAACGTTTTTGGAAATAAATAATGGTGTACCCCACACTTCAGGCCACTGTTATGGAAGACAGACAACCGCTCTTTTTCGTGAAAAATGACCCTTCCACACCCATGTGAATGAAATGGACTCATGTACTGGATCTTTCATTATAGTTCTCTAAAGGGTTTTTTATGGGTGGTCCCCCTAGGGCTTGACCCTCGTCTATTTCCTTTTACTCCAATGAAATTGCAAGAAATGATTTCTCTTGTATGTAAGTTTTCCCTTCGAACATGCCAATTTTACGTGGATGGTACCCCCTTAGACACAACCACTAATTTTGTGTGCAACACAACAATCATGCATGAATTACATCATCTTTTTCACAACCCTTCACTCATGTGTGAAACCATCCTCATTCGGTCCATTTTTCAGTCTTACCCAAAAGAACCATGTACGAGCACCTCTTTTTCAAAACACCCATGTCTTGTGCATACTTCATCTGTACGACTCTCTAGGATTCTATGAAGTTATTTCAAAGTCCTTTTGGTGGTGCTTCTTTTTTCTTTTCTATGCCTCATGATTCTTTGTATAGTTACTCTAAGGGATGTTACTTCTTTACATAGCCACACTAATGTGATTCCCTCAATGGATCACTCCACAAACCTGTCTCCATAAATCATTTTCATTGTATTCCATTAGCCAAGATTTATAATGAACCACTTCTATAAGTCCTAGGGGTGAGGAGTGAATCCTCACCATCCGAGCAGTTGGAATTTTAACTACAGAGAACACATGTGCACGACACATGATATTAAACTGTGATCACCACATAGGCTATAATTCCAGAGAGTACCTTGAAGGGGATGTGAACTAGTGCCTTCTCACTCCCCTATACCTCTAGGAAGTTTCTCTATGCACACATCAGTCAGTCTCTATATATGCTTCAACTCACTCTGATAGGATAATTCAGGTACGATGGCCATATCCTCCTCGCACGTCTAGACACCCTCCTTTTTCATCAGGCCTCCCTCTTGGATTAAGTCCTAGCCTTTCTCACCTATGCTGGTAACCATGCATAAGACCTACACTCTTCCTCATTGACAAACCATTCATGACGCAATTTTCAGGATTTTGGAGCCACTTGTTTCTCACACCGGACATAACTCACATGGTCTTATAGTAAGAATCGACCATAACGTCCTCATTGGGCTGCCTTTTTGAGTAAGACCCATTCCCCCATATATAAATTACATGGATATTGATCCTTGTCCATTTTGAGAATAGTACAAAGGAATCCTCCCAGAGGTTCAAGCCCAACACCCATCACTCATGACCAATTCACATTGGCTAAAATTTGTCTGGAATTCCATTAAAATACATGAATTTGAACTCCATGGATTTTTATCCCTATCTCCAAGACAAGCAATGTAGAAAGAAACTCTGAGGTTCAACCCCAATCCTTGGTAATCATTGGCATCCCCATTATTGGTACCCACATCATTGGTCCACCGTTAAGTGGTGTCAGAGTATTTCCTAAGTAGCTAACCATGTTTACATCCAACACTATATCCATACTTATCCAACAAAGAGTGTCCCTCTTTCTATGGGATACTAATCACATGTAAGCCTCATCATGTCTTCATGTTTTTATCCTTTTTATACACACTGATATTATTCCCCCATATCTGATATATGTGGACTTTTATCATTTCCCTTTTTTAGAAAGGTATGTAGGAAGCCTCCATGAGGTTCAATCCCATCACCTATTAGTCACGAACACTTCAGGTCGGACCACCCTAGTCCCACACAACATTAAACTATCTTCCACATTCATCTTACATGATGTTAGACTACATGAATTTGATCATCATGGGTTTTTATCCATGTCTCCCATACAGGGTACGTAGGAAGCCTCTCTGAGAATCAACCCCAAACACTTCGAAACATTGGTGTCCCCTTTGTTGGGACCCAGATTCATGTTCTACCATTTAGAGGGGTTAAACTATTTCCTAGGCATCTAAACATGCATAATCCACACACTCAATTTATACTCATCCAACTAACAGAATTCCTATTATTATAGGCTACTAATCATGTGTAAGCCCCAATGTGTTTTCAAGATGATGTCTTTCATGTACACCCTAATACTATGACCCCCATATCCGAACTACGTGGACTTTGATCCTTACAATTTTGATAAATGTATATAAGATGCCTCCATGAGGCTCAAACCCATCTCTCATGTCCCATCTTGGACTCTCCCTTGCATTTTTCTGTTTTGGGAAGGTCATCCTCCAACCCAAAGGTTCTACTTTTTATAGTTCCCATCCATGCAACCATCCTCATGAGTCATCTCCTCAGGTAACACATTACCCCATTTCCATAACTTTGTGTCATTTATTCCCACACTAAGGATACGTAGGAATCCACATCAACGTTCTTTCCCAATGTAGTTACCACCACACTGCTCCTTGGATCCATTCCCATACATTTAATCCTTTGACACTCCATCCATATACATACTAATTACACTTGGGCCACCACATCTTAGCGAAATCCTTCCATCCATTAAGGTTTCTAACCATGTTTAAGAATCATTCGTCTCGTTGCTCCTTCATAGAACTCGGGCTGCTAATCATGAATAAGCCCTAAAATTTTTCAGGTTATTTTATGTTGTGAACACCTCTATCCCTTGATTCTACCTCTTGAACTACGTGGTTTTATATCCATGACATCTATATAGAGTACATGAGAGGCCTCCAAGAGGTTCAATCCTATCCAATGATAATCCTTGGTGTCCCCTTTTCTAGGACCCAATCATCCATAGATCCTTCTTTATTTGGTGTCTTGATCCACCCATCTAGTAAACCTCAGAGGTTCCCCCTCTTTGTGATGTACCCATATCATCCACTCCAATCAATGTTACAATTATTGGGACCCATATTTGCTAGATGTTAAACTCGAACCATATCTTGTGTTAAATATGGGAAGCTGAGGAAAACCTTGGAGACATTACTATGGAGTAAAATTCCTTGCACTCGACGTGGTATGGCTCATAATTCTACACCATTGAGATGGCATTTCGTAAGGGGGAGAAATCTAGGTGTACCATTTTCAGCATCAAGACACGCCAGTAATGTCCAATAAGACTACTCTTCTAACTGATGGATTCTTCCCTATATTAACCCTGTGGAATGTGCATACAAAAGTAGTGAAATTAACCAGTGTATATAAAGATATGGCACTGAGAAGTGTTTCACGAACAACCTCTCAATATTTAAGGGATTCCTAGACTATGAGACAAATTTCAGGGAGGAATCAACAGAAGGAGAGGCCAAAATACCATCACTCTATTCCAATCAGGGAGAAAACTTCCCTAAATAAGAAATGGAAGATGCACTCCATTGGAATGTTGGGAATGCAGGACAACCGTCATCTCATCCCCATGGACGAATGCAAGCCCAGATGAAAGCATCAGGAAAAAAAATTGTAAACCATACATGAGTTGATTCTTTTTGATATGGAGATTAGTAGCATTCCAGAAAACAATAGATAAGAATGTAACCAGATCCAACAATATGATTCCAGGACACTATTGGAAAGTAGTGGGACAAGCATGAAAGTCACTAGGAGTTGGGGTAGTTGATAGTTGGGCATATCTGTTTGCAATGTTGTCAGCATGGATCATTCTATCCATCCATGGAAGATTTAATGACAGTGGGGCACTATATAGCACTTTCCTATTGACTATATTGATGGATGAATTTTCTAGCATTACGGGACCCAAGCTATAACTACCAAAAATTTACCACCTTTGGTCTGAAGATGTAGGGGAAGGGGAAATACCAACACGATAGACCCAGAAGACTCCATCTCTTCAACGGAATGTCCACGACTACAACAACCAGGTGCCGAAACCCTATCAGACCCTATAAATTTAATCAAAGGAGGGTGATCTATACTCAAGTCTATCCATACAAAAAGGAGGGGTTTATTGTGAAAAGGGACATGTCCCACCAAGACCTGGAGGCTTCTGTTCCCCATTAGCACCACCAACCCCAAGGGCCACATAGGGAGGCACCGCTCCCCACATTGACCTTCAGAACATTTAGGAGCCTCTCCACAATGTTCTATAATAATTCAATTTCTCATGAGGATGAATTATGGGATTTATGAGTCTTCCTAGAAAGGAATTCAACCTGGGAGCCACCAAGGAGGGGTCCCACCCAGCCACATTACCATTGTCATCATGTCCCACAGATCGAGGAGTAGGTTGTCCATACCCATGCATAACCGGCCCTAGTTCATTTACCGGAGGTCAATTTTAGGATAATGTTCGGGAAGATTCCCACCCTGGGGAATCAACTTTTTCAACTATCATGACCTATGCCCCTACTAGTGCATACAATGGGACCCCTATTGTTCTCCCAGAGTAGGGGAACATCCCTATCCTAGAGCAGGGATGCTTCCCTGTTTGGGTCGGAATGAGGCACCAACCACCTCACAAGCAGGTTGAGTTGACCTCCCTGGCCACCAGTGCAAGAAATATTCATTACAGGCTGATCTATAATGATGATTTATAGTATGTAGGTCATCACCATACTGGCATCAGATATAGTGGAGGTCCTCGCAACTCCTGAATCTAGTATGGATGTTCTCCCCATTCCACCATCATCACCTCCCGCGAAAGCCCTCCACGCTTCATCAAAACTCAACACAAAGGCCCTCCTCGTGCTCATGTGATAATTTCTCGATCACCTACTAGCATGTGGGTCCTCCTTGTGTTCTCACCGACATCATCAGAGGCCATATTCTCTTCATCAATGATCACCACGAAGATCTTTCCCATATCTAGTATGGTCAGATCAAAGGCCCTTCTCGTACAACAATTATTAGAGACCATCGATGTGAAGTTCCCCCCCCCCCCGTGCTATGGAATAACACCATAGAGGCCATCCACATGTGCTTTACAATTCCAGCAGATGACCTCAACACTATATAACCATCAATCATGGAGGTCCTCCCATTTTCAATTTTACATTTTCATGGGTGATCCTCGCACCTTGGGTTTTCAATGAAGAGGTCCTCCCTATTCTAGAACTAACAGAAGAGGTATTCCTCCCAATATAAAAATTATACCCTACTATAATGAACCATCCTAGGGTAGGAAGGTGGGTTTTCACTACCAGTGGAAGAATCCTGAGAAGCATCCAGATGAAATCAAACCCATACTCTTGTCATATTCTGATGTGGAGTGTGATTCAATGATGGAACCTTCTCCCTAACCCTCTATGTTGGGGCTGGGGAAGGAACCAAGAGTATCATCCTCATCCTTCCATAATACGAGGTCCACTGGATCCATGAATCCCTCAAATGATACATATATGAGGAGGATTATTTGGCTTCTTTTTGGGGCATGGCCATGTATTCCTCTTTATCTACCACCAGAACATTATCTAAATCAAAAAGAGATCACATAGAGTTGTTTCATGGACCAATAGAGGACTAAAAACATCCTGACCCACCACCAATTATCATAGCCCATGTGTGGGTATAAGTGTTCATTAGTCCATCATACAGTGATGTGTTGGTGAAATCAATGCATTCTTCAGAAAATAGTCGACGATGCGACGACTAGTCAGCTCGAACACCATACTCTGCACTGTACAATCTACCACCACAATGGGCCACTTCATTGCAATTACCAGTCCCAAAACCACCTCCAGTAAAATTTTAGGGAAATATAGGAACAGATTTCATGTCATAACTAAGATGTTTGTGGAACATTCTCACAGTAGACCATTTCCTAGGAATGTTATGGAAAATTCCATCCATGAACATCAACATTCCAGAGTACCTTACCAAGGGAGTGGTTATGTACGTTTTCCAAACCTTTTGGATGATTCATTCCTATCTCTGTTATTAGTGGTTAGATTACCCTAACATTCGGGAACACTATGACGACATTGGCTAGTAATGCCGCCTGTTCGAGTTGGTCATGCTTCCGGTTTCATAGCACCCAACGTCACCTAGTTATCATAATACCCTCCAAAAAAAAATACATCCATATCTTTACTCTTATATGCAATATTATTTAGGGAGCCTCTTTCCATGTCCATATCCACTTATAGGGGTATTATGATTCTCTAAATTTCATTCATATCCTCTGCCATCTGGGTTCACTCTATGATATCGTGGATATGCTTCAGGAATATTCACTGTAAATATGTTTGTTCAAGAGATATACCCAGAAGGGAGGACTGGTACAAGTCTTAGAGGATTTGAATAACCTGTTGGGGGCATTACAACACCTGGATGATCATTCAGGCGTCCATACTCACCTACAAAGTACTTTTCTTTCTCTTCCTGCACCTTTAGATTCATTGCCTCTCAGTCGAGACCCCAATAGAGGAAAAAAGAGAAAATTGGGATGGTTAAACACTCTGACCCATTTTTCTTAGTGAAAAAAGATAAAAGATGGCCCTAAAATGGTGTTGTCATAGTAATAGATTGTTGAACAGAAGAATATGGATGACGATCTCTTTGTTGAGCGTGCCACAAATCAACATCCAAATTATGGTAATCCTTGTCTGGGGAAATTGGAGATGGGGTAGGTATAACCTACTTTAGGTGAGTTGCATCCCGGTTCCTCTACCACCATTCCCATCTTGATATGGTAGAGGACATTTTTTATGGAAAGAGACCAGGATATCCATCACCCAATCTTCCTGAATTGTGTGACATCTTTCTTAAGGACCCGACACAATTTCTGCAAGTTGCTCTATAGGTCTCACCCACCGCTCTACATGTTATTTCCCAATGCTACTTGGGTAATTCTTCCAGTCACCCCCGATGAAACTGGGCCAAATTACAATGTTGATGATCCTTCTAATGGGTCGACGGTGAGGGAAACACATCATGATCTGAGTCCTTGTCTAGATGATTTGATGGCATCACCTATTTCTCACCACAAGGCCCTAGAAACTCTATAGGTGGGAATATCACCTGATTGAATGCCATATCTGACAAGTTTGGATGATATAACAGCACCCATGAGTTTTTTAAATACAATATTCTCTCCCCATTAATGGGACAGGTGATCAGCTATAGCATTTTTCCTACATTAATTCATGGTGTGGACCCATGTTGTGATCTCCAATGAAGTAAGAGGCCACCAAGCTCTGGTGTTTCGTATAGACACTGGGAGACCCCGCATTTTTCTAGTTTATCCAGTAACATATTGGGTAAATATTTGGTTGGGATGATCTTTGTAGGAAGTTTCCCTACCAGTTGAGTTTGAAAAATTGGAAGTGAACTATTTCTTACCTCTTCAAGTGAATGAAGAGGCCTGATGAGAGAATAGTATATTTCATCACTCGGGGGAAGGGCCTCACATATTCCTTCAATATTCCACTAAACCATGATAAGATTCTAACGATGTGAATGGGTAATGTAAAGATTTAACGCGTCCCTTCTCACATCACTCAAACTTTCCAGATGGGATTTAGGATTTTTTGGACAGAGTTGAATGTTTAGAAGAAGCCTTACAACAAACAAAGTTGGCTCATCCATTTCCTGTAATATCTCCCACAAAAAGAGACTCTAAGGCCGAGACCACCATAGTGGCACAAAATGAGTCCCTCAAGAAGTTTGAATTGTTACTAAAAGAGAAGTCTATAAAGATTCTTAGAGGCCCACCACCCCATGTGAAACCTTCCTTTCAGCAATGTTGGCCTCAAAATCAATACCCCCCCCCCCTCGACATAATGTTCCACCACCACCAAGGTGAGATAATTAGGTTCCACCTCCTCGATAGGGTCTTCCATCCCTATATCAGAGCTAGGCTCCCATATCTCCTCTCCGGTATTAGATGAACCAGACCTACTCATTTAATGATCCTAAGATCTTAGTATTTTCAAAACAAACATAGACCAAGGAATCATGCAGTTCCCAGAATTAAAGAGGCCCGGAGAGGTGGATTTCACTGATCTCACCAATTACTGCCCAAATCACCAGTTCCATGGGCACATCATGAAGAATTGCTATGTTTTTAATGAATGGCTCCATGACTAGGTTTATGACAACATAGAAAGATTGGTTCCATCCCCAGCATAGGTTACATGTGTGTTTATGAATCCACACAGTGATAAAGAGGGTGAATGGCCTCAGTTTTGGAGCCACAGGTCTCAAAATTATGATGACCAGATTTCTCGCAAGGAAATCACTTTTTGAAAATTTTATTATCCGTTCATGTTTTAATTGGCTCAATTCTTTCAGAAGTCATTGCTCTATCCTCACCCACTACATCTACATCAATATCTTAGTTTTCATCCTCTCAGGGAAGCAAGCCCCGATGATGTAAGGGAAGGAAAATCCCTTAAACTGTTCCAAATCCTTCTCATACTCTTGGAATCTTTATCCTCCCAGTGATGAATACTTCCAACAAAATATTCCCATCGTGTTATGATTCTTTAAGTGATGACTTGGGGTATTTTTTGTTCAATACCATTGAGATGGTAAACCTATACATGTTTTCCAATGATGAAGAGCATCATGTGGACCCTCCTAACATCCCTAGTCAACGCCATCATCGAAAGAGCCATGGATATGTGAATCTCCAAAATGAATTGGTCAATTATTCTAGCCAATCCATGCATGCCATAGAGACTATAAGGTAGGCCCAACACAAATATTAGATCTTGCAGCCTTCTCATCTCGTTTGATTAGAACTTCCGCCACAGATATTTGTACTTCATGATCAGGCATAGCGACTATGACCACACTATGATCAGTCACATTCTGTTGTGGGTGAACCTTAGATGTTTGGATTTCATCAAGTATTCTATACATGTTTTCAGCTAGTGAGAATTGGTGCATTCCCAGAACCAACCAACACTTACTTGTTCAACCAGTTGTGCCCATCATACCTCCAACCACAGAGTGGCCATCGGTTAGCAAAAGTTTAATATTGTTTTGATAATATGATTCCCTCAAGAATATTTCTATCTTTACAACAAGGATCTCTATCCTCGAGGCTCTCCACCTATCAGCAGATATGTGTGATTCCTTTTTAGGGGATTTTAGAATCCATCTGTAGTTTGTGATAGAAGTACCAACCGTTGAAGCCTTCCATGATGAGATAGTCGAGAATGTGGAATGTCATTCCATAATCTCATTCGTTGGAGAATATGATGGTTCTTCTATATAGGTGATATCCGATAGCTATACATCATTGGTTAGTTTAATGTCATGAAGGTCCATCGATGTCTTCTTGACATGGGCTCTTGGATTAATCATATCCCAACCCAGACACTCCACAATATGGGGCTGTCTGAAATAGATTTGAGTCCCTATGACTTGATGATTTAAGGTTATGATAGGATAGAGAAGAAACCATCCAGAATGATCCTCTAGAAGACCTAGATCATTGGCCTATTTCTACCTCTGATTTCATGATTATCTCAGAAGAAACATGTTGCAGTGCATTGATGGATAGAATAAGACCCCACTTGCCTATGGAAGTCTCTTCCTCATATCACCAATGCCTTAAGTACTACATTAATGGTCGAGTAGGCGTACTCTATGGCGTTACACCTCTATTTTCCTCTTGTGAATCCTGATACTTGGATTCAGACTACTATAATAGAAAGGAAAAGCCGATTCAGGATAACGAGGTTGAGCACCCTATGACTGGGACTGACTCATGGAAAGGCAAGGATGATGCCTATATTTTCCCAATTCACTGATTAGAGGACATAAACATAGACATGTGAAAATGAAACGTTGCCTTTGAAATGGGGAGGAAGTGTGTTACCAATTCTAAGGAATATTGTGAGATCACATCCTATTCTTAAACAAATTAGGCTTTGGTTAACCCAAATCCCCCTACTCCTATAAGTTAGCAGGATGTACATCTTATAGGAACCACAATACATCATACTTTTTTGTTTCTCCAGGCTAGGATAAACTGGATCAAGACGATGTTCTACTATTTCTTTGATATTATCAACCATCTCCACTTGGGTCGAATAATATATGGTTTTGGGTTGACAGCTTTCATCTATATGGTTTCAGTAGTGTAAGAGTCCCTCGATGTGGTTTCCACAACCATTAATGATGGCACCGGTGTCCCATCAGGATCTATCGACTCGGAAGAGTTACCTCAGATAGATGATCCTCTTTCCATTGATGGATAATATGATTTGATTTAATCTACTCCCCTATTCTAAGAGTATATATCCACTATGGTTGATGAATTTGTACAGGTGAACCTATATACCGAGATGGATCTGAATCCAACACTGATCAGTGGAACTACACATATAAAAGAGAAACAGTGATACATGGATTTCCTAAAGTATCATCGTGATGTATTTTCCTATAGTTATGATGTGATTCTAGGTGTAGTACCTCACTTCGCCTTCAACTATCTCAGTCTCCCAAAAAAATCATCACGGGTTCAAACAACCTCCCAAAAAGATGCACCCTTCTCACGGTGCCATGGTTGAGGCAGAGGTTGATAATCTCAACAAAGATAAATTCTTCAGGGAGATCCTGTAACCTTTATTGATAGACAACATTATTCATATCATGAAAAAGAATAGATAGATCAGAGAAAAAATTGACTTTCAGGATCTCCACTGCATATTCACGTTGGTCTTCAAGACATTTGTGGAATTCTATGTGGATGATATAGTGGTTAAATATTTCCTACATCAGGACCATCTCAGATATCTTGAAAATGTTTTTGGCTTCCTCTGTTCCATCCATTAGAATATGAAACCCTTGAAGTGTTCCTTTGAGGTCACCTATGGAATGTTTCTTGGATTCATTGTTAGATATAGAGGCATTGAGATTGATCATGAAAAGATCAAGGCCACCAGTTATATGTCTCCTCTAATAAATTTTCAAGAGATCCAAGGCATTCACCACCACATAGCCTACATATGACGATTCATCATAATCCTGGATGAATGGTGTAAGTATTTTTCCCAGAACATTAAGAAAGGTACCAATTATTAGTGGGATGAGTAGTGTAAGACTTATTTTGACGAAATAAATAAGGTACTACTACCGACTCTTATTATTCTAACACCCATTTATAGAATGAAAATGGTCTTCAATGTTACTTTTCTTGAATGGTCCCTCATCACCCTTATCGCCCAGATGAACAATGAGGTATCAGATAATAGTTTATATTATCTCAGCCACATGCTCCTCAATACAGAGACTAGATATTACTCTATAGAGAAAATCTTCACTGTGCTAGTATTTTCAGTGTAGAAATTGTGAAATTACTTGAAGCACCATGACATACAACTAGTGTTCTGAGTGGATCTGCTGATGTACATTCTAAACCACCCCATGATGACAGGTCATCTAGCTTGGTGGGCACCGATCCTTCGACAGTTTGACCTCTAGTTTTTTCCGTAGAGGTATATCAAGGGACATGCATTGGAAGAATTCTTTTCCACCCATATAGCCTCCATAATGAAATATCTAGATTTTTATATTCAAAAAGAGGCAATCTTCTTGGTGGATCAGGACATTACATGTTGGAAAATTAACTATTATTGTGATTTCTGAATCCCAACAGACATGAGACTCAATGATCCCATACTCAATAGAGTGAGCCTGGGTATTGTCTTTATCACGCCTACACAAACTATCCGACCCTATTCGTTCTTGTTGTCGAAGGCTGTATCGACAATGAGTATGAGTACCAAGATCTCATAACTAATCTTGACATGGCCCTTGAGATTTTTTTCCCCACCTATATGAGAAAGGGGACTCTAAACTGTTCATCAAGTATATCAATGGTGACTATGTAGTCAATAAGCCATATCCCATACCTCTGTTAGAGAAAACTCACCAGCTGATGGCCCACTTCCATTATATTTCAGAAGTAACTCATGTCCCTCAATCACAGAATGGTAGAGAAAATTTCATGGTCAGCCTTGTCCCATCTCATGTAGAGCTTGACCAGGGTGATTGGATAATCCATTTGGTACATCGATGAGTCATTTCTCCCATCACTCTAGAAGATGATGATAACCCATAGGTAATACACATTACCGTTAATGCCTCTACATTGGGACCTCTAGGTCCTCATTCCACAGTATTGGATGAGACCCATGATGGGATGAATTCCTTTCTCTAGTATCTCTAGTGTGACAATCTCCTAATTGAATGAGTCAAACCTGCGTTAATCTGACGACGCACAATATAATTCACCCTCTAGAGTGGTCCCAGTCTTGAGAAAATCTACTAAAGACGTGGGATTGATTGGATTCTCCTTTATTTTATTCAAGGAGATGATATTTCTTAGATTATGTAGGGAGTTCACTACAATTCTTGTGGGTCTTATTAGGAAAGGTCAAAACACTCTAATCAAATACGAAGATTGGCATATTAGTGGCCCATCATGATCTGTGACAATATAGAGTTCACAAAAATGTGTCATGCATGCCTAATCCTTGCTAATTTTGTGCATTGGCTGCTAGCTCCTCTTCATATTAACAAGTAATCTTGGTCTTTTGTAGTATAGGGAATCGATGTAGTGGGACCATACCCACCAGCAATAGCTCTGTAGTTTAGGCTCATCCTTACCACTATAGATTTCTTTTCTGTGTGAGTAGAGGAAAATATTCTCAAGGTTGTTTAGGTATGTTCCATTATTTATTTTTGAGATCCCATATCATCTACTAATTTGGATTACCACTTATCATTCTCATTGATTACAACACTATCTTCTAAGCCACTGAGTTGAATAAATCGTATTCTATGTACAATATCTCTTCTAATAATACCTCTCACTATCATTCCAACAAAATTGGTAGATTGATACATTCAACAAAACCCTTGCTCACATTTGGTAGAATATGGTCGTTCAGAAAAAGAATATTTGTTTGAAAAAAAAATCCCCTATGCTCTCTGGGCTTACCAGATGCCAACTCAAAATTCCAACCTGGTGACTACATATTTCTTATAGTACATAACAGAGTCAGTCCTACCCTCCAAGATTATGTTAACTTCACTATTTAGAGCCGTCTACGATTATAAAGTCTGAAATAAAGTAGCTAGAATCCTTATGGATGAACTGGAAGTTCATGACGAGAAAATGCTTCATGCCTTGAAAAATATAGACATGAATCAGAACAAGAAAGTTGTGTCCTTCAATAAGAACTTTCTCCTATTCTCTTTCTTACAAGGTGATGCGGTATTTCCCATGAGAATGTCAATGATACACGGTAGGAAGTCAAAAAGAAAGATCCCAAATAAGAAGGACCTTATGTTTTTCACTATTTTTTCCCCATTGGTTCATAATCTCTTATAACTATTGATGATGAGCATATTACTCCTCCCACCAATTCCAAATTACTCATTCAGTACAGTGTGTAATGGAATATCTTACATGGAATATGGTAAAATGATCCTCTTCATCCTACAAGACGTTAAACTGCAAATGGTCCGTGATCTACAACCCTAAACTAAGATCCCTTTCATCCCACATGATGCTAAACTTGGAACGGTGAGTACACCTCATTGTCTGAGGTCTACGACCTTAAACTAAGATCTCCCTCATTTTTATCAAAAGATGATAAACTACACGAGTACCACTATGCTTCACATTTCCCATCAATTTGGTCTCAACCACCTTCGCTCCCCTACCATTAAGGGATAACGTCTCGAAGGATCTCTAAACAATAATTTGACAAATGTCCCATGTTGAGAATATGTTCAGTGGATGATTCTCAAGGTTTTATTCTAACTCCATATCAATTGATATGGATACTATGTTGGGAACATGGGTATCAGTTATTCTCAATCATTTTTTCATCCCCATGGTCTCCTAAATTATGGGCCTGGTGATTCACCTTTCTTTCCATTCTGTCCCATGCACACGACATTAAAATGATCATCTACAGTATGTGCTCAACAACCATAAATATAGATATTTCCACATCATTGTCACATGATGCTACACTAGATGTCATATTTAGAACTATGCATGGCTTGATTCCCATCTATATGGGATACATAAAAATGCCCAAACCTTTCATCTATGGCCTAGCCTAATGTCCCTTGACCTTTCTGGCCTCTTGGACCAAGTTCTCTCTACGTATTGTGCTATTTTGTATGGACTCTATGTCCTCATTCACATCAGGATATTTTTTACACACCAAAGACATCCCCTAGGGACACTATTCCTTTCTATGTCTGTGTCACAAAATGATAAATCACACAAAATTTTCAAAACTATGAATGGATTAATTCCCATCCTTATGGAATACATAAGATTTCCTGGACATGTAATATTTTGGTCCAACCCAACAAACATCTTTGCCACTAAGGTTTATTTCTCTTCAAGGGTTGCATATGGTGTGGTGTGGAATATTTTAGTCCCCATTCACATTTGGTTCACTATAGCCAAATCATGTGCTCCCCCTTCTATAATGTCTTTCATTCCACATCCTTACTGCCTGACATTAAAACTATATGGAATTTTCTGAACTACATATGAATTTATTCCAGTCCTTTTAGGATACGTATGAACTCTCATACATTTAATCCTCGGGTCTAGCCCTAATTTTTAAAAACTGTATCTTTCTTCTGGCCTCTTGGCATATGTTATCGCAGGGGTATGTGTTGTGGTGTGGACAAATGTACTCATTCACATCTGGTTTTTAATAACCACGTTGTGTACATCTCTCGAGTTCTTTCCATCCCCTTTTTCTTATGTCCTTACAATATGAAATTAAACTGCATGGATTCCAAGAACTATGTGTTACTTGATTCCCATCCTTATGGGGTATGTAAGAAATACAAAAAATTTCATCTCCAGATCCAGCCCTGAGTACCTTGATCTTTTTTGGACACATGAACCGAGGTTACCCTCCCCTGGGGATTGCATGCGGTGTGGTGTGGACTTTTTTTCTTATTCACATTGGGTATTCTTTATCATTTCATGCGAGTTTCCATTATAACCACATTCTTCCCTATGAGTCCAAACAATATGATGTTAAACTATGTTTCTTCATCTCAAACAACATTAAAGTGTTGTGTCTTTGTCACACTACATTAAATTTCATGTGCTGGTCTTGTCATATGGTAAAAACTCTAACAATATCATCCAAGTCACACAATGAAATATTGCACCACATTTTGGTGTCCTCGCTTGGGGAGACATAATGTTTCACATCATTCATCCACCATGCCATTTTTCAATGAATAAATATTTCATGATTCACTAGGTGATGCCCGGTTTCTCCATCATATGTTTGTTACTCCAAAAAAATACACCGACACTAAATAAAAAACAAGATCCATTAAAGGCCTCGTATTGTGGTTCATGGGACAGACCTGCATGATATTATTTCCCCTAGAATCGGTATCCTATCATTCCACCTTCACAAACTATATATGGATTGATTTCCATCCTCATGGGATATGTATGAACACCTAGACATTTCATCTTCAGGTCCCGCCCTTGGTACCTCAAATATTGCATTCTTTCTTGCCCCTTTCATGAAATTTGTTTGAAGCAAAGTGTGTGGGGAGTACCTATTTTGTCCCCACTCATACCATGTTTATAATAACCATTCCATGTACTTCGCTTTAGGGACATCCCTTACATTCTCCCTCATCTTTACCACATGATGTTAAAATGAACAGAATTTTCAGAACTATATATGGCTTGATTCACTATTTTTATGAGATATGTAGGAACGCCCAGACATTTCCTCATCAGGTCCAGCCTCAAGTTATTTAATTCCTTCTCCCGTCCACATGGCCTAGGTTCTATCTTGATATTTTGAATGGTTTGGTATGTGGAATTGTTTATCCCTTAGTCACGTCGGGTTATTTTGTCTTACCATACACATTCATCTCTAAAGAAACATATACCCCTTTCATCCATACTGCATGGCATTAAACTGTGTCGAATTTCAATAACTACATCTATATTGATTCTCATACTAATGGGATATGTATAAATTTCCATTCATTTCATCTTCGGGTCTAGCCCCAGGTTCATTAACCCATTTCCCCCCTTCGTGTCTATATATCTTGACAACTATTATACCTCAACATTGTGCTCAGATGCATTATGGTTTAGGATTCAGAGTGTTGGGTTATGCATGGACATGTTCTCATCCATTACCATGTTTCACGTGTCCCTCAGTTTGGGTTTCCATCCTATCCCACATCCGACCCCCCCCCCTGAATGGTTAGGATGCTCGGTCTTAAGGCTAACCTACCATTTTGGGCCAATGACCAAGAGATTTGGAATGACATTTCCAGACGGGTTCTACATTTCGAATAAAGTCTGCGACGAACCCTCTCATGTTAGTTCATACATTAAGAAACATGAGATGAATTCTTCGCTTCCTATATGGTAAAACCAATATCCTCTATCATTACGTCGTCCCCATTATTCCGTAAATATTGGACTCGTGATTCACATCCATGTCGACTCCATCATGTTCAAGTGGAATTTTGACACCCTTGGTGTTATCCTTTTGTGCACCTTTGCGCACAATGATGGAAAACCATTGTCTTGGGGTCACCCTTGGCTTCTCACCTTCATCCCTTACCATGTTCTTCCATGTGCTATATTGATATTTTCCTCCCTTATATTCCACATTGATCATGGATCACATGAGATTAGGGTTCTTTTTATGTTTTGTGCCTATATAAAAGGGCCACACTTCCTAAATGGTCTGAGCTCTGTGATCATAAACTAAGACCCCTTACAGCCTTATCATATGATTCTCAATTACGTCTTCTTAACCTTGGTTGTGTGGTGATAAATTATTCATCCATAATATGTCATCACTCGATAAGATATTTCCCCTTTTCTATTTTTTCCATCTGCCATACGACCTTGAAGAACTATATGTTGCTTGATTCTAATTATTATGGGATAAGTAGTGATGCCCATACATTTGTTTGTGGTCTAGTTGCATCCCCATGAACACTCTTGTGCCATTTCGGCCTGAGTTTCCATGGACATGTGTGGTGTGGTGTGGACTTATTTCCTCATTAATGGCGGGTTTGTAGTATCCACCCCACCTACATCTCTAGAGAGTTATCTAAATATATATCCTTACTACATGATAATAAACGTCTTTACCATGTCCCACACACATGAAATTAAACTGGTCATGTTATGGCTTGAGCCTTATGACCTTAAACTAATATCCTTACCATATATATTCACACAATGTTAAACCGCATAAAATTATGATATTCTTTTTTAAAAGAGGTCATCTCGCCCTTTTGGAATTGGACCCCTACCGTACCACCTCCTAGAATGTGTGGATTGATTCCCATAAATATGTGATACGTTGTGATGCCCATACATTCTGTTCTTTGTCTAGTTGAATCCACTTTCACCCTAAACTCTTCTGTTTTGGGTTCTCCCAAATGTACACGATTTGGTGTGGACTTCTTCTATCCTCATTCACATTGGTTATATAATATTTGTGATATGTAATTCATTCGAGATTACTAATCATTGTTCTCATCCTGAACAATGCATAAACTACATGGTTTATTTTCAAACTTCATAAATTCCTTCATCTGGTATTTAATTATTTTTCACATCCAAAGGGACCCCCTAACGACATGGATTTTATTAATCAATGCTCTCTTACTATATTGGGATAACATCCTAGAGGTTTTGGAATGATATTAAATGACATGTTCTATGTAGAGAATTTGGTCAGTGGTCGAACCTCATTTATTTTTTTCCCATTCTAGGCTTATAAAAAATGGATAATGTTTTTTGAACATGATCAATAGTTATCTTTCATCGTCACGCCATTATCATTGTATTCCAAATATCAAATGTTGTGAATCAGATATTTAATTCCCCATTCTGTTTTATAGATCCTCAACACCTTAGATGATGTAACTCCGCACATTCACATGCATTGATTACGTATGTTGGTTCGTCTAGGATGTTCCCCACCTGACATTTCCGTTCCAGCATTTCATTCTCACATTAGATGGGGAAGGCCTGACAAAGATCCTTGTTTCTACACTGAACATGTCTCGCGTAGGCTTATGGGTTGTAGTAGGGTAATATCCATATACGAGATAATGTGACAGGTGGATCCTGCCACACATCCTTAAAATATGAACCTATTTTCCTCATCACATGACGTTAAAATGTTTAAAATATAAAGAACTATGCAAGGACTGATTCATTAACATGAATAATACATTGAAACATTCATGCATATGATTCCCAGGTCCAACCAACTATATTCTAAACTCTATGTCTTTGCCTTCTCAACAACATCTTCCCTTCTATGAGTGTCTGATGTAGTGTAGACATCTCTAGTCCTCATTCACATTGGGTTTTAAACCCCACTACACATGTCTCCTTTGGGTACTCAGGTCCTCAAAGCATTACATTAAACTACATCCTTACCATGAAATAGATCAGGATGCCCCTGAAAATTATGGGGGGGCATCATCTTCCATGCAAGAGAGGATTTCTACCATCATCATTGGACTTTGGACATGATGAGCATAAGTACTATTTTTTCCATTATTCTCATCCTTATGTGGTGTGTAGCGATGCCAGAGAATTTTTCCATTGGTCCAGTCCTAGGAAAGTTATGTTTCTTGGTTCTTTGACCCTAATTATGATTCACAATATATGACCCAAAACTAAGAGTCTCTAGTTTGTCTGACATGACTTTAAATTGTTGACCAGCGTCTGTGTAGTATGACATTAAACTGTGTGGAACATCTTGGTCATATTATGTTATACTATTCCATGAATTGTTCTAATTTGTATGATGTAAAACTACAATCCAACTTTGGTCCTCACTAGAGAGGTCCCTCTCGGATGTAGGAGTTCTATCGATTCAGATCGATACCCTCACCTATTATACCTTCATCATGGTGGTTTAATTTCAGAAGTTTTTCAATTTATACCAGCAACCCATCACTCCATAACCATGATTTGTGGGCCCTCTATTTTGTATCATCATTCCCTCTCACATATTAAGGAACTCTCCAACGGTTAGCATGCTCTACCTTAATGATCTCCAACCATCTTGAGCCAACATTCTGTAGGACATCGGATGAAACTTCGTGTTGGGCCCCATGTTTTTGAAATTGTCTAGTGGGTGGCCCTCTTTTGTTTTTTTTTTGATTTCTATCCAACACTATGTAGATATTGTGTTTTGAATTTGGTAAAAAAAAACTATCCTCTTTTTTCATTCCATCCTCACTGCATTCTGAATTTTGGTGTCATGATTCACACTCTTGAATTACATTTGTTAATATTGATTGTAACACCCTCATGTCATCCCTCTTGTGCACTATAGTACAATACAAAGAAAAATTTGTCTATTATGAGGACCCTATTCTCATGTCAAGACACCTCTTGTATTTCAATAACCTAGGTTGGTCATTTAGACCCCAAGTATTCAATTTTTTACCTCTCAATCTCTTACACAAAGTGAATAATTTTCTATTATTTTGTTATTTTTTACACTGAGTATGACCCATGTGAGCTAAGTGATTGATCACTAAATACTTCATAGTTAAGGTATAGTTACACGTAAAAATGAAATAAAACAATTAATCATTCCAAACTCATAGTTCGAGATAATAAAACAAAAAGGGACATGTGTTTATGAGTTCATCCAAAACATTTCCCTTATAGATCACCTCCTTTGAGGGATTGCTCCTGTGCTACCACCTTCTAGCTCATATCCTTCAGGGATACATCTAGGTCTGTGAGAACCCTATCGACATCAGTTGATATGGAGAAGAGATCATTATCTATGGCCTATATTCTCTCCTTCTTAGCATGGAGATCAATCCTTTGATGGATCTCCAGCACTGCTTCCTTCTGATTATCCACCAGATGGGCCTTTAACTATTCAATATGCTCAGAATACCTAGTGATAAATGCCACTCTTTTGTTTTATTGATCGTCAAAGCATCATATATCCTTATTATCCTCATGAAAATTGTGGGTATTCTTGGATTCATTATGATACTCGGAAATATCATAGGGTTGGATTCTCTCTTGTATCTTCTCAGCCATATAGTCAAGGATTATTATATAAAAGATGTGGGCATCCACCCCACCAGCGCAAAGAAAACACATCCTTGCGTGATGTAACCCCATCTGGCTCAACAATTCGACCTATGATTGACTGAGGAAGAGTTTGATTCACTTTGATGACTTGCGTCACATCATAAGACTCTTCTCGTTTGTGTTAGGATAAGATTCATTCATATCCTTAGGATCTACATGCCTGTATTTAATAAAAATGGAAAGGATTCTAATGGTAGGTTCCTTCTATAGTACTCTTTCTAATTTAGTGTCCTTAACCCAACCATCATAGATCTCTACCCTAGAAGAATCATTACCCATGATTGTAGATTATTTCTCACTTGGTGCTAAGGCTAGACCATCTTGAATAATCGACTCTATGAGAACTGGTAAAATCAATTGTAGAGCTCCTGTAGATGTTCCAGTATCGCATGTTTTCCGAGCCTCCATCCTTTGCGATAATTGCACTAGAAACTGATATCATGGTCATCCAAGATCCCCAATAAAAGATGTGATCAAACAAATATATAAACATAAAGGATCCAAGCACAATGGTGTCCACTGAGTAACGATAACAGCTTCCACCACAAGAGATCCCTTGACGCTTGTTAATTCAATTATTGACACTAGATACTAAACATCTAGAATAACATGATACTCTGAGGTCACCATTTAATCCATTCATGTAAGCTTATCATTGACCAATTCAATCATGCCCTGTCCATTGACTACTTCAACTGTGGTCGGTCCCCCACCCCGCTCAGTCCCAAATGATGATTCATGAGGATGTTATTTCACATCCATGGGTACATTTTCATCCACTGCAGGGGAAGCTTCCAAGATATTAATTTTGATGTGTTCTGGAACAGGTAAAATCTTAGTTAATGGATTCTAGTTATGAAAAGATAAAGAATAGTGGAGATAAGAGTTGAGACTCACCATGAATTGTTTGGCCAGTTTCGAGTCATAACATGTTATTTCAACTCTCCCACATTAGATTCCCTAGAGTACGGCTGTATCCTGAGGTATATCACCTATAAAAACATAACCCCAACACCATATTACCCATATTCCTCATCTTTATCTTCATATAATGCTTCTTCTTTATCTTCATCATCTTTCACCCCTTCTTCTTCTTCCTCATCTTTATCGTCATCCTCGGACGTCAGCTTTTTCGGGCCCAACTCCTAGCCAAGAATAACTTTCAGTATTAGATTTGGTTCTTTATACCACTCCTGTTGGCATGCAAACATATCCATGGTTACTACTTATGCATGTCGACAATGAAATCTCACCCTCTCAACCACATGAATGAACCCTACGTCTGGTAGGCCAACCCAAGTGTGCACAATTCTCCGCCAAAGCTCTTCATTGGGAATAGATTGTCGCATAATCCTCCAGAAATACCATATATATGAAATAATGGAATTAGTTGTTGAGTTTAGGATATGACTTAGTTTTTTCCCAGGGAGTTTCCAAGCTGGCCCAAGAGGCCTCCCACGGGACCAGCCCTATTAAGATGTTGAATGTGCATTCTAACCTTAGGACATTCCTGCCAACGAAGTTCCAGCTCGTGTCGTTCAATCTTCCTGGAATATTCTTTGCCTCACTCCCCAAAATTACCTCATTTTATTCCTCACAAACCAGACTCAATGCTGAACACCTTTATTTTTCTAATGTGTTTCTATAGAATTTCCTCTTGGTATGTTTCTATCTAAATTTCAGCATACTCTATTGATTTCTTACATTGTCATTAGTAGGGGAAAGGGTGCTAATTTCACCAAAACCTATATTAATGAACAAGAGCCACAATTGGTGATGGATTCAAGTATTTTTCTCTTCCTAATCCTCTATATATATTTTTTTGGCATCTCCAACAAGAACATTATTTTCTTGGAAAACCTCGTCAGCACATAGGGTTAAAAAAATATTTTTCAATCAATCAAAGATACTAGCACACCACCCATGATACATTTCATGTGTTCTGACTCCTCCAATGGGCCTCTCCCATCATCTACCATCAAGACATTTGGGATCCAAAATGGAGGAATGCTGAAGTTTTCATGGTTTCTAATCATGAGTTTGATCCCTTCCTCTTTAAGCATAAAAAATTTAATCCTAGAAATATTTAGTAGGGATGGTCGTAGACGGTAACCTAGACGGTAGATGGAATTTAGGAAGTCATACCCACTACAATGATATGAAACCTATCCATGAAGAATTTGAAATAGACTGTATATTCTTCGGGGTGTACTTCCTCTAGAGATGTGTCCCAGAATGTCGTACAACCTGGCCAATACAATCACCCCAAGATTAACCTAATTCGTGGCTACTATGAATCCAGTCAGAACTACCATCCCTGGAAGAACGCCCATCTTTATGTCCTCACTGTCAGTAGAAACCTTATCTGAAATGTAGAAAGGAACTTGGCATATCATAAATTTGGTTCACGACATTCATTTATGCCAAAGCCCCATGATCTGTAATATCCTCCTTCAATGACCGTCCAGTATGATCTTACCTTTCCCCTCTATGATGTGTTCATGCACATCTTCCCTTGACCTAGAATTTTCTCTAACATGTCCTGAATCAGAAACAAACTGAACCATCCCAAACAAGATATATCAATCAAGATGTACTTGATTTTCAGCATCTCCTTAGCCATCTCCAACTGATGTCATTCTAGAATGGGGGTGTGTGTCTTATCCCACCAAAATATTCCCTGTTGGGAGGCACTCATCATACTTGAACCCTTCCAAGGGAATCCCCCCACTGCGATGAATATCCCACAGGTTGATGCCTACCCCTAGTGGTGGAGTTTGAATATATTCATGTAGTGAGACCATAGACTAAATAGCTCTAGTACCACGTCTTTCTGAAGGTAGAAATGAAACGGTGATATCCACACTGCTTCAAAAAGCAAGACAGACCACAACCCCACCCCAAACTCCTCGCATGTCTAGCACACCGAAAATTCACATTCTCATTCACTTTGAAAATTTTCCTTAGCCCTGAGGTCCGATTCCTTCTAACCATTGGTCTCATCAGTAATAATGCATCTGAAGGTGTTCACATAAGGAGATGAAGATTCCTCAGGAGCCGGATCGCTCTCTACAACAATCATGGTATTAATATTCTGGAGGTAAATGGTCATGTTCTATGTTTCCTCGGTGGGGTGACCATTTATCCTTATGTTGAATTATGGAAGGATATCCTTGCTTATTACCAATGAATGTGGCATATCAATCTCAATGCCTAACAACAACATCTCTTCCAAAATACATAAGTTTCATATGGGTAGACTTTCACTTAGAATGTAATCCTTTTGCCCTTGCATCAACATACCAAAAATCATTGAATTATTAGACACAACGTTAATTGAATGAACAATATAAGTTTTTATGATCATCTAGGTCATTCTTGCAATATCGATAGCTTACCTCTTAGCATTATTTTTTTGGGAATCCATTTCCATTAGGTCCTAAAATTTTCAAGGGGACTTTCAAGAATGAAATGTGTTTTGGAATACAAGAAATTCTATTTTACACAAGATGGGAATAATATGTTAAAAAAATCTAAGACGGGTATGTGAAAGAGTTGGTAGTAGAGTGAAAGATACTGTAGTTGTGTGTAATATGCAAACAAAATCCATGATCTTTCACACACGTGTGTAAAGCTCTTATCTCACAGGAATGTCAAAGTACAGAGCCTTGTTCCCTACCTTATTTATCAGCATGAACCTAACATTTTCTGTGTTTGGAAGTGGTTTTCATGCCAAATGGTCATTTTTGTGTGCTCTCCCATCAATTATCTACTCTTTGTAATTTCTCCAAGAATCCAACCTTCAGGCCCCCATTCAGCTTAGATTCTGAGGATGGCATTTTTTGGTGCCTAATATCAGTTAGGGAAGGAATGGAAGTTTTTTAGCCAACCAAACGCATGTTTTGAATTAGCTAAAGATCATGAGATGACCATGGAAGGTACATGGAAGATATGAGGTCGGCACACAATTTTGGATAGTGAGCGCATGATCTTGAGTGCCCAATGTGATGTCAAATGAAATCTTTCGCGTTAACCAAGTGAAACACCACCAAGTCAGCAATACGTCTAACACCCCACAAAATTTAAATAGTAATTTATCTTAATTAGTTAATTAATTAATTATTGTTTCTATATATAGATGAATGGTTTAATGAATGGGTTTACAAACATAAATATTATTTTTATGAAATATTATTTTTTACGTTAAAATATATTTTTTATTTCATATTTTGAATATATTATTATACAAATTATTTTTAATGTATTAATTTATTCAAAAGAGTGTTTTAATAGAAATATATTTACTTGTTTTTTTTTGTACAGATATAAGAATTAAATAATAAAAATTGTTTGAATCCTAAAATGATTATATTTTAACACATAAATAATGAAATGTGTGATACTAATTATAATCATACCATTATTTTCAAATATATATATATATATATATATATTAATATTATTATGATAATAATAATAGTAGTAATAACAAATATTTGTGCAACATTTTTTTACGAAAATTATTATTTTTAATATACCAAAATATATTGTGTTTTTTTAATTTTAAATATATATAATCATATTATTACTAAAAATGATATAAATATATATATATATATATTAAAACGTTAAATATATATACGTATATATAATGTTTTTTATGAAAACGTGTTGTTTATAAAATAATAACGGAATATGAGAATAAAAAATGAATGAAAAAGTCACCAAAATGATGTAACCAATGAATATAAAAAAAGGAGAGATGATTGAAAAATAATAATAAATAATATAATATTATGACAACATGAGAGAGAGCTGTGTAAGAAACAAAATAAAAAGTCAAAAAGATAATTTCTTTTGATGGTAGAAATAACGGGGAATGGGAAAATTAGAGAAAAATAAAAAGATATGTTTTTCTTTAGTTAAAAAGGACGTTAAATATATATAAAAAATTAAATGTTTTGGTTAATATATATGTATATATATTATCTACACTATTTTCATTAAAAAATTGATGATATTAATATGTAAAAAAAGGTTTTTTATTTGTTTTAAAAAAGTATGTCGTATGATTTATTTATAAAAAAATGAATTACATATATAGTGTTAAAACAAAATGATTAATATTTGAAGAAAAGTGTTATATATTTTTCTTCAAGAAACATTCATTAAATCATCTAATAATATTAAAAATACAAAATGAAACAAAAATTGGTGGAAAACGTTGTGTTTTAGACAATACTAAAACCAATTGAGATATTGGATATATATATTGTTTATAGGAAACACATAAAACAATTATAATAAAAAAATGAGATTGATAATTGATTTCATATAATATAAAATTAATTAATTAATATTACATAATAAGATAAATAGTGATAATGACAAGATAATATTGTAATATAATACAAAGTATAACTTGAATAATTAAAACACAACTCGTGTTTCTGGTTGCACTGAGAAAAACATCAAAATTTCGGTGCAACACCAGTCCCTTGGCATGCCCCAAAAAAATTACATCTTCTCAAGGAAGCATAACCCATCTCAAACATCTATTTATACCTTTGTTTTTTGGGTGGACTCATTCATATTATTTTACTGAGAAACCTCACCCGAGTTAGGCCTTTATTTTTTATAGAAAACCCCAAACAATAGGAAACCCATTTTTTGGGTTTTCATCAAGAAAGTAATGGAATTATTATTATTTTAAATAATATTCTATAAGGGATTATTTATGTTACTTTTAGTTCTTTTTTTTCATAAATTTTATAATTATCTTTTGATTAAATCATCAAATATTTGAAGTGTGTGTCATGAAATTATAAGAAGATATGTTCATTTGATTCTATCAAAACCAAACTTGATTTTTTTTGTCGTAAGGGAAAATATTCTTTAGTTTTGAGAGTTAATTTTAATTAATTATTTATAAAAATTCATTCATGTTTAATTTAAATATGTGTTAGAGATTTATAATTTACTTTCATGTTCAAATGTGGGTTTTATATAGATGTATATATAGATGAAATTGTTATTATCATGTTTATAATTTCAATTTCAATTTATCATCATGATTCTAAAAAATGTGAACAATATGTGATCACTTTTTATCATCATTTAGGGCGTCGTGTTTTCATATATTCATTGCCATGAGTTTATGCATTAACGTCTACAACCATTACATTCATAAAAAATCATGGTTCGAATTCAAATATTATAGTGTAAAACTATGAATTTAATAAGTACATGTATTACAAAGGAAGTGTTACATTTTAAATAATTCACTTCAAAATCATTGTGAGTTTCATAATTAATTATTTAGATTATTTTAATAAGATCAATCATCTATACGAATGGAATGTGTATTGAATACAAGAACAATTTATGATAAGGGTTCTGGTTGTAACCAAACTCGCAAGTGCTATGACATTGAAGCTGATATGCTTATATATATATTTATACATTTATATATGTATAAGAATAAGTGTGTATGCTTATTTTATTGCAGTGACATATTTAGTCAACAATTGAAAACTCCAGTGAAAATATATATATGTTGCGCAAACATAAAATGATCTTTATAAAAGACGGTTCATGATCGTAGTAACTAGGGAAGGTCACTGGGGTAGTGAACCCAACCTTCGCTATATGGGAAGGCCTAGATAGCCTTCAATGATTCAAGTAACCTCAATATAATGTTCTGTTTTTTAGAAGCTTGAGTATTATTTTCTGAAAAACACTGGGTTATGTTTAAGCAATTTTGAATGAATGTTGTTTCTAAAATGATCTATTTTTTTAAATAGTAAGTAATTTTAAATAGAAATTTTAAAGGGGTATTTCAAAAATTATTCTCATAGTTATTTTCAATAGAAATTTTTATATGGATTTATCGAATGTTTTTAGACCCCTTATTGGGAATTTTTGTGCTTACCCCTCGTTTTAAAATAATTTTCCACAGGTCACCAGGAGTTTTCTGAAGGCGTTTTCTTCACTTGTGGTATTAGAACATGCCATGATTTTGTTCATTTTATTTTATTTTTAATGAAAATCTAATAATTTGTATGTTTTTATCTATTTATGAGAACCTAGACTGGTAAAAGGTCCTATGTTATGTAATGTATAAGTCTAGGTCCTTAACATTGGTATGAGAGGAACAGTCTAGACAACTTTGGAGATTAGATGTTATCAAGTCTTCAAGTTTAACGGTTCTAGTGTTTTTTTCATAATTATGTAGAATAAAATTCATTATTCTTTTAATATGAAGAAATTAATTGTGGGGATGCAATTATTTTTAGGGGGAATAATGTGACACCCCTGATAAATTTAAGTAGTATTTTATCTTAATAATTTATTTATTTAATGATTGTTTCCATATATCAAGATATTTTTTAATGAATGGGTTTACAAAACTAAAAATTCTTTGCATGAAATAGTTTTTTATGTTAAAATATAATATTTATTTAATATTTTGAATATATTATTACACACTATTTTATTAAGAAGGTGTTAATTTATTCAAAAGAGTATTTTAATATAAATATATTTACTTGGACTTTTATTGTACAGATATAAGAATTAAATAATTTAAATTTTTTGAATCCTTAAATGATTACATTTTAACACCTAAATAATGAAAATTTTGATACTAATTATAATCACACCATTATTTTGAAATAAATTTTTATTTTATAATATTTTTATGATAATAATAATAATACTAATAATAAATATTTGTGAATCATTTTTTAAAAAAATTATTTTTTTAACATAGAAAAATATTTTGTGTTTTTTAATTATAAATATATAATCATATTATTAATGAAAAACTAGATATATATATATATATATTTATTTAAAATTTTAATATATATATATATATATATTAATGTTTTTAATGAAAATGTGGGGTTTATAAAATAAAAACAGAATATGATAATTAAAAAACAATGAAAATTCACCAATATGATGTAACCAATAATTTTTTTTTTGAAATGATTGGATAAATAAATAAATAATATATTATTATGACAAAAATAGAGATATGCATGTAAGAAACAAAAAAAGTCAAAATTATAATTTCGTATGAGGGTAACAATAATGGGGTCTGGGAAAATCAGAGAAAATAAAATGATATGTTTTCTTTAGTTTAAAAAAAATTGTAAATATATATAAAATATTACCTGTTTTGGACACTATATATATATATATTATATATACACTTTTTTCTCTAAAAAAATTAATGATATAAATAGGTTAAATATGTTTTTTATTTGTTTAAAAAAAGTGTGTAGTATGATTTATTTTTAAAAAAAATTACATATATAGTGTTAAAATAAAATGATAAATATTTGAAGAAAAGCGTTATATATTTTTTATCAAAAAACATTAATTAAATCATCTAATAAAATAAAAAAACAAAATAAATTTTTTTTTGGAAAAACGTTGAGTTGTAATCAATGCTTAAACCAAATGAGATATAGGATATATGTATTGTTTAAAGGAAAGACATAAAAAACACACCTTTATGAGGAAGATCAACCCATCTCAAACATGTATTTATACCTCTGTTTTGTTGGGTAGCCTCATTCATATTATTTTAAGGAGAACCCCCACACAAGTCAGGCCTTCATTTTTTTAGAACACCCCCAACAATAAGAAAACCATATTTTGGGTTTCCATCAAGCATGTAAAAGAATTACTATTATTTTCATTTATATTTTGTATGGGGTTATTTATGTTACTTTTAGTTCATGTTTTTCTTAATTTTTATAGTTATGTTTTGATTAAAGCATCAAATATTTAATGTGTGTGTGTTATGAAGTTATAAGAAGATATGTTTTTTGATTCAATCAAATCCGTACTTCAATTTTTTAAATCATAAGGGAGACTCTTCTTCAGTTTTGAGAGTTTATTTTAAAGAATTATTTATATGTATCCATTAAAGTTTAATTAAAATATGTGTAAGAGATTTATTATTTACTTTCATGTTGAAATGAGTTTTTTATATAGAAGTATATGTGGATGAAATGGTTATTATCATGTTTATAATTTAATTTCAATTTATCATCATGCTTCTAAAAAAATGTGAATAGTATGTCATAACGTTTTATTGACATTTTGGGCATCTCAATTTTATATAAACATGGCCATGGGTTTATTCATTTACATTGACATCCATTACATCCTTAATAAAATCATGGTTCTAATTCAAATTTTATGGTCTAAAACTCTGAAGTTAATAAGTACATGTATTTCCTTGGAAGTTTTATGATGTAAATAATTCACTTCAAATCATATGTGAGATACATAATTAATTATTAAGATTATTTTAATAAGATAAATAATTTATAAGAATATAAAGTGTATTGAATACATGGAAAATTTATAATAAGGATTTTGGTTGTAAACAAACTCGCAAGTGCTATGACATGAAATCTAATATGTATATATATATATACACATATGTACAAATATATAATCCATAGTGGGAATGCATATTTTATTATAGTGACTTTTTTTATTCAAAATTAAAAACTCCTGTGAAAATATATATATAATGCAATATTAAAAATTATATTTATAAAAGACTACACTTGATCGTAGTAAATATGGAAGGTCATTGGGGAGTGAACCCATCCTTCACTAAGTGGGTAGGCCCAGACAACCTTCAACGATTCAAGTAACTTAAAAATAATGTTTTGGTTTTTTAGAGGCTTGCTTATTATTTTAAAAAAACACTAGTTTATGATTAAGAAATTTTGAACGTAAGTAGTTTCTAAAAGGATATAGTTTTTTTAAACTGTAAGTAATTTCAAATAGCATTTTTAATAAGGGTATTCCAAAATTTATTCTCATAGTTATTCTCAAAAGAATGTTTTATAAGGTTTTATGGAAGGGTTTTAAGCCCACTACTGGGAATTATTGTGCTCACCCCTCATTTTAAAATGATTTTCCACAGCTCACCACAGGTTTCTGAAGGCATTGGCTTCGCTTGTGGTGTTAGAACTCGTCGTCTTTTTGTTCATTATATTTTATTTTTTCTATAACTCTGATAATATGTATGTTTTTATCTAATCTACAGAACCTACACTTGTAAAAGGTCCTCTGTTATGTAATGTCTAAGACAGGGTCATTATAATGCGAATGAAATTTGGTTGGTGCACAAGATTGGAAATTGTGTGAAAGTTCTTCCGTGTCCAATACGACCTCAAATTCCACTTGCATGCAGATAACCTTCTATGTCACCGTCAATGTTTTTTACTATAAATAAAAGTTTACACTCAAACATTGGGGGATGGTTATGGAAGAAGAACCACTGATCTGCTGCACAAAATATGACCCTTGCATGATCGCATGAAATACAAGGCCTCAAGATACTGAATCTTCAACGACAGGTGTCCCAGGGGTCCCCCTTCGAGTTTTCTCAATAGGGGTTTCCCCTCACCCATTTCGTTTTACTCCAAGGCAATTGTACACAAAATATCCCACTTGTGCACAATTATTCCCTTCGTACATGACAATATTACATGAAGGGTTCCCCCTTGTGCGCAACCACTCATTTGAATACAATCATCCAATCTTGCATGCAGTCCCTCATCTTGTTCCCAACTCTTCGATCTTGAGTACACCCCTCCGCATTCGCTCCATGTGTCATCCTTACCCTAAGGCACCATGTCTGAGCCCCTCTTACCTAGCACACCCTTTTCTTGTTCATACTTCTCCCATGCAGCCCTCTAGTCTTGTACAATGTGATTTCAAATTCCCTTGGGTGGTGCTCCATGTTGTTTTTCTTTGTCTCACGCTTCTTCTCATAGGCACACTAGTGGATAAAACTTCCTTAAAGAGCCATGCAAACTTGATCCCCTCAATTTATTAATCCAAAACCCCATATCCATATAGCATTACTATCGCCTTCCAGTTACTAATTGTTAAATTCCATTATTTATATATGTCCTATGGGTGAGGAGAAAATCATTACCATCCGAGCTTCAGTACATTAAAAATGAAAGAACCCACATTCTCAACACATGAAATTAAACTATGATCACCGCATAAGAATAAAGTCTAGATAGTACCATGAATGTAACGATCACCAGCGACCTCTCACTCCCCACTCCCTCTGAACATTTCCACCATGAACACATCAGGCACTCTCTATGTACACCCCAACACCCTCTAGTAGTATGATTCAGGTACAATGGTCACATCCTCCTCGTATGTCTGGTCACCCACCTTACTCATTGATCCACCCTCAGGGATTATGTCCAAGTCCTCCTCACATGGGATACTTATCATGCATATGCCCCACTATGTTCCTCACAGATTCACCTTTTACAACACGATCATAAGGTTTATGTAGCCTCTTGTTTTTCACACATATCATGAGTCACATGGTCTTATAGTAAGCACCGTCCATGACATCCTCTATGGGATGCCTTGATGTTTATGAACCATGAACCCATATCTAAAATACAAGGACATTCATCCATTCCCTTTTTTAGCATGGTACATTGGAATCCTCCCAAATGATTGATCCCATCACCCATCAGTCCTGACCAATTCACGTTAACTCACATTTGTCCCACAGATCCTTAAACTATAAAAATTTGAACAACATGGGTTTTGATCCATGTATCCTAGACAGGGTAGGTAAGAATCCTCCCCGAGGTTCATCCTCAAACACATGTAAACTTCGGTTTCCCCTTTATTATGAAAAACATCCGTGGACCACCATTTAGCTGTGTTAGTCTATTTCCAAGGTTGATAACCATGTGTAACTCACAGACTCAATATATACTTCGCCAACAAAGAGTGCCCCTCTTTTGATTGGTTTCTAATCACTCATGATCCCCAATATGTTGTCAGGTGGATATCCATTGTCTATACCTCGATATAATTCCCCATATCTATACATCATGGACTTTGATCCATTCACTTTTTGAACAGGGTATGTAGAAATCCTTCCTAAGGTTCTGGCCCATCACCCATCAGTCCTGGACACTTTTTGTCGGCTAACCCTCAGCTCGCATGATGTTAAACTATATTCCCCTTTCGTTCAACGAGATGTTAAATTACATTCATTCGAACTACATCAGTATTTGTCCTTATCTTATTGATAGGTTATGTAGGAAGCCTCTCGGAGGATAAACCCCAAACACTGGTATACTTTGACGTCCCCTTTGTTGGGACCCACACCCTTGGTCCGCCATTTAGTGGTTTTATACTATTCCCCAGGAAGCTAACCATTCATAAGCCCCACACTCAATCAATACTACTCCAACCAAGAGTGTTCGTCTTGAGATGAGCTACTAATCATGGGTAAGCCCCATCATGTCTTCAGGTTTCTATCCTTTGTGTACACCCCAATATGATGCTCCCATAACTGAACTATGAGGACTTTGATCCTTTCCCATTATGAGAATGGTATGTATGAATCCTCCCTAAGGTTCAAGCCCATCAATCATGTCCCATCCCAGCCTCTCCCTGGAGCCTTTGTGTTTCGTAAAAGTCAGGCCACAACCTAGAGGTTATACTTCCTTCGGGTCCCATCCATGCATCCATCCTCATGAGGTGCCTCCTTAGGTGACCCATCACCCCATTTCCATAACTACATTGACTTTTATTCCCTGTCATAGGGATACCTAGGAAACCTCTTTGAGGTTCACACCCAATATAGTTACCTCTACACCGGTCCTCATTTCCATCCCCAATATTTCCATCCTTTGACACTCCATTCATATCCATCCTAATTCTTCATAGGAAACCAAATCATGGTTAAATCATGAAATATATTATAGTAGCTAACCCTGTGTAAGCATCAATCATCTCATTTCTCTTTTGTAACACCCATGTGGCTAACCACGTGTATGTTTAATCATGTATTTAGGTTGTCTTCCATTGTGCACACCCAGATCCCATGATTCAAACTCTCAAACTATGTGGGTGTTGATCATTATCTTATATATAGGGTGTGTAGGAGGCATCAATTAAGTTTAATCTCAACCATTGGTAATCCTTTATGTCTCCATTCTCAGGACCCAATCATCCTCGGAGTGGTCCTCATTGGGCATCTACATCCACCAATTTAGTAAACTTATCAGGTGCTATGTCGTAGATATGTACCCAACTGATCCACTCCCATCAGTGTTCTGATATGTCATACCCATATCTAATAGAAGTTAAGCTCATGCCATACCCAATGATAAACATGGAGAAATGAGGAAAGCCTTTGATAATTTCTTATGAACTACAATTCCTCACACTTGACGTGGAATTCCTTGGACTTCTGCACACTCGAGAAGCCTTATCATAAGGGAATGAAATTTAGGTATCCCTTTGTTTCAATGTCCAGATACTCTAGTGATTCCCAAAGTGACTACTACCATGAATGAAGGTTACATACCTAACATGACCCCATGGAATGTTCTGAGATAAGTAGTGTAATTAAATACCTTCCACAACGATATGTCACTGAGAAGAGTTTCACGAACAACGTCTTAATATTTAAGGGAGATCCGAACTAGGGGATTATTTATGATGAGGAATGCATATAAGAAGAGGCCAATATCCCATAATCCTATTTTGATCAATGATAAAATGTCCCTGAAAAATTGATGGATGATTCCCACCTTTGGAAAGAAAGAATGCGAGGCAGTAGCTAGCTTAACCCCATGAAATGATGCAGGCCGCAACGGAAGCATAAAAACCCATGGGTTCTAGAAATTTCTTTTGGAATGTTTATGAAACTATTCAAATGATCTATTAAATAATGTTTTAACAATGATAGATTATTATAAAAATTTTATGAAAGTGATCATCATGTCATTTTCCAAACAATAACCAATTATCATTTAATGAAAATTTAAATGGATTCTTGATTTTAACATGTACAACATTAACGATATTTTATACCATCAAGACTACACAATGATTTAAAGATTCCATTGAAATATTTAAATTTCATTTTCACATAAAATCATTTCCAAAATATTGTCTAAATAATAAGTTTTAAAATTTGATTATTTTAGAAAGTCAATTTTCTTTAATAATTTTTTTAAATGAATTTTAACTATCAATTTATAATTTAAAAATGTTATTTTAAAATATTATGATTTTCAAAATATTTGATGCTTAAAAACTGTTTTTAAAAGTTTAAAAACTATTTCCTAATAAATATTTAAATTAATATTTCAAAATCATTTTCTATCTAAGATGACATCATTTGGTGTACCTTGTGATTTAATTGGGATATTATCCACGGAAATCATTCTTGTTAATTTTCTGAATGGTTTAGAATTTTTATGAGAGTATTTTTAGGAAACCATTTTCTCATCCTTGGGTTATAACATGATAAAATTATTATGAAACATGCATCACATTCTTACATGTAATTCTTTGATGAACTAATGAAATGAGTTTTATACATATTTCACTTCCATTGGTTTTTTCATGATGACGTTTTTTATGAATCCCATTCATTTTCATGGGTCCTAATATGTAGAATGTTTTTTTATCTTGTGTCTCCAATACCTATCATATCCTTAATGTGATGGTGGTTTCATTATATCTAAAGATGGTGGTTATTTTAATACCAAGGATGGTGGTTAATTTGTAATAAATAAATGTAGGACCTATATAACAATTTAATTTGTTGGGTAAAAATTAATATCTCATGGTTAAAATAGGACTACAATATAGGGTGAACTCATTTCAGTATGGGATTTCATCCACAATGATAGTATTGGGAGTGAACCCTTACTACTATGATAATTTGTGGAGTGAACCCACTACACCAAGATAATTTCTAAAATAAGACATAAACTTCAATGAAAATGATTTTCTATACTCATGTGTATTCCAAATATTAGTATGTTATGTCGATGTTATTATCTCATTGATAATGTTCTTTCATTTCCTTATGATTAATTCCTTATTAATTTTTATTAACTATTACATCACTCATGATTTTTTCTATTTATATAAAGGGTTTGGTTATCAAATATTTTTCTCACATTCTCATACACTTATGATCATGTTATGTTTATGTATTTACTTTTTATACACTTACTAAGAATCTTATCTAACACTTTATTATGTTTATTTTCCACATGTTATGATGATGGGTATTACATGTGATATGTATATGATGGCTTATAGTTACGAGGAACTAAGTGGGAGATGATGTAGTACATATTTAAAAATTTTGTTTATTTTTTGATGTTTCTAAAGGTACTATACCATTACAATTCTTAGGAGTGTGTTTGTTTAATGTATTGAATATTCATCTAAAATATAAAATATTTATGATTGGGAATTCAAGGTCACTATTGTTTTTATTAGAGGATAAATTTAGTTAACCTTTTGAATTTAGGATGAGAAAAAAATGTTGGTATTGATAATGATAAGTCAAAGTATCAGTCGATGTATAGGAAAATGTAATGGAATTTTTGAAAAATATAGAACACATGGTTTAGAAGTATTTACATCCTTTTCTAGATACTAAAAATGGATGTGGTTCTAAAATAGATTTAACTTGTAGTAATAACTCTCAAAAGGGGGAATTTATCTAAACATGGTCATTAATGGGTTCACAATAAGGGGACTTGATGCACGCCTAGTTTGTCTCAAACATGGTATGTTCTTTGGAAATTCACAAACTCCAAAACAATTATCATGAAGGATTTAAATATATTATTTCAATGATCAAACTAGGATAAAATAAAGGTTTTACATCATAAAAAGAAAGTGTCATGATTTAAAAATTCAATATGTAATTTTTCATTATTATGTGGTTTCTCACATTGAATATTGTTACTAACGGTACATTTTTTTAGTTTATAGATGTTATCAAAAGGACTAATATAAGTACCCAACCTTAAACATTAAATATTAATAAATTAAATTAATAATTTACATTAAACATATTTTCTGATTTGCATCTTTATAAAATTATTTCATAACATATAAATAACATCTTGAATTTTAAAGGTAGACACTTCAACTCACAATCCGGTTTTTCATAAAATAAAAACACTTTAAAAAAAGACATTGTTTTAGGTTTTTAAAAAATAACATTTCCTTGATCCCACCATTGACTCCATTGTTTTTTATGACCTATGGAAAACATTTAAATACATTGGATGAGTATAAAAGTATCAGTAAAGGATACCCAAAGAAGGAAAATTGTTATTTTTTTAAAACAATATGTAAACCAGGAATAATTTATCATAAGTAATAATTTTCTCTTTTTGAAGTAGTAAATAATCTTCACTGAATGAAATCTCATTTTTTACCCTCTTATAACCTAAATATTACCATAAAACCCTATTGAATGTCCACATAACATATAAAGGTAAACTTGGGACATAATCATACTTAATTAGAATAACTATATTGTCGACTTCTACTAATAATTATTACAAATGGAAAAGCAATATGACCGACTTCCATACCCAATGCATTGGATGTTATAATGTTACCACTTGTCCTTGGATTATCATAGAGCCACCCATCATTTGGTTTATCACGTAAACACCTATCAAATTTCCATGTCCATTATATAATCATCACACATAAAAGATTAAAAATATCTACATTTCAATCATAAAATTTAATTTAAAATCACATGAAATCATTTAAATATATTTAAATACTCAATCCATTTTAAAAACCATTTTCAATACCAAAACACCAAAAAAATAGATTTAGGGGTTTCCTTTTTTCCTTTTAAAAACATTAAGTCATGTATAGAAATACAAATAACTATTATAGAAGTAGAGAGGTCATTGTCCCTGAAAACATTAAAAACATTCCTTTTTTCATTTAGTGAAACACTTATTGGATAATATATTACCTTTTAAATAATGTAAAAGTAAAAGGGGTTTATTATACACTGTTTAAAACCATGAGGTGTATATTATCAAAATTTGCCTCAATGAAAGGAGATTGAGATGAAGTCCCTTACGTCGAGTCTGACTTGTCTCATATGTTCCTTGTTCATCCTGCATAATAAAAATAAGTTAATTTCAACTTTCTTTCATACCCTTTTCAATTTTATTATTCATTTATATCACTTATTACCTTTATTTAACAATTGTTTAATTATTCGAGTACATAACGGTCATTTTTACATTGTTAGGAACTTGAGTAAAAAATAAACTATTTATAATTACAAATTGTCCATGTGGTCAAAATTACATTATCTCCAAAATAATATTCATGATTTAGATATCATAATCTATATATATATACCTATTATATATGTATTTAGAAAGGTCCATATCATTAGGATATATGAAATGAAATGTACAGTTCATGGAGACTGTAAGCCCTACGTATGAATTAATGCTACTTTCATTTTTTCTAAATGGAATGAAAACTAATTTATAAGTAGTTATATTATAATTTCAGTATAATATCATTTATAATTTCATTAACTCCATCATTTATATGTTCTATGTATGGCATGAATGATTCATATCATTTTGAATGGGCGGCAGTGAGTACTTCCTCAAATGAAACTATCGAATTTATACAACATGAGAATAATAATGTAATGTTATAAATGATAATTACAGAATTATAGAGATAATATAAATATCATATATAATTATAGTTATATAATAATGGCTTCTATAAAAGGTTTCAGGAGAATATTTAACAATCATCATTGTGTGAGGCAGTAGTTTTCCATCCACAGAAACAATATGTTTTATACCCATTAGATATAGTTGTGTGTAATTTTAGTTAGATTAATTCTCATAAATACAACCTATTATGTTTAAGATACTGGTTTTGTTATAAAATAATTTTGTAAAGATAGTTTAGGTAGTTGGAGAAGGGAAATAAATTAAATAATCATGGGAGAAGACATTACATCAAATCGGTAACTCCTTTTGATTTATGCTAAAAGGCTTTCTTTAACTACCTTCTACCCAATGTATGGATTTTAAGAGGAATAGAGGGATGTTAATGGTTTATTTGGGTAGATGTTGGATGAGAAAATGGGGATTGAGAGGAGTTATTAATGGTTAGAGGTGATTTCCTTTTATAAGAAGGAGGAGGGGAACTTTATGAAAGTTTGAAAATATTATTTTATTATTAATTGAGTTTCGTAATCTAATAACGCAAATGTAAATTATTTTGAATATCACATAATTATAGGTCTGAATAATTTCGAAAAATATGTTTTATACATGTATTGGTTTCAAATTTAACCTTATAATTTTTCTTTAACTCTTATTTAACTAATTTAACTATTACCATGTCTTCATCTATATTCATACAATATAGTTACTATAATTACCATAAAATAAAAATATAACCTCAAGTGGTTAATTAATGACATTTAAAACATTATCTAAGTCATTTTGATGAATATTATATTCTTTGGACAATTATATCATTTAATACAACATTAATTTATATAAAAAATCATTTTTTTAATTATTATACTATTTTTATCACGAGTTTTCTAAACATACCTAAAAACTATATTAATTCAAAAAAACAGAATCAATTAAAATATAACAAGTCATACTAATACATAAAATTAGTTGATGGAAATAAAAATTATCAAAATAAATTTATTTTAATATTTAAAATCTCATTTTTTTTAAATCATTCATTAATAAGGTAGTCACTACATCATAATTGTGTCATAAATTTATTTATTTATATGATGACTAAAAATTATAAATCAAATACCATGAAGAAGAAATATTTTTAGATTTATAAGGTCTATTTATAGTCAAAGATATCACTTTTTTAACCAAATATAAAAATTGTTTTTGTAAAAGATATATGTTTAGGTTTTATTTTCCTTAACATTAAATTAAAAGTAATTAAATGTCATTTTCACACACAAGTGGCTCCATGAGGTCCGAAAATCAATCCAAATATGACCATGTGGGAAATATCTCATAGAATAATGTTTTTAAATTCATTAGGGTAATTAAATATTGTTATAATATTATTTTTTCCCTTATTTACCAGAATTATCCTTTAACCATGGTAAATAAAATATTTACTGAAGATACTAGTCACAATCTCTAAAAATAAAAGGTAGCTATTTAAATGATTTCAACTTCCCAATTAAAAATATGGAATCAATTTTTACAAATTAAAAACATAGAAGTATCCGAAATAAATTTAAAATTAATTCCCATTGTCAAAACCAAAAAACGTGTCTTGAAGATGTAAAAACTCACAAAAGATTGACATGTGTTTATATCCAATTTAAAAGTGAGATTATTTACAATGACAAAAATTGTATTAAATGATAAAAATATCATTTAATTACTCTTTAAACCCAATTAATTTGACAATCTATGAATATAAATAAATTAGATGACAAGACAGATTTGACTTAAAATTAAGTATTTTTCACTATTCATTACAAAATGAACTTTATCAGAAAAATACCAAAAAATTGCCCAATGTGAATATTCATGTACTATTTCAAAATAAGAAGATTATTTTGTCTAATTGAACATTTAAAAATGAAAAAAACTATATTTAAATAGGGTTTTCCATCAAAAGGTTATAAATAGACTTTTTAAATAATATTAGAGTATTTAATGCTTAAAATTGGATTCATTTTTATTTTAAGCCTCTAAAATTTATTAGAAAAATGTAATGAAATTTAACAAAAAAAATTAATCATATTGTTTTTTGTTATTTTTATTCTCAACATTACAATGACTATTCCTTTACTACCATTTATAATAATAATAATATTTTATTATTTTTCTGTATAACTCAAAATTGTGTGCGATATAAGATTCCCACGATAACACATTCTTGGATTCCATGTAGGAAAACCTGGATATAGAAGAGAAACTTAGTGTCATGTTCTAATAGAGAGTGTTACACAAGTAGCAAATCTGGATATCACCACACTTGTGTTCCACAATTTAATTAACCATGGAAGTAGATAACTATTCCCCCACTGGTTTTATGTAAACCAGGGATACATCATGCTACCCCCACCTGAACATCTCGGCCTCTCATGATCAAAGCCCTCTCCTTGCCTTTCGCGATCGAGGCTATCTCCCTGCCTGTCGTGATCGAACCCGACATTCCCTTTACCTACCTATTTTGTGATCAAACCCTCTCTCAGACGATCTAACAACCAACATCTCTTGCGAAAAACCCTCTCTCAGATGATCTCTCCCTACTCTAGTGACATAGGCTCACACAAAGGATGTCTACTTGTTCCATGCTCTCAAAAAATCCTACCCTCTCCAGATTTGTCGAAGGAACCCTAACCGCCCCTGCTCTTACGAATGATCCATATTCACTGCCTTATGTCGTGACTCACCCATTATAGAAGGTGAACTGGTAAGGGTTACTATAATCCAAGTATTCCCTAATTTGAATTTTTTTCATTTTTTAAATTCTACCATTGGTTATTATAAGAGATTCATTCACTTAGAAATGTTGTTTTCGTTGATGTTTTATAGATTTTGGTTTGAGGATGATATTTTTTGAGAATATATAAGAAAACATTGTTTAAAATATTTAATTTATATGAGTTGATTTTATTTTTTTCTAATTATTTTATTACATAGAGTTATAATTATGATGATCAATTTATCTATGTGAAGATGTTTTGAATGCATTCAAGATTATTTTGAGGTGTTCTAGAGGATCTAAAAATGTCTAGAAAAAATCTGGGAGTTCTATGTATCAGGATACTAATGAAGTGAAAAAGGAAATGATAGGTAATATATTACCTTGTTTTAGAAAATTCGAAAATGATATTTCCACTAAGCTCTCATACATCAAAATTTGACAATCTTTTATAAACATCACTACATCCAAGATGAATCCTACATCCATTGCTCTAGTAAAACTGAAGAGTCCTCATAAATTTATCCTTTAGTGTAAATTTCTATATTTTTAGAACATTATTTACAAATATTAACAATATTTATCCTTAAGACTACATCAAGGGATTCATTGTATCCTCAAAAACATTGTAAAACCTCACCCACTATACTACTACTATATTTAATGTTCATATTCATTCGTTAATATATTAACCCACGCCCAATTAAGGCATAATATTGTCACACTCTCTCATGAAATAATGATTTTGTGAACATATATTCAATATTACACCATCAAACTATCTTTTATGACCCTAACACACTATATTCATGAAATATTAAGATATAATCGTACTTTAGGTTGATGTGATTCATCCTCACACAAAACACTAACTTCTAGGCCAAATACATCACACTCTGATTATAGAAGTATAGTGATTAATTTCTCTTGATGCTTTCTAGATCCACCATCTCCCTCCCCCTACACCCACAGGCCCCTTCCCCTCCCAGCCCATCCCCTAACCCACCTCCGCCCAGCCCCCCCCCCCCCCCACACCAGCCACCCCCCCTACACACCAACCCATATATTATACATGTATTATAACCCAATAGTCTTAGGAAACCCATCCTTAATATTTATACCCCATGGTCCACTCCAATTCGGTAATTCTAATATGATGCATTGTACAAGAATCTTACATTTGAATCATTTTGAACAATATATTTATCTAATAAGGACACCCTTTGTACATATTATTATATTTCCATTAGGATATAAAATGTTTCCTCCAATATTATCTCATGTATTTTAGTATGTTATTTTGAGATATCGTAAATCACTGATGATTATGATTTATTCATTTAGAATATAAACCAATATCTAGAAATATAGAAACATGCTAGAAACCCATGGTTGGACTATCATCGTGTAATAACTGATAGTAAGAGATTTAATTATGTATTATCTTAACATGGGAAAAATACTAATTAGTGAATAGAAGTATATTTCATATATGATTATGATTTATAGATCTCATATTCTTTAGAAAATGATAATGTTATAGTTGATTCATTAAGACAAACATTAACTTGTTTTTCTGAAGAAGAATATAAGGAAGAGAAGCCTATTAATGAGTCCATATACTACTTTTCGTAAGCATGATTAATTTTCAATGTTGTTATTTACAATTAAAAATTTTACTAAATGTTTGTTTATTCATATTAGAATGGATTGAAGTTGGATGATCAATGTTGATCAGATCACTAATGTGTTTCAGAATGAGTTGGAATGTTTTTTGGATTTTTCATTCAACAATGGTTCAGATGGAAGATTGAATTGATTCCCATGTTTTGATTGAATTGGAAGACCACAATTAATATGTGAGGAATTATATTACAACACCACTAATAATGGTTTTAAAAAATTATATAATATTTGGTATCACAGTGACGAAAAAGTTCAAATGTCGAATGGCGTTAATTCTACTTAATGAATTGGAATGGAAAATTTGATTAATGATCTGTTTCAATTTGCTTCTCAAGCCAACACTTTATGTAGAGAATTGGAAGAGTAAATGAACATGAGAACATAGTTTTCATATAATTATTAGAATGATAGCATTGAGTGTGTTAAAATGTTGTTAGAAGAGGTGAAAACCCCAGTATACCAGTCATGTGAAAAAATGACCAAACTAGATTTTTTAATGTGACTGTATCATGGGAAAATAATATATGGATTTAGTAATACATCAATCAAATGTCTAATTACTAGTTTTAAGGACTTACTACCTAATGAAGCATGTATTCATGAAAATGATTATACAACATCAAATTTGGTTAAAAAACTGGATTTTCAAGTACTAAATTCCACACATTCCATAAATATTGTTGTGAATTATTGAAGGATAATTTCAAGTTAAATCAGTGAAAAAGGATGTACATTGAGATGGAAGACTAATAAATATGGAACTCAATCATGTGTACCAGAGAAAGTGATGTGGCACTTTCCATTGATTCTTAGATATAAAAAACTTTTTTAGTTAGAACAAATGTCTAAGAATATGAGATGTCATTAAAATGAATGAAATAAGGATAATGATGATATAGTTTATCCTAGTGATGGATTATCATGGAAAAATATGATTGGTAACATCCTAATTTTTCATTTTACCCACGAAACGTTAGATTGGGATTGTAATGAGATGGTTTCAACCCATTTAAGCAGATGAATGCTGCACATAGTACATGGAATATTTTCATTAATATTTATAATTTTCCGTCATTGATGTGTATGGAAAATACAATTACTATCATGAGTATATTCATTTATGGACCCAATGAACCTAGAAATGATATTGATATATGTTTTAAACCATTAATAGATGAGTTTAAGGTGCTTCGGATTGTTGGGGTACAAACATATGATGCATTTAGAAAGTATTAATTTTTTTGTCGTGCAACAATATTATGGACAATAAATTATTCCCCAACAAATGGAATGATGTTTGGTTGGAGTAACATAGAGATATTATATTTCCTTATATGCATGAAAAATACACACACTAGAAGATTAAGGTTTCGATGAACATTTAATTTCATAGAGCATCAATTATTACTAAAAATGGATCATCCATATAAGAAAAATATAATTTAGTTTGATAATTCCATAGTGATAGATGAAATAACTAAACTAATTTCAGGGGTTGATATATTTAAAGAACATATAAGTTTGACTTTTTTTCATGGAAAGGGTCAATTAAACACTAATAAGAAGAAGAGTGTTCCTTTGAATTCCAATAATAATTAGAGAATGAAAAGTATATTATATGAGTTTCTTTATTGTTCATCAAATTTGTTGTATTAGTACTTGAATATAATACATATTGAAAAAAATGTGTGTGAAATGTTACTTGAAATGCTTTTAAAAGTAATGGTAAAGAAAATATACGATTTCAGCTTACATTGTGAGTTAATGGATTGAGGTATAAAACCATGACATCATCCTTAGTTAATTGGGAAGAATCAATAGAGAGTCCCTTTTTCTTGTTTTTCGATGACAAATAAACAGAATAAACAATTTCTTCATGTCTTGGAAAGTTTAAAGGTTCCAGATGGTAATTTGATTAAAATTTAGAAATGATTGAATACAGCAGATTTGAAACTAAAATCCCTAAAAACCAATGACTAACATGTCCTATTGCACGGATTGATTTCTATTTCCATTCAATATTTACCGTTACATAATTTTAGGGTCACTTTGATTATATTATTTTCCTTTTATTGAGATCTTTGTGATAAATTATTAAACAAAAGTCTTGTGAAAAAACAATATAAAGACACATCAATCATTCATTGCAACATTGATAAAATATTTCCCCCATCATTTTTTACAATTAGGTTATATCTGACCGTACATCTTTTACATAAGTTGTTTTGGGTGGTCTCGTTTCTAGTTGCCGGATGTATCCAATAGATATAATGATGTTTACATTGAAATATTATGTGAGAAATAAAAATTACCCTGAAGGATCTATTGTGAAATGTTGTCTAGCACATGAATGCATGGTTTTTTGTTCAATGTATTTGAATAATGTCACCACTATATCTAATCAGCCCAGGAGAATGGAAGATGAGTAGTATGATCCAATTGAGACAACATTTTTATCACCTCCCCCAAAGGGGGGGGTATCTGGATTATACAAGTTGTTTACTTTGAATAGGGATGATTGGGAAATGGCTTATTTTGCAGTATTATATAACAGTGGCAAGGTTGAAAATTTCATAAAGTAAGTAAAATTATAAATATACTTATTTTTGTTGTCAATTTTTTTCATAGATCCTGATATCATTAAATTTTTATGTTTGGAGAGAACATAGTGAAATTATAAAAAGATCACATCACTCTTTATCTATTAAGAGGCGGGTGCAATTACACATCAATGAATTTAATTCTTGGTTGAAGTTAAAGGTAACAAATTCTTTATTTTTACATTACCAAATCATCGGTATTTGTTCAATATTCTTTGTCGATATATTTTAGGTCCAAATTTTACCAATGGATGATGTATCTACAGAGATAAGATCATTTTTGTTTGTTCCAAACAATATGGTTCATGATTGTAATGCAATGGATGTCAATTTTTTAAATTTATTATAAATAGTTGTGAAAAAAATATAGAAACACAACATTATGGCTTCATGATAAGGGATACAATGTATTTTTATGATAATTCATTAGACAGATTGCCTCAATCAGAAAACATATCGTATTATGGGGTTGTTGAGAGAATATATCTGTTATATTACTATGCACATGGTCGTGTAGATATGATGAAAGGAAATATGTTTGATTCAATGACATGATATGGCTTGTATATAGATAGTTTCTATTTTAGAGTTATTGATATGAAACATCAACTATGAAAAGATGATCCATATATTCTTGCATCACAATATAGAATGGTATTTTATGTAAACAACCCTTTAAAATCAAAATTTTGTGTTATTATTTATGAAATTACCTGACTCATTTTTTATGAAGTATTGGATGATAGTGATGTTCCGGATGAACTGGTCTGTATTCAGTCAAATATATCATTTGTTGATACAGATTATTCAATTCTGAGAAATGATGGTGAATGTGAAATTATAATAGAGAATACCAAGAGTTATATGATTCAATGTATTTAGATTATATTATTCTGACCTAGTGTGTGTTTAAACATTTAATGTAGCCGATTATTTTGTTTTATAATGCTTTCATTTACAGAGTAAAAAACATTATGAAAAAAACATCATGGAAGATGTAATGTTTTAATAAATAATATGAATTTTATTAGAATCAATAATTTATTTAAAACATTGTTGTACTTTTAAAATTTTCACATAAAATTTGGAATTTACAGATTATTATCTCTTATGAGGAGGTTTAGAGAAAAAAATGGAGGAAAACGATCGCCAACTTAGAGAAGTTGTCCTGACAAATATTATTGTTCTGGTGAGTCTCTTATTTAATAATTGGTTATGTATGAATATTACACAAATCATATTTAATATTAACATGAATCATTGAGGAGGAAACTTATGTCCAATGAAGATGATTCTAGCACTCCAGATTATAGGACCGACCCTACATGCATCCCCCCCTACATGTACCGCCTTGTAGTACATGGCTCTGTAGTCATGGAGATGGTTTCCTCCAATCATGCAGCTCCACTTATATGCAGTATCCATAAATGGGAGTTCATCCTTTTTATCTATTTCCTCCTACCATGTCGAGTAGTTCATCTCCTTATATACCTCAACATATTTTCCCTTATCCAACTTCATCTCTACAGGGTACACCTCCATTGGTTATTCACCATGTATAACCATACCCTTCTACCCGACCTCAGCATCCAAAGTATACTATGGAGGGTACACCTCCATTTTTTATGCCCCATGTATACCTGTATCCTCCTAACCAACCCCAACATCCATATTCTACTATGGAAGACAGTTCTCCAGTTGATGCCCCTCAACATTGTGTGCATGATCGAGAAACAAAAAATAGTGCTACTGGTAAATGTTTAAAAAGTAATGAAATTAATAAATTTTTATTAAATTTTAGTTATATATGTATATAAAATATTATTTTCTTTTTTCGGTATTATCATATAATAACTGACATGGTCATAAAAAGATGCATAATTTGTGGAATTGACACATGAAAATTATGGTTTATTATATAAACGAAATGAATTTTTTTAAAGAAAATGGTAAGGAATTGTGAATTTTTATGGGCACACTCAGCATACATAGTAATATTTTTTTGAATCAACCAATCTAGTGGAGAAAAATTGTAAATGAAATAAAAGACAAGGCTTGGGCGGAAATTTGGGTAATATATTTTTAAAAATTACTTTTCAATTTCATTATAAAGTCTTATTGATAAATTTGTTTGAATATTCATCTTCACTAAAACTTTCTAGACGGTCACTATGCTAAGAGAGCTAGGTTAGTAGAACTAGAAGAGATGTGGTGGGCCTAAAAGCATGAACTATATGCTGGTTAAAAAAAGAATAGGTATTCTTTATGAAAATGAACTAATCTTCCATGAATTCCCAATTTCACAATATAAATAATTCATCTCATATTAGTGTTGTACCTCTTTCAAGGTAATTTACAATATTAAATTTTTAATAAATTTATTTTTTCATTAATCTTAGTTCTCTGTAACAGATTATTGTTTTAGATGTGATTGTGTTCAATTTTATTTTTCACACTTTTTTATTTCATTTATGTCTTGAACATGTTGAATTGTTATATTGAAATGATGATTTTTTATCCCTTATGAATTGTTGGGATGAGAGTATTTTTTTACTAATAAGATTCATCAGAAAAAAAACATAAGAAACATGGTCTTCATGATATATAATCATATTCTTGGGTGAACTACACTTCCAGATCATGAACTTTCATTGGTAATATATGAATTAACATTGAATTAACATTTATTTTTTCATTGATTTGTGTTCAATTTTCATATAGAAATGTGTATTAAATATCGAAGTATGTGTTCCTCGATCTTTATTATTTAGTTCTAGTATTAAAATGAAAGCTAAAACTATAGTGAATCAGGAAACATAGGGAAAATTTTATGAATGCTTTTAAATTTTTAGCTTTAAGTGTGTATTTTCGTTCATTGAAAATTATATGAGTTGTGTCTTCCTCCTAGTGAATGTGAATGCTTGAGTCAATTATATAACTTGTTCCTATAGAATTATACAAGACAATACATTATCTTCCACTATATTTAGAATACCTAATGATAGTTTAATATTATTAATTCTTGATAAGGTTTAGAAAGGACATCTAAAATCCATTAAATATTGAATATTGATTAAGGATCCTTCTCATTTTTATACTGACCATATAATCATGTTTCTCTATGGAGATTATGGAAATTTTAGCCTATAAAATAGGTCCATAACCTCTACTAGTATATCTTTAAACCCAAAAAACATTCCCAAATACTAATATAAGTTATAACAACTCTTAAAAGTTGTGTAAACAATATAAATGGACATACAGTACTTATGTTTTTGTCTAGATTTCATCAAAAAAGGAGGTTTTATACATTTTACTCATAACACTTATGATCATTTCAATGGACATATAGCTGCACATATATTTTTTATAATCTATTAAAATAGTAATTTACTTTTATAGGCTACTCTTGAAGCTCTAATAGAGAAGTATCCAGACACATTTGGGCCAAAATATTATTTAAAAATTTTTCTTGGAAATGTGAACAGTAGAATATTTCATTCTAAACCCAAAAAGATAATCATTCCATTTGAATATTGGTAATCAGGTATTTAATCTTCTAGAAATGATGTAGGAATTGTTACAAAGATAAATTACATGTTTCTATTGAGAAAGAAATTCATGAAGTTAGATAATAGTCTCAAAAGATGCGGAAAATGAAAAATGAACAAATTTTCAAGTTGATATCAGATATATGATATTCACTTCTTCCATAGGTTGCATCAATAGTGTATGGAAATTTATCATGTTTTTTCTCGATGTATGAGGATGATGATAATTGTGTAACTGAAGATACTGGTTGAGAGGTTAGAGATGCGACTATCGGCGGAGAGGCTGAAGAAGCTTCTAATGGTGGAGAGGCTGAAGATGTTACTAATGGTGATGATGAAGATGTTGTTTTTGGTACACATGTTGATGATGTTGATATCGGTTCTAATAATGAAGAGGATTCAAATGACATTTTGTAGCATCATTATTAAGTGTTTTTGTATCTATCATTTTGTATTCATTCTTTATAAAAGTTCAATTTTATTCGTATTATTTGTTTTTTTATTTATGTGGAAATGAGATGATGGAATGGTTTTTTTAATTTGTTGCAGGTGTATGTAAATTGTGTATTTTTATACAATAGTTTTATGCATGGGGGGAGGTGAGACTGGCATGGGAAGGACTGGCGGGGGAGGGGAAACTGGGTGGGGGGAGGAGAAACTGGTAGGGGGAACTGGTAGGGGGAGGGGTGAAAGGTGCTGGGTTGGTGATGGTCCAAGGAGGGACTGGTATGGGGAACCAGTAGGGGGTGTGGGTGAAAGGGGGAGGACAAGGTGGGAGGGGTACATCTAGGAGAATGGGACTAGAAGGGGTGGGGGGGACCAGGTGGGTGGGTGGGGGTGAATGGGGTGCAGGCAGGGGGAGGGGGACTAGTAGAGGAAAGGGGAGGAGAAACTGGTAGGGAAAGGGGGATTGGTAGGGGTAGGGGGGACTGGTAGGGGTATGGGGGACTAAAGGGGAAGGGGTGGGGGACTGGCATTGGAAAGGGGGGACTGGCAGGGTCAGGTGGGATTAGCAGCCTGGCACTTACCCTGATCAGAAGTAGAAGCTTTTCATGTACAGTGACTTTGAGAACAAAGAGCTAATACAGTTTTCAGTGGCAGACCTTCAATGGGAAATTTCGTCAAGGTTTGATGGCATGAAGCAGGGTAGTTGGATATTCTCTTATTCTCTTTCAAGAATAATTTTGTAAAGGGGGATAAGTTTTCCAATTATCTAGTCATGTATCAGAACACTCACCTTATCAACATTGGGAGACTAGCCTTGCTGGTACATCATAGCTAAGTATGCTTACCATCCAATCCCATTTTCATTTTTCAATGATGATTTTCGGGTATTCACGCTGCTTTTTTTCTTTGCTATTCTTGAATATTTCATTCACCAGGGAATCGAATTCTATGAGAAGAGAAAAGTATGCTTGGATCCTCTGATGTCTGGTTTATATATAATTCCCATCTTTTACTTAAATATCAGACTATTGTTGTTATGTAGAGAGTGCTCCTAGATAATCATGAACTGGATCTGTTAAAATTGGATAACAAGGTTTGGTTTATTCGTGGGGGTGAATGGGGAGATCATTATAAGAAATTGGAAGAGGGAATAAAATGGGTAACTAAATAGTGAATCATATCTATTTGTCCTATATATTATTTTTTTCATTCCACTTTTTCTTGGTGTTTTGAGGTTTTATAAATGTTTATCCTAAAAAATATAAGGTGTTTTAACTTATTATATGTGGGTCACATGTGGAAGCTTTTCACTGGTTGATGGAGTAGTTGGATAATAAGATTTATGGATTTAAAGGGATACTATTATCAACGGTGTGGAGGAGAATTTTAATCTATAGAGTTTCATTGTATCTTCTTATTTTTATTATATGATTAATTCATATATTACTAAATTTGTTTGTGATTTTTTTAGTTATTCTATTTCTAACTATTGGTTGGGATGAGAACAAGGTATAAGACCACTATACTAGGTTAAGTGGGAGGTTATGTGTCAAGGGAGGTATTGTGGGAGACGTGGGTTGAATGATTTTAATGCATTAAATCTATTTATTTTGGATAATCAAGGGGGATGTCTTCTATATAAATGAAAATACCATTGGTGTAGTGTTTTTAAGGAAAATTTATTTCTATAGACTAATTTTATTTTAGTACATAACATGTTGAATCCATCATATGTTTGGATGGGGTTGATATATGCTCAGGTGATCCTTAAAAATGTTTTGTGCTGGATGGTGGAGTATTGAAGGGGTATTTCACCAATTCATTGATGTATTCAAACTAATTACATATCTACATTAGCTGTGTATGTTTTTCGGACTGTGGGGGCTACTGTAGTGGGGTGTGGTGGGGGCAGGGTGGGGGTGGCCAGGGGAAGGGGCTGTTGTAGGGGGTTGGGGGATGCTGTAGGGGGTTGTTTGTGTGTGTGTGTGTGTTTGGGGTGGGGGGGTGTCTAGAGGCAGGAGGGATACTGTAGGGGGTGGGGGTTAAGCGGGTGGTTGGGGTTGGAGGGTGGGAGCGGTTGTGGGGGATGTTGTATGGGTTGGGCGTGTCTAGGGGCCGGAGAACTATTGGGGGTAGTAGGGCTACTGTAGGGAGTGGAAGTGGGGTGTGGGCGTTTCTGCAGTAGGGTGTGTGGGATACTATAGTGGGTGGGGTTTGGAGGGTGGGAGAGGGAGTGTCCAGGCGGGATTGGGTGTCCAGGAGGTGTGGGGTTGTCTATTAGGGGGTGTCCAGGAGGTTGGGTGTTCAGAAATAGTTTCTACAAAGAAGGAATATACAATCAAGAAGAAGCAAGATCATTCACCAAAATATTTTATAATCATATTAGAAAACTAGATTTAAAATTCCAAGAGGATTGAGTAAGAATAAAAGAAGGAAAATTCTCGATATTATAAAATTGGTAAACCTATATAATCTAAGATTAAAAGTAAATTCCATAGGAAGAAAAATATAATAAAATGAAATCTAGAACAATTTTTTTTACTTCCCATATCATCCTTATTGTATTAAATATCTTCAATGAATTATTCCCCTCTATCCATTTCATATTCTATGGCCATTTCGGCCTAGGATGCATTACACAAGTATTCTAGATGATCACTACAAAGATTACCATGACCATATTTTACATTTTATTTCACGTAGGAACATGATCATTGTATAATGACCATCATAATGCCCTTTTTGATGGGCATGGCCATCCGGGATACTTCTCCATCTTCACCAAGGCCCAAACTTGGTTTTTTTGCCTTTTTTATGGTATGAAATTCCTTCATGTTAAACCAATAATAATTTTTGTAAATGTGATGAACATTTCACATCGAATTTTAAGATTTATAACTTCATACAATGATACATGGATGAAACTTGTGGGAATGAATCCATCTTAGATATTTATAGAAAATCTCAATGGAACTCTAAATGTGAACCTACTGTATGATGATATTTGGATCATCACATGAATTATTTTCTACCTATCGTAAATTAGTTTAGTTGGAGAAAAATATTGTTTTCTTACACTAGGTGAATCTTTTCTATTATTTTTGGTTATATTACTACACTATTCTTGTTTATCAAGTTATATTCTTGGTGAATTTTCTATGATTTTTTTTTATATAATAATTTTAGGGGATGATAAGTACTATGTTCTACATTGTTCTATAGGTACTTGTGAGATGGTTCCAATCTTATTTGATAGTTTTTCTTATAGGGAGACTCTTGTAAGTGTATTTATATGTTTTTTATATTTACAGTTTTTTAATTATTTGAAAGTAAGTGGCTTTATTTTATAATTTTATTTGTACAGTGAGTACCACGTTGATCTTCTGTGTAAAAAATAGAGTGACTCATTCTCATTTTTAACATTGTTTTTAAACCCATGAAACATGATTAGTGTTTCAGAAATTTCACCAATGGTTAGCAGATCCTCTGACATGATACAAGCCAATGGTTTGGGATGTTAGTAGGGAGGTGGACTGGTTGGAGCAGGGTTAGGGGGACTGGAAGGGGTTGGGGGAGGGGGAACTGGCAGGGGGGACTAGCATGGGTGGGGGACTGGAAGGGGTAGGGGCGGAGGAGAAACATGATGTGGGACGGGGGAAACTGGAAGGGGGGAGGGGACTAGGAGGGGGTGCAAGGGGGGACTGGCAGGGGGAGGGGGAATGGAGGAGGAATTGGGAGGGAAAACTGGCAGGTTGGGGGGTGCAGGACTGGCAGGGGGGAGGGGTTAACAGGTAGGGGATGGGAAACTGGCGGTGGGAGGGGGGAATTGGTAGGTGGGGGGACCAGCATGGGGGAACGGTAAGGGAAACCAGTGTGGAGTTTGTGGGTGGTAGGGGAACTTGTAGGGGGAGGGGTAACTTGTAGGTGGGGGAGGGGTAACTGATAGGGGAGAGGACTGACAGTGGAGGTTTTGTTCGGGGGGCTGTCCAAGAGGGTGTTGGGCTTTCAAGGTCGAAGGGGCATCCAGGTGGGATCGAGTGTCCCGGAAGGTGGGGGGATTTTTATGAGGGTTACTATAGGGTGGGGGTTCAAGGGGGATTTCCCAAGGGGGTGGGTGCTTTAGGGGGGCAACGGGGTTGTCCAGGGGGTGAAAGTGGGTGTCTATGAGGGTGTGCAAGGGGGAATGGATGTGCAGGGGGTGTCCAGGACGGAGGGGTGTCCTAGATGGGGGTCATGGGAATGGGGCTGAAGGGGGTGTTCAAGGGAATGAAAGGGGCAATCCAGAGGGGTGGGTTGCAAGGGGGTTTTCTAGGGGGCATGGGGTTGCACGTGGTTTTTCAAGGGGTTTATCCCTGGGGTGAAAGGGGGTTGTGCAGGGGTTCAAGGGGTATGTCTAGGGGATGTTAAATGGGGTACAAGGGGTGATCAAAGGGGGAATGAGGGGAGCATGGGGGTGAATGGGGTGTTCAAGGGTGTGTAAGGGGGATGTACAGAGGGGCATGGGGGCATGGGCAGGATGGAGTGTTGAAAGTGGTGTAAAAGGGATGTTCAAGGGGTCATGTGGGTGTGGGGGGATGTATAGGGATGAAATGGGGTTTTCATGTGGGGAATACTGGTTTTTTTTGTACCAAAAAAAAATATCACCAAGGTTTTAAAAATGGAAGTAGAGGTCTGGTGCCACAATTAAACTATAGAACTAATATGCCTAATTCCTCGGTTAAAATTGTGGCAATAGGCCTCCTGATTCCATGGTTAACCTATAGAACTAGGCCCTTTGTGCCATGATTTTAACTATGGAACTAGTCCTCTACTACCACGGTGATAATGGCCACAGTTTTCCGAAACCGCAGCCATAGGCTCTTTCCATGGTTTTTGGGCCTACAACCATGGTTCCAAACTATGGCCATAGGTGAATTTTTTAGTTGTGATAGAAAACATGATCAGGAGAATGTTATGCACCAGAAAAGCACAATCATATAATATGTTGAATGATATTTTATTCCCCAATAGGAAAAGTAAACAAAAAATGTTTTTGTTTTAATATAATTTTCACAAAATTGGGAATTCTTTTACTACATAGAATAAGAACATAAATAAATATACTTATATTTCAGGTAGAGTTTAATACTTTAATAAAATTATACGAAAACTCTTCTTTTCTCCATATAATGAGTACACAATATGACTTGGTCATACCTGAAGGGCTATAATAAAGTTCTAGAGAATCATAGAATCCACAAAAGATGAACTATATATTTTCCATGTTATTAGATATTAACCAAAACTAATATAGGTAGTAAATTATTAGATAATCCCCCTAAAATAATAATCCATTAATCTCTGAAATCCAACCAATAATACCCAATGTTCAAAAAAGACCATTCAATACACAATTGTCCTTAAATTCTTCAATATAATCCAAATTAAGATTAAAATCCTAATCATGGAAGAATTTGATCAAATATTCTTCCAAAATAAATCTTAACATTTATCTATAAATAACATCGAATACACTTAATGTTTCATTCTAAAAACTAATTAACCTTTTCAAATATTCTCTAAGATAGGTTAATAATTTTTATAAATAACCTGAATCACTATAAGTCCACAATAAAATCCTAGATTCTACCAAAATAAAATTCCACCATTAATTATCTAATGAAATACCATATTATCTTATTTTCCTTATCTTTATAGTGTTCCCAAAAGAGATAACATATTCCAAAATAACATTTATCATGTAATCAAAAATTCAGTTTCCTATACCAAAGATATCCATTTGATAAAACTTAAGTTCCAAAAATAAACTTATTCTTGATCCATAAAATCATTTAACTAATAAAGAATAATTCATACTGACTAGGGACTTCACGTAGTCCAGTGGAAGGTGATAAATCCCAATCGCACTTTGGTTTTGGGTTTGATTCACATAGCTTTGTCCAATGTGACGGGTTGTCACACGGTCTTTGTGTTGTCCTTTTTCAAAAACTATATAATTTTACAACATTTCAAAAAATGAGATAAATTCTTCAAAAGTAACAATAACATATTAAAACATATAATGTTATCTCGTACCATGTATTTCAATCAAAAAAATTAACCATATATAATTTCCTCAAAATCAAGGTTCATATAAACCCAAATGGTTATTTATAACTCTATCCACAAAATAAATGATAATTCTTCCTCAAATAGTGTTTTCACATAACAAACATCAGGGTTACACATAAAAGAGAAAATTATTCAAAAGTAATCCCATCAAAAAAATAAGAATTAGTAATTTTAAACATTTCATCATCAAAATATCAAACATAACTATCGAATTTATAAAATGTAGTCATATTATTCATCTATAATTCATCATGACCCATTAAAATTTTTCCCATATTATTCTATAATGATTATTTCCAACAAAATAAATCATTAATAATGTCCTAATATTTTTACAATGATGAAACATGAGTTATGAAATAATCCATACCTTTCATAGGTTATTTTTAGATTCTTCATCTTCAATTAGAATGGAATTAGGAAATGCTAAACATAAATTTATACAATCATAAAAATCCCACTCCTAAAACTTCTTCATTGGAAATCTATCTGTATAATTACCATTAATACCACATCTATGACATTCAATTGACCCCACGGAAAGAAATTCTTTCCCTTTCCTGGTGTCAACTGGACACATCCTTTTTCAATGGAAGGTTCTTGCTTTATTCCCATCATTACCACATCTACATCATCTTCCTATCCATTTAATGAATTTTAATACGTTTTTTTCCACATCCTTAACACATAGGTTTTCGAATATACATATTTTTATGACTATTAACTGATCTTCTATATGGATTTTTTTCTAGCATATATGATGCATTATTAAAATAACCAATGTTAAGGTTGTCAATAATGACTCTAGATAGTTCAATGAAAATAACCACAAGATTTCTCACAGAGGATCCCATTTCATTGGGTTTCTTATTCAGAAAACTATCATAGTTTTCTTCACATCCATTGTAACATTCGTTCCAGCTAGATCCATCCATTTACTAAAACCAAAAAAATCAGTGTGAGTATATCAATAAAATAACTATATACTATCTTATGAGGCGGGTAAACACTAATATATACTTATTCATGTTGTATTAAACTCATTCAATTTATCTAAGATAACTTTGACCCGTTCTAATATTCAAAACAATATTGTTATGTCACTTATTTTTAAATAAAACTCGAGCCTCTAAAGTTATTTAAACTTGCATCTGATACCGACTATAAGGAATCTGCCTTAAATATTACATAATCTTGAATTAATTTAATAATTCACATTGATGATCCTTTCTGGATTTCATATTTATAGAATTAGTTCATAACATATATATAACATCTTGAATATTACAAGTAGAAACTTCAACTAACAATTGATTTTTTCATAAAACAAAAATTCTTTAAGAAACATGAAAACGTTTAATGATTTAACAAAATTACTTTTCCTTGATCCCATCTGTGACTCTATTAATCTTTATGTCATGTGAAAATCATTTCAAAATATGGTATTAACATAAGAATCTTTGTAAGGAGTACATGATGAAGGAAAAATACTAGTTCATCAAAAAATCATGTAAAACATGAATACATTATCATAAGTAATAATTTACACCTTTATGAAGTAGTGAATATTCTTCTCTGAATAAAAGACCATTTATTACCCTTTTGTAACCAAATTATTACCATAAAACCCATAGAAATTAGACATAAAATATAAAAGGTACACATGGGACATAATCATATATCAAAATAATACCCATATGATCGAATTCCATAAATCATTCTTATAAATGGAATAACCATATGACCAACTTCCATACATAATGAATTGGATGTTATAACATAACCAACAATCCATAATTTATTATGGAATAACCCTTCATTTGGTTTATCACGCAACCACCCATCAAATGTCTATGCTCCATTATATAATCATCACATATAAAAGATTTCAAATATCAACATTTCAATCATAAAATATCATTTTCAATCACAAGAAATAATTTCAAGATATAAAAAGTATTATCCATTTCAGAAACCATTTTCAATACGAAAACACCAAAAAACATAAAAAGGGGTTTCCTTTTTCCTTTTAAAAAAATTAATGCTTAAAGAGGAACCTAAATAACGATTACGGCGTCTGAGGGGTCATTTACACCGCAACCGTTAAAAAAATTTCTTTTTTTAGTGAAATGATTCATAGATAGAAGACTATGATTGAATGAAGGTAAAAATCAAATGGTATTATTATACACCATGTAAAATAAATAGGTGTATAATATCAATATATGCCTCAATGAAAAGAGATTGAGAAGAAGTCCCTTACCTCGAGTCTGATATGTCTCTTATATTCCTTGTTAATTGTGAATAATAAAGTTAATTTAATTTATACTTAATTCAGAAACATTTTCAAGTTTATTATTCCTCTTATATCACTTATTACATTTGTATAACAATTACTTAATTATTCGAGTTCATATCAGACATTTTTCTAATGTTCGGATCTTAAGTAAAAAATGTACTTATTATAATTAAAAATTTCCCATGTGGTCAATAGTACATCATCTCCATAATTATATTCATGATTTAGATATAATATATATCATATATATTTCTAGTATAAATGTATTTGTAATAGTCCATATCATTTGGATAAAAGAAAAGAAATGTATCATTTGTGGAGATAGTAAGTCATACTTACCCATGAACGCTACTTGTATTTATTTTTCATATTTAAAGGAATGAAAACAAAATAATAAAAATGTATATTATAATTCCATTATAATATCATATATATTTTCACTAACTCCATCATTCATACATCCCATTTATGGCATGAACGGGTCATATCACTTTTAGGGGGTGGTATTCCACACATCATTAAATGAAATTATCATATTTATATAATAACAGAAGAATAAATGAATGTTATAAATGATAATTTCAGAGTCATAGATATAAGATAAATATAATAAATATCATATAAAGTTGAATTTCCATAATAATTTCTACCATAATATGTGGTAAGAGATGATTGAACAATCATCGTTTCGTGAGGGAATATATCATCGTCCACAGAAACAGTATGTTCTATACCCATTAGACGATGGTGTGTGTATGTTTAGTTTTAATACTTCTAATAAAAAAAGCTAGTATAATTAAGACAGCGGTTTTGTTATTAAATTATTGAATAAATATATATTAGGGGGATGTACAAGGAAAATAAATGAATGAATCTTGAGAGAAGACATTACATCAAATCGGGTAACTCTTTTTGATTAATGAAAAAAGGCCTTCTTTAATTTTCTTCTGCCCCAAGTAATGATTCTAAGAGGAAAAGAGGGATTTTGAGAGATTATTTGGGCATATATTGGATGATCCAAGGGGTATTTATTATTATTAGTAAGGGTTAGATGTGATGTCATTTTTTAAGAGGGAGGAGGGGCAGTTTAGGAACGTTTGAAAATATTTTTTTTATTTTTAATTGATTTTCGAATCATAATAACACCAAAGTGATATATTTATAAGATTAGATGATTATGAGTCTAAATCCTCTCATATATTAGGTTTTAGACAATTTTTTTTAAATGTAGCCTTATCATTTAGATTTAACCCTTAGTTATCTAATTTAACTTTACCAATTTTTCTTGTATATTCACACTATATAGTCAATATAGTTACCGTATATTGATTATAGAACCTAAAATGGTTCATTAATGCCATTTATAACATTATATAAGTCATTTTTATGAATAATATATTTTTTTAGACTACATTATCATTTAATAAAACATTAATTTATTTAAAAACTCATTTCTGTAAATTTTTATACTATTCATAACATGACTTTTTTAAACATCTATAAAAACTAGATTAATTCTAAAAACATAATTAATTATAATATAACAAGTAATAATCATCCATAAAATTCTTTTGTGGATGAAAAAGTTTCCAAATAATTTTTTTTATGATTTATAATCTCATTTATTTAAATCTTTCATTAATAAGGTAATCACTACATCACCATTATTTCATATATAAATTTATTTATTTGATGTCAAAAAATTATAAATAAAATACCATGATGTAGGAAATATATTTAAATTTATAATGATTATTTATAGTAGAATTGATAACTTATATAACCCCATATAAAATTTTTTTTAGTAAAAGATAAATGTTTAGGTTATATTTTCCATAACATTTAATTAAAAGTAATTAAATGTTAATTTCACACACAAGTGGCTTAATGGGGTCTTGAAATTAACCAATGTATGAAAATGGACGCAAAAATATTGTAAAATATGGTTATGACATGGGTTATGATAATTTAATATTATTATAATATAATATTTACCCTTATTTACAAGGTTTACCCTTTAACCGTGGTAAATAAAATATTTACTGAAGTTATTATTCATAATGTATAAATTTAAAAGTTACATATTTAATAAATTTGGACCTACAAATTCTATATATTGAATCCATGTTTCTAAATTGATAACAAAGAACTTTACAAATATAATTTAAAATTAATTTCTGTTGTCAAAACCAAAAAAATGTGTTTTAAGAAGTAAAAACTACCCAACGATTGACATGTGTTTATGTACAATTTAAAATTAAAATTTCAAAAAATGACCAAAATTTATTTAAATGATAAAGATACCATCTAATTAAACTTTAAAACCAAATAAAATTACAATAAAATCATATAAATAAATTATATGAAAAGACAGTTTTGACTTAAAATGCAGTATTTTTCACTATTCTTTAAACAATGAACTTTTTTAGAAAAAAACCAAAAATTGTCCCAAAGTAAATTTTGATATCCCACTTCTAAATAAAAAGTTTATTGTGTAAAATGGAACATATAAAAGTTAAAAAAAATTATATTTAAAAAGGGTTCACCATAAAAAAGTGGTAAATCGACCTTTTAAAGAATATTAGTGTATTTCATGTTTAAATTCGGTTTCATTCTTATTTTAAGCCTCGAAAATTTATTTGATAAATATAATGACATTTATAAAAAAAATTAATCATATGTTTGTAAGTTATGTTCATTCTTATAATTACAACGACTTTTCATTAACTACCATTTAAAATAATAATAATATTATATTATTTTTCAGTATAACTCAAAGTCGTGTGCAACAAAATATATCAAAGAAACTGGTTGTTGTGTGTTGTGTATGATATAGAAACAAATGTCCTATTTGAAAGAAAATTAATATCTTATTCATAAATATTAATTGATAAGAAAAATTATTAATCTATAAATACCTGGGTTGTTACTACTATATTAACATTTACTTTGATAAATAACATGTAAATGTGAAATCAAATGGGATGATGACTAGATTGAAGGATATTGGGATTATTATTGATCTTTTTTCATGATATATTATTAATAATAAAAACCATAAAAAACTATAAGACTCACCAAGTTAGAGAAGTTAGAGATTACTGGGATTTTGGGTGGTGGAGACCATATAAGAATCATGATTTAGTTTCCTATAAGTCAAGAATGTTGGATAAAGTACTCAATGGAATATCATAAACAAAAGAGAAGTTGTTTTTTTTTGTAAAGAATAAAGACAAAAATTAATATATTTCCAAGTAAAAATAAAAATATCAGTTAATGAAATGGTGGAAAATAATGGTTTCCCTAAGGCTCATCTGATGTCTACTTTTATATATATTGAATGAATGAGAGTTGTCATAATTGATTTTAAAGAGGTAAATCTCTTGTAGAGAATGACCATGGTGGTATGAGTAATTCGTATACTGATTATGATGATGTGACCATTAATGACATATAAAATAAAAGTAATATTGAATAATAAGAAAAAATGAATAGTATATGGGATAATAATGAACTAAAATGATTTAAGAGTTCATCTAATGGATTTCAAGAATTATTAAATATATTAGTATTGTCCAATATATGTTATATGTTAATTATTTGTTAGAATATAGATAATGGTAAAGATGAAATAAGAATTTGTTTTAATAGAAGGTTTATATTTTATGAAAAAAACATTATTCTTAGTTGGTAACCCTTAGTATTTTATTTATGTTGATAAAATGGTGTTTATTTTGGATAAATATATTTTTCACATGGATAAATAAAAATTTTCAGTATTGAAGACCTCATAACATAAGAAATATTTATTTCCAAACTGGAATACGTTATCTTCGTTGATTCTTACAACATTATTGGATTAATGTAATATATTAATTAATCATTTATTTTAATCAATGAATGGGTAAAATTCATGTTTTTATTGAGGTATTATGGTTATTCTTGGTATTACCAAGATTCAGGAGAACATATGACAAAGGTATTCAAAAATTTGGCATGTGTCCATTAAGAGTTCCATAGTGAAATTTGGAAGATAAATGAAAATTACCTTCATGAAAATTTAGGGACCATCATTTTAAATTTAAAATTTTGGAAGGTTTATTAGATTAACCATTTATGAAAAGTTTTGTATTGAACATTATAAGAGGATTTAGTGATTAATTTATTACATCAACATATGAATAATTATATATATTGGTTTTCTTGTGCTACCAATTTTTTTATTATTAAGACCATAGATAGAATGAATTACTTATAATTCTATTATGGACCTTGTGATCTATTAGTATTTTATGCATACAAAACACAACTTCATCACTTAGAGTGGGAGATCATGTGAAAGTTTATTGAATAAAAACCAAATGATGAGATTGTTCTTATGACGATGAATAATGTCAAGTAATTTTATCTTCCATTAAATAATTCCCCAAATTTAGGAAAATGATCTTGAAAAAAAATCCCTATTATAATCTTTTTTGATGATATCAATGATTTTTTTCACACCTCATTGGATTATGGTTTTGTGGGTTCTTATTTTGATTTGATCATTTAATTTCTTATTATCAATGATCTTGGTCACACTCCATCAGTTTTTTGCCATTATCTTTTCTTCCATATCTAAATCTTCAGTTCCTACTAGTGTTTTTAATTATTCAAATATAGTATTGGTTATTCCAAATGACCTAGTCAAATCACATTCTCTTTTTTACGAATTTATTAATACCTATTGTTTTGTGGGTTTCCTGAAAAGGAATTTTCAAATTTTTGACACCTCTTTACCAAGAACAAGATAAAATTATGAGTATATAATTCTATTTTCCGGTATATTGTAACACTATGAGATTTTGTGAGTAATTTTTCTTCCAAACATATTAATCTTTGGGATATTTGTTTATTAAGTGAAACATCATCTTTAGATTTCAATAAATTATTTTTTTAATATTTTATTACCTGCCACACTATGTGTTTCTTGCGTTACAAACAACACCTAGTTTAAACAAAATATTACATTATAAAAATATTATTACTTAACATTATATTTATCACCAAACTTTTAGACTATATGTATGAATAATAATTACGATGCTATGAAAATATTTTTTTTACACATTTATATAAAATTGTTTTATTGATGAAAAAACAATGAAAATGAAAATAATCACTGTTTGAAAACAAAAAAACTTTATCCGAACAAATATTTTTATGCACATAATCTTATTTTAACTCAATAAATTAAAAATATATATTTTATTGATTGATTTAAATTTAATTTATTTATTAGGAATTAATTACATTTATTAAAATATTAATAAATTTTTTTCTATTAATAAGATAATAATTAATCTAATTTTAAAATTAAAACAAAATCCATGAAAAACATTTTTTCTTATGTTTCGCACTTATTTAAAAATATATTTTTTGAGAATTTTAACAAGATTATTTTAAAAAATTATGTTTATTTTATAAATAATTATTTTAAAATTATCATATGTTAAATGTTTTATAATGGTTTGAGAAGGAAATTTTTCAATTGAATAGTGGAAATACATGTTTTTATTGATTATTTTCATTTTATTGAAATCATTTAAAAATATCACAATTTATTTAATATGGATTTATAAGTAAAAATAGTCCAATTATATATATATATATATATTAATAATATTTACTTCATTGTCATAATTTTTTTATTAATTTTTTATATAAAAACTTTTTACTCTTGAACATTTTCTCTATAAAAATCACATTCTCATCATGTTTGTGAGGTTTATTTTTAATAAAAATATTCATATTCAAGGACTGGAATTTGAAATAATAGATTCCATATTTTAAATCATTATAATTTAAAATATTTAACATGTTCATCAAAAAAAAATTGACCATAATTAATATTAAAAACATTAAAAATTAATTACCATTATTATGGTGAAAATGGGTTTACCGAGAGTTAAACTAAAAGGATAAAGCATAAATCAGAAATAAATATGTAAAAAAAATTTTATATCTGTATATAGACCTTAAATCCTATATGGTTTAATAATGTACTATTTTTGAGAGTTTTTGAATAATGAAAACATGGGCATACCATTTTCCTTTTTAAAAATAATATGTGTGCCACACACAACATTTATAAAAGGCTACCACATACCATATCGTTTTCACACATAAAAGACCATTTCGATCTAAAAATTACTGACTTAAAACAAACTTAATTACCTCCTCTATTCATATATGAATTATCTTTTCATAAATCTAACTCAATAATCCTTTTGGTACAAACCAAAAGAACTTTTTTAAAGAATAGGTGATGTCCCTAACTGACTTTTTTATTTTTTTTCTTCATCCAAATCATTTGATTATTATTTAAAATTTATGTCATAATAACATCAGTATATTATATATAAAAATATATTATTATTTTAATGTTATAACATAATTCTTTCTCATAATCCATCAAATTGGATATGAAATCATTATACATGTGTACGACGGGCTACCTCCTCACAAATTTATGCCATTCGTTTTCCATCACTACCTATTATGAATGCATAAATTGATGGATTTAACATTAATATATTAAATTTAGGATATTATTTAATATCATGAATTATAATACCACATATAACTTCTTACCTCCAAACCCATTGAAAAACAATAGTGTATCTCACGTGTATAGATGACTATCGCCTCATGAACCGATGTGATGTGTTTTTCATTTTATTATTACATGGATGGTAATAAGGATATATTAAATATATATATTATATTTAGTGAAATATTTATAGTTATGTTATTATTATATCACATATTCATCCTTAATTTATGTCTTTTTTAATATGATAACATCTCTCATTTGTAAAGAAGACTACCATCATTCAAAATATTTGACTCATTGTTCCCATCCTCGTTACATAGAAGGTGATGAGGATTGGTATAAATAAAAATAATATATATATATATATATGACATAAAATATATTCTATAACTTAAATATATTATTTACAGTTATTTATTTAAATCATATAAGAAAATGGAAAAATTGTCCATGCTTACATATGACATAATTTCTCTATTAATTTTGTATTACAATTTAAATCTATAAATTTTATGGATTACAATGTATAAATATTTAATAAATATATATTATATTTATTTCATGTTTAATATTATGGTGATTATAAAAGCATGATTGATGTATGATAAAATAAAAATAACAAATAAAAACATTTTCAAATTACAAAGCAGTGATTATTAGAAGTGTGGTCTTACCAAAGAATTGTTAATAATAATTTTATAAAATGTCATGAGTAAATAATATATTTTATTATATATAATATTAAGGATATATAATAAAAATATTATAAACTTATATTTATTATTCAGTATCATAAAACACATAAAAAGAATTTGAAACTTTTTTGTAAGGTATTTTTATCTCAATTTTTAATTCTGTGAGTCACAGATCATATTCCCCACCTACTTATTTTATAATGGGTATATACTTCACATTAATGTATTTTATTATTCATCTCATAAATATTATTGATATTCTCATGAAAATTTTGGAATCCATTTTTCACAGGTTTTATGGTTCAAATGTTATCAAATCGGTAAAGAATTTTGGTTTCAATTTTCCATCTTTGAGACAAAAGTTATGTATTTCACAAATTTTATTTTCTGAAATGCATATATGTACTCATTGAACCATAATATAAATAATTTATATATAATCATTATAGTTTAGAAATCATTTATTTTTTCCTTCACTGGGGTTTACGATTCAATGTCAACAATGTGGTATGTGTTTTATATAACAATCTCATCCTTTATCAGGATTGTTTTTATTTATAAATCAAATTATGAAAAATTGTAAACTGTATCTCAATAAACTCATTTAATTTATTATCTTATTTTTATTTCATGAGAATGAATTTTTTTTCTGGTTATTTTACTCTTTTTATGTGCTCAAGAGTTCAAAGCATTGTTTTTATGTAAAATCATTAGTATTTTTCTCATCTGTCGAAAACCGATTTTTCATCCAAAATAATTTTTTCTAAAAATGTTTTCAACACTGGTTATCAAATTCAAAAATATTTTTATTAAATAAAGTTTAATAAATTATTAATTTTTAAAATATATTTTTAAATGAATCATCATTTTTTTTCAAAACAATAATCATTTGAATTTTACTAAAAATATGGAAGGAAACATTATTTTAAAATGTACGACATGAAGTATATTTTCCACCCTCATGGCCATACAATTTGGTAAATATTCCTTTATATGATTCAATGATTATTTAAAAAAAGTACTTCCAAATTTTATTTTGATTTTATTGTTTTATAAATTTTATTTTGAACGAAAATATATTGTCTAAAAGTTGTGTTTTAATTTTTTTTAAAGATAACCTTATATATTTCTGAAGATATTTTCACTGAAAATGATTTTCAAAATTTTTATGTTTTACAATGTTTTTTTCAATGTTGAAAGGATTTTTTCCTTATGAAAAGTCCCACGTAATCTTTCAATAATAATTTCCCAACTATGGTTACATCCGTTGATGTAACCTATAGTTTACTAGGGATAAGATCCAAATACGCCATTTTTATTCATCCTCCAAATGGTTTAGTTTTTAATGAAATAAATTTTTTGAAAACCATTTATTATCCATAATTTATACCCTGTTAAAATTCCTATGAAACCGATATATTTTTCCATGGATTGTTTTTTTTTGGTAAAACAATGAAATTATTATGACAGTTGTTTCATTTACATAGGTTATGTTAGGATGAAATGTTTAAGAAACCCATTTCATTTCATGGGTTCTGATATGATGAATTTTTTATGATGATGTAGTACACATATATATGATTTTAATAATATGATGTTTGTTATGTTATAAACAAGGATGACTATTTTGTTAAATCCAAGAAAGATTTTATTACCTTTGATGTGTTGGCGATATATCTCCCTCCAATTCTTCGGATAAAGAATGATATCCTAAGAAATAAATAGGACTAGAATTGGGAGTGAACCCAGTTACATAAGTGACTTTTTCCATAATGAAAGTCTTTGGAGTAAACCAAGAATACTTCAATGGTCTGGGATGTAAACTCATTCTACTATAAAAGTCTTATAAATGATAATTGAACTAGTAAGACAATTATTTCTTATACATATGTTTATTTCATAAATATAAATTTTATTTTAATGTTATAATCTCATGACTCAGGATATTATATTTTCTCATGATTTATATCTTATGATCTGAAAAAATTTATTCAATTAATTGATTTAATGATCTTTGATATGAATTGTATATTTTTTGTATGTTATGATCACATTCTCATACCCTTATGATCATATTGGGTTTATAAATATTTCTTGTTTACCTATAGTGAGCTTATGAGATCATCCCTCTTTATATTGTTTTCCCATTCTTGTGAAGATCATTATTACGTGTGATATGTATATGAAGTTTAATATTTATGCATAAATAAGTGGGATATGATGTAGAACACTTGTGGACCAGTTTTTTATGTTTCTATGTTTTTAAAGGCATGATAACTTTTAGATCCCAACGCATTTGAGTGTGTAATTTAATGAATATTAATCTAAATTATGTAATATATATGTCTGAAGAGATTTAGTTCAACATCCCCAACTAGGAGGCCACTAAACCAGTGCCTTGAGTCGAGTCTCCACATGACCATGGGTTAAAAACATCATCTTCCTAAGGCTATCGACTAGTAGCGAGGGTCTAATAGGTCATGTGGGGGAGACTATATCATCTTTTTTAGATTAATCCACATAATATAACACAAAATATAGGAATAAAAAATTAATTATTTACAAACATAGATTACCAAAATATCACAAAACTAGGTACAAGTCCACAACCATATGTAAACATGTTATATAATTTCAATATAGAATAATGTGTGAAGAAACCCCCAAAATAATTCAAACTAATGAATCCCCAAAACAGTTTTTTCACACCATGATAGGTTCCCTCCTCCTTTCACAACCAATGGTCATGTTAGTCCTATTTTATTGGGTCATTTACCTCATCTAGAGCTTCATCCATGAAATCTACTCGGGTACCCAATGATGTCCCAAGTAGGGTGTCAGTACAACTCTTTAGGCCACCACTTACAGTGTTTAAAAAATATCCTATATAAACAGATAGTTATTTCATTTTAATAAATAATGATAAGAAAACAAGGTACAAATTAGATTATATTAGCTAAAAATATTCATTTAAACCATTTACATTATTTAAATAATGGGTTGGGGAAAAAATTGTAATACAATTTCCCTAGATCAATAATTTATTTTGATAGGAGAAACAAGTCATGTTATATATATTAATAATGATAAAATTTCATAGAATAAGTACATCACACTTTCCATATAGCCTCAGTCTAGGATGTCTCATCTAATGATACTACTAGGTCCATGGATCCTCAGTCTAACTCTCAAAAACATGAATTCTAGGGTGGGGATTAAAGCCTTAGTCCAACCAGACATGTTAGAGGTCCTGAGTCCAATATCCCACAAAAAACCAATACATGTTCACTTGATTTAATAACAATTCATTACATAAACAATTCCAATAAACCATAATAAATAGATAATTATACCATTCACAATTCATTGTTCATGAAACAATAAAAACATTCTAGACTTAACACATTAATATATCTTCATTTACATGACAGAACAAATGAACAAGGTTATTCTTTTGAATCCATGATTCATTTTAACCATTTACCACATGTAGAACAACCCCTTGTGCTATGTTTTCAAGTAGACACAACATCCTTTGATCCATTTCACAACCCAAATCAACTAGTAAATAGACTTATCAAGGTATCTACTTTATTATAAGTTAATTCAATGGTAACATTACCATTTTCCATGTTATGAAAATGTCACATCCCATTGGTGGCCCTATAATGGGTCTAATCGATCTTAACTCATCCCTTTGGGATGGTGGGGGTTTTAATCCATATTATAAATAACCAATTTATGAAATCGTACTAACATATAGAATGCAAAAAAAAGAAAACATAAAATCATAACCTCTTATGCATAATACAAACATCAAGACTATGAGATATAAATAGTAGACCACCAGCCTTTATTCTGAAGACAACCACACACCCAACCCTGGATTTTGTGTCATATTCAAACACCACTCAATGAAAAAACCAAATATCCACTAGAAAAAGAGTGTTTTAGGGATTTTGACGATGAAGGAAAACCAAAAAATCACTAATCTGAAAACGGGATTTAAGAGGTTTGTTAAACTCACCCGGAACATTGACCTACGCCAAATGAAAATGAAAATTTCCTAGGAATTAATGAGATAAATATTTGGGAACCCTTGTGAATTTTGGTTTATCACTAGTGTATCAAGAGATGAAATGAGGATATAAATCAGATAGAACACAAAAATTATAAAGGGTAAAAGGGTAAATTAACACTTTTAATGAGACACATAGTTTGGCCACATGGATTTCCAAACCTTTCATTAGCTTCTGTCCAAGAGGGGATAGGTTACACTTTTTCCTAGGGATCCCACTTGGATTAACAAATCATGCACCAACTATATGAAATAGATCTATCAAAGGCCTCCCAATTTTCCCCCTTACATGGTTAATTTCATTGCGAACCCTTCCTATTAGCGTGAATGGTTTATGCATATAGTTACCCATAACCATGCGTCGATCATGAAACATTCACTAGATTTTAATTTTTCATTCCATTTCAATCATGTCCCAAACCCTCATAAAACCCTTAACCCTTCTCATATATCTCGAATAAAATTCATTAACCATAACTATGGGGTTTAAACAAAAATTTAATAACAGAAATGTTTCACCAGATTTATATGACCTTATAACTTTCTCACATAATGATTGTTCATTCATGACCTTATCTTCTAAAGAATCACTTATCATCCAAGGAAAGTAGATTAGTCCATTAGGCCCGCAAGACTATTTATGTAAAATCCAAAACACAAACCAAATTCTCCTTAAAGGTTGCATCAGCCTCAAGCTCATCATCCTCAAAAACAATCACATGAGACAGGTCTTGGTGACACTACAAATGTTGTGACGCATGAAAAAAATCATAGAAACCACTATACCATTGTAGAATATGTCACGACCCACCCTCGGGGTCCGTGCCGTGACTACCCCAAGCCCTCCTTCCATAGGCCAGGGGCTGGCGACTAGCACCAAGGCGTAATTCCCGGTAAAAAGGGAAGGCATTGCCTTTGTAAAGTAAACAAACACCACAGAGTAAGCAAGCGGAAAGTAGACACTAAGTAAAAACATAGTACAACTGAAAGTGCGGAAAAGTAAATGGGCCAATATACAAACCCAAACTGAAGTAAAGTACAACTCGAAAGGGAAAACAGCAATTGTAAGTAAAAGCCACTACACCGTGCTGTCCACTGGAGATCCCACCTGAAGGATGGGTACAGATAGCTCCACTGCTCCACGGGTCCCACCATCCGCTCCTAGTACGTCTCGCCCAGTGGTCCACCTCCAGGTACCGTCCTGCTCTGCAAGCCTCAGCCAAGATCAACGATGTCCGTCGTCTGCAACCAACACAACGTAGTGCGGGCATAGCCCAAGCAGGGGTGAGTATAAGCTACTCAGTAGGGACCCCGAGACCCCTGAAGGTCTCTCAAAATACACAAAGGATAAACCACAAAGAAAGGTACAATCACGAAGTAACAACCGACACTACTTGGGTATATGCCCATACATATACCTAAGTTATCAATTCCAATACGCTCCAACCTCCGAGCCCGAGTACAACTTAGTCCACATAGGAAAGTATACGTATTCCACACAGGAAAGCAAAACGAAATCCACACAGGATAGCACAACACAATCCACACAGGAAAGCAACAGGATTCAGCTCACACAGTTATACTTCTTCAAAGGACGATAAAGATGATCTCTGATCCATCTAAGTCGTCGGACCCACGAAGGATCGATAGGTAACTAACCCCCGCAAAGATCCACACAGGATCGGGCCCACACAGGACCTGTAGGCGCTGGTTCACACAGGACCGCCAAGCGCAAGGACCCACACAGGATCGGACCCACACAAGATCGGGCCCACACAGGACCTCTAGCACTGATCTACGTAGGATCGCTGAGTGCAGTAGTCGTCGTCGAATCCACACAGGATCTGTGTACTGTCGTCGTCGCAGTCACAGTAGCAGTAGCAATCACAGTCGCAGCCAGCACTAGGGTTCCCGCACACAGCAAGCTCGTTCAGGAGGGTCCGCTCCACGAGCCGAGAGGCTGATACATCAACTGTCACAAAGTCCAGAGTTGATGTATCCAAAAGTTCCGTATCGTCAACAGGAACTCAACGCAACAGACGGCGCGTCGATCGGACGCCCGGTCTGAGAGTTATTGGCTTTTTCGTCCTAGGGGCCCGGTTGGTTTTTAAGGCAAAACCAGCCCGACCGTACTCCACCTGTGTCCAAACCTCGGGCGGAGTATGCCAAAAGATCTGTCTCACTAAGAGGAACATAACAAATCTGGCGGAACGTCAATCGGACGTCCGTAGCTCAAGATATGAGTGTTTCCGCTCCGAAGGCCCGGTTGGTTTCGTGAACGAACCATCCTGGCCGAACTCAAAGTATTCCGAAACTTTGAGTGCGATATACCGAATCAACCGTCTCTATCCAAGGATCGCAATGCCGCTGACGGTTCGTCGATCGGAGGTCCGTGGCTCAAGTTATGGCCAAAAGACCGAAATCGTCTCGAAAACGGGGGGTCTGGGTCCGGGCCGACCCGGCCCGACCCCCCCCCCCCCCCTAGGTCGGCCCGAACCGCGTCGTCCCGACCGGGGTCCGAGCCAGCCTGGCCAGCGGCGGTCCGGCGCGGCGGCGCGGCCTGGCGCCGCAGGGTGCCACGCGCAGGGGGCATGGCCCCCGCTTCCAGATGGCGGCGCGGCTAAAAGCCGCGCCTTTTTGGAGAAACCGGCCCCCCTCATGGGGGCCTGCTTTGAGGAAAACCGGGGGGCCGCCTGCCCCCCTTAAAGAAACCGCCCCCCCTCATAAATGGGGGGGCATTTGACCTGGCCGGGGGAATTTAATTCCCCCGGTCTTTCTCTCTTCCGGCCGGCCCACCTGGCCGGCTGGTTCTTCTTCAACGGACCGGCAAAGCCGGTCCCCTTCCGGCTTCCGACACCAGCGGCCCGGCGAGCCGCCGGTCTTCCCGTCTCGCCGCGGCCCGGAACCGGCCGTGGTGTTCGTCGTCCAGTGTGGTGCGACGGCACCGCGCCCCTCCGCCGCGACCCCGCTCCGGCCGCGGCGCCTTCGATTCCCTTCGACGCGGCGCGAAGACGTCGCGTTCATGATAAACTTCCCGTGGCGTGGCGCGACGGCGTCCCGTAAAAAAGCCGGACGATTCCCGCGTGGTGCGACGGTACCACGCCTTCTTGTTCATCCACAAGATTATATAAATAACCAAGAACAAAGGAGGGGGAATTCGGTCGTGTTTGTGCGGTCCGACCCCCCTCTCGTTAGATGATAACTCGTAAATATTTAATCACAAGATTATCATTCTAGAACCAAGAACGAGAGTAAAGAAATAAACCACAACAAACCCCTACCTCGGTTTCAAGATCGATGCTCGAAAACGACCCGCGGAAGACAACGTCGCGGAGGTCAGGCGTCGCGGTAAACGTTCGTCAAATCCGATGACGAAGAGGTACGTCCGAAGAGGTATGTCGTTGGCGAATCCTCGTAAGCTGACGAAGGGAGTCCGAGGAGGAAGCGGCATTCCCTTTCGTTGACACGGAAGGCATCGTCGATATTCGGAAACAACCGGCTACGAAGAATAGAGGAGCGGCGTTCTTCGTCGGAGCTCGAAGGTTCTTCGCGTTCTTCGTCAAGCATGAAGAAGAAGAAGAAGAAGAAGAAGGAGAAAGCTTCAAATCTCTCAATAGGCTAGAGAATTCTAACCAAATAAAATAAGCTAAGAGCTTATTTTATTTACTCAACCAAACCTTTTTGAATTTCAAAGGTTTGAAAAATTTTAAACAACTCAACCCAATTAATAAGCTAAGTTGTCAATTTCATTTAAAAAGGGGAGTTAAGGGAGTTTTGAGAGGAGATGGAAAGTTGGGTTTCGTGTGGGCCCCACCACACTTAATCCTCCCAAGGGAGGTTAAGTGGATGTGGGTCCCACCTTTAACTTCCTTTGAGAAGAGTTAACCAACAAGTAAGAAAAATAAAAAGTGTTCCACATTTTTATTTAACTTTTTATAAATCTCCCAAAAACTAACTTTCGTCTCGCAATAAACGCAACTTCGAAAAAGGTCTCCTTAAGCGAATATCGGCGCTGCGAGTTCATCGGTGTCCTCGGATTTCAATTCCGAGCACTGGATCAAAAGTTAGAAATTTCTGCTCGTTCGTTCACTGAACGTACCCGAGCCAAACATCGAAAATTGATTCCGGGCACTCCGGGCCTTGGAATCAGGTGCCTTCAGAAACCGCGCTCTTGTAAAATTCCAAAGAAAATTAAGAAAAAAATTCCCTTGAATTTTACGGGTCTTTACATTACTCCCACCTCAGGGCTTTACGTCCCCGTAAAGATACATCAAAACTAGGGAAACAAATGAGGGTACTGAGCACGCATCTGAGCCTCCCGCTCTCATGTGCTCTCCTGGAGTTTCCCGTGCTACCATCTGATGCGCACAAGAGGAATCGATCGCCCACGTAGGACCCGCTCCTGTCGATCCTCTATCTCCACCGGGACCTCCGTAAAAGTCGCCCCATCGTCGATGTCAGGCTCCCCATGGTAAATGATGTGCGTCGGGTCGTGCACGTATCTCCTCAGCTGAGACACGTGGAAGACGTCGTGCACCCGGTGCAAATGAGGTGGTAGAGCCAGGCGATAAGCCACCTCGCCAACCCTGCTGAGGACCAGAAAGGGTCCGATGAAGCGCGGAGATAACTTGCCACCACGGCCAAATCTCCGTATACCACGTCGAGGTGAGACCCGCAGGAAGACGTGGTCGCCATCCTCGAACTCTAGTGGCCTCCGCCTCCTGTCAGAGAATGACTTCTGCCGGCTCTGAGCTGTCCTCATCCGCTCCTGGATGACCTGGAACTTCTCTGTCATGGCCTGGACCATCTCCGGTCCCACAAGTGCTGACTCCCCTGGGTCTGTCCAGCACAAAGGAGATCTACAAGGTCGACCGTACAACGCCTCGTACGGTGCCATCCCGATGGTGGAGTGGTAGCTGTTGTTGTACGCAAACTCCACCAAGGGTAGGTGGTCCTCCCAGCTATGACCAAAGTCGAGGACACATGCGTGGAGCATGTCCTCGAGAGTCTGAATGGTCATCTCCGTCTGACCATCTGTCTGAGGGTGAAAGGCTGTGCTGAGACGTAGCTGCGTCCCAAACGCCTCCTGTAACCCCTTCCAAATCCGGGAAGTAAAGAGAGCATCTCGATCGGAGACGATAGATGATGGCACACCATGGAGCCGCACAATCTCCTGAACGTAGAGACGTCCCAAGCTCTCCACTGAGCCCTGCTCTCTGATGGGTAAGAAGTGTGACGACTTGGTGAGTCGGTCAAAAATCACCTAGATGGAGTCGTGACCTCTGGAAGTTCGTGGAAGTCCAGTCACGAAGTCCAGAGATATGCCGTCCCACTTCCACTTCGGAACCTCCAAGGGTTGTACCAAGCCTGCTGGTACCTGATGCTCTGCCTTCACCTGCTGGCAGGTGAGGCATCGAGAAATGAACTCTGCTACTGCCTTCTTCATGCCCATCCACCAGTGCTGTCGTCTGAGGTCCTGGTACATCTTCGCCACTCCAGGATGTACCGCCAAAGGAGAAGTGTGAAACTCTCTCAGCACTTCCTCTCGCAAAGCGACTGGTACCATGGTACGTCCTCTGAAAAGGATGTCGTGCTCTGCTCCAAGGGAGAAACCATCAGGTGCCTGTCCCGAGGATATCTGTGCACGCCGTGTCTCACAGTCAGCGTCCTCACGCTGTGCCTCTCTGACCCGCTGCAGTAGTGGAGGGGTGACTGTGAGTGACTGGAGGAAGGATGCTCCATCTCTATCCACGAAGGATATCTACAAAGAGGCTAGCTACTCCATCGCCTCCTCAAGTAGCTGAATGCTCGTCCTCCTGCTGAGGGCATCGGCTACTACGTTCCTCTTCCCAGGAGTATAGACTATCTCAAAGTCATAGTCCTGGAGGAACTCGAGCCATCGCCGTTGTCTCAGGTTCAGGTCCTTCTGAGAGAAGATATACCTAAGACTATGATGATCGGAAAAGACTATAAAGCTCTCTCCCATCAGGTAGTGTCGCCATGTCTTCAGAGCAAAGACCACTGCTGCTAACTCCAGGTCATGGGTAGCGTAGTTCTGGTCATGCGGTCTCAACTGACGTGATCCATAAGCGATCACTGCCCGCTCCTGCATCAGAACACATCAGAGTCCGGTCCATGATGCATCACAGTAGACTACGTACCCTACTCCCTCCTCAGGCAACCTCAAGATAGGTGTGCTAGTCAACCTCTGTCTCAGCTCCTGGAAGCTCTACTGACATTTTTCTGACCACACGAAGGGTTTCCCCTTCCTCTTTAACGTACGGAAAAGCTGCAAAGATTTCTCTGTTGCCGAAAAGTGAAATCCGGTCTCATCCCCTGGATGAACCACATTCCTTGCCTAATACAGTCAATCCCGTCATGATTAGTTAATTCATGGCATGGATGACGTCGTAAGGCCTCGACGCTTCAACCAAGAGGTCCAACCGTTACTCTCGCCTCTAAGGGTTGAGTCACACTGTCGGCATCAGTGTGTGGTCACTGGGTTTCCTCCAGTAAGAATCTCGCAAGTGAGGGTCAAGTCAACAGTTTTTAACCGGCACCTCTTAGTAAAAACAAACAAAATACAAGAAAACAAAAGTCACCAAGGCAAGTATCTTTTATTACTTCAACTTAAAGTACAAGGACACAAGGCAACACAAACTACGAAGCTAGAGGAATTATGGGCAAAGGCCTCTATGCATGGAGCTAGTCCGGCACTAGTCCACCCTATTCCGGAGCTCCATGATCGTAAGCTTCAGCTGCCTAAAGCTGTGCTCTCCCCTGAGGTCGGGGTGGACCTCCTGGTGGTGGTGGTGGTAGAGCCTCAAAGCGTCGCCCACCACCTATTGCTCGGCCAGCTCCTCTGCCTCGTCCTCCTGCTCCCTGCGGACCGCCACGGTCGAACCTCTACCTCTTCCTAGGTGGTTCTTCAACCGTCTGCTGCTCCTCTGCATGGCGGGTCGGGCAGTCACGAGCCATGTGGCCCTGCCCGCAGCACGAGTAGCACTGCCTGCCTCTCGAAAGACTGGCTCCTCGCTGTGCACCCCGCACTGCTGAGCCAGTGTACTAAGGTCATCTTCCTGAAGGTCTGGTCTGCCTGGACCCCTGAGTCATCCATAGACTGCCTGCTGCAGATGAATCTGCCACGTGCCGCCCTGCGGTGGGTCTCGGTGCGGGTGTAGACTCAGTAAGGAAACTCTCGATCAAAAGGGCCCACTCCAGTACTCCTGTCTAAGTCGGTATGCTGAGGAAGATCAGAGATGCCCTGATCTCGTGTCTCAACCCTGCTCGAAGGTCCGGGCCCGGAAGAATGGGTCCCGTACAATGTCGGTCGAGTAGCGCGAGAGATCGGTAAATCTCGCCGAGTAATGAGCGACAGTCATGCTGCCCTGCCGCAGTTAAAGAAGCTCCTGGATACGCACCGCACGAAGGGTGGCTGGGACGAACTCCGAGCGGAAGAGGCTCTCAGAGTCCGTCTATAGAAGAGATGCCTCATCGTGCACCTGGAGCATCAAGCTCCACCATCGTCCTGCTGCTGCGTGCAGTAGGCTCGCAACGAGGATCACCATGAGGTCTGAAGGTGTCCTCACTAGCCTAAACACACGTACTACTGCCTCCAGCCAGTCGTCCGCTGCCTGGGGATCCGTCTCCCTGCGAAACCTGGGTGGTCGCTGGCACTGAAACTCATGCAGTGCGCTGAGGCGACGTGCATCGTCAGCGGCTGGTGCTGGAAGTATCGGTGGCTCGACAGGTAGAGCTACCGCCGGCGCCACTGCTGACAAAGGGACCTACACCGAGGCCTCGTCACTCGGTGGGCTGTCGTCACACTCGACTCTCGGATCCCTAGCTGGCTGCCGTCGTGGGGCCTTCCTTAAAAGGAATAGGTGTGCCACGGTCAAACAGTATACCTGGTGAGCTGATATATTATGTAATCACAAAGAAAACATTGAAACACACATGCAATCAATGTTTTCGTGCATTAAGTCGGAAATCAGAAGTCAGGGTCCTGGTGTACGGATACGTCGGCAGCCGCACCAACACTGGACTCCCTGGACTGAGAACCACACTCAATACACTAAACATTATTGCTTCACATAGAAAAGATCAGAGTTCGCGGTAGAACCGAACTCCTCTGATACCAATTTGTCACGACCCACCCTCGGGGTCCGTGTCGTGACTACCCCAAGCCCGCCTTCCATAGGCCAGGGGCTGGCGACTAGCACCAAGGCGTAATTCCCAGTAAAAAGGGAAGGCATTGCCTTTGTAAAGTAAACAAACACCACAGAGTAAGCAAGCGGAAAGTAAACACTAAGTAAAAACAGAGTACAACTGAAAGTGTGGAAAAGTAAATGGGCCAGTATACAAACCCAAACTGAAGTAAAGTACAACTCGAAAGGGAAAACAGCAACTGTAAGTAAAAGCCGCTACATCGAGCTGTCCACTGGAGATCCCACCTGAAGGATGGGTACAGATAGCTCCACTGCTCCATGGGTCCCACCGTCCGCTCCTAGTACGTCTCGCCCAGTGGTCCACCTCCAGGTACCGTCCTGCTCTGCAAGCCTTAGCCAAGATCAACGCTGTCTGTCGTCTGCAACCAACACAACGTAGTGTGGGAATAGCCCGTGCAGGGGTGAGTATAAGCTACTTAATAGGGACCCCGAGACCCCTGAAGGTCTCTCAAAATCCACAAAGGATAAACCACAAAGAAAGGTACAATCACGAAGTAACAACCGACACTGCTTAGGTATATGCCCATACATATACCTAAGTCATCAATTCCAATACGCTCCAACCTCCAAGCCCGAGTACAACTCAGTCCACACAGGAAAGTATACGTATTCCACACAGGAAAGCAAAACAAAATCCACACAGGATAGCACAACACAATCCACATAGGAAAGCAATAGGATTCATCTCACACAGGTATAGTTCTTCAAAGGACGATAAAGATGATCTCTGATCCATCTAAGTCGTCGGACCCACGAAGGATCGATAGGTAACTAACCCCCGCAAAGACTCACGTAGGATCGAGCCCACACAGGACCTGTAGGCGCTGGTTCACACAAGACCGCTGAGCGCAAGGACCCACACAGGATCGGACCCACACAGGATCGGGCCCACACAGGACCTGTAGCACTGATCCACGTAGGATCGCTGAGTGCAGTAGTCGTCGTCGAATCCACACAGGATCTTTGTACTGTCGTCGTCGCAGTCACAGTAGCAGTAGCAGTCACAGTCGCAGCCAGCACTAGGGTTCCCACACACACCAAGCTCGTTCAGGAGGGTCCGCTCCACGAGCCGAGAGGCTGATACATAAACTGTCACAAAGTCCAGAGTTGATGTATCCAAAAGTTCTGTATCGTCAACAGGCACTCAACGCAACAGACGGCGTGTCGATCGGACGCCTGGTCTGAGAGTTATTGGCTTTTTTATCCCAGGGGCTCGGTTGGTTTTTAAGGCAAAACCAGCCCGACCGTACTCCATTTGCGTCCAAACCTCAGGCGGAGTATGCCAAAAGATCCGTCTCACTAAGAGGAAAATAACAAAGCTGACGGCACGTCAATCGGACGTCTGTAGCTCAAGATATGAGCGTTTCCGCTCCAAAGGCCCGATTGGTTTCGTGATCGAACCAACCCGGCCGAACTCAAAGTATTCCAAAACATTGAGTGCGATATACTGAATCGACCATCTCGATCCAAGGATCGCAATTCCGCTAACGGTTTGTCGATCGGAGGTTCGTGGCTCAAGTTATGGCCAAAAGACCGAAATCGTCTCGAAAACGGGGGGTCCGGGTCCGGGCCGACCCGGCCCGACCCCCCCCTAGGTCGGCCCGAACCGGGTCGACCCGACCCGAGTCCGACCCGGCCCGGCCGGCGGCGGTCCGGCGCGGTGGCGTGGTCCGGCGCGGCCCGGCCGGCGGCGGCGGCGCGGCCTGGCGCCGCTGGGTGCCACGCGCGGGGGGCATGGCCCCCGCTTCCAGCTGGCGGCGCGGCTAAAAGCCGCGCCTTTTTGGAGAAACCGGCCCCCCTCGTGGGGGCCTTCTTTGAGGAAAACCGGGGGGCCGCCTGCCCCCCTTAAAGAAACCGCCCCCCTCATAAATGGGGGGGCATTTGACCTGGCCGGGGGAATTTAATTCCCCCAGTCTTTCTCCCTTCCGGCCGGCCCACCTGGCCGGCCGGTTCTTCTTCAACGGACCGGCAAAGCCGGTCCCCTTCCGGCTTCCGACACCGGCGGCCTGGTGAGCCGCCGGTCTTCCCGTCTTGCCGCGGCCCGGAACCGGCCGCAGTGTTCGTCGTCCAGCGCGGTGCGACGGCACCGCGGCCCTCCGCCGCGGCCCCGCTCCGGCCACGGTGCCTTCGATTCCCTTCGACGCGGCGTGACGACGTCGCGTTCATGATAAACATCCCGTGGCGTAGCACGACGACGTCGCGTAAATAAGCCGGACGATTCCTGCGTGGTGCGACGGCACCACGCCTTCTTGTTCATCCACAAGATTATATAAATAACCAAGAACAAAGGAGGGGGAATTCGGCCGTGTTTGTGCGGTCCGACCCCCCTCTCGTTAGATGATAACTCTTAAATATTTAATCACAAGATTATCATTCTAGAACCAAGAACGTGAGTAAAGAAATAAACCACAACAAACCCCTACCTCGGTTTCAAGATCGATGCTCGACAATGACCCGCGGAAGACAACGTCGCGGAGGTCGGGCGTCGCGGTAAACGTTCGTCAAATTCGATGACGAAGAGGTACGTCTGAAGAGGTACGTCGTTGGAGAATCCTCGTAAGCTGACGAAGGGAGTCCGAGGAGGAAGCGGCGTTCCCTTTCGTTGACACGGAAGGCGTTATCGATATTCGGAAACAACCAGCTACGAAGAAGAGAGGAGCGGCGTTCTTCGTCGGAGCTCGAAGGTTCTTCACGTTCTTCGTCAATCTTGAAGAAGAAGAAGAAGAAGAAGAAGAAGGAGAAAGCTTCAAATCTCTCAAGAGGCTAGAGAATTCTAACCAAATAAAATAAGCTAAGAGCTTATTTTATTTACTCAACCAAACCTTTTTGAATTTCAAAGGTTTGAAAAAGTTTAAACAACTCAACCCAATTAATAAGCTAAGTTGTCAATTTCATTTAAAAAGGGGAGTTAAGGGAGTTTTGAGAGGAGATGGAAAGTTGGGTTTTGTGTGGGCCCCACCACACTTAATCCTCCCAAGGGAGGTTAAGTGGATGTGGGTCCCACCTTTAACTTCCTCTGAGAGGAGTTAACCAACAAGTAAGAAAAATAAAAAGTGTTCCGCATTTTTATTTAACTTTTTATAAATCTCCAAAAAACTAACTTTTGTCCGGCAATAAACACAACTTCGGAAAAGGTCTCCTTAAGCGAATATCGTCGCTGCGAGTTCATCGGTGTCCTCGGATTTCAATTCTGAGCACCGGATCAAAAGTTAGAAATTCCAGCTCGTTCGTTCACTGAACGTACCCGAGCCAAACATCGGAAATTGATTCCGGGCACTCCGGGCCTCGGAATCAGGTGCCGTCGGAAACCGCGCTCCTGTAAAATTCCAAAGAAAATTAAGAAAAAAAATTTATTGAATTTTACGGGTCTTTACAGAATATCCAATTTTTATTCCACTAGTCTAATCCTCTCTACAATAATGAATGGAACAACATACCTGGGCACCATATTACCCTGTTTCTAAATTTGATGGTGACCCAAACATAGTGAAACATAAAGAAACAGATAATCACCAACCATAAACTCAATAAGTCTATAATGGCAATTTTCATTCAGGTTCTTCCAACTCTAAGATTTAGTCATTATATTTTGAATTAATTTATCATAATATGATGTCTTTTTTACAAGACTTCGTCCCAAAAACTATGATTCCCAAGCCTCCATCCAACACATTGGTGATATACATGTCCTCCCATAGAGTGCCTCATATGGTTTTATATGAATCTTCTGATGATAAATTTTTTAATATGTGAACCCAATAAGTGCCATATTCTTTTACCAAAATCCGAAAAAGTCTAGGAAAATATCGCTCGACATTTCCACTAGCTCCAAATCATTACACTCCGGCTACCCGTCTATCTATGGGTATAAGTCGATACTCAAAAAAATGTGTACCAAGAATTTTATGAAAATCGTACTTGATTTGTGATATAAAATATGGTTCACAATATGAATCTATCATTCTTGAAACACTATGAAACTGTACTACCTTATGAACATAAATTACTCTCAACTGATCGATAATGTAGGTTTCCCTAATCCTTAGGAAATGTTCCACTTTTATCAAATGATCCAAAACTACCCATATTGAGTAGTTATACTAAGTATTCCTTGTATAGAACACAAAAAAAATCTCTATTCACATTAAGAAATTTATATTATGGAATGGTAAATAGCTGAAGTAACCCACCTGGCCAAGGATGTTTAGATTTCGCCTCTTGATGGGTATATCATCATGCTATGAAAACTGTAATATATTTCTTTATCTGTGCCCAAATAACTACCACTGAAGATCCTAATACATTTTTTTCATTCCAGGATGCATTTTCCAATTATATGGATGAAAATATTGTATCATCCTTTCCCGCATACACTTAGTCACAACAACATATCCATCGAAAAAAATAATATTATCATAACCAATAGTCCAACTGGAAGGTAAATCACTATATTCAAGATCATCCCTCAAATATGATCACATTGGATCCTCATACTACCTCTCTGTGGTTATTCATATAAATATTTACTGAACTACCAATGATTCATGGGTTGTCATCCCCTATAGATCATTCACTTCCTCATGCATCATAGAAAACAACAATGTTATCCTCTACTTAGAAATGGACTCCTTAACTATTTGTTTATGATTAATTCTACTCAAATCATTAAAAACACTATATCCCTTACCTGGTGTATAAACCAATTGAAAATAAATGGACTTCATGTATTCAACCCATCTTCTCTCCATAGGATTCAAATAACAATGGAAGAAAATGTACTTAAAGATTTTATGAACAATATAAAAAATAAACCTCTATCCCATCAAGAAATTCCACCCACACATTTAAAAATTAAACAACAATGCGGGTAAAATATCATTTTTACGATAATTTATTTCATGTGTCCTCAACTACCATGAACCATACACAATAAGAAGATCATTTAGCATCAACACTTCCCTAATACCAATGCCATCTACATCACAAAACATTTCTTACTCCCTATCCGACTCAGGTAAGATCTGAATCGGTGTGATATTCAACCTCTTATTTAACTCCTAAATATAATTCTCACATGATTTGGACTATTCAAACTTGATTCCCTTATTGGTGAATCACAAAAGTGGTTCTTCCAAGTGGGAATATCATTGAAAAAACATAGATAATAGCCCACCAATCCTAGAAATAAATTGATATAAAAATCATTATTTCGATGCCTCCAAGATACAATAGATTTGACATTATCTGGGTCTACAAACATAAATTCCTATTCAATTATATGATCCATGAAATGTACCCTTTTGATCCATAAATGGCACTTGTATAGCACAGTGTATAACCTATTTTATAATATTGTAATTCAGAAGATTTTAAGATGTTTATCATTATCATCACGTTCCTTAGAGAACACCATAATGTAATCAAAAATGAAAACTACGAATTTATCTAGTTATGGGAGAAAGAATCAGTTCAATAACACCATAAACACTACCAGTGCACTGGCCAACCTAAACAACCTGACCGAGAAATCATATAAACCATACCTTCTCTTGAAACTATTCTGAAGTATATCAGTAGATCTCACCCTCAGACAGTGATATCTCATTCTCACAAAAATCATATAGAACAAAGATAGACCCCTCATACACCCAAAAGATCATTGATTCAGGGAATATGGTAAATTATCTGAATTATCGTATTATTGAGGTTCATATAATCGACACACAACCACAACGATCCATCATACTATTTGGAAAACCTAACTATTGACCACCAAAGATATGTACACAGATAAATAAACCCCTTGTTATCCAACTCCTCTAACTTCTTATTATGTTCCTGATGTTCCCCTAGTTGCATTCTATATTGTGTAATAGAAACTAATTCTACACTCGGCATTAACTCTATCATAAAATCAACCTCCCTATTGGGTGGAATCCTCAAGAAGTCTTCACAAAACATATCCTTAAACTAATCTCATATAATGGGAAAGACAAGTTTATCAACACCACAATCATCAAGAACAATAAAATCCACTTGGGATGTATGTTTAGGAAAATGTTGACAGAATATCCCTTCATGGCCTACTCAGATATCCCATTCCCCATAGTTAACATATGAAATCTCTTATAGACATGTAACATTACCCATGGTCTATTCATTACATCATCCAAAATTACATGGGCATGATTATCACAAAAACTACAGTGGTCCATACATGGTGTGATTGGAACAAAGTTTTAGACCACTTGGCCTCTCTTGAGGTTCCGACTTCAGATCCCATTTGTATTCATAATGTTTCCACTATGAAATCAGATGGATTTAATCTGGTTAGATGGGTTTCCCTGGGCCTTCACTACTTTTGGCCACCTTAGACCCCTCGTCTTGGGTGTTTTGTCCTGTCCTTTCTTATTTCCTTTTTATTTTTTCCCTTAAATTTTTTTTCAAGATAATAATTTGTGGTAATATTCAATATGGGACTGATACATCACTATCCTATCCATTCAGAAAATTGAATAAAAATTTTACATCTATATCATATAAAAGCCCCAAAGAAATTGATACCAACCAATCATGAGGGAACACCCCTTAAACTAAAGTATATTTTCATCCCAAACTCTCAAAGTTGTATCAATCAATATGATCTAACACATATTTTCCAGCACTAGGACCAAAAATCTCCCAAACTGAGAAAATATAAAATATTAGGAGGAATATGTATCAAATAGAGAACTACCAAGAGATGAATACTCAAGGACAATAACTGTAGCTATCAATGTTTCAGACTCAACACATCCAGGCATAGGCTAAACTACAAGAAGTTAGTATGTTCCTCTACAATGAACTGTGGTCTGAGTTCTAAGTGATACTCTAACCACCTAATAGGGATCCTCCATTATGGAAGTACCTCGTCTATTTCTCCAACCGGTTCCATTGGTAGATATTCAACTACCTTCTAGATATAGGTTAATTGAATCCAAGTTTGTACTCTATATAAGCCTTGATCCTCAATCCATAAACCTCCATTGATGGTTCTTATAGCACCTTTGACCATTCCTCAAACCCACTACACGTTCGACACTCAACCTGTGGTTGAGGAAAATAATAGTGCATGTGCCCTAGTCGACCGCACATATAGTTGATAACTCAATCACTACCCTAAAAGGTTAATTACCTTTTATGATTACCATGTCCCCCACCACCCTAGTGTAAAATTTCGAAATGGGGAATCCTATTATCATAATACTCATCACTAGGACACTAACTTGAACTACATGTCCACAACCAGAAGACCCCTTAATAATAATTTATGAAATAAGGGAATGATTCAAAACCTTAGAAACACTCTTTAAACACAATATATTCACCAGGGAATTAATATAATGCGTATTTACATATTGTAAATGTATCACTGTAGATACCTTATCCATTAAAAATGTTGGAATGAAGAATTTCATGTTAGTGAGGTAGCCATCAAGATCCATCACTTATATGACCCCATGTGTCATCCTCATAAACACTATATACTTTTCCTATATCATGGTATCTAAATAGAAATGTTCTAGAAATAGCCCTTGGAAATAGTTTCACATCATAACATTATCCTACTAGGACTGAACTAGAATATCCCACCAGTTCTTTACCTGACCTCGTGGCATGTATGCCACCAACATGTCTCTTTTCTATTGAGGAGTACATCAATTATCCAGAATCACTTGAATTGAATCTATCAAGAACTCAGTTGGATCAGGTATTCCCTCTCCAATAATATTTATAGGGTGCTACAAGTGAAACACCCTAGAGTGCTCGGAAATACTTAGCACAACCTTCCCTCAGTCCTATTAAATCATTTCCATAAAATGAGATATGTTCACATAGATATTCTCCTCTACCTTTTTACCCATAGACAAAATGTTTTATTACCCCAATTATGGAGGATCATTTTGGGAGACATCATCTTATCTCCCAAACGGCACATGATGTCATGGTTGTATCTTCCAATAATTCTATGCTCACATTTAAGAACACATAACACAAAACATCCTTAGTTTCACAAAATAAGGCCCTAGACTATCCATAAACAAACCATTCCATGTACACTAACCCTAAAGGGTGTCATCACACATCTTCTATTACCCTAATCCATTCCCACTATGGGTCATGGTCTACCTAGGGTATACCTACTAACATAATTACATGTCTATCATTAGAAATCTTGTTTAACCTTTTTACCATAACAACAAAAATCTTTATTACCTAGTCACCTTACCCGATTCTCAAATTACCACCACCAAATTGTAACCCATTTATAAAATTTTTATATAAATTATTCATTAAATAGTAATTCACATTTATTCCATTTACTTATTTATATTATATTTGATAAAAACCACTTATTTGAAATTTTAAAAGAAAATAAAATTATTGATATCTCTCATGCCTCACATATCGCACAAGTCTGTGCCTACCGTATGGAATTCCAACTATATAACTAAGAGCCAAAAATAATGCATGAATGTAGAACATCAAGAAATTTCAAACATGTAAAATTTATCATAAAATAGTCAAATCACATAAAAGTGCATCACCCAATGGTAAAATATCATTCAACTATAACAACACACATCTAAAACAACCATACTACACTAGTTACTTGGATTTTCCCTCATAAATTGGTCAGATAGTCCCATGTATGAGCTCATTTAGAAGTACTAAAAATTATTAATCTTCATTATACCTTTACCAAGAAAGAAGAAAAGTGAAAAGGAATATATTTGACACCATATTGTCACATCTTCAATATAGAGGACACTAATGGTTCTTCGAGTCGATTCACAAAATGACCTCAGGCATGCCTCCCCATACACCTGAGTCTTCCAACTAGTATAGAGTGTCAAATAGATCCTATGGGAGAGACTATACCTTTTTAGAGTAATAAATATTATATAACGAGAAATAAAGGAATCAATAATAAATATACAATTAACATGCATTACAAAAATTTATCAAACTGGTAAAAATCCCACAAATACAATTAAACATGCTATATAATGTCCATGCAAAATCAAGAATATTCAAAACCATAAGAAATACAAATTTATGAATACCCAAAATAGGTACCGACACATTTTCAGGTCCCCTCCTCTCTCTAAAACCAATTATCAAGTCAACACTCTTGTATCAAGCCCTTTAACTAGTCCTGACCAATAACCATGAAATCTTCTAGGGTATACAATAGAAGACCGAGAAAGTTTTTAGTAAAACCGAGTAGGACACCCCAAAAGGTGTCTACAAAATATCCAGTCTAAATTGATAGAGTATTCATGTACTAAATAATGATAAGAAACCAAGGGATATAGTAGATTGTATTAGTTAACAATACTCACCAAAAACATTTTCATCATATTACCCATGGGGTTAGAAAAACATTTATATAACAATGGCCTATGTAAGCCAACTACATTATGTTTGGGGAATATGTCAAGATCCCTATCTCACTAGGGATAGTATTTCAAAAAACAAGTACATCGCACTTATGTGGGAAAATTTATCCATGTAGTCAAATATAATGAAACTATTAGGGGAATGAAGCCTCATTCTGATTCCCTAAACCATGAACTCTAGATGTGTTTTAGAGTCCCAATACAACCTAAACCCCAAGAGGATACTCTGTCCAGTATCCCACACATCACCAAGCCAGGTTCACATTATTTAACAAACATTAATTACATAAAGTATTATGATAAACCATAATAAAAATATAAATATATCATTAACAATTCATAGTTCATTCACCAAATAAATCATCTTCAATCCTTAACCATTTTACACATCCTTATTTACTTGGCTTAAAAATCAACAAGGTCTTACTTTAGAATCCAAGAATCATTTAACCCATTAACCTCATGAAAACAAAAACACTTGTTATATTTTATTAACTAGGAACAACTAATATTGTTCTATTTTATATCCTAAATCAACAAGTGACCACACTTATCAAGAGATATACTTCATTACAAGTTAATTCAATGTTAACATTACAATTTTCCATTTTTTTCCAATTTCACACCACATGGGTGTACCAATAATTGGTCTAATAGACCATAATACATTACAAGGGGAACGTGAGGGTTTAAATCCATCCCTTAGCCATCCAATTTAAGAAATATTACTATGGTTTCAAATGAACAACAAGAAACCACCAAAGAAAAATCACATTCATGTAAACCAAACATCATGACTATGGGTTACCACTTGTATACCACTTACCTTTATTTTGAATAGAACCACAATCCGAAACCTGGAATTTGAGTAAGACTCACACAACATTAAATTATAAACTGAGAATCCACTAGAAAAATAGTGATTTAGAACTTTAGAAGATGATGGAAAACAACACATTCCCTAATTCAAGAAAGAAAATAAAGAGGCGTGTTAAACTTATCGGAGCTTCAATCTACACCCAACGACACTACAAATAGACAAATAATGAAGAAGATTAATATTTGGGAATCCATGGGAGTTTTGGTTATTTAGTAGGGTTGATGGAGAATAAATCAGGAGAATAATAAGGTTGAAAACATAAATCTTTAAGGGGGTAAAGAGAAAAATCCTAACTTTAATGAGGCACACAGTCTGGCTACATGGTCATCCAAATTGTGAGTCAGTCTCTATCCAAGGGGATCTAGGTCACATGGTTTCCTAGGGAGCCTATTATATTTAAAAAACACTACATTAATCCTTGTATAAGGGTTATTGACAATCCTACACAATTTGGCCTCCCCCATTGGTCCATTTACATAATTTTGCACCCCTCCTCTTAGACGGCGTAGTTTGGGTGCATGGTTATCCCTAACCATGAACCAACCAAGAAACATGCTCTGAATTTCCATTTTTTCCTTTAATTAATGACATGAACCCATGTTACACCTTATATCCTTATCCTAAACCTAATAGACATTTTATTAACCATAATTAGGGTGTTTAAACATAAATTTAAACTAGTAAATACCTCACCATAAGTTCAGGATCATACATTAATTCTTCGCAGAATTTATCATTTTTCAAGGATATCATATAGTTGTTTGTTAAATTCATGAAAATCTATGGGGGTCATCTTATAGATATTATTTTGGACATATGTGGTGTAACAACCCAACCCCAGTTACCCAGAGTCAGTGCATTATTAAATAATATTGGCATGATCATAAGGAAATCATGTCTCGTAAGACTGATTAGTTTAGTGTTATTGGAATCAAGATTCACACATAAGTTCAACATTACAACTTGAAAAGAAATACAATAAGAATTTATTCTATTTGAAACATCCAAGACTCCTAGATTATTAGAGAAAATCAATCATAACTAACTTCTTCATATCCTGGGAAAATGAAACATAAGAAAGGGGTGACCTCAAATACTCAGTAAGGGTAAACCATACAGCAGAAGATAACATAAATATTAAACATGGTGAATAATTGAAACCACATGCCTTTACCAATAGTAAACATGAATAATTTTATGTCAAAAATATTATCTGAGTAAATAATTCCATACAAAAACATAATCATGGGTATTCTACTAGTCTATTGACCACATGAACCATCAATATTATTTCCATAATGACGGAATGTATAATGTCAGAAATTCTGAAACCTTTTGTCAAGGCATCAGCCAAGACGTCTAATAATGATTAAGGCCTCATCCAAAACCAAAAAATCAAATTGGGAAAGGGCCTCAGCCAATTTCACGTCTAGTTGTCTCATGAGACCTACCGATGTATTGAGAAGCTATAGCAGACTCCACCCATAACTTACTAAGTCTAATGCATTCCTCCTATGAAAAGGTTTAAACATATCATAAACATTTGTATTAAAACTAGCATATGAAATGTAAATACTTTAACCATAAATCATGAATGGTATAAAAATAGAACATCCACAGTCAAACATATCACAAAACCTTCAATATAATATGGAAGTTTTTTATGATAATAAATCAACTCCAAATAAACATAAAATCCATCAAAATATGTTGACATAGATATAATCAAAACTCTTTTTAGAGAAATATCTCTTTTTATTTTGAAATCATTTAAGAGTCACATAATTATAAAATAAAACATTTAATTTGAAAATATTATTATAATCTTTTAAGGTAAGCTTCGACAAGTTTATAACGGTAGAAAATATCCGCACCTTCCGTATAAGTTAAAAAAGACATTCTTACCTTAATTTTGTCAAAAAGGATAAAACAGACCTTGTTTGGAAAATGACGGAATGATTCCTTTATAAACATCTTATAAAAATTCAAACAAGGGTATAAATGAATTTAACCCATATTTTATAAAATAGTAAGAATGTTTTTAAATAAATTTTTAAGAAACATGGATGTGGATGATAAAGATGTCCCAGTAGATAATAACCTATAAACAACCTAGGATAATTAAGAGATTGTGAAATAAACCCTTACCTTGTACTTTTCCTTGGTTGGGGGTAGGTTAACATCATGTATAATAGTGACATAATTGTTATTAAATTATACAAGAATCATATACATTAATATGATATCATATATGATCTTTTAACATTGATTTGTTAATAATATCTTAGTATTATCACTATTTTGGGTGTTAACTTACTTGTTTTCTATTATTTATAATCTATGTTTGTTATGGATAGTTTGTATGTTATCCATATCCTGAATGATATTAAGTCCTTAAACATTATTTTTAATCATCAAATGAGAATTATAATTTAATGGATACAATAGGGAATGAATCTCATAGCTTTCGTGGAGATGGTAGTCCCTACGTACGCATGAGCGACAATATCATTATTTTGATATTAAAATAATATATAATTGGATGGTATATCATATAAACGGAATCATTATCATGTTATATTTATTATTTACATCAATTTCATATCATTATCATACCCATGCAAATAATAATATTTTTGAATAACAAGTACACAACGACGTGACACTACTGGAAAACTGCCACACACCCACTGTTCAAAACCATGGGTATAGCCCCCAAAAACGTGGGTATAGGCTATACCCACGGTTTTGGGAACCCTGGACTGGAACGACGTCGGGATAGGGGGTCGAACTATACCCACGGTTTGAAGAAACCATGGGGATAGGACTGCCACACCGTGGTAGGTGGGTGGACATGTTGGCACAGCATTGACCCCACGGTTTGAGAACCGTGGGGATTTAATCTACAAAAAATGCCGCCAAGCGGTTTCGAACCCAGGTCTCGTGCTGCGCTGGCGGCCATGCCCACACCAACATACCACCCGAGCTGCGCCTTCAATCTATTATATATTCATATATCTTTCCATTTATATTAATATGTCGTATTAATATTCCAACAAAACATCCAACGTGTTTCGAACCCATACCTCCCGAAGATTCTCATGGCCGCACCCCACCAACCACCCAACCAAGTTGTGAATTATATTTTTTTTATACAAATACATTTGCGTATATATATAAATATAATCGACATGGATATTTAAATTCAAAAAATGCGGTGAGGGGGATTTGAACTGGCGACCTACAGCAGATGCGGATAACATTTTACCGACCAAGCAAAAGAACTTTTGTGATTATATATTTATATTTATGTAAATTTATTAATCTAAATCGTTAATATTTTACTTCCCTCCAAATGTTTTTCTTGTCCCCCCTAATTTTATTTCCGCGCCATAATGCGGGAAGTCTATACCCACGGTTCTGGAGAACCGTGGGTATAGGTCTTCAAAAAAAAGGCCCAATACCCATGATTTTGATGAACCGTCAGTATAAGTCTTAAGAAAATACCCTATACCCACGGTTTAGCCAAAACAGTGGGTATAGGGTTTGAATAAAAAACACATATACGCACAGTTTTTCAAAACTGTTGGTATAAGTGTTCGAAATAAACCTATACCCACAGTTTTAAGCAAAACGATGGGTATAGATCCCCATATTAACCCTATACCCGCGATTTTGAAAAACCGTGGGCATATGGGTACTCTATACCCACGGTTTTTTGTAAAATCGTGGGCATAGACCCATTTTCCAGTACTGTGGAGACGGTATGTCGTACGTACGCATGTATGGTGACATGTCATTGAAAGGATGGATAGAATAATGAATATTATTGTAGAATAATTATAATAACATCACAGTATATAGAAGATACTAGATTTATTATTTTAGAAAGTAAATAACAATGAAATAAGAAGTTGAAGAAGAGTGGAACTTTAAAAGGGGTGGTGAAAACATTACCTCTTCTTCGGGTTCTTCCTTTTGATTTGATCAAAAGAGCTCCATGGGTTGTACTTCTGATCAATTTAAGGCCTCTAGGTTGAATTGAGGGATGTTGGGATGATATTTGGGCATAGGATGGTTGAACCAAAAGGCTATGAAGGTGTGAATAATTGGATAGAAGTGGTGTCCTTTTATAAGAGGGAGGATGGGCTCTTTAGAAAAAACTTAAATTATTAATTTATAATAATTTCATTTCCGTTTCTAATGGCTCAAGATTGTATTATGAAATGTATATGTTTGGGATGGGTCAAAATCCTTTCAACCAATATATTTTAGATAGTTTTGGGTCATTATATTAAACAGATCATTTAGTTTTAACTCTTAGTTAATTAGTTTGATATTTACCAAGTCACTTTAAATTTTTATATTACATAGTTTATAAACATACTATATACATCCAAGAGACCCCAAAAAATTACATTAATGATACACCTATCATGATATAAGTAATTTTTCTGAAACATAGATATTTAGGAATAGAAAATCAATTAATAATATAATATTTGTTCTAAAAATACATTTATGTCAATTTTGACACTATTTAATAATGATTTTTTGTTAAAGTCTTAACATCATTATTAATTCGATCCAAATATATTTAAGAAATACTAATATGTCATATTAACCAATAAATTTTTTTGATTTCGTCAAAACTTTAAAATTATATTTATTTTATCATTTATAATACCAATTATTTGATTATTTCATTAATAAGGAAAATACTGCATCATTATTGTGTCATAAATATATTTAATAATTCAGTGTCTAAAAATCATAAATAAAATACCATTATGTGTGAAATCTTCTTAGAATTCTAATTAAAATTTATAGTCGAAAATATAACATATATTAACCTATGTAAAAATTGTTTTTCTTCAAAGATATACGCTTAGATCATTTTTTATTTACTTTAACATAATTAATATAAAGTGTCCTTATCACCTACAAGTGGCTTCATGGGGACCAAAAATCAACCCAAAGAATCCCATGGTCGGACATGTATCAAAAAATAAGGTTTGGACATGTTTTATGGTAATTTATTATTATTATAATATTATTTGTTTTCCCTTATTTACCATATTTACCCTTTAATCATGGTAAATAAAATATTTACCAAAGTAATTATTCAAAATGTCTAAAAATAAAAGTTACCTATTTACACAATTTGGAAATCCTGATTCCAAAGATGGAATCCATTTTTCTAAATTCAAAACAAATAAGTGGCAGAAATTAAAATAAAATTAATTCTGGTTGTTAAAATAAAAAACGTGTTTTCAAGAGATAATAACTATCAAAATATTGACACTTGTTTATGTCCAGTTTAATTGTAAAATAATTTCCAATGACCAACATTGTATAAAATGGTAAAAATAAATTCCAAATATACTTTAAAAATACACAAATTAATAATTTATCACTATTAATTTTTTTTATTAAAAAAGTTGTTTTTAATTGAAATTTAGTAATTTTCACTATTCATCAAAATATGAAAGTTTTTAGAAAAATACCAAAATTTCACCCTAGGATAATTTTAACATTCCGAATCCAAGAATAAAGTCCATTTTGAATGATAAAATTTATAAAATTTCAAAATGTAGGTATTACTATTTATAACGACTAGTTTGATTGATTGTGGTGTGTGTTAGAACTCAAAGTTGCGTACAACACACACTACTATATTATTCAAAGATAAGTGTACCATGGAATCTTGGGGTGTTACATTATCCCCTCCATCAAATAATTTCGTCCTCAAAATTTCTAGAAGACTACCACATGAAAAGACTTGGGTAGTTTTTCTTCATAAGTTCTTCGGGTTCCCACGTTGCCTCTTCCATATTATGGTTTCTCCATAGAACGTTCACCGGACGAGTCGTCTAGTTTCTCAGCACTTGTTCTCTTGTATCAAGATTCTTGAAAGGATCTTCACAATAAGACAGATTAGGTTCCAGTTCTAATTCCTCGTAAGTGAGTACATGTGTTGGGTCAAACATGTATTTTCTCAACAGTGATACGTAGAACACATTGTGAACTTTGGAGAGATTTGGCGGCATTTCAAAATGGTAGGCTACAACTCCAATTCGTTCTAGAATTTCAAAAGGTCCGATGTACCTGGGACTCAATTTACCTCTCTTATTGAAACGTATAAATTCCTTCCATGGAGATACCTTTAAGAAAACATGATCTCCTACATGAATTTCCAAATCCTTCCATCGGTTTTTGGCATAGCTCTTCTGCATACTTTGAGCTGCTTTGATGTGGTTTGGGATTACCTTTACCTTTTCCATCGTTTCCTCCACCAGTTCTGGGCCTAAAATATTTCTTTCACCAACATCATCCCAACAGGTTGGTGTGCGACAACTCTTTCGATATAACGCTTCATATGGTGTCGTCCGAATACTTGAATGGAAGCTATTTTTATAGGAAACTTCCACCGGAGGTAAGTATTGATCCCATATACCCTGAAAGTTAAGTGAGCAAGATCTCAACATGTCTTCTAAAGTTTGAATAGACCATTCTAATTGTCCATCTGTTTGAGGGTGGTAGGCAGTGCTCAAATGAAGTTAAGTATCCAATGCCTTCTGAAGACTCATCCAGAATCCTGAAGTAAAACCTGGATCACGATAAGAAACAATAGATTGTGGTACTCCATGAAGTCTCACAACGTCATTGATATATAGCCTTGCTAGACGTTCATGTGATAAATCTTATCTTATAAGAAGAAAATGTGCGGACTTGGTAAGACGATAAACAATGACCCATATTGCCTCGTTCCTTCTAGGAGTCTTTGGTAGCCCCATGATGAAGTCTGTCATAATATAATCCCTTTTCCACTCAGGTATGGGATGAGGTTACAAAACTCCACCAGGCTGGTGCATTCCAGATTTCACATGTTGACAAACCATACATCTTGACACAAAATCAGCAATCTCCCTCATCTTGTTGTCCCACCAAAAATGTTCCATCAAATCTCAATACATTTTGGTGCTCTCATGGTGTATAGAAAAATTGGTACTATGAGCATCGTCCAATAATTCCCTTCTTAGATCAGGTATATCAGGAACACAAAGTCTCTTCCCAAATTTCAAAATTCAATCTTCAAACACAAAGTCTCTCAATCTCCCATCATTCACTTCTTTAATCTACTATTGAAACTATTAATCACCTGTTTGAGAACTCTTTATCCTTTCTAGTAAATATTTTTTTGGAAACCATTTGAAAAAGTATTGACATTTCACCTTCCATGGTGATTCCCATATCCATCTTCACTAGATCCATGAAAACAGAATCCCTTTCAATTCTAATCATGTTCAAAACTCCATGATCCTTTCTCCTCAAAGCATCTTCCACCTTATTTTCCATCCCCAAAAGGTAGTGTATCGTGAAATAATGATCCTTGAGTAGTTCCAGACAACACCTTTGCCTCATGTTGAGTTCTTTCTTTGAGAAAATGGACTTCAAACTCTTGTAATCATTATAAATCTCAAAATTTTCAACATAGATATAATGTATCCATATCTTAAAAGAATGAATTATAGCAGGTAACTCAAGATCATGGGGTGGATATTTTTTCTCATGAATTTTCAGTTTTCGTGATGCATAGGCAATATCCCTATCATTCTGCATAAGTACACAACCAAGTCCATTCATTGAAGCATCACTATAAATAACAAAACCATCATTCCCCGATGGTAGAGTCAATATAAGAGCTTTGACTAATCTTTTCATCAGGTATTCAAAACATTCTTCACACTCTTTCGTCCAATCAAATTTATCCCCTTTACATTTGAGCTTTGTTAATGGGTTAGCCAATCGAGAAATGTTCTTGACAAAACATCGATAATAACCTGCTAAACCAACAAAACTACATACATCAGTTATACTCATTGGTGATGGACATTATTGGATTTCCTTGGTTTTAGAAGGATCAATAGAGATTCAATCCTTAGAGACAATATGTCCACGAAAAGAAATATCCTAAAGCCAGAATTCACACTTGCTAAACTTCCCATATAATTCATGTCTTCTAAGAGTCTTCAGGATAATGCGCAAATGATTTTCATGATCCTCATAGATTTTGGATTATAACAAGATATCACCAATAAATACCACCACAAAATCAACGAGATATTCCTTGAAAACTCTATTCATTAGATCCATGAATACATAGGGTGAATTAGTCAATCCAAAAGGCATTACTGTAAACTCGTAATGCCTATACCTGGTTCGAAATGCTGTCTTTGAAATGTCTTACTTCTTTACACACAACAGATGGTATCCATATTGAAGGTCAATCATTGAAAAATATTGAACTCTATGAAGTTGGTCGAATAAGTCATCAATGAAAGGTAGGGGATACATGTTCTTTATTTTATAGTATTGATTTCCATGTAGTCGATACATAACCTCATAGATTAATCATTCTTCTTAACAAATAGGACAAGGGATCCCCATGGAGAAACACAAGGGAAAAAAATCCCTTATTAAAAAATTCCTCTAGTTGTTTCATTAGTTCAACTAATTGGATAGTGTCCATTCTATAATGTGTCTTCGATATAGGCCTTGAAACAGGAATTAAATCAATGGAAAACACAATTTCTCGTTCTGGAGGATGTCCAGGTAAATCTTCCGAAAACACATCTACATAATCTTTTACAATAGGTATATACTCTATTTGAACATTCGATTCCTCACTCATAGTTATTTCATTATCTTCTTCCCTGATAATTAAATTTAGTTGAGCTACTGGGGGTGGATCTAGATAAGAATTAGGTGGTGAAGATTTTTCTCTAAAGATAAGGTGTTTCTTATAATCATCATCGATAATCGTAACCTCCTTCTTCTTATAATAAATCCTCGCATCATGGTCTAAAATATAATCCATAAAGGGTATTATATCATATTAAATCATGGGTATGATGATGAGATCAGCAGATAAAGAACATTTGTATGCTCTAATGGGGACTGATTCACCGAACTTTGCAGCAATGATACTTCCCTTAGATGTTTTGACTAACAACTCCCATGTTAAATCAAATTGGAAATATCTAATTTTCATAGCAAACTGAGAAGATATGAAACAAGGTGATGATCCAGAATCAAATAAAGCATTGGCTATACAATAAGAAACCATTAAATTACCTACCACCACATCTTTCGGAGCATCTACCTCAGCAGTAGTGATAACATATGCTTGGCCTTAATCCCTCGGCCTTTGCTAAGGTATGTTTCCCTGATGCTTAGGACATTCATTTAAAAAAGGTCCCATCTCCCTGAAATTGTAGTATCGAACATTGGTAGTATCTTTCTTTCCTTTACAATCACTAGCTTGATGTCCTTTTTATCCACACTTGTAGCATACCCCTTTTCCTTTTCGACAGGAATCATGGTGCTTCCTTCCACAATTATCACAGGGTGGAAATTAAAATATTCCCTTCATCCCTGTTTCTTTATTTCCTTTCCCATAGTGTTCAGTAGATCTATTCTTCTAATGCTTTGATTTAAAGTCATAAGACATAGATAATTCCTTCTCTATCTTGATAGCACATGATACAATATCTTCATATATCAAGAAGGATAGTGATAATGAAGCTAGATAGAGAAATGGTTTTAACCAATCAAAGAAACAATCAATATTACTTCTTAGGTTACGTATATAATCTGCAGCATGCCTTTCTAACCTTGTAAAGTTATCCTTGTACTTTGGAACATTCTCATCCTCCTTTTGCCTCAGACTGAGAAATTGCATTTTCATATCTGCTCGATGGTCATGAGTAAAGTATTTCTCTAAGAAAAGTTCTTTAAACTCCTTGCAATCCATATTTGACACTTCATAATCTTCCTTTATATTTTGAATCAATGACCACCGTTGATCATCATTTCTAGTGAGGTGGTAAACTGCAATGATAACTTTTTTCTTTTCACTACTCCCCAAGGCATGGAATATATTCTCTAAGGAATTTTTCCATCACTCAGCTAATAAGGGATTTTTACTCCCATAGAATATTTGTGGTTGTTGCCTCATGAAGTGTTCTAACATTGGTCATCTACGCTGTGGATCGAGGTGCTCCATACGGGTAAGGTTATTATTTATAACCTGAGTGAGTTGTCCCAGAATGGTGATTAGCTGATCAGCACCAGTTGCATCACCAGCTCCACTATAATTATCTTGAGAATGATGGAAATCCCTACATGGAGTGTGTGCATTTATATAGTTTCCATTTCATCCACTAAGCGCCATTTATAAACAATGGAATACACTAGATCAGTTTATGAGTCAAAACACATAATTCCATACTTGTAAAAACTTATAACATAAATTGAACTGTTTATGGATATAATCCATAATCATAAAATTGTTTTCAAAGAGGAAGTATATACTCATAAACCCTTAATAATGGTTTGTTATGAAAATGATAATTATTTTAAGCATATCACCCGGGAGTGTTGTAAACAAGAGTGCAGCAAGGCCCGTTGTCGTGCACTAGTTCCCATTCGAGTCTAGCTCAAAGTGCTGTTTTCGGGTTTTACCCTTAGGTACAACTATACTAGAGTTGCCTCTTCCTGCTTGTAACCAGACAGGGATGTATTTCTTGGAAAACTCACAAAATCTCTACAATTAGAAATTTATAGAAAGGTCTTCTATACTAATCCTCAAAGTCCATCTTAGGTCTATGTTCACTAATCAGAGTTTATCGAAATGTAGTTTCCATGGTTTGTAATAAACATACTTTGATACCAACTATAACAACCCGACCCCAGTTACCTATAGTCGGTGCATTATTACATATTATTGGCATGATCATAAGGAAATAATTTCTTGAAAGACCGATCAGTTTAGTATTTTTGGAAACAATATTCATACATAAGTTCAACTTTACAACTTGAAAATAAATACAACATGAATTTATTCTATTAGAATCATCCAAGCCTCCTAGATTATGCAAGAAAGTCACTCATAAAAAACTTCTCCATATCTTGGGAAAATGAAACACAAAAAAGGGGTGAGCTTAAATACTCAGTAAGGGTAAACAAAACAGTGGAAGATAACATAAATATTAATCATGTTGAATAATTGAAACCACATGAATTTACAAATAATAAACATGAATACTTTTATGTCAATAGTATGAGCCGAGTAAATAATGCCATACTAAAACATAATCATGGGTATTCTACTAGTCTAAGGACCACATGAACCATCAATATTATTTCCATAATGAGGGAATGTATAATCCCAGACATTCTGAAACTTTTTGTCAAGGCCTCGGCCAAGACGTCTAAAAATGATTAAGGCCTCGGCCAAAACAATAAATCAAATTGGGAAGGGGCCTCGGCCAATTCGACATCTAGTTGCCTCATGAGACCTACCGATGCATCAAGGATCTATTGCAGGATCCACCCGTCACTTACTACATCCAACTCATTCATCATATGAAATGGTTTAAACATATCATAAACATTCGTATTAAAACTAGCATACGAAATGTCAAAACATTAACCATAAATCAAGAATGGTATAAAAATAGCACATCCACAGTAAAACATATCACAAAACCTTCAATACAATATAGATGTTTTGTATCATAATAAATAAACTCCAAATAAACTTAAAATCCATCAAAGGATGTTGACATAGATGAAATCAAAAATCTTTTTAGAGAAATATCTCTTTCTATTTTGAAATCATTTAAGAGTCACATAATTATAAAATAAAACATTTACATTGAAAATATTCTTATAATCTTGTAAGAGAAGCTTTGATGAGTTTATAATAGTAGAAAATAGACGCACCCTCCATATAAGTTAAAAAAGAAATTCTTACCTTAATTTTTTCGAAAAGGTTAAAAATGACCTTGTTTGGAAAACGACGGAAAGATTCCTTTATAACCATCTTATAAAAAGTCAAAAAAAATGGTATAAATGACTTTAACCCATATTCTGTAAAATAGTAAGAATGATTTTAAATACATTTTTCTGAATCATGGATGAGGATGATAAAGATGTCCCAGTAGATAATTATGTATAATCAACCTCGGATAATGAAGAGATTGTGAAATAAACCCTTACCTTGTAATTTTCCATGGTTGGGGGTAGGTTAACCTCCTGTATTATGGTGAAAAAATTGTAATTAAATTATACAAGAATAATATACATTAATATGATATCATATATGATATTTTAACATTGATTTGTTAATAATATCTTAGTATTATCATCGTTTCGGGTGTTAACTTACTCATTTTCTGTTATATATAATCCGTGTTTGTTATTGATAGGGTGTATATTATTCATATCTAGAATTATATTAAGTCCTTAAAAATTTTTTGTAATCATCAATTGAGAATTATAATTGCATGGATATGATGGGGAATGAATCTCATCGCGTTCATGGAGACGGTTGTCCGTACCTATGCACGAGAGACAATATCAATATTTTGATATTAAAATAATATATAATTGGATGGTATAACATATATAAAGAATAATTATCATTTTATATTTATTATTTACATCAATTACATATGATGATCATACCCATCCAAATAATAATGTTTTTGAATAACAATTACACCACGACGTGGAGACGGTAAGTCGTACGTACGCATGTATGGTGACATGTCATTCAAAAGATCGATAGAATACAGAATATGGTTGTAAAATATTTATAATAACATCAAAATATATATAATATACTGGATTTATTATTTTAGAAAGTAAATAAAAAAGAATTTATAAGTTCAAGAAGAAAGGAACATGAAAAAGTGTGGTGAAAACATTACCTCTTGTTCGGGTTCTTCCTTTTGATTTGATCAAAATGGATCCATAGGTTGGATTTATAATCAAAATAAGGCCTCAAGTTTTATTTGATGGAAGATCGGAGGATATTTGGGCAGTGTTTTTCCGAACCAAATGGCTTTGAAGGTGTGAAGAATTGGTTAGAAGTGGTGTCCTTTTTTAAAGGGGAGGAGGGGATCTTTAGAAAAAACATAAAGTATTAATTTATAATAAATTTATATTCTGTTTATAATGGCTCCAAAGTGGATTATTCAAAGAATAAGGTTGGGATGGGTCTAAATACATTTAAACAATAGATTTTAGATAGGTTTGTGTCATTATATTAACCTTATCTTTTAGTTTTAACTCTTAGTAAATTAGTTTGACATTTACCATGTCACTTTGTATTTTTATATTATATAGTTAATAAACATACTTTATACATCGAAGAGACCCCCAAGTGGTAAATTAATGATACAACTATCATGATATAAGTCCTTTGGCTGATCCTTTGATTTTTAGGAATAGCATATCAATTAATAATATAATATTTGTTTTAAAAACTCTTTTATGTCAATTTTGACACTATTTAACAATTGATTTTTGTTAATGTCTTAACATATTTATTAATTCGAACAAAATTTATTTAAGAAATAATAACATGTCATATTAACCAATAAAATTATTGTATGTCATAAAAACATTCAAATTATATTTATTTTAACTTTTATAATACCAATTATTTGATTCTTTCATAAATTATGATAATACTGTATCATTATTGTATCATAAATATATTTAATTATTAAATATCTAAAAAATATAAATAAAATACCATTATGTAGGAAATATTTTCATATTTCTAATGAATATTTATTGTCAGAAATATAACATATATGACCCTAGGTAAAAAAATTTCCAAAAAGTATATGCTTAATCATTTTTGTATTTACTATAACTTAATTAATATAAGGTGTCCTTATCACCTACAAGTGGCTCCATGGTGTCCCAAAATCGACCCAAAGATGACCATGGTCAGAAAAGTATCAACCAGTAAGGTTTGGACTTGTTTTAGTGTAATTTATTATTTTTATAATATTATTTTTGTACCCTTATTTACCAGATTTACCTTTTAACCGTGGTAAATAAAATATTTACCAATGTAATTATTCAAAATGTAAAAAAATAAAGGTTACCTATTTACACAATTTGGACATCCTGATTACAAATATGGAATAAATTTTTCTAAATTCAAATCATAGAACTGGGAGAAATTAGTTAAAAATTAATTCCCGTTGTTAAAACAAAAAGCGTGTTTTCAAAAGATAATAACTATCAAAAGATTGACACTTGTTTATGTCCAGTTTAATTGTGAAGTTATATCCACTGACCAAAATTGTATTAAATTGTATAAATATATTCCAAATATACTTCAAAACCACTCAAATCAATAATTTATTACTATTAATTATTTTGATTAACAAGGTTGTTTTTAATTAAATTTAATAATTTTCACTATTCATCAAAATATAAAAGTTTCAGAAAAATACCAAATTTTTACCCTAGTCTAATTTCGATATTCTGATTCCAAAAATGAAGTCCATTTTGAAAGAAAAAATTTATAAAATTTCAAAAAGTGGGTATTACTATCCATAACGTATAGTTTGATTGGTTGTGGTGTGTGTTTGAACTCGAAGTTGTGTATAACACACGCTATTGTATTATTCAAAGAGAAGCGTATCGTGGAATCTTCTGGTGTTACATGTGGTACTTTGTATTTTTTCTATTAAGAAATCAACTTAATTTTTATGTGGAATATTACGAATCTCTTTCAAAAAGTCGTCAGTAATCTCTTGAATAATATCCATATCTCCAAGGTTGATTTTAACACAATCCAACATAGATAAACATCCTTTTTAATGGGATTCAAGACCCGTAAAATGGGTGTCAAGTCAATAAATAGTTCATATTTTACATCAAAAAGATGATCCATGGTCGGTTTCAAATATAAAACATGAGTTACTTTCCTCGACAATGGATATAGGATTTATACAAAGAAATCCATTCAATGCCTAACCTAATATCATGTTAAATCATAGGGAGAATAAAAAGAATCTTATGATGAAAAATAATTCATAAAATAACTAGAAAATAACCATGGAATTCAGACACGACCATCATACCATTAGTGGATTTCAAAGATAATTAAATCTATAATAATTGATGTGGTATTATGATAAACATAAAAAATTGTTTAGAAACAAATTATATGGTAGATAAACAGTCAAATAAGACTTTATCGGTTATAGTGGTTATTTTATGTGTACATTTTAATACATCATTATCATACCCCTCATCAATAATATTTATCACATGGTATATCCATTTCTCCCTCAGCATCATTTTTTAGATAAATTATAATTATTAAACATTATATTTGAGACATATTTACTATAATTTTTGTACTTCATAAATTTGAATCATCAGAGTGTCGGTGGTGAATTATTTGGTGTTTTATTCTCTTCCATTGAGTTTATTATACCATTCAATAATTTTTGGAATTCACGGGATTTATGACCCATCGTCACGCATTTAATGCACCTACCAATTTAATTCATGAAGTTAACTTGAGGTTTATTACCACGTGTATACCATGTATATGTATTTAATTTCATCCCGCTATGTGATTTATACTAGTTTTCGTGAGTTACAATCATCAATTTACTCTCAAAACCATGGTATTGTTTTGGAATATCCAATTTCTATTTTCATCCTGACTTCACATCAAATGATTTATTCATGTCTAATGAAGATTACTACAGATAACATCATTAAGAGACTTGGTTTTAGGCCACTAAATAAGAGATCATACATACATTCAGGTAGGATGAAATTTCCTATTGCATACCTCACATGTCCTATAACATTTTCATCATAGGTACCATCAGATTCATCATCCTTGTTCTTCAGCTCAAGGAAAACCATCTTCGTCTTACTATAATGATAAGAGGAATGTACTTATTGAAAAATAAACTCTAAAACTCATACCACTCCATAGTGTCAATATCATTGTATTAATTTATGTTTTTTTTATATGAGTCCACCACTTATATGATTCATCTTCTAGACAATAAAAATCAAAAATGACTTTAAGACTATACGAATTATTTAGAATGGATGAATTATTTTTCCTGGTACTAATCTATTGCTTGGATGCTAGTGGGTCGGCGAATCCACCTAATATAGGTGGGTGTTTCCATATGAAGAAGTCAAAAAAATATTCTTCCCTCTTTTTCTCATTTCGATGATGATCGTGATTCATACCTTGAGAAAGTTGTGTGGAAATAGTACAGTTATTTTTTTTATAGATCCCATTAAATTTGATTTTTAGGGGTATAATCATTTGACAGAATATTATCTTCTTTATCAAGAAGTGATTAAAGGAAAGAAACATACAAGACCAGATGGACTCATGGTGGATAGATATAATGTGTAATTACAGAAAAATACCTTGTATTTATCTTTAAATCCTTGGATAAGGGCACCAAACTAGTGTAATGAATCAATATCACTCTCAACCACCCTTTTCGAACTAACACATTTTCCATAAAATTCATTTCTATATAGGTATGAATAACAAAGTTATTCTAATTGATATATGTACAGTAGTACCTAATAATATAAATTATGTCCCAATGGTACTCATCCCTCTCTTGAAGGTATTTTACCAACATGGAAAAATTAAATTCCCATAAGGAAATTTGAAGGTTTAAATGACTTCATAAAGTAATGATACTAGCTAAGGATTTTTCCTATATAGCCAAGGTACAACATGAACCAAAAAAGAGCTGAATCTCAATATCATTGATCCCATGTTATCTCTCACCAGATATACCCCTTTAATCTACTCATCAACATATCATCTATCAAAATTCATTTTTAACTCCCAAATGAGTGGTTTATATCTTATCGACCAACTTGGGTTACTATATATGGTTTCCGTGTTCCTGAGAAAATATGGCATAATTCTTTTAAGAGACTCAAAATGTGTTTTTCCCTTTAATCAAGGCCCCAGCTTCACCACTAGCATCATCACCTACACCTAGAAATTTATAGTGGGATGCCTTTTACATTCTCTTCCCTTATTTCACGATTCTCATAAATTCATCAAATAGCCAAAAACACCTTTCCAAAATCCTTCACCTACATCCCTCGCTGTCTATATAGATGGAACCAGACCATGATCATTTCATGCATGGAATATCGTATAGTTCTTAAGTTCATCCCCTATCACATGAGTTAAAAAGACCTGTCTCGTACTCACCCTAATAAAGAACATTCCATTTATTCTCATGTTGTGTATGTATATAGAATTTTACTGCTGAATCTAAAACTATAAATCTTTTATGAACATTATCATATATTGGGATATTTTGGTTTCTCATCCTCCAAATTAGTAAATTATTCTTATAAAGAATTACTTGCACCACATCTTCATATACCACTTGTCCATGCCATTTTGAGTGTGAATAAATTTTATAAATTCTCGACCAAAAAACCTGCCAGATTTGGAACCCTAAAAACTAAACATTTCTCATTCATCAACTAGTATGATGCTATCATAAATAATTTTATGTTTGTAGTTTTTGATGGTTTCTTGGGGGACCGAATTCATGATAGCTTCAGAAAATGAGACTATTAGATAATTACATCATGGGATGGGCATTGTTTCTCTATTCCAAGTCATATTTCAGAAATTTTTGTCTTCCTGACCCCCTATCCAGCAAACATCCCCCAATGTCTCTTCAATTTCATTGATCATGAACCACATCGTACTTGATAATCTCCAATTTGACATAGACTATATGATCTAGTCTTACACATACATATCCTTAATTAAACTTTATGATAATAATTTCCATTAATTCATGGTCAATATATATTCAAATCCATCATGATGGTTCATAAATATTATGTGAATTTTCAAATAAAATCCTTCTATGATGTCACACTAGGTCTGTAGTAAGGCCCATTATCGTGAACCATGTGATGAATGAGTACTTATCAATAGTCTATTTTAGGGTTATCACCCCTATTTAAAAATTTTCTATATCCACATACACATGTGGGGTCCATAAATAGATGTAATTTACTGTAAACCACTCGTATTATGATTCACCAAAATTATAATACATTTTCCTATACCATGGACTTTTCATTATAATTCTCATTAGAAATATCTCTTAGGATATCAATATGTTCCCTCTCATTCTATTTTCAAAATATTAAATAATCTCTTTCTCTAATAATGAATATAAAAACGCAATTTTTTCATAAATAAATATTACATAATTTAAAATTAATATATAATACATTTTAGAAATAAAATTCCAAGGATCCTAATGGTGTAGTGTCTTTGGATAGTAGTTAAAAAATATTATTATTACATGAATGATACAAAAAATATCCTATAGAGATCATCCCATTTTGTAAACAACATAGATATACCCTACATAAACCATTCTTCATAACCCAAAGAAATGAAACATAAGAATTTGCGAGCTTAGATTCTTATTAAGGGTAATAAAGAAGATATCAATCGTTGATAATATGAAATTATAATATAATAATAAGTGTATTGGATTATGAATATAACTTATAGTCTTGATTCCAAATATTACATGGATTGTAAACAAGGGAAATGGAATAACACAGTAAATATCAAACAAAATAAACCACAAGGGTGATAAATAATCATAAAACAATCTTGAACCATATGTTCATTTAATATAAGTGTGGTTCCACCATATGTGTAAAAAATACTATGTAGAGGATAACATATAAATAAATATATTAATAATGGATCATAATTCAAAACATATTTTCCATATCATAATCCGTCATGAATTATCAATTATTTCCCATTGTTGATCAAGAAGATCATTATGTTTCCCAAATAAGGTCAATCACATCATTTAATTTCCAATTATTATCTCATGAGATATAAAACATTACCCAATGCATAGAAAGGAGATATGGATCCAATAAATGAAATAATTAAAACCATAAATTTTTTTTCATAGGATCATAAAACATTCATAATATCATAATCCCTAAAAATGAAATGTGTATCATAAACAATTCATCCTAGCAGAACCAATAGAAAAAATAGGTTTCATAGCCATTTTACCTATTAATTATAGCATAACCTGTGGAAAAGGATTGTATTTCATATATATATATTTATCATAATCATAAAACCCCAAAAAAAGAATATTGATGGTACCATTTCTAATTATCCCTAGTAATACATAGGCAACACCACAGTTTTATTCATTTTTCAATTGAAATTCAATTATAGATCACTAAAATATACTTTAAGAAAATATCATTTCTATTTTGAAAATAGTTTTTTAATATATAAATTTTCTAAACTAGTAAAGAACACTGTATAATTTTAAACATCCATGGAAACATGTAATGGAGTATTCGATTCATTTATCAGTTATTATGATGATAAATAATGTTCATTCTATACATGTAAAAAAATATTCCATTCTTATTCACATTAAAAATTGAAAAGATCCTTATTTAGAGTAAGAAAATAATATTCCATTTAATCTTTTTTATAAATAAAAACAGGGTAAAAATTACATTAAACAATCAATAAATAATAGTAATAACATGGTTTAAAATATTTTTGAAAAAACATTGATATTAAATAAAAATGAGTTTTCAAATGAAGAGAGAAATGCTTTATATTTTCCTTAAGAATTCCATTTTGGGAGCTTGAATTGTTGAGTAAAAAGTATTTTTTGGTATTTATATTCATTTTTTATGTAAATCACAAAATCTCATTTAAATGAATTCATATATTGATTTATCTTACTTTCTTTATGAATTTATTTTACTTTTCATCATTATGGGTTTTAAAATATATATGATAATAATTATACTCCTGATTATTGTAGTGATTTGTCATTCTGGGATTGTAATAATGATCTTAGATATGATTTATATCATACACACTAAATACAATTATTTATCACACACACTATTCAGTTTCTATACTAACTATATTATTTAATGATAAAAATTACACATAATCTCATAAAAAGAATCATCAGATCCTTTCAATCTCATTTTATTTTAACAAAAAAATATATCACAATGAATTGAAAATCATTAAATAAAAATGATGTCGTTTATTCTGTTTTGATAAGTTTTATTAAACTATGTTATTATTTCAGTTATAAGATGGCCATTGGAGTTAAATGATTCCATGTCCCTCCAAAATTTCAAGAGAAAATCATACCGTCAGAATTCAACATGTCCATTGGGATGTTGGACTACAAACACCAGGTTATTTGAATACCATAGAAATGTTGAAAAATTGGAGACATTGTGTGAGAGCTCTGTCAAATTATTTCATTGTGCAAATGACTCTGAAGAGTCCATGTTGTGAATTGCTCTTTCAACCTAATTGTTACTTCCAAGAGTTTTTATTTTCATAGTTCAATACTAATCATTAGAGATTAAGAATGAAGTATTCTGTGGATATGAATATAGTTGTGATGATTGTTTGTGGATTTAGAAATTTTGAGGCTAGGACAAAAGAGGTTCCAATCTCCTTCTTGAACGAGGGATTAGAGGGATAAAAAGATAAAATGTGATCATCTTATCAAGGTGATACCGTAGTGTGGATAAGAAATAATATCATTAAATTATAAATCTGGGGTCCTCTATCAAAGGTTATTTGATACCCTTCTCTTTGGGTTAAAATAATTCAATTCTTTTAAATGGTTACATTTGTTTTAATTTATAATATAAATTTAAAAATTTAATATAGTAAACTTTATATTCTCTATTCAAAGATTATGATCTATTTAATTACTATTTTAGTGATTATGATCAATTAATTTACCCAATATGATAATATACACTTTATGATAGAATCATTTATTGTTTCAGAGTTCTTATCATAACCATTTTTATTACTATCAATATCATTTTAATCTAATTGAATAGTTTTCTTATTTTGAATGCGATTACTTTCAAATATGAAATCTGGAATACTTATCACAATGTACTAATTACGATACTTTTCCCTTTAGACCTAGGTCCCTGTCTGATTATATTTTAAATACAAAAAAAGATTATTAATACAATTTGTTTAATTGTAATAAATTATTTTTCCATTATGTATAAAAACTAATGTTTTCAAAATATAATTAACCCCCCCCCCCCCCACCCCTTGTATTTTTTCATCTGCATATACATTTTGGTCAAACAATTGGTATCAAATGGGGTTTTCAAATATCATATATTTTGTTACATTCCTTTCCAAAGTTATTTATATTTCTATTTTTTAACATTTTTTTATTAATATTTGTTACACTAACATGTAATGCGGAAAATGAAATTTTATATAATTTTAAAGTTGGAAGGAATTTATATTAGTTCAATTGAAAATCTCAGTTTAATAAGACAACGAATTATCTATAGAAAGGATTATGAATATTGGAGAGAAATATTTAATACCTTTTTAATCAACACTAGTGTTGATAACATTGTTATTCAAATTAGAGAATTAAAAATTCCTAATTGGGAAGATATAACCTTTAAAAATCTAGAAAAACAGTTATATCAATTTAATTAAATTATACGTAATATATTACTTTGATTAATCAATATAAATGTATATATCCAGATTTTTTATGGTTAAGGAGCCAAAAAATTTAGAAGAATCTTGAAATTACTCATTTCGGTACATCTAATGTTGTTTAAATAAGAGGATTCATGCTAAGAGAATATTATAAAGATTTTTATTTCCCTTATATGGAACCAATTATTATGGTTCACAAACATTCATGAAAACCGTGAATAATATACAAGACATGGGTGAAAACGCACATGATAATGATATCCTAGTTGAAAAGATCATTGATATCATGCCATATGAATGGGAATAAAAAAAGACAGTTGTTAATGAATGTAACATCCCAAGTAAGTAATGAATAATAGATATTTTTATCTATTTCTTTCAATGATTATGATAGTGTTATAGAGGCTTAAAATGAAAATAGATACGATCTTATGCATGGAATACACTAATATTCTTAAAAGATTGTTTTACTGCCTTTTGATGGAAAACCATTTCTGAATCTATATTTTGACAATTTTATAAACTATGTTTGTCAAAATAAACTTATCCTTTATGATTGGGACATCAAAATTTACCTTGTGTGAATTTTTGGTATTTTTCTGACAATGTTCATTTTTTAATGAATAGTGAAAAATACTGCATTTTACATCAAAACTGCTTTTTAGTCTAATTTATTTATATGATTATATTATCTTTTGAATTGTTCTTAATGTGTAATATGAATATATGTTTACCATTTAATCCAATGGTGGTCATTGGAAACAATTTCACTTTGAAATTAGACTTAAACTGGTGTCAATCTTTTGATACTTATTGTTTTGTAAAAACACGCTATTTGCTCTGGCAGCGGGAATTAATTATTAAATTAATTAATGTGACTTATATGATTTTAATTTTTTAAAATAGACTTCATTTTTGAATTCGGAATATCAAATATAGCTTAGGGTGAATTTTTGGTAATTTTCTGAAAAACATCAATTTTTGATGAATAGTGAAACCACTATGTGGTAATCAAGCAAACTGATTTTTCAGTTAAATGAAAGTTTACCACTAATGTGTATTGAATTTTGAAAATCCGACAAACATGGTTGTCATTAAGAAGTAAAATGTGGTATAACGAGATTAAAATAATTTTTTGGTGAATAGTAAATTATTAAGTTCTTAATCGCGATTAGTGGTAATTAGGGTAGTTTAAGGTATAAATAATGCTTTAATAATAGGAAATTACATAGACACATGTCCCAACCTTATTGGTTGTGTCATGGAAGACCAAGACAAGCCATGGGTCAACTTGGGGACCCCATGGAGACACTTTGATTTTGAAATGACATAAATAACTTTTTATTAAATGTTAAAGTAAAAATGACACAAACAAGAGATGTTTTACGAAACCAATTTTTACATGGGGTTATAAAGATCAGATTTTTGATTATAAATAGTCATTGGAAAGATAAAAAGATTTCCTACATCATAGTATTTTTTTATGATTTTTAGACATTAAATAAATTAAATTATTTATGACATAATAATGATGCAGCGATGACATCATTATTTGACGATTTAAATAAAATGGAAAGATAATATAAACTCTATGAACTACCCATGTCCAAAACCAATTGGATGAGTGGATTTAGAACCCTTATCACCTTATCCACGAATTATAGCAATGTGGGACCTTTTAAAACCGAAAAACATTTTCAAATAAAGTAATATTTCTTTAATTTCCAAAAGTGCCCCTCCTCTCCTCTTATAAAAGGCCCCCACCTCTACCTCATTTCACACACTCCTCAAGCCTTTGGCTCGGCCAACCCCTGCCCATTTACTCTCTCCACATCCCTCTCCTCATCCTAGAGGATTCCCTTTGGGAAGATTCCTTTCAAAGGAAGCCTTTAGGCTCAAATCAAAAGGAGTTACACTTTTTAAGGTAATTCATTCTCTAATGTTCATTTGTTTTATTTTGCTTCTCCAACCCCCTAAACTCTTTTTATTTACTTATTCTGTAACAACACCAGTATCTTCAATATACAAGGATGTTGTTATAATATTTATTTGAGCTACACTCTCACACAACTACATCAAATGGTTAAAGAACATACGGTTTCCGTGGATGGCGAAATTCTGCCTCCCGAAACGATGATTGTTCAACACTCATTTAACACCTTCAAAGGTGGCCATTATGATGTCACTATTTTTATATATGATATATAATATGTTTATTTTTTCCTTAAGCTTCTGTTTTTTTCATTTTTGGCATACCTTTATGGTTTCCATTATGGGTAAACACGATATCTTCATTTTAGGAAGTGCGGACTACCGCCCCCTGAAAGTGATTTGATTCGTTAATACCATATGTGGGATGTGTAAAGGATAAAGTTAATGATATTATATATGTTATTATACTGGAATTATAATATACTCTTATATCATTATGATTCCATTCCAGAAAATATGAAATAGAAATGGAAGTAGCGTTCATGCGTACGTACGACTTACCGTCTCCATGAACGGTGCATTTCATTTCTTACCTCTAAATGATTATGTAATATTATAAATGCATGTATGTAATGGATATATATGACATATATGATATCTACATCATGAATACCATTCTGGATATAATGAACCTTTGACCAAATTAACAACATGTATGTGTAATAAGTCTATTTTTGACTTAAGAACCAAATACCGACAAAATGAACATTATTAACTTAACTGATTACATGATGTTCATAACATGGTATAAAAGGAATAATGAACTTGAAAAAGATTCATAAGCAAGTAGAGATTAACTCAATTTTATTATTCAGGAGATTAAAGAACGGTCGGGTCAAGTCGGATACGAGGTATGGGACTTCGTCTCAATCTCCTTTCATTGAGGCATATTTTATTTTATACACAACTTTCTTTTATACGGTGTATAAACCACTTTGACTTTTACGTTTATTCAAAAGGAATCTTTTTTATACGAAGCATTTACTAAACGAAAAAAGGGAATGTTTTTGTCGTACGTATGCGGCGACAACGACTTCTCCGCCGTCGTGACCGTTATTTGAGTTTCGGCTTCCTCTACAAGCCATAACTTTTTTTTAAACAAAAAATAAATACCATGTTTTAATTTGGTATTGAAAATGGTTTTCATAATGTTTTTATTATATCAATGTGTTGTATTGATATCTCGTGATTGAAATGTGGGAATGTTATGTTTCCTTTATGCATGATTTATGTGATATGATTATGTTATGGTTCTTGGGCATTATTATGAAGACGGGTGGTTTCGTGATAAACTAAGGGCGGGTGAGCCCGATATAGCTCTCCAATGCATTGTGTAACGCGAACGAGTGAAACGTTAAGGTTTCTCCGAAGAGATTTTAGGGAATATACTGTGATGGGTATTCCAAATGTAACCAAGAGGGTTACTCCCTACGTAAGAATGTTATGAATTCCTCAAGTTACCTTTATGTCTTATGATTTCTATGATTTATTCATGATTTTATGAGGTATGTTAAAGTGTCTATGTTTTATGGGTAAAGTATGATTTCATTCTTATGTATATATGAACTCATGTTTCCTTTCCATGTTTTTTTTATATAACCCATACTGAGTTTTTATGCTCATCCCATGTTTTTGAAATGTTTTTCACAGGTCAAGGGAAAGGTACATGATAAGATGATAGAGTCAAGGATGTGTCAAGAAATAATCCATGTTTTATTTTAAATGTGTTTCCATTTATGGGAATTACGAATACTATCTTTATGTAACCACTTTTTTATATGTGTAATGTAATGCATGTTTTATGATCTAATTCTCTAAAACTATAAACCCGAAAAGATCCTCAATGTGTAATCTTGTAATAACTCAAGATTAAGTAAGGTTTAAGGCTGGGGGCCTTATAGTTGGTATCAAAGGTCAGCTTAGATAACTTTAGGAGTTATAATTCTATTAAATGATTATCCAAAAATATTTTTTTTCGAAATGATATAGAATTTAAAGATTACCATGTTGCTTCATCTAAGACATGTTTTTTCAGAATGGTTTTCCGCAGAGGAAACAGGGAAGCAGTGCTAGGAAGGCATACAAGAGGAAATAACCTTCCGAATCAGCATCCAGAAATGGTCGGAATTGGAACTGAACAGTTTGTTGCAGTAATGGCGCAGTTGACTCAAGCGATAAATGGAGGTGGTATCCATGCACGAGATCAGCTAGATCAACCGCAGAGGAACATGTCAGTGGTGGAACATTTCATGAGGCAACATCCACCATCATTCAGAGGATCATCTGACCCTGTGCTAGCTGAAGGGTGGATTAAAGCACTGGAGAAGATTTTTGATGTCATGGGGTGTTCAGACAATCAAGAGGTTAGTCTTGCTATTTACCATTTGGAGGTTGAAGCAGATCAGTGGTGGTCTATGGTTAAAAATATCAGGGATGCCGATGAGATTGATGCTCTTGACTGGGATGAATTCAAAGGTATGTTTCTTGAGAAGTATTTTCCTAAGGCTGTTCGACTTAGGATGGAAAAGTAATTCTTGGAATTGAGGCAAGAGGAAGACTCAGTGGTTGCTTATGGAGAATGGTTCACTCGGTTGGCAAGGTATGCTCCAAATTTTATCCGGGACCTTGATAGTAAAATCAATCGTTTCTACTCAAGATTAAAGCCAAAGTATCGAAGGGCATTAGCTTCTCGTGAGTTTAAAAGTTATGAAAAGCTTGTTCGATGTGCTGAGAAGGTGGAAATGGAGTTTTCCGATGACCATGTTTTCTATAACAACCAGCAGAAGAAGAGACCAAGGTGGCAGGAGAAAGGTAAGAATTCTTCAAAAAGTCTGATGGTAAGAGAACTAAGTTTCCAGTTTGTGATAAATGTGGCAAAAGGCATGCTGGGGAATGTCTTCTGAATTCTGGGAAGTGCTACCGATGTGGTAAGATGGGACATAAGGCTCGTGATTGCACTGAAAAGGATCAAGGTGAAGGTAAGAACAAATTTGATTTACAGTTAGTGAAATGTTATAAGTGCAATGAGATGGGTCACTATGCAAACGAGTGTCCGTCAAGGAGCTTGAGTGATGGGAAGCAGTTAGACTACAAGCAGAAAGGGGTGGTGAAATCCTTTGCAACTACTTCAGCAGATGTCGGGCCATCAAATGAAGTGGTATCAGGTACTTTGTTTGTTTTTTCAGATTATGCCAGTGTGTTGTTTGATTCGGGGTCTACACATTCTTTCATCTCTGAAACCTTTTCTAGTAAAATGGGAATACCATATCAAGAAATGACTCCTGAACTTTTGGTAAAAACACCTGGGGGGAATGTTGAGGCAAAAAGAATTTATAAGAATCTTCCTATCCTTATCTGTGGATAGAACCTACTTGAAAACCTTATTGTTTTACCTCTAGTAGAGTTTGATGTTATCCTGGGTATGGATTGTCTCTCTATCTACCATGCTAAGATTGACTGTAGAGATAAAGAAGTTTCTTTTCATAAAGACTTTCAGTTTGTTTACAAGAATGAACCCTTACTTTTGATAACATATCAAGAGGCCGAGAAACTTATAAAAGATGGAAATGAATGTTACCTTGCACACGTCATTGAAAATAAAGGAACTGTTCAGATTAATGATGTGCCAGTGGTAAATGAGTATCCTGATGTTTTTCCTGATGAGTTTCCTGTAATAATACCAGATCGGGAAGTTGAGTTTACTGTTGACTTAGTTCCTGATGCTAAGCCAATTTCAAAACCCCTTATCGAATGGCACAAATTGAACTTTTAGAGTTGAAGGATCAATTGCAAGATTTATTAGAGAAAGGTTTCATTAGACCTATCACATCACCATGGGGTGCTCCTGTTTTATTTGTTAAAAAGAAAGATGGTTCTATGTGACTTTGCATTGATTATAGAGCCTTGAATAATATCACTGTTAAGAACAAATATCATTTGCCTCATATCGATGATTTGTTTGATCAGCTCCAGGGAGCTCAGTTTTTTTCAAAGATTGACTTGAGATCGGGGTACCATCAGCTGAAGGTAAAGGAGGCAGATATTCCGAAGACCGCGTTCCGTATGAGATATGGCCATTATGAATTTGTATTAATGCCTTTTGGGCTAACCAATGCACCTGCTTTATTCATGGACTTAATGAATAGAATTTTCCATGAGTTCTTGGATAAGTTTGTGGTGGTTTTCATTGATGATATTTTGGTGCTTTCTAAAAGTAAAGAAGAGCATGAAAGACATTTAAGGGTTATCTTGAAAACCTTAAAAGAAAAGAAATTGTATGGGAAATTCAGCAAGTGTGAGTTTTGGTTGCAACAAATTTCTTTCCTTGGTCACATTGTTTCTAAAGATGGAATAACTGTTGATCCTGCAAAAACAAAAGTTGTGGAAGAATGTCCAAGACCAACAAATGTAACCGAGATTCGTAGCTTCCTTGGTTTGGCGGGCTATTACTGAAGGTTTGTTAGAAATTTTTCACGGTTATCTAGTCCAATGACTAAGCTAACTTGGAAGGGTGTTAAGTTTATCTGGACAAAAGAATGTGATGATTGTTTTTAGGAATTGAAAAGAAGATTGGTGAATGCTCCAGTTTTGGCACTACCATCCAGGAATGGTGAGTTTGTTATATACAGTGATGCTTCATTGAAAGGACTTGGTTGCGTCCTAATGCAGAATGATCAGGTAATTGCTTATGCTTCACGACAGTTGAAAACTCATGAGGTAAATTACCCTACACATGATTTGGAATTAGCTGCTGTTGTTTTTTCTTTAAAAATTTGGAGGCATCATTTGTATGGAGTAAAGTGTGAAATATATATCGATCACAAAATTTTAAAGTATATATTCACTCAGAAAGAGCTAAACATGAGACAAAGGAGATGGCTGAATTAATCAATGATTATGATTGTACAATTCATTACCATCCGGGAAAAGCAAATAAAGTGGTTGATGCTTTGAGTCGAAAAAGTAATGCTTCATTAACAATGTTGTGGTTGGAACGTGATCCTGTGTTTAATGATTTGATGAACTTTGGCATAAAAGTTGTTGGTGCAGGAATTCCTTCTATTTTGTTTCAGGTATTAGTGAGATCATCTCTATCAGATAGAATCAAGAAAGCACAGAAGCAAGACAGTGAGTTGCAGAAAAGGGTAGAGCTGGTTCAGAAAGGTAAGTTTCCTAAATTCAACATTGATAATGATTGCGTTTTGAGATTTGGGAAGAGATTGTGTGTGCCTTGTGATTCACAGTTGAAGACAGAGTTGTTATGTGAAGCTCATAGTTCTCCGTTTTCAGTTCATCCGGGAAGTACTAAGATGTATAGAGATATGCGGGAGTATTACTGGTGGGATGGAATGAAAAGAGATATTGCTGATTTTACTGTGAAGTGTTTGACTTCTCAGCAGGTTAAAGTAGAGCGGCAGTTACCGAAAGGGATGCTTCAGCCTTTACCAGTTCCAGAGTGGAAATGGGAGAATATATCCATGGACTTTGTTGTTGGATTACCGAAGACATCTCGAGGTAATAATGCAATCTGGGTTATTGTTGATCGCTTGACCAAATCTGCTCATTTCCTTGCTATACGAGATACTTTCTCTCTTGATCAACTTTCCCGTTTGTATCTTATAGAGATAGTCAGGTTACATGGAGTTCCTATCTCCATTGTATCGGATCGTGATCCCAGGTTTACTTCTAACTTTTGGAAAGGCCTTCAGAAGTCGTTGGGTACTGAATTAAATTTTAGTACAGCTTTTCATCCTCAATCAGATGGGCAGTCAGAACGAACAATTCAGACATTGGAGGATATGCTACGAGCTTGTTCTATGGATTATCAGGGAAGTTGGGACCAACATCTTTCTTTGGTTGAATTTTCATATAATAACAGTTTCCATTCCAGTATACAGATGGAAACATTTTAGGCATTATATGGGAAGCGGTGTCGAACTCCAACTTTCTGGGATGAAGTGGGTGAAAGGAAGTTGATGGGACCAGAATTGGTAGAAGAGATGGCAGAAAAAGTTCAGCTGATTCAGAAACACATGAGAACAGCTCAGAGCAGGCAGAAGAGTTATGCGGATAACCGGAGGAAGGATCTATCTTTCGAGGTAGGTGATCATGTTTTTCTCAAGGTTTCTCCTTGGAAAAGTGTGATGAGATTTGGTAAGAAAGGAAATCTGAGTCCATGGTTTATTGGACCATACGAAATTCTGGAAAGAGTTGGATCAGTTGCATACCGAGTGGCTTTACCTCCGAGTTTATCTCAAGTACACAATGTTTTTCACGTTTCGATGTTGAGAAAGTATATGCCAGATCCATCTCATGTTTTGAGTCCAGAGGTAGTTCAGCTGGAAGAGAACCTATCTTATGAGGAACAACCGGTCTAGATTCTTGACCACAGGGAGCAAGTGTTACGGAATAAGGTGATTCATCAGGTAAAGGTTTTGTGGAAAAACCACATGATTGAAGAGGCAACATGGGAATCTGAAAATGCAATGAGGGATAAGTACCCTCATTTATTTGATAAGTAAATAAATTGCGGGGACGCAATTTTCTAAAGAGGGGAAGGATGTAACATCCCAAGTAAGTAATGAATAATAGATATTTTTATCTATGTCTTTTAATGATTAAGACAGTGTTATAGAGGCTTAAAATGAAAATAGATACAATCTTATGCATGGAATACACTAATATTCTTAAAAGATTGTTTTACTGCCTTTTGATGGCAAACCATTTTTGAATCTATATTTTGACAATTTTATAAACTATGTTTGTCAAAATAAACTTATCCTTTATGATTGGGACATCAAAATTTACCTTGTGTGAATTTTTGGTATTTTTCTGACAATGTTCATTTTTTAATGAATAGTGAAAATTACTGCATTTTACATCAAAACTGCTTTTTAATCTAATTTATTTATATGATTATATTATCTTTTGAATTGGTCTTAATGTGTAATATGAATATATTTTTACCATTTAATCCAATGGTGGTCATTGGAAACAATTTCACTTTGAAATTAGACTTAAACTGGTGTCAATCTTTTGATACTTATTGTTTTGTAAAAACACGCTATTTGCTCTGGCAGCGGGAATTAATTATTAAATTAATTAATGTGACTTATATGATTTGACTTCTGTAAAATAGACTTCATTTTTGAATTCGGAATATCAAATATAGCTTAGGGTGAATTTTTGGTAATTTTCTGAAAAACTTCAATTTTTGATGAATAGTGAAACCACTAAGTGGTAATCAAGCAAACTGATTTATCAGTTAAATGAAAGTTTACCACTAATGTGTATTGAATTTTGAAAATCCGACATACATGGTTGTCATTAAGAAGTAAAATGTGGTTCAATGAGATTAAAATAATTTTTTGGTGAATAGTAACTTATTAAGTTCTTAATCGCGATTAGTGGTAATTAGGGTAGTTTAAGGTATAAATAATTCTTTAATAAAAGGAAATGACCTAGACACATGTCCCAACCTTATTGGTTGTGTCATGGCCGACCAAGACAAGCCATGGGTCAACTTGGGGACCCCATGGAGACACTTTGGTTTGGAAATGACATAAATAACTTTTTATTAAATGTTAAAGTAAAAATGACACAAACAAGAATTTTTTACGAAAACAATTTTTACATGGGGTTATAAAGATCATATTTTTGATTATAAATAGTCATTGGAAAGATGAAAAGATTTCCTACATCATAGTATTTTGTTTATGATTTTTATAGATTAAATAAATTAAATTATTTATGACATAATAATGATGCAGCGATGACATCATTATTTGACGATTTAAATAAAATGGAAAGATAATATAAAATCTATGAACTACCCATGTCCAAAACCAATTGGATGAGTGGATTTCAAACCCTTATCACCTTATCCACGAAGTATATCAATATGGGACCTTTTAAAACCGAAACACATTTTCAAATAAAGTTATATTTCGTTACTTTCCAAAAGTGCCCCTCCTCTCCTCTTATAAAAGGCCCCCACCTCTACCTCATTTCACACACTCCTCAAGCCTTTGGCTCGGCCAACCCCTGCCCATTTACTCTCTCCACATACCTCTCCTCATCCTAGAGGATTCCCTTTGGGCAGAATACTTTCAAAGGAAGCCTTTAGGCTCAAATAAAAAGGAGTTACACTTTTTAAGGTAATTCATTCTCTAATGTTCATTTGTTTTATTTTGCTTCTCCAACCCCCTAAACTCTTTTTATTTAATTATTTTGTAACAACAACAGTATCTTCAATATACAAGGATGTTTTTATAATATTTATTTGAGCTAAACTCTCACACAACTACATCAAATGGTTAAGGAACATACGGTTTCCGTGGATGGCGAAATTCTGCCTCCCGAAACGATGATTGTTCAACACTCATTTAACACCTTCAAAGGTGGCCATTATGATGTCACTATTTTTATATATGATATATAATATGTTTATGTTTTCCTTAATCTTCTGTTTTTTTCATTTTTGGCATACCATTATGGTTTCTATTATGGGTAAACACGATATCTTCATTTTAGGAAGTGCGGACTACCGCCCCCTGAAAGTGATTTGATTCGTTAATACCATATGTGGGATGTGTAAAGGATAAAGTTAATGATATTATATATGTTATTATACTGGAATTATAATATACTCTTATATAATTATGATTCCATTCCAGAAAATATGAAATAGAAATGGAAGTAGCGTTCATGCGTACGTACGGCTTACCGTCTCAATGAACGGTGCATTTCCTTTCTTACCTCTAAACGATTATGTAATATTATAAATGCATGTATGTAATGGATATATATGACATATATGATATCTACATCATGAATACCATTCTGGATATAATGAACCTTTGACCAAATTAACAACATGTAAGTGCAATAAGTCTATTTTTGACTTAAGAACCAAATACCGACAAAATGAACATTATTAACTTAACTGATTACATGATGTTCATAACATGGTATAAAAGGAATAATGAACTTAAAAAAGATTCATAAGAAAGTAGAGATTAACTCAAGTTTATTATTCAGGAGATTAAAGAACGATCGGGTCAAGTCGGATACGAGGTATGGGACTTCGTCTCAATCTCCTTTCATTGAGGCATATTTTATTTTATACACAACTTTCTTTTATACGGTGTATAAACCACTTTGACTTTTACGTTTATTCAAAAGGAATCTTTTTTATACGAAGCGTTTACTAAACGACAAAAGGTAATGTTTTTGTCGTACGTATGTGGCGACAATGACTTCTCCGCCGTCGTGACCGTTATTTGAGTTTCGGCTTCCTCTACAAGCCATACCTTTTTTTTAAAACGAAAAATAAATACCATGTTTTACTTTGGTATTGAAAATGGTTTTCATAATGTTTTTATTATATCAATGTGTTGTATTGATATCTCATGATTGAAATGTGGGAATGTTATGTTTCCTTTATGCATGTTTTATGTGATATGATTATGTTATGGTTCTTGGGCATTATTAGGAAGACGGGTGGTTCCGTGATAAACTAAGGGTGGGTGAGCCCGATATAGCTCTCCAATGCATTGGGTAACGCAAAGGAGTGAAACGTTAAGGTTTCTCCGAAGAGATTTTAGGGAATATACTGTGATGGGTATTCCAAACGTAACCAAGAGGGTTACTCCCTACGTAAGAATGTTATGAATGCCTCAAGTTACCTTTATGTATTATGATTTCTATGATTTATTCATGATTTTATGAGATATGTTAATGTGCCTATGTTTTATGGGTAAAGTATGATTTCATTCTTATGTATATATGGACTCATGTTTCCTTTCCATGTTTTTTTTATATAACTCATACTGTGTTTTTATGCTCATCCCAAGTTTTTGAAATGTTTTTCACAGGTCAAGGGAAAGGTACATGATAAGATGATAGAGTCAAGGATGTGTCAAGAAATAATCCATGTTTTATTTTAAATGTGTTTCCATTTATGGGAATGAAGAATACTATCTTTATGTAACCACTTTGTTTATATGTGGAATGTAATGCATGTTTTATGATCTAATTCTCTAAAACTCTAAACCCGAAAAGATCCTCAATGTGTAATCTTGTAATAACTCAAGATTAAGTAAGGTTTAAGGCTGGGGGCCTTATAATGAATCATGAAAAGTTGAAAATGTAACACCTAATGAGTAATTTGGAAGTCTCCTAAAATATGATAACAGATTGAAAAGGGGTTTAAAAAATCAAAAAGAATAATGATGGAGCACCATTTACTTGAATATCAAATATGATGGTGGATAAGGCTCTTGAAAAGAATTTCAAATCACCTAATAATAAAGATATAGTTCAATAAGATTCACGTGAAATAGAACATTTAAAGAATTAATTGGACAATATTTCATGAATAATAAGAAATAGTGTAAAAAATAAAGACATTATGTATCAATATATAAAAAATATAATGGATAATATTGATACTGAAGTTACCTGTTATGAATTAAAAAATAATGGACACATAAGACTTGATTGTCCAAAGCTGAAAAGAATGGAAATAAAAAAAGACATTCTGAGATTAATTTTAAAAATTATTATAAGTATGAAGTTAAAAATGTATTAATGGAAAATGACACTGGGAGTGATAGTGGTGGAGACTCATCAGATAAAACCATAGATAATGAAAACTCCAAACATAATAATATTGGCCTTATTTCTATAATACCTATTGAAAATCAATGTTTCATGGAAAAGGCCGACAAAAAAAATCTTTGACTAACATATATTTAAATGTAAATTATCCTAATGAGAAGAATTTTACATCATTATATAAAGAATCATCCTCATCCAATGATGATAATATAGTACCTTCATATAAAGAGGTTTATATATTTTCAAAATTTCTTGAGAATAAAAATTGAAAAGCTTTTATAAAATAAAAAATGAACATGCTAGAATAAATGTCATGAATAAAGAATTACATGATCATTCCAAATATATTGATAATAACTTTTTGAAAAACAATTTTATTTCTAAAAACCTTGAGGAAGATAATGTTGAGAATAATAATCTTTCAAAAGACTTTGAAAATGTTATTTCTGAGAAAATTTATTTACAAACAAAACTCACTTCAACAAATAATACTAATGTGGATTTTAATTTTGTATTACAACTAATGTATTAAATTTAATCATTAAAGAAAATATTATCAAATTTTATCACTGGTAAGGGAGGATTTGATAAAATGTATAAACAACTTCATTGATATGGTAATAGTTCATTAATGGGATATACTCATTCAAAAAATATTTTTTGTAACAATTACATTATTCCATAAAATTCTATTTTTTCCTAAAATGTCAAAGTGGATATCATTTGAATGAAAATTGTTCCTTAAATAAAACTGAATATTTGGGATTCCACAAATTCCATTTTGCAAAAAATAATGTGGGATCACAAATTTTCTCATGCCAATATTTTTGGAACCAAGAAATTTTGGATTCCAAATGTTTAATTATTTTGTTGTCAGGAAAATAAGGGATGTAAAAACAATAAAAATATATGGTACACTAATATTAGATGTTCTCTGAATATGAAGTGTGACAATGACTTCTCGGAAAACATTATTGAAATGAAATGGGGAAGGGTTACGTTTAGAATCAATGCTCAAGGAAGGATTGTTGGTATATGTAATATTGATCTTCTTAGAAAATCATTGATTTTAAATGGTTTATTTGTTAAGGGTCTTACGAACAACCATATAATAATAATTCAGTTATGTAATGAAGTTTACCTAGTGAATTTTAATAATGATAAATGTGTAGTATACTATTCCAAGGATGAATTTATTCTTTCTTCCTATCGACATGAGGATGATTACACATTAAACATAGAAGACCTTAGATGCCAAGACATACCTTGATATAGTGAAATTAAATACCATTAATGGTTATGGAATAAAAGTTTATGACATTGTAATATTATAAACCTATATATATTTTCTATGAAAATACATTCTAAGGATATAACTGAACATAGAGTTGATTATTAAAAAGTCTGTGACACTTTTCAATATGGAAAGAAACAAAAGTCAATATTTAAATAAATTATTGACATTTCAACTTCTTATTCATTACAGTTCATGCACATGGATCTTTTTCATCCTATATAAACTAGAAATATTGAAGGAATGTGTTATGTATTTGTTTTAGTTCATGACTACATAGGATATACATGATACTATTTTCTAGAAAATAAATATAAATCCTATTGTTATTTTAAAAAAAAATTAGCTAATGTAACTAATGAGAAAAACCTTCCATTGATTACCTTTCTTAGTGATCATGGTGGAGAATTTGTAATTTAAGTCTTTGAAACTTTTTTTTGTAAGAAAAGCATTACACATATCTTTTTATCTCTATGAAATCATCCAAAAAATGGTGTTATTGAAAGAAGAAATAGTATTTTTTATTAGATAAACAGAACCATGTAAAGTGAATTTTTTACTGAAAAACATTTTTGGTATGAAGATATGATTACTCCTTTATATATTGTAAATCATGTTTTAATAATACCATTTCTTAAAGAAAACAACATTTGAGTTATGGATCGGCCGAAAGCAAAAAGTCTCAAACATCAAAGTATTTTCATTTACAGTATTAATTTTGAAAACAAAAATATAATTTAAATAAATTCTCACTCAAATACAATAAATGTATATTCTAAGTATATTCCACTAATTCTATGTATTATAGAGTTTTAAATAAATATTAATGGACTATTGGGGAAAATGTACATGGTAAATTTGATGAAAATATTCCTTTTGTTTTTAAACAATCACAAACTATATCTTCTGATGTATTTTCCAAAATTGATTCTCAAAAATTGATAGAAGGCTCTTCTAATAAGGAATCTACCCATGAAAAAGTTTTTGAATTATTCAATGTAGAATAAATTCTATCTAATGTTGACGAACAATATTTACAAAACCCAAGTCAACTGTTTCTTACGAATCAACCCATTGATAGTATCATTGGAGATGTAAATCAACCAGTGAGGTCTATAAGTTATTTGAAAAATGAAGTAGAACATCTATAATTTCATTCTCAATTTGAACATCAAATTTAGGATGATTATTTAAGTGAAAAATATTTTATTAACGAAATGAATGATGAACTAAATGAATTTAAAAGAAATAATGTCTGGAATTTGGTTAAAAGTGCTAATGATTCATCAGGAATTAGAGTAAAATGGGTATTTATAAAAAGTGGGATATAAATGGAATAATAATTACAAATAATGTAATACTAGTTACTATAGGTTATAAAAACAAGAGGGGATACACTATTAAGGAACCTCTACTTCAGTAGCTAAACTTGAATCAATTCGAATACTATTACCTTTTGCTACACTATGTAATTTAATACTTCTTGACATGGATGTGACGTATTATTTTCTTAATAGATATGTTCAAGAGGATGTTTTTGTTTAAAAACCCCCTATAATCGAATATACCAATCATCCTTAATATGTTTTCAATATTAAAAAATCATTATATATAATTAAACAACTTCGTACAAAAATGTATGATAGATTAACATGATTTTTATTGCAAAAAAATTATGTTAAGGGAACTACTGGTCCAAATATTTTTATAAATAAATAAAACAAAAATGTTTTGATCATTCCAATTTATGATGATGACATTAAATTTGGATCACTATGAAATCTTTGATTGATTATTTTGAATATATTATGCAATCTGAGTTTGGGATGACTATGATGGGTATGTTAATATTCTTTCTTGGTTTTCAAATTTCTCAAAAACTAGAAGGTAAATATATATCCCAACATCTGTATATTAATTATCTTATTAAAATGTTTGTATATGAAAATTGTAATAATATCAGCACACCAATCTGTACCTTAAATACTCTTGAAATTAAGGAATGTGGAAAACTAGGAAATCAAACACCTTTTAGATGGATGATAAGAATTCTACAATAAATAACAGTTAGTCCACGATACATAATTTCTTCAATATTATTTTTTGTAATGTCTCAGGAAAATACAATGGAATTCCATTTAAAAGCTATGAAACTAATTTTTCCTTATTTAAAGGGATATATGGATTTGGGACTATTATATTCTTATAGAAATGCTTTTGAATTAATTTTTTTTCAGAAACTGAACCAGGTGGTTATAAAATGGATTGAAAATGTACATCTAGTACTTTTCATTTCTTAGGTGATTAATTAGTTTCTTGGTCCTATATAAAAAAACTTTGTAGCACATTCCATTGTTGAAGCCGAATATGTTACAGTTGGATGTTGGTGTGATAAAGTGTTTTGGATGCAACACATACTCACTTACAATGGAATTAGTTTTACTAAAACTAAAAAACAATGTGATTACAGTAGTTCCATACCATTATATAAAAACCATTCATATCAATCACAAGACAAACACTTAGATATTAAGCATCACTTTACTTGGGATCACACACTTAAGGGTTATATCATTTTAAAATTTATCAGAACAAAAGAAAAACTTGCTGATATTTTTACAAAACCATTAATATCTAATAGATTTGATTATATTAAAAATAATCTAGGAATGATCAGTGTAAACTAATCATTCATATCCACTTCTTATATAAATCATCTCTTAACATTATGTTACTCTTTTTGAATGATGGAGTATATATGACTGATTTTTTAACGTATTTATTTCATTTCCATTCTTCAAAAAATTTCACAGTAAATTTTTTTTGTACTCATAAATGTTCATACTCATAAAATATTGTGCACGGAAATCATCATACATTAAAATTTTTATAATCATATACTTTTTCCCTCTCAAAATTTTCATAATCAAAATTTTCTTACTCATAAATTTTCAAACACATATATTTCATAATCATATATTTTATACTCTTATCTTTTCATATCAGATTTTCTATATCTTATTTTTTCATTTTAATATTTCAGTCGATATATTTTGGTATTCAAATTATTATTCAATTTAATTATTGTTGAAAAATGTATCAAAACCAACAATTCTATTCTGAGACTATGATAGGTGCAATTTCTAAACATTAAAAATTTTTTATTTCAATTATATTCTAATTGTTTATAGATGTTTTTAAAACAATATTGGAATCATTATGAATATAATAAATTTATTTTTTTTAAATCTCAAGAGTTGAATTTTTTTAATTGTCAGATTTTTTTAGATAACATGAAATGGAGAATCTAAAAATTAATATTTTTATTCTCATATATAAAGGGACCCCCTACCCTCTCCCACATCTGTTTTCTTATACTTTGTACTGGACCTATACCGCCTCTCTAGTAGTTGCACCAGATATGTTTTATTGCTATTATTTATCATCCTCCCTATGTATGAATCAATGTATTCATCTCCAAAAACAATTCCACCAAAATATTTCTTAGAATTGAAGGTTTTTAGGTAATGGATAGTAATCAATTAATTTTATGATATATATGATTCATTGAAAAGAATCATTCAAATTCCATGAGAAGAATATCCTTGTGTAGAGAAACCCAGAGATTATCAAGAATTTATTTTTATTTAGGATGTTAAACAATTTTATAAATCTATAAATGTTGACATTGATTGGAAATTATCTTTTTAAATGTAAAATATAGATATTAGTATGAACAAAAAACAATCCATAAAATTCATAGGTGTTCCATTTGAAGGGGAATCTTTTTTCACTTCCCAAAATCTACGAAAATGGAATGAAACCTTTAATCATGAAATGGATGAACTTTTTCTTTCTGATGTGAAGGATAAAATTTTTAAAACCACCCATCCTTCATCAGAAAATCATTTTGTATATTTATGGGTATAAGGTCTTATAATTCATCAAAAAATGAGAAATATTAACTCTCAAGGTATAGAATTAATTTATTCTTGACTATGTTTTGAATATTATGAAGATAAATCAGATGGGATATATTTTCATAACAACTAAAAAATGAATTATATTGCAATAATATCTCATTTGATCATGTTTCTAGGAAATCATAGCAAGTTAATTTTTGAAAGCATGATGTTTTGTAATCTTACACTCATGTCTGTTTTGAGAAATGGAATGTTCTTTGGATTAGTGAAAATATGATAGAGAGATTTAAATTTTATTAAGATTTATAATTAATGAATATTTTAAGGACATTTATACTGAAACTCAAAATATATAGTTGGAGGAAGACAAGAAATTCCAAACCAATCAATGTTGACTATTTCAGAGAATAAAAATAAATCCAAATTCGATTATATTTTAAAACCAATGAAGAAAATTTATTATAGTAGAGAAACAACTATGATGTTTTTAAAGGAGTAAGATGAATAAAATGAGGGTCTCCCATAGTTTTGTCTGAATATAGTAGAATATCTTAACCAAAAGAATAGGGGTCATGAATCCTTGAAATGAAGGGGAGATGAAAAATAATTTGAAAAAGATAAAGTATGAAATTCTTGATATTGATAGTATTTTTTTGATAACTGTTGAAAAGTATAGTGCTAAAATTAGTATCTGAGAACCGATTATAGAAGAATAAATCACTCACTCTTTCCAAGACAAGGAAAATGAAAACGAAAAAAGTGGGTGAAGAATCATCTCCACCTTTTGATTATCAAGAATGTGTTACCAAATAGAAAGAAGATACTGAAATAAGAGAAATGGAATATTATTTTGGGGAAGAGGATAAGAAAAATTAAGATGAATAATCAAAATTAATGGAAGAAGAAGAATAATATCAGGAATGTTTGAATGAAAAATATTCTCATCAAGAAGAAAAATATCAGTCTGACAGAATTGCAATAAAATCCCTTTAGGATGTCTCAAAAAAATATCATCACCAAGAGTAGAATCCTTGAATAAGGATACTCAGAGAACTCACCCTAGTAATGTAAACCATATTTTAGAGAAATATAATGAGGCTAAGTCTATGAAAGTTCATATCTAGGAATTAAAAAATGATGATGCTAAAAATAATTCATGAGAAATTCTTGATTATGTGGAAGATGATAATTTAGACAATACACTATCTTTGAAAAGAGATTTTTATGTTGTTTGAGTCCATAGAAGAATTGAAAAGAAAATTACTTATTTTCCAAGGATTGAAGGAAAGACTGATTTTGATGCAGGAAATCAAACTTTTTCTGACTCTACCAAACATATTAGAAAGAGACGGATCTTGTTTGAGGCTAATTTCAAAGAGTGTAAAGAAAGTTCCATAGAACATAGTTTATCATGAAATAATGTGGTGAAGTGGTCACATACTTCTAAGGAATGTGTCAAGATTATTGAATATTCAATGGAAAATAATAAAAGGATATTAAATGAAATTTCTATTGAATTCAACAAATTATTCTGTGATATCACATGATGGATGGATGATTTCATAAGTCCAGATTTCACGCCATCCAATGGATTAAATGTGACTGAAAATATGTTGAATGTTTTTAATTATCATGTTTCAATGATGATGTTTTAAAAAGATGGGAAAATTTTGTTGATAAAAAAATTGTTTCAATCAATGATTTAATTGAAGTTCAGGATCAGATAATAATATCTCACGAGAAAAAGTTTCATACTCTAGAAGAGAAGTTTCAATCATAAGAGGTAAATCTTCACATCCAGAAGCAATTGTATTTAGAAAAACAAGAACTGTTTTGGTCTCAAAAGGAATCTCTTAATAAAATGATGTACGCTAGAAAACAATTCATGAAAATGAATATAGTTTTCCAATATATCTTAATTAAGGAAAATTTAAAGGAGAAGAAATTAATTTTTGAACTATTGTTTTGTTCCTTTCAGAACATCAATGAAATTGTATTTTCATATAAATAATTTTTGACTAAATATTTTCCATGTATTTTTTGATGAATATTATTTTACTTATTTTTGATGATAAGTTACATTATTATATTTATATATTTTGTTCCTATAACACTATTTTAGGTATTTAAAGACCTTCCCTATTCCTTTTAGAAGATCCAAAAGGGGGATGATGATTTATGTTACGGGATAATGTATTCGACAGGGGGAAGTTTTATAAAAATAGAGAATGGGATATTGATAATTACAAAAGGGGATTTGTTTAGTAAGGGTTTTCTTAGGAATATAGATTATGATCCTTAGGAAATTATTTTTATAATAAGGAGGTTTTTATCATATTCGACATCATATTTAGAATTGTTTTAAAAAAATACCTAATGGGAGATAAGAATAATTGTTGAATTATGAATACAATTTATTCATTAGTAATATTTATTTTTTTATCTTTTGGGTTGGGATTTACAAATAGGGGGATAATGTTGATTCAAAAGTCTTCTTTTGAGGTTTCTATCCCTTTTTTGTTTTTGAAATCATAGAATCTCTTTTAAAATAATTTATATATTGATTTAACATAATTTCTTTTAGTATTTTGTTTTACATATCATAGTTATGTTTTTTCATATAGGAAAGATAATAAACATAGTCATGAGTTTATTAAATATAATTCATTCCATGATTATCGTAAAAATCCTAGACATTATTTCTATCATACACAGCAAATAATATTTTTTATCCTATACACTATTCAATTTTCATAATAACAATTTTATTATAATGAAAAAAATAATACTAACCCTCCTAATGAGAATCATAAAATCCATTAAAACTCATTTTCCTATAACAAAGAAACTACAAAATATATAATTGGAAACCTTTAAATCAATATGACATCATGTTTTCTGTTTTGATATTCTTTATTAAACTATGTTGTTATGTTAGTTATAAGATGACCATTGGAGTGATAGGTGTCCATGTCTCTCATAATTTTTACGAGAAAATCCAACCTTTGGAATCCAAGATAACCATTGGGATTTTATTCTACAAATACCATGTTATTTTAACTAGCTCATAACATTTGAATAATATGAGACATTGTGTGATATATCTATCAAATTGCTACTTCGTGTGAATGACTCTGAAGAGTACATGTTGTGGCCATCTCATTCTACATACTTGTTACTTCAAAGAATGTTTATTTCCATAGTGAAACACCAATCATTGGTGGTTATTATTGGTGGATTCCATGGATATAAAGTCATTTGAGCTGATTGTTTGTGGATCAAGGGGTTCCTATGATAAGAATTTATGGGCACTAATCACCTTCTAGATCCAGGTCTTGCAGGGATAGCAAGAAAAAAGTAGATCATCTTATCGAGGGATTACTCTACTATGGGTAAGAAAATATTTCATGAAATTATAAATCAAGGGGCCTCTATCCAATGATATTGGGTACCATCAACATTTTGTTAAAAAAAATTAATTCTTTTAATTGTTAATATTTCTTCTTCTATATAATGGAAATTACATCATTTTATATATTCAACTATCTATTAACTATTTAGTGATTTAAATATTTATAATTACAATTTTAGTGACTAAAATCAATTAATTAACCCAATATAATTATATACAATTTATGATTGAATCATTAATTTTTACACAGTATTTATCATAACTATTGTGATTATGGTCTTTATAATGCTTATTCTAATTAAATCGTTTCCTTTTTTATAATATGATTAATTGTAAATATGACATGTGAAATAATTATCATAACATAATGATTATGATAATTTTTCCATAATACTGATGGAACTCTATCATTATAGTTATAATAAAAAGGTGTTTTGTGAATACAATTAGTTTAATTCTATTAAACAATGTTTCCTTTATGTATAAAAAGTTATGTAATTAAATTTAAAATTGAGGTCATCTTGTATTTTTTTTAACTGTATATAAATTTTGATTAATCTATTCTTATTAATGATATGGAAAAAAAATATAAATAATCAATTTCATGAAATACCTATAGTGTAAAAAAATTAATGAGTTTCCTGAATGGTGGATCATAATATATCATTATTGGAATATTATCCAAAATAATCACAATAAATAATGTGATTGTGACATTAAACATTTACCACCTTGGAATATTTTAAATCATATGTCCCAATAAAGAAATAAAATTAGATTATTATGAACATAAAATCTTTTTAATGAGAAGGATAAAAAAATAAATTCATGTGTATTATATATGCGACAAAAAATAAACAAGTGGTGTATAAGTCATGTGTCCCACAGAAAGAAAAGTTAGCTAAAAACCCCTCAACTTTTGTTTCCAATTATAGGATACATGTAGGAGTCTCATGTATAATAATTAAAATTTAAATATAAATATATTAAAGAACTGTAATAAGATGTATAATACCATTTATGATTTACTAATGACCTTTTACTACATGTTTATTAACAATTCCTTATTAAAACCATGATATCAATAATAACTACTTTGTTATTCATGTATGTATTTATTTAGTATATTTGATTATTGTACATTGATCCTAGTATAATAATATAAATAACATTAACCATGATATAAATATAATATTTATTCAATATATATTTAAATATTGTAATCCATTACAGTTTGAGATAGAAAATAAATTACACTATTCTTGTAGACGATATGACGGATGTACGCATGAATGGTATTTCCATTTTATCTTTGGATAAAATGAAATAAAGGTAAATACTATATTACCATTAAATAAGATTTTAATGTCATATATATCACATATTTTTATTAAACATTTCTTTATTTTGATCCATGTAAAGAGTTTGTAAATAATGAATCACATGTTTTCGCGAGGCGGTAGTCTGTCTTACACACTAGCAGCATATTTTTATACCCAAGGAATATAAATATAGAAGGTATATGTTATATTATAATTTAATAAGAATAAGTATTTCATAATAATGGTATAAATATATTAAACAAATAATTATATCCACTTGTGATAGGTTGTGATGGAGACAATTTGCATAAGTTCACGTGGTGATAGCCCACCATACACATAATTGAAATTTTCATTTCAATTATAATGGAAGAGGATATAAAAGTATTCTATGAAACAAACCCAATAAAACCTTATTATATGGGTTATATTGAGGTTACAATATCTATATTTTATTTACGATTTTAATTATTTATACGTATAAATAAAATGAAAATTCTTGGTCATATACTATACTGATTAATCAAAGAACCATATAGGTTTGCAACTAATACTTTATTAAGAGGGTTTCATAATCAAAATATATACTCTATGATGTTATTTTAGATTTATTTTATTTATTTATGTAGCCATTTTGGGAAACAAAAGGTAATGTAATTTCTCAAAGAAGAGGAGAGTGGGTGTCCTTTTATAAGTGTGTGAGAGGGAACACTTTGAATTTTATAAAATAGAAGGTGTAATCACATTTTAAGCATTTATCAAGGAACAATAATTGTTTATTATATAACATAATATGAAATAAAGGATAAATATGGATATTAAATTGGAAATGAAATTTTTTTTCAGATATTTTACCCCTTATTGTTTTATTCCAACATTTTGGTAATCCCGTTTTCACCGTAACATCAGTAATTAATTTTTACATTTTTTTCTATTTATATTGAACAAAAATTAAGTAGAACATATTCAATATTATTAATTAATTTTATTAAAAATATGGGATACAATTTTAAAAATTCTATTTGTTTAATTGAAATAATATGATTTATATCCAACGTTTGAAGCCAATATGGAAAACTGGGTTTTCAAAGAGAATATTTTCCTACATATATAATGTATTAATGTCGAATGAAAATATTAATTTGATTGAAATTAATTTAATTGGTTTAATTTTAATATAATTACATTAATTTTACATTTAAAAAATTTATAACAAGATGTATATTTTCAAATTCTTTACACAAAATTCTGTTTTTAATTAAAATATGAATTTTGAAATATTTACTAAATAATTAATATTTTTAAAAGATTTCTGAAAAAATTATCCCTAACATAATTTTGACATGTTTATTAAAAAATGTATTTAATTTATTCAATTAAAAAATTTATATCTATAAAAAAATATTTTATTTATTTTCTCCAAAAAAAGAAATAAAAAGCATTTTTTTTAATAAATATTTTCAAAGCATATAATTACTATACAAAATATTCAGTTCTTAAAAACCATCAAACATAATTTTATAAAAAGAAATTTATTAATATTCCTAATATATAGTTCATGTATTGTATATATTGGTATTTTTTTTAATAATATCATTAATATTATATCTCAGTTCTTTAAAACTTATTATTGCATGTAAAACATGATATAAAAGAAATTATATTTATTTTAAAAAATATATATATATCATAAAAAATCATAGTGATATGATGGGGGATGGGGATACATTCCTATGTATATTATAAATATTTACTCTCTTTATTATTTAACTAATTATTCCTTTTTATATGGTATTTTTACTTTTCCACCCCTCCCTTCTTCATTTTTTCCTTCGTATATGTTGAAATTGTCATTTTAAATTCCTTTATAATGCGGTATTTTTTAAATTTAATGTTGAATATCCCTATATTAAATTTTATTAACCTTTTAAGATAATTTATTTCAATGATGGAATGTCATTTTGAGAAATTATTTTACATTAATGGTTGATTTTCATATAATCATTACTTTTTACTAATATGATCAATTTTATCTATTTGAATCAATTTTTGGTATTGAGACCTTTTGGTGACCATTTTATTGGATAATTTTATCATTTTATATATCATCACATTATATCAAACTCCCATTACTTGAAAAAAATTTCTTATTGAATTGAATGTAAATATAATATAGGTTTATGTTAGATTACTATAAAAAAATTATTTCTTAACAAATTCACTCTATATTTGGTATATTTTATTAATTTACCAGATTGTCCTTCTATATTGTACATATTATAAAACTATTATATGGGATCAAAAAACATAAAAAATATAAATACATATTTCTAATTGTATTCAAATTCACAAAATGTGAGGATATCTAAAATATGAGAGTATAACTTGTCTTTTTAGAATTCTTGTGTTAGTGGGTCTTGAAATTTTACTATAAAGGGTGTAGGATAGTTTCAATTGAAATAATTGCGAAAGTAATTTTTTTCTTAAAGAAATAGATTTACTATATCGGATATTGGAATAATAAAATAGAGTAGTTTTCATAAACATGTAGATATTTCGTTACAATGTTTACTTTTTATTTCAATTTTATTCATAGTATCATGTATTTCCGTGACATTTGTTCTACTAAATCTTATGAGAAAATAATTTCCATTTATATTGTGACTAAATATTTTTGGTTATTATTTCATTTATAATATTTCTATCATTTATTTTATTTACAATTAAGGATATATATTCATTAACTATGAATTGTAATATTGTAACATTTTTTGAAATTTTATTTTCCTCATTAGTGTAAATTTTTATGTATATGGGTCTAATTGAACCACAATTCAAAATTATTTTAACCCATATAACATAGTGTTAAAATGATTTTTTGAAAATTAAATGTAATAATATATTAAATTTTATATATTATTGAATTAAATTATTTAAAATAATACAAAAAATTAAATTTCACTTGTATTGATACATTTTTTTATGTTTACATGGTAGGCACAGGTGACAAAAAGATCCCTATTTGAGCTGGAAAAAAAATTGTGAAATGATGCATGATCTCTCAGGAAGACATGTGGACTTATATATACAAATTATATAGTATCTACCAAAAATTTGGTCTGAATTTGGTGGGTTGATCAAAATAATATGATATATAATACTATATAATTCTAGGGAGAAAACCCTTTCCATTTAGAGACCCAAACAATTCAATAATTATAGATAATATACATTATTCATAGTATATAGGTCTCTTTTTTAGTTTAACAATATATATAATTATATTAATCTAGAATATTTAATAGTTTTGGTAGATACTGTTAATATGTAAATATTTGTTTTTCATTTTTTCAAATTCTACAAAATAATTTTTGTTTTCCTAAATCCTTGTGGATTTTCTTTTTAAATATAAGTTTCCCAAAACCACCTTCCACATTTCCAATAAATTAGAACCATGAGAAATGAATTTTTTATTTTTAACATTTAGTGAAGTACTACATCATTGGAGTTATAAATTATTCATCTTCTCAACTTGGAGATTATGGAGCTCCAAATTCTCATGGGGTGAGTAAAAATGAATAAAAATATCCACTTTTTAAACCTCCTCCTCCCGATGTTGAACATAATAGTGGGAGATCGTTGTGAGGGAAATATATATTTTGTGTAGAGTTATGTTACATTTTTCTACTAGTTTGGGGTATTTTTTCTTCAAACAGTTATTATCATTTGTGTATTAATTCTTTTTGATTTAACAAATTTTTTTTGAATGATTAAACAAACAAAATTTATTCTATGACTAATTTTTTCCCTATTTCATGTGGGAATATTTGGTTTTTCCAACTAGAAATGAAAATGGTCCTTTTCCAAAACACATCCTTAATCTCCCAATATTATTTGGAATATATAATTATATTCATAAGGATGTACCTTCAAAGGAAAACATCATGTCTAGGGTGGGATATTTTGTATCATTGTAAAGGTCCAATAGGGGAATCAAGATCTTAGATACCATTAACCAATGAATTTATTTAATCCTAATGTAATATCCTAAATAAAAAAACTTAAGGACGTTTTGAAAATATTCATTACTCCCTTCTTTTTATTTATCTCAAATTATTCATTTTTTGTCAACAAAAAACTACATAATCTATGTTGGTTTATTTTTTAATATCATTCAAAACCCCTATGTTTTAAGTTTTATTTTTTAATATATATTTAAAATTAATAGTTTTTAAATTAAACCCTCCATGATATATGAAATATATTATTCTATAATATATTCATTAGCTCTAAAACATTAATAATTGCATGTTTAATGACAATGTAGTGTAACTTTGGTCATTTTTTTGGAAGGGATTGATTTTGTGGGCGTGTATTTTTACGATCATTGTGTATTTTTAAAATATAAAAAAATTATATTCATATTTATATGTGTTATTAGGTTCTATATAGTTGTATATATACATTAAACATATAAAAAAATATAATCAAAGTGAAATGACTCCTTTCAAATCCAAAATTGAGAAGATCTAATGTTAGTGATACCAAGACAAAATAGGTTATCCATTGAAGGACACACCACGCCATAGGACTCATATAGAACCTTATTATTTTGTAATTAATATAGAATATAAAATTAAACAATATAAAATGGAATATAAAATTGGGTATTAAATGATTTATTTTCACGTAATGTTATCATTTATCATATATATATTCAATAATTAGATTAAGCATCAAATTTATAACTAAAATATGGTAAAATTAAAAAAATTTCAAAATCTCATGCACTATATATAGAAGATCTATAAAATCTCTTAGAATAATTACATAATTAATGATCAATATAAAAACATATAAACTATGATAAGGTACTTCTGATGTGTAAATACTTTATAATTTTTATAGGACACTGCAATAAAATATTTATAACAGATTCAATCCTGGACTATGGGATTTGTAGAAATGAAACTCTATTTTCATGAAAATGATTTACCATGCTCCAAATATGAAACAATAAGATAATAAATATATATGATACATTAAAATTAATGGGAAACACCTCAAAAATACTAGGAATTATTTATTGATATTTTTTTATGATTCCTACACCACCAAATTAGTTGATAAAATCTAATAAAATATGATTATAAAGGTATAATTAATATTGATCATATTGTAATTGATTTTGATGTATGTTGTTCTCTACACTACTTGAATCAAATTGTTATCAGAACCAAATACAAAGCATGTTAAAATAATAGTCCAAAAATTGGGTTCAGGTCCAGTGTACCCATCAATGGAGACCATGAGCTGAAACATTTACTTTTTGAGGAGTTGGTGAAAACAGGTATTGATGTGGAAAGAACCCTACATCAATGAAATTCTATGTACGCAAGTAAATCACATTATCCTCCTCCAATTATGTATGGTACCAATATTTAAAACAACTGATATTTTATCCAATACCCTTCATTTGAGATGAAATTATTGAGAATTATGAGGTAAGATTACCGTGTATTCTATATATCCAACCATTAAGGAAAGATCCATAATAGCCACACAATCATGGATGGAAAGATAACCTAGAAAATATGTAAGGATGATATTATAACCATCCAATAATATTATAAAATAACCCATGGATCTATATTTATTATCTACTATATCCTAATTATCCATAACCACTATAATGGACTTTCCAATAACACCCTAGAAAAATTGATCCTAACCTAGATGTCCAAATGAACCTGATGGCTGAAAATAATCTCCAACACCATAAAATAATGTAGGATACCATACAATATACAGAAACTCATTTAGATTAACAATCCCAATTAGTGGGACAAATTTCAATATCATGGGTAGGGTAATCATTCATCCCAACTATTAGTGTATCTTTATGAAATACATTTCCCTAAAAAAAATATTGTGTGAGTATCTTGGCTTTGATAATAAATAGAACTAAAATGATACACAAAATTTAAAATAAATAATTATAGTATGAATAATTCATCTTGTATATAAAAATATAGTAATAAAATACAAAATTAAAAAAATATAACTAATAATAATTAAAGCGTAAACAATTCTTTTTTCCATAAAATTGGTTTTCTTTATGTTTTTTATTTATTTTTTACAAATAAACATTTAAAAAATGAAGGATTTTGTTTAGAAAAAAAATTATAATTAATAAATTTATAATTTATTAGTTATTAAGATGGAGTGAAACAATATATTTCAAATTTATAAAACATCTGTTTAACATTTTATAAACATAAGTATCATTTTTTCAAAAAAGAAAATGTTTTCTTATATCCTTTTAAGAAAAAATATAAGGTAATATTTTTTTCTTAAATTAAATGATACATAAAATTTATTTTTTTTAATAAAAACTATGTTATTCGAAATCATTGATAATTATATTATACAGATAAATTTTAAGTATAAAAATGAATTTTTTTTAAAATGGATTTTGACATGATTCATTAGATAATGATATAATTTATTTTTATAACAAATTTAAATTTTATATTATAAAGTTTATTTTATATTTTCAATATTTATGTAAAATTTATGTCATTATCTTAATTATTTATCTATTAAATAAAAATTATATAGGTGAAACTCACGTACTAGGGTTGAACAAAAAAATTAAAAGTGAAAATTATATGAATTAATGATCTAAAAAATGTTTTGAATTGGATATTTGATGGAATAATTTCCCATTATATTATCTAATCTAATATTAAATAGTTTATGGTCTTTTTCTAATGTGAAACGTGTGAACTCTTTAAAGTAATTTGAAATATTAACAAAAATTCCATCAACACCTCTTAAAAAGGGCCCTCTTCCCACCCCTTCAATACCACTCAATGAATTCTATTTCCTATTGAAAATATATCCATTATCCTTAATTTAAAATAATATTCCATTTCATTGATACTATTTTCGTAAGATATTGTAAAAATACTACCACATTTTGGAATCCTAAAAGGAAAATTAAATGTTATCAATAATAATGATCTTTTTCTAATATTTATTTTTTATTATTTCAAATTTTATAACATCTAATTATGTAATTACAATATAATAACATCAATATTTTTAGAATAAATAATTTTATTATGAAAATTTATATAAATATTAACTGTATTTTTTCTTTTATATTTATAAAAATGAATATTTCAATCATTTTTTTGGACTACCACATCCACAAAGCGACGACATTGGTTTTTCACAACTACTTATAATCACTAATTATTAAAGTGAAATTGACGATTAAATGTTACACATATAATATAATCATTATTATTATGATAATATTTATAATACGATAACTTTATATCTCATTTTTTGTGAAATTAAAACGTTATCATTGTGTTGTGCTGACTATGACCACCTTGAAGAAACAGATCATGTTATTAAAGATATTTATTTATTAATGATTAAACCCTTTTAAAATATAAATAACAACCTCTAATGATTATAAATAATATAATAATTCTTCAATAATAATGATATTATTTCTAAATGCACATCCTTAATAATAATAATAATAATAATAATAATAAACCATTAATTATGTTATGATGGTGTTTGGGTCAGTCTAACCACCTACTTGAACAATGATAAAAGAAATAACAAGGATTACTCTAAGAACATATTTAATAATGATATATACTATAAAAAACAAATAATGTGTTTTTTGGTATTGAAAATGGAACATAATTATTAAAATCATTAATTTTGATACAAAATCATGTTCATTAAAAATCACTGACAAACCCTCATTATCAAATTCATATTAAATTATCATAAAAAAAATAATATAATTAAATTATAAAATTAAAAATAATTAAAATAATACAATTTCGTACTTTCAAGGATATTTTAATGTTTATATTTTTTGTATGAATGAAAAAAAAATCAATTATTACAAAATATATCAAATTAATTAAGATTACTCACGTGTGGTGTTGAAAAAATATAATAACTAATTAATATAAATGTTAACAAATAAATTAAATTAATTTTCAATATTATATATATATATACTTTGTTCCAAAATATGTGTTTAAGATATTTTTATTTGTTAAATAGGTGGTTATAGTTTGATCAACTAAGTAGGAATTAAAGATAAGGATTTCAACAACTGATTTTATGATTCATTATGTATTTTTATATCATAGATGAATATAAAATTTAGGATTTATTTGATATGTGAATTTATATATTTTATATAGTATTTTTAATACTTATATAGGGAAATAATTTTTGATCACCAATCATTACTTCTTTGATAATTTTTTTCCAAAATAAAATAATATTATTGGTATGAAATAATCACATTCTTACTAATGAATCTTATCTTCCAGATCCATGTTTTTCAATTGAAACAGATTTTTCAAATCAAGTCCATGTATATTTTATCTATTCTATTATTCATATTTTCCTTGAAATATTTTTTAAAATTATGTTATTTCAATGTTTCTTTATTGATTTTTTCTTCAATATGCTATAAAATCATAATATGGGCATCTTATTTGGTTATTTACAAATCCAAATTTATTATATTAATTTAATATTTATTTTCAATGATTTATTATTTAAAGAACATTAAAATATTTTTTTTCATATATATATATATATATACTTCTTTTATCAAAAATTAATTTAATTTAATTTTCATAAACACATTTATAATAATTTTTAAAAAAATTTATGAAGACTAATGAATATCCACTGACATTTTCACTCTACGATTTATCTCTCATGAAGTGATATTTCTATCACAATATATATTCAAATATTTTGGGAATCCTATTTCTAAAATTATATATTTTATACTTTATTATTTATTATTAATATGTTTTTTGATGTTATTTATGATTTTAAGAAACCTATTTTTTAGCATTGGTTCTTTATGATATGATGATTATTTATTTTATGTGCCACACATATATATTGATGATTAACAGTGAGGGTATTTTTTAATCCATTGGTTTATATTTACATCTCGTGAGATATTCAGTAATGTCTATACTGAGATTGTTCACATAAGAGTTTGAATAATTAGATCACTCAAATTTTCAGTCATGGAAATTTTTTTTTCTTCGCATATGAATGGAAATAATTATTTTTCGTAAAAGATATTTATTATTATTGTGGTTGTACTATATTTTGATTTTTTATTAAGTTATTATATATTTTAATAAAATATATAATTATCATGATATTCTATGTTTTCATGTTTCACCTTATTTTTGAAATATTCCTCACTTATACGTCATTCTTTAATGTTTTATGATTGCTGAGATTCATTATGAGACATTTCAGACAAATAATTCTTTATTAATTATATTTTTATGAAATTATGTTTCTATATCAATTTTTATGATTTTTATCATTTCTCCCATGGTATTTTAATAATATATTTATACACTCCACATGTTTCTCTTCATTTTTATGATTTGATACATTATGAAATGTTTTTTCTTAATAATAATCGGAGCTCATTCCATTCTAATTTATCACTTTCCCCATAATGTTAGTATAATTAAATCATAATGGATGTATTGAAAATAGTCTATAAGAGAATGATTATTGAGTAGTGGCTTACATTGTGTTAAATTATGATATTTATATAGCTTATCACCATAACATTGAATGTCTAAACCCTCATGTTGTGACACTATGTTTTAAATGTATTATCTAACTAATAAAAATGTTGAAATAATTGTGTTCTTTTTATCGTATGTCACATAAACTGGTATCTAATGATGTTTTCTATTTTTTATTCATTTAGATTAATTTATGTAAAACCCTAGGATATTACTTTTGTATAGGTCTATGAATAAGATAATATCTTGAAATTTTGTAAGAGTATATATTGTGATGTTTTCCAAATAATGACTATCATTTATAAGTAGTAATAGTCGACGCGTGATCTATAACATATGTACCTAGGGGTAATATCCATGAAAATTTATGATTGGGTATTAACTAATTACAACTAAAAAAATGAAAAAGGGTACCAACTTCAAACCATTTTGGATACTCCCATGGGACATACTTTGGTTAATTTACCTCTTTTTTATGAACTATTTTGAAAGTGTTTATTTATATAACTAGATTTTTAAGAAACCTATCCTTGGATAATATATATTAAATCTTATAGATTAATATGATAATATATTATTATCAATTAATAAATCCACCATTTATGTTTATAGTTTTCTTATATTTACATTCATTATATTAAGTATACATAACACCAATTTTGCATTAATCTTTGAAATGGGAGGAACTCGAAAAAAAAGAGGTAAAAAATGGGTTAAATGGAAAATATATTGATTATCCCAATGGGAACCCTAATGGGAAAGGGTAGGGACGAAAAGCCTTATGGAATTTCTCACCCAACTATTTCAATCTATGTGCAACAACATAAATTTTGTTAAGCTCTCAAAAGAATCAAGGAAGAAATACCTCGCTATAAAATTATTCATGATGAACCAACCACCCACTTTTAGTGAGTCATCTAATCCACCAGTTACTCTGTAGTGGGTTAATGTAGTGGAAATTATATTTTCTATTCTCCAATGCTCTATCCATGAGATATTCTTCTGGTTATATAATATTTCAAAGGCGATGTTGACTATATGTAGACTGGCATTATGAATAGCACATAAAAGGAGGAAGTGGAAACTACGATGTGGGATGAATTAATGAAAATATTCTCCACGAAGTATTTTCCAAGAACTATTTTCACAATAAGTATTTAGGAGTTCTTAGAAATGAAGAAAAATAGGATGTGCATATTGGAACTTATGAACAAAATTTCTCAAGACAAATGACGTATCACTCCCCTCTCTTATATGATACTGATATTAAAATTGATTACATATTGACTAGTTTAAAGCATATAATTTTAAGGGTGTGAGCCATAAGTGACATCATTTTCCATGAAATTAATTTTTTCCCCTTTTAAAGTAGAGATGAAATCCAGAACGTCGCATTACTTTGGGGAAAATAAAATGATTGTGGAGCATCATGAAATCTCAGATGATAAGTCCCGTTGTGTTTATAATTCCCAATTTATAAAATATAATAAATAAGAGAGGAAGAATCATATTATTTTCCTCATGGTTTCATGGAAGTGTATTATGTTTCTTAATATTTGACATTGATCCCACAATTTATTATGTAATAATGAGAGGTTGATTGAAACTATAGGGAAGAAGAATCTCCCAAATAAAAATCTACCAAACATAAAATTATTCATGGAAAGGAGTAGATAAATTTTGAAAATTAATCCTTAACCCATAGTATAATGAGGAAAATAGGCTATATACCCCTCAATAACATTTGAAACAAAGATGGGAATCTATGATCCCTACCACTGAGGTAGATCATGAGAACAAATTGATGTGAGGTATACATGTTTTTATTTATAGATCTATAGATAAATTATTTGACTATATTTCAATGCCATTTTTATATTATACAATATTTTTATGAATTATGTATCACCACCAAAAGTTTTAAATATTGAATTATTCGTGAATCCACATGGTGGCATAGTGTCCATGTCTAAGCTATATAATTATTCTCTGATTGAAATTTGGTGAAGGATACACCCTCTATATATAATGTTTATTCCATTGAATGAAATTGAAATAATTTCGGTTGTCAATTAGCCTTACTTAAATAAAGAACATATAATTTGTTTGGTAAATGAAATCTCATTTCATATTCAAAATTATCTAGTTATCAAGTATTAACATATGAATAATTATGAACATACCGTGGAAAAATAATACTATAATATGAGTTATAAAACACATAAATTAGTTATAGTTGACTCAAATGATCAGGGAGGAGGTCAACATCGATGGCATAAATATTTTATGAGAGTATACTGATGTATTTCTAGATGAAATTTCTAGTATTTACCTATATATTAATGATGATATTTCAGTCAAAATAAAAAATGGATACATTACTATATCACAAATTAAATATTTAATTAATCCCGTTAAATTATAGGAATCAAATAAGAAACTGAAAGAGAATCTATAAAAGATTTTTATTTTTCTCTAGTGCTCACCATGGCTTCCACTAGTCCACTTAGTTAAAAATATAGATAGATCAATGGGTGGTTGACTTAATTATTGTGATCATAAAAAATAACTATCAACAACAAGTATCACCAACCACATATCTATGTATTATTACATCAAATCAGAGTAGAGCAATTATTTTCAACGATTAACCTTCAATGTGGACAACATCAGTTAAAGGGTTAAAATGGAAGATATTTCCATGTTCACATTCCATGTGAGGTATAGGTACAATGCACTTATAGTGATTCTCTTTGGATTTATAATTTTTTTGAATCATTATAGATCCCATCAATATAATCCATTGAGACAACCATGGTCAACTTTTTGACTACTTTATTTATGATATTGTTTTAGTTTCAAAGGGAATGTAATAACATTCAGATAATAAAAAATACGGTTAAAGAATAAGTGAAAAAAGAATCTATATTAAAAATTTACCATGTGGGAGTTCTAGATGTATACTTTATAATTAATAAGATGAGTGATCATAATAAATAGTATATTTTATGATCCATACTAGATTTAAGTTATCATGTAATGGCCTAGACCCACCCCAATAACCGAGATATATAGATTTATTGGAATAGCTGGATATTACCTAAGCTTTTTGGGAAATTTATTTTGGATATCAAATCTAATGACTATGTTAACACCAAAGGGAGTGAAATTCCATTGGATATAGGAACATAATGAAGATTGAATGAAAAAATATGATTTTCACCACTCTTACTCTTACATTACCCTAAATATTAGAAGAGTTTTGTAATATATAGGGTTGAATTGAAAAAAGGACAATGCATTTTCATAATAAAAAATGAATAAGTTATTTCTTATTACTCACACTAATTAATGTTTCATGATAAAATGTATACAATTAATGATTTAGAGTTGGATGTTTTGATCTTTTCATTAAAAATTTGATGAAATTATCTCTCAGGAGAAAATTGTTAAATATATATATATCACAAAAGATTGAAATATATATTCAAATAGATTGAATTGAATATTTTACAACAACGATATTTGGAATTTATAAAATATTATGACTAGTAAATACATTACAAATTGGGGGAGAAAATAAGGTCGATGATGCTCTATGCATGAAATATGATGATACTCAATCTATGACGATGTTTTAAAAATTACCAAGACTAATATTTTTTTTATAATATGATTCTTATATTAATAATTAGAATAGTAAAATTAAATATTACCCAACTGTATTGTAAACCATCAATCCAAATTATGATCATATAATCCTATAATGCTGATATAAATCTATCAAAAATGTAGCAAATATTTCAGAGTCTAACTATGATAAAGATAGACTTATATGTTTTGGAACCAAGATATATCTCCCATAAAATTAAAATTGAAGAAGTATCTTTTAGATTTTTTAGATAGATCATCATTCTCTATTCATCCAATAATTAAAATGATGTATGGAGATGTAAAACTCAACATTTAAGGGATATCATTAACATCAAAATTTGACAATAAGTATCATAATGATTTGTATACCAGAATGTAAAGAATAAAAAACAAAATCCTAAGGGTATATTAAAACCATTTCACAATCATATATGGAAAATAGATAACAACGTTATAGAACCCATCATAGGACTCCCTAATACATCTAAAGGACACAATTCCATTTATATTCTAGTTCATCATCTTATAATTTAATTATATTCTATTTAAATAAAATAAGTTATCTTTCTTGACTAACTCCCCAAACCATACGTAATGTAATTATTAAAGCTTCATGAAGTACCAATATCTATTATATATGATAACGATACGAGGTTAACAATGATATTATGAATATGTATTCATAAAGAATTATATAATGAACTATGTTTTAGAATAGCTCATCACCATCACATAGATGTTCGATCTTAGATGCCCTTTTAACTTCTAGGGGATATGATGATCTCATATTAGATGGATTTTCACGAATTTTTAGATCAAAAACCATCCTTGGTAGGTTCTCCTATAAGAATAATTTCTATTCTAAAATTAAAAAGGCACCATATAAGGCACTTTTATTAGAAGATATGCATGACTCCAACATGATGAGATGAAGTTAGATAGTGGAATTTGTTAGATCCTAAACATGTCAAAGAAATAATTTTGGATATTTTTACCATTCAATAATATTTGAAACTATCAAAATATAAACATTTTATTTATACAGAAAATATTTTATTAGATATATACTTTAATGATAGGGACATGGTTTTACTTTTAATATCATTGTGGAAGTGGGTTATGATATTTGGGAGGAAATGGAAATTGATACCTAGGTATATCAGTACCATCCTTGTCCATAGTTTTATTAGGGATATTGAATCTCTTATAACTGACCCTTACTAATATCTAGTGCATGATGTGTTATACATATCAATTCGTAGGTACAATATAACAAATTCATCAAATTTACTAAAAACATTTGTTCTACATTTGGGTCATCTCCTATCATATGAGGAAAAAATTTAGGAAATATTGGACTGAAGGGAGAGGGTTATGAATAATAATAACAACATATATAGTCAATGTTTTGTGGTGAAATAATATAATCGAGAAGGCTACATGGTAACATGAGGATGTGATAAGGGAAAATTATCATCACCATTTATTTTTTTGTAAATGTTTTTAAGAAAAATAATTTTTTATAGGGGTATAATGTAATAAACTTTAATTTTATGAAATATGTTACAAATATTACATATTTTTCATGTATGATATGTTCCACACACACAATAATAGCATCTATATGATACATATTACATATTTAAATTATAAAAATAATAACACATATTGTAGATTAAAAGATATTAACCAATTAGAAAAGAATTCAAAATCGGATAAATAACACTTAATAGTTAATGGTTCATTTTTCAAAAAATGTGTTTTTCATTGTATATTGTATTTTAATATAAAAAATAAATTTAGTAAATATATAATTATAATTAGAAAAAACTTATTATAATTTAAAAATTAACGAAGTATGTATTTTTGGAATTTTTCTAAAATAGTCTGTTTTTGGTACAAATTTAAAAATAATATTTTCTCCAAAACAATAAATTTTATGAAAATATCATTAAATAAAAAGGGAATAGAAGTTAATAAATCATTTTAGTTTTTATATTATGTATTTAATAATTATAAAACATATCTTTTAATTTATAAATCCTATGTTAATCATTTTTAATCAATAGTACCAATTTCTAATAAAAGAAACTATTTTTTGGTATTACATTTTAATTAAATATTATTTATGTAAAATTACATTTCAATTTCATTATAATCAATGAAAAAAATCTATAGTAAGACAATTAGTATCTTGAAAATCAAATTAATTCATAATTTTATTCAATACATAAATCTGAAGAATAGACTATTCTTTTTTTAAAAATAGTTCTTCACATGTTAATTGTGTTAACGATAAAATTAATTTTTATTACCCATAATAATTTCATATAGAAAATAAATTTATTACTTGGAATCCATATATTCAAATTAATTAATATGGGAAATTTTATTTTAAGTCACTAATCATAAATTAATTAGATAAAATAAGTTAATACACTAAATCAAAAAATTATAAGAGTGAAAATTCATATTTTAAAGGACAAAAAAATGTTTAAAACATGAGGAAACATCGTTAAATGAGAAATTGTTGAATTATATATCCCAAATTCTATTATTTTTCATTTATTAGTCTTCCAGACATGTGAAAATATTTCTCCCTTCATATTAATTTAAAATAGTTTTAAAAATTACGTCCTCGCCACTTATAAATGGGGAATCTCACTACACAATCATAAATAATAAAATAAATAGGTTTCCACCTGAAAAACTACCAATTATACATCCATTTAATTTTTTTTCATTTTCCTTGACCATATATTCATGTGATATTATTTATGGACCTAATTATCTATGGAATTATCCTTAGAAAACATGAATATTTCAAAGTGAGTTCTCTTTTTTGATAGTTTATTTTTTAATCTGTATAATATCCCAAAATTAAATTTTATAATTACTATAAAATGAAAAAGTTGCATTTTTATACTGAATGTTATTATTCTAGGTTAATTACTATTAACACCATTCCACTTTTTATTATGAAAAGATAAAATATTATTTGGGAATTTTATAAATTGTTACCTTCAATAAGGGAATACTTCTTTTTCTTAACCAGCACCACTTTTCAATTATTATGAATGATAAATAGTTTATTTTTTTTATGTCTTTATAAAATTATTATTTTGAAAAAAATAACTATGTTCCATACTATTTTACACCCATTCATTAAGAAATGAAGGCATTAATTTTTTGTTGTGTGGACAACCACCTCCACAAAGTAACATATATCATTTTTTGTAGTTTCATTATTGTTAATTAAACCCTCTTATAAGAGAAACAAACAAACTAAACATATATAAATAATTAAATTTTAGTTATTTATTATTGTTATTTTTTCAAAAATAAACCATTTTTCTAATCTGAATCATCCATTAATTACGACATGTTAATATTTTGGACAATCAAACCACCTACTTAAACAATACTATTAAATAATAAAATGGATTATGATGAGAAAATTATTACTATATAATTATGATATAAAGAATTAAAAATTGATTTTATTTTTTAATTTTAATTATATCATTAATTATCGAATCATTAATTAAGATATCAACATCTATTCGTTTAAAATAACCAAAAAATGATTATCACAAAATTCATCTTAAAGATCATAACAAAAAAACCAATTGAATAAAAATATTACATCATAGAAAATTAAAATGAATAAATTAATGTACTTTATATTGTATTATAAATAGGATTCATTGGATAATAATGATGAAATACCCTACTGTTAAGAAACTACTTCAAAACAATCTTGATTACTCACTCCTAATATTGAAAATAGATAAACAATAAGTAATATACAAGTAGAGAATAAATATAAATTATGTTTATAATTTTTTCCATGAATACTGTTATGTAAAATTTTAGAAGTTATTTTTTTATTATTTATATGAGTTTTGAGTGTGATCAATAAAGCAGTAATCAAGGTAATGGATTCATTAACTCTTTTTAATTCATTTTTTCATGATTTCGGTTAAATGAATATTTATTTCTAGAATTCATTAATCATGATATTTCTCTATTTTATAGGGTATTTCATATTTATATTTTTTTAAATTACTTCTCAATATCAATTATAACTTCTTTTATAAAACATTTTCCAAAACAAATATATAACATTGGTAAGATTAACACCCATCATTACAAATGATTCTTCTCTTCAGGTTTATATTTTTGCAATCCAAAATGTTTTCATTAAAAAAAATAGTAACTTTTTTTATAATATTAATATTTTCCATTAAAAAAATATGAAATAATGTTCATTAAATGTTTCCCTAATGTGTTTTTTCTTTAAAATAGTATAAAAATATTATTTAAGTCATTTTATTTTATTATTTACAACTCCATTTTATTATCTTGATTTTTTAGAGGAATATTAATTTGGAAATCATTTTAATAATTTTTATTTCAAAAAAAATTATTCCCTTTCTAAAAAAACATTTTATTTTAATTTAATATTCATTATTTAGAACAATGATTGAATGGTTTTGGGAAAGCTGTTTTTATTTTCATTTTTCTTCCTCAACATAGGTTTATGTATTATAAAGAAATGTTTTGATCACCCTACATTTTTTTATGATATTATTCATTTTTAAAAATGATATATTTGGGATAATTTTATTTCAGATGTTCATTTCTTGTTTTATTTTTGAAATGATAAGAAACATGTTATTTTTTCCATGGGTTCTTTATGATGTCATGATGATTGATTTTAACTAGACAACATATGAATAGATGATGATGGGTGGGGTCCTATATCACCCTCTATTTCATTGTTGCATGTTTATATCACGTGATATAGTCTGGAATGTGCGTAAGTGGTTAGTTCATATTAGTATGAGAATAATGTTTCTACTAACATTTTTAGGCACATACATAATGAATTTCATTATATATGTGAGTGAATAGTGAGTTTTCTCACAATTGTTTTCATATTCTTCTTGTTTTTTAATATTTCCTTATTTTTTATTTTGGTAATATATTTTCCTATTATAAATTTAATTTTAATGATATTCCTTATTTTCACGTAACTCATTATTTTTAAAATATTTCCCTCTTTTATCTGAAGCTCTTATGTATTATGATTATTGTGTTATATTTCGAGCCATGCGAGGACCAATATGATTAATTAATGATAATTTGGTGATGTTATATTCATATCACATTTTTTAAATAATTTTCATATATGGCCTCATGCTATTTAAATAATTTATTTATACCATCCTCATTTTATCCTTCAATTTTACGTTTTGAAACATTATGATATGTTTTCCCCTTCTAAAATTCTTATCAATAACCCTTGTTGTGCATAAATTTCCCAATGTTTTGAAGAAAATTATATCATGTTATACTTATAGAAAATTTTTTATTGGATCATTAATAATGATCACTTTTTTCAAGTGATATCATATAATAAAATATATAGCTCATCTCCAAGTAACTATAACTTTTAGTTATCTGGTTACGCAGTTATTTATTAGTTGTTTTATCAAAATACATGAAATTATAGTATATTTATATATCATTGTTTTTTAAATATTAAAACCTATGAAAAATACATTTTTTATTCCATTACCCTTATGAATAGTACAAAGGATGAAATCCAAATAACCCCTCCATTAACGTCATCCCCCGTATGGAAATAACCATCCCAACTATCCATAAAGATCTAAATGAGGAAAATACTTACCCTACAACAAACCCCTATAATAGAAAGTAATATTTTTGTTTTGATCCACCTATTCTAACCAATACTCATCCATTATAGATAATATACACCAAAAAATGTAAATAAAAATGAAACTAAAAATGATAAATAAAATTTTCAAACATTAAAAATGATCAAGTTAACTTTAAATTGACTGATAACATGAGAAAACTTCTATGATAAAACATGTTTCTAATGGAGATCTGTATAGACTAAGGAATTGTATTGGGTGCCTAAAATCATAGAATATATAGTAACATCTCATTATTGAAAGAGAAACTACTTCCCATGAAATGAAATGATCATAGAACCCTCTCAATTTACTACAAAAAAAGGGGGTATTTTTTTCTAACTTTCAGCTTAATTATGGTGTTAACATAGGTGTGATTCCTTACTCCATTTTATATTAATATAATGTTCTGTAAATTAATACCATTGTAATAAGTATTCATCTAGAAAATTTATTTTTTACACATCACAGTTGATTGTTAGATGTCATTTTCGTGAGGGTTAAAATTTTCTTTTTCATTATTCATTTTATTTCACATGACATGAAAGGTTATTTGATGAATGGAAATACAGCAAATATATTGAGATTCCATTATCTAAAACCTAAAAAAGAATAATTTATATAACCAATGGTGTATTATCGACTGATTAATAGAAATTATCTACTTTAACAAGCATGATTCATTGAAGCACACCTCATCGAAACATCTCTATCTTTTAGTTAATTTAATTGATATACTATATTTCAAAAATAAAATTCATTTTTCCCATGAACCATATTAAAACTCTTCATCACTAATAGAAATGATATGTACTACTACCTGTGTTGACTATATTAATGGTTGTGAAAATTTCCATGCATGTATATTATCTGATTATTTATTATACCATGAAGAAAAAACTGGCTATTGAAGATAGTTCTCATACTATGAAATATTACTCCACATATAAGTATGTTAACATTGATAATTTCTATAAGATATTTACCCTACATAATTCTCATTCCCTCCTATAATTCCAAAATTTTTGAAAATTTAATCATAATCCACTTATAAAAAAATAAAATATTCATGTTGTGAGAATGAAAACAAGCTTCTAATAATCCCTTCTAGTTCACACCCCCATGAGAAAGAATTATAATATTTGGCCTTTTGAGGGAGTAAAAATTTTAATTGAAATATAAACACTAAAAGTTTACTTGTATTTGAACATCAATTATTATTCATAGTATATTCCTAAAGGATGAGGATAAACTACTATGGCATGAACAACATAGATTAAACCAAAGCCACTAATAAAATTTCCAAAAAGGAGGTAACAAAAATATTTTCTTATGTAACCCTTCATTATAACTCTAAATGACAATGGTTACTTCTATTATAGGTTTTTTCTAATAAAATTTTCCTGACATTAATAAAAAATAAAAATAATGTATTATTACCCACTCATTTGATGAATGGCTAGTGTGTTTATATAGACAATCTCTAATAAAACAAAACACACTACGAATGATCATTTTCCATTGTATATAATTTACCAAATTCGAGAGAGTATAGAATGTAAGTCTCACTATTATATCTTAGATGTGTATTCTATATATTTTCACATCTATATTTCACCTTTAGGATCAAGTCTAGTAGAAATGAACTATATCATTCAATACATTTTCATATATAATGATTCCATTTTCTATATCCAATACTCCAAGTACTTTTTAGAAATGAATGGTTATTATTTTTTTGGATTACATTGAGAATTTAATAGAAGTATTCATGGATGATTTATTATTATATAGTTTATCTTATCAGAAATATTTGATTAGTATTTTTTTCATTCATTAATGTGTTGAAAACAAACATTTATGAAATTAAAAAAAATAAGAAATTTCATAGTGTAACACATGATAATACCTGGATATGTAATTTTTTTGGATAATACTAATATTGATAAATCCAATTATAATTTCCTTTACTTCATTATATTAAATAAAACTGAGAAAGATGTGTGATCTTTTTTTGGTCACATGGGATTTTATAAATTTTTCTTTTTTAATTTTATCAATATTCCCTCCACCTCTCTTGGATACTCTAAAAATAAAATGATTTTTTTATAAATACTGTGAAGGTACATTTAAATAATTCAAAAAGAGAATCATGTCACCATCGGAAATCTAACAACATCAGTTGTATTTTTTATTTGTTCTTAGGTGCGATGCATACAACTAAGATAGCAGTAACATTATAAAAATGTTTTTATTGAGATATATATGTAATTTAAAATTTTTCATTTAAATTTGAAAATACTAAAGGATAATACACAACAACTGAAAAATTTATCATATCAATTTCACTTTTATTTTTTATATATTTTTTTAAACTCTTATGGTCTGAAATAAGTCTATTGTCTGAACATTAGGCCATATGGTATCTCATTATGAAAAATAATATCAAACCACGTATCATTTATTTTATTCTCATAGTTCATTAAATTATTTTATAAATTAATGATATAAAAAGAGTATAGAATGTGTTGGATAATAATATCAGTATGATTATTCCATACTAATATATTAATGCATCCCCTAGTATTTTCATAAATAACATAATTTAATATATTTAGATGAATAGAATTAAATATTTTAATCCTTGATATTATTATATTATGTATTATTTGGAAGTATCTTCTATTCCATTTAATTTTGATAAAATCCATGTTGAGGGACTAAAATAAGGGTCTTGTTGGTATATTTTGGATGACCCCTTCCTTTTTCACAAATATAATTAGAAACTTCTAGGTCTATATGTTCTTGAGAATTTCTTTTAATCCATCCTTGTGTTTTATTATACTCTTAAATGTTTTTAAAATTAGGCCACCAATGAATTAGTTGTAAGGTAAATGTTATTGGGATGTTTTTGTCGGTAAAAAATCTCACAAGGCAACATTACTGCATTTTTGGGTTGATTGTATTTGTTAACAAAGTGGGTTTCCATGATCCCTTATGGATTTATTTATATTTTTTGATAAAATATGTTGAGAAATATCAATGACAAAGGAATTAATTATCTAGAAGTGGTATAAAAAGAAGTTATACAAGGTGTCGTTGTTTTGTAGTGTTTGCCAAAAAAATTTGTCTCATAATTGAAGAATAGAGAAAAATATTTTTGCAAAAGGGAGTTGAAAACAATTTTCATGGAGTCTTATAATGTTTTAATCCATTAATGTTTCCTAACTATAACATTATAAGATAGAAAAGGAAAGAGTGGTGTGCATGTTATGGAGCTGTGCGAAAGATGAGGTTGCACGAATATGAGAATAATGTTCTTGGGAAAAAGCTTTGAGCCCGGTACACATTGTCTCCAATGATTCTATAAATATGTGAGTATCCCCCTCATTTTAAAGAAGCTGAAAACCTATAAAGAAATAGACCTATGTTCATGTATATAGTCTGGTCGTGCAAGTAGTGAGTTGTTCAGAAGTTGCATGCCAGAGGGTTGTTCCACAAAAATAGTTAGTTGGGTCTAAAATGGCACCTACAACCCAATTTTTTAGTATAAGAAGGGTTTTTCATGAAATTTTGGAGTAGCACACATTTTGTTTCCATGAAATAGGTATCAATTGTGTTTCATTCATAAATTATTGTGAAAGTTAAAATATGGTTGTGTGAAAGCTGGATGTTTCCCAATACACATGCAGAACATTTAAATTTATCAGTTGATAAAATTGGTACATCAACAGAGAATCTGCATAAAGTGGATGATTCATTAACATGAAATAATTAAGGTACCAACATGTTTATAAATTTTTAGAGGATCTCTGAAGAGGATGTGAGCACACATCAGTTGAGAGAGTAGTGAGCTTTCAATTTGTGATTGGTTGTAAACCAAGAGGGATAATGAATCTAATCCAAACATTATAAATAGTAGTGTTGTATTAGTGTACATGGTACATTGGAAGTTTTCCATTATATGATCCTTGTACATAACCCAGTTTGGTTGAACCATGTAAAACTATTAGTTCATGTGCATGATTTAATTCCGGTTCATATATTTCAACACGAAAGATAGAGAAGAGTGTTTTGTTTAACGATGAATCACTATCTAAAGGGGGTTATGGTTTTAATATTTCATACCCTTATTCAAACCCTAGGTTATTTTACCTAATGGGACTGCGATTTAAGGAAATGATTATTTTTTTATTACTAATATTATAATGGATCTTTTCCTCATTTTGAAAATATGTTGAATGACTCTAAAAAATTAAATATAATGACAAACCTTTATTTTTTATTAAATTTTATATGTTTGGAGAATTTAAATTATGTTTCCATTTGTTAATTCATTTAGAAACTTGTAATTTTATTTTGAGTTTGATTATGTGTCTAAATTGGTAAAAGAACTAGCCACTTGGAATGATGAATCAAATATAGATGTGGAATTATTAAGAGCCCAAGTATTTTATTGGTTTGAATTTCATATGATTATTATCAGAGACCAAAGAAATTATTTCTAAAACTAAATAATTTTACCAATTTTTCATTATTTGGGTGTGGGTAATTGAATATCCATATCTTATGACACACCAAATCAATGGTAAATTCAATGTTCCTAATAGAGAGGCAAGAAATATTCCGGAAATTTTTTCCAACCCAATAGAAATTATTACTCTCTTATAATTGATGATGCATTGTGGGATTATCATTTTTCATAAAATAATATTATAATTTCACTTTATCATCTTATATATGGGAAAAATCAACCACCACTATATAAAAAGAACTAGGCCTATTAGATAATTAAACAATAAAATTATATTCTGTTTAGAATAGGTTTTCAAATGAAGTTAATGATTCATGTGCAAGGAAAAATATGAATATATTTATATGGGATCTCCATGATCTATAATTATTGAAACAAGGAATATTATTAATATCCCATCATTTACAATGAGTTCTACATAGGGTTGCACGTCATTACTTACAATATAAGGTTTAATCACCACCTATGTATGTTTCATTCACACTAATTGGGACCATATAATATAACTAATTTCAATCCATTAAGAGTTACGTAGTTAATTTTGTGAGTTAACCTAACAATAATTCATCTTTATTGGGAAGTTCCTCATTCGGGTCAATAAAACTCTTCTTGTGTCCCCTACAAAAGATCATAACATTCATGTAATGTTCTATCAATGATACCTTCTAGGATTTATCCATCCCTCCCACCATATCATTAATTTCATGGATAACACATATAATTCTATTTATATTGGTGGGGATATATTCATGATTAATTTTAAACATTTTTACATCTTTTGTTTAGTTCTTTTTTTACAATGGTGCATGGTATTTTTACATATTTACACCTCGCCTCATACTTTTTATATTCTGATTATGTGTTTGAATACTAATTTAAAATGACTATATATCATGGAATTTATTAAATATTAATTCCATGTTTCAATATTTTAGGGTGTTACAATATTTAAGTAAATTGTATTTCACTTAGGTCACATGTGTTTGAGTAATAATTTTACATTGATTATTAATTTTATCATAATAATTTATTTTTCAATTATAATATTAGTTGTTTCTCTATTAAACAATTGAGGTGTTTATTCATTCAATGTGACTTGCTTGTGTTCTAACTACATAATTTGAAATATTTACATGATATTTATATAAATAATAAAGTGTCATTATTTCATAAACAATTGTATTTTAATATAATTTATGTTTATATTTTTCTACTTTATAAATTAATTTTTCTATACATTCATTCATAATTTGAACTACAACATTTCACAATTGGATTGACCTATGTGACTCCTTGTATAAAACATTTTTATGCCTTTAAAAAAATATAACTAATTAGGTGTGATTAAATGAAAAAATTTAGGGATGTCATGGTTGTAAGAATCTATTTTTTCTTTTTGGAATGATTAAGTGAGAAAATCCTTAATTTTGATGCTAAAGGGTGAGGGAAGGTTCGTTGGAAAGAATTATGTAAGCCAAAAATATTAAAATGACCAATATTGATTGAATATTAGTTAGAAAATATTTCATGAAATGTTTTTCACACACACACATGGAAATTTAATGGAATGGTTTACTTTGGAGTTTTATTATAATATTAGCATCAATAAATTGATTAATTTTTTCGGATATAATTTTTGATACATAAATTTCAAGGATTATTGTTGTTAACTCCTTGGCATGATCTTTTATTTTAAAAAATTTCCATCAAGAATAAAATTTAATGTGAATTAAAAATCAATATTAACTACATAATATCTTATTACAATATTTTATAAAAAGTGAATTTTCCCAGGACTACAAATGTTTAGGTGTGGGGGTGTGATCACACTGTATTTCACTATTATTTTTTATCCATAATACCATTATGTTAGTCATATATCATATTGGAAATTTAAAATATAATAATAAATTTGACTTTTAGTTTTATTATTAATAAGTTTTAAATACTAAAAAAATAATTTTTTGAGATTTAAATTGTAAGTGGATGTGTTTTGAAGATCCCTATATGAGGATAAGAAAAAATGGGGAAAACTACTCTAGATTTGATGCATACATGTTTTCCTTAATAAAAACTTTAAAATATGTACATATAATTAGGATATGAAATGTGTACGATTTAAAAAACATATAGTAAATAATTCTATAGAATACTAAGAAGCTAAATTTAGAAATCTAAAGGCTGAAAACATACCATATTTGGACAGAATATTCATTGTTCGTAGTCTTAAATTCACTTTGGTAATTCATACATACCACACGTTATAGTCTTAAAATTGACGAAAATGATTTTATTTACATATTCAAGTGGTGGAGAACCAACATTATCATTTTCTCAATAACTAGATAAGAATTTTTGTTTATATAAACCATTGAGAAACTTTATTTTCAAAATTAAGGGTTTGCTAATCCCCCAAAAAACAATGCCTATAAATTTTCACCATGAGAACCCCATATGTATGTGTGACCATATAGTTAATTTATTCCATTTAAATGATACAATGTAGTTTTATTTTAATATTAGAGGTTGTCGAGATCTCTATTTTCATTGGGAGAGCTGAAATGTGTTAGGATATCCACTTGATCATCCAGATCCTCTAGATCTAAATAAAAAATAGGCTTATTATTATAAGGGATATTCATAAATGGAGAAGAATTTATAGAAATTTCATGGCTATAAGTTATGTGTAATTTTTTTTAAATAATTTCTCATATCATAAATAGAACTCTTTTTTTCTATGATTGAATGAAAAAAATATAATTTTCAGAGATGATTGGTTTGAGATTTCAAATGATAGTCATGTGTTGTTTTGAATAGAAAAAATGAGTTTGTTTTCCTAAAATATGTACTTGAGCTATCAATATACAATGTCGTCCAAAATATTTTGTTTAATATATAAAACATGAAAATTGTTCATTTATTATGGTTCAGTTATATGGCTCCATTATAAAGGTCCAAGAGGGGACTTTTGTTCGTGGCTACCATTAACCAATAAATTTCATTAAATAATTTTTTTGAATAGAATATATCAAGTGTGTATAAAATATTCAATGATATCAAACTTCCATTTTACTCAAAACTATGTTTTTTGGAAAAATATTTAACACTTTAATTTTTTTATATTAATTTTCAAGTATCATTTAACCAATATTTTTAAAAAAAATTAAATTTTTATTTAAAATACACACTTTTAACCTCTAAAAATCATTGTGAGATGCCCTAGTATCCTCCATATAAATTATAATTATCTCAATAATATATCTATTTTTACATGTCATGATATCATGGTAAGTAAACATATTATATGTTTTTGGTGCTCGAACAGCTGTGTCATTATTTTAAGGGTGATGTGATAAGGACTAGTAGAATATCAAGGATAAAGTATCATATTCATTCTCTGAAAATGTGTAAGAAGAACACTTGTGTATTATTAAGGGTATTTTAATCCACATGAATAGTTGGATAATGAAATGTGAATATTGTAACATGATACATTGGAATAAGGAAATGATTGGATGGAATAAATAAGTTAGTGATTTCCATTGATCATATTCAAATGATGAGTACCACTTTAATGTTTTTATAGTGTATGGAGATTATATAACATTTTCATCAGGACAAATTAACCCTTTTTTAGCAGCTCTAAATATAGTTTAATGAATAATATTAACATGGAGAGGTGTCAATAATAGATGAATATGCTCTATATAATTACCCATTTAATTATTATTGAATATTTAAATATTTTTTTATTTGTTTGGTTTCTGGATAATATCATATTCAATAATATTTATAATACCCTAAATGATACACTAAATTTTATTAAAAAAACTCTCTGGGTGATAGAATTTAACACCACCATCCTCATCCCCCCTCATATGACCAAGATCGGTCAACACACAACCATAGTCATCCCTTTATGTTTTCTAAAGGAATGTGACTATAATAAAAGGTATAATAAGTATAACGGGGAAACTATAATCAATTTGAGATATTAAAAAATCATATTGTATGTAAAGAAAAACATTATCAAACATCTCATAATTGGATAATAAATAAGAAAATTATAAACAACCCAAACATAGTAGGAAATTTAATGTAATATAGAAAGTCTTCCATGTTTTCTTCAAAACCCATACCTAATCCCAAAATAACTCGTATGATGAAACTAATTTCAAATGTGGAGATTCCCTATCTCAAATTCTATGCTCCTTCCCCAAAAACCCAGAATAACCATCAATCATTATTCCATTTCCCTTGTCTTAAACCAGATCTATAATGTCTAAAAGGGAACACAGTGGTGGCCTACAAAATTTGTGAGTACATCTTGGCTGGTCATCACCAATATTATCAAATTAATGTATAGTTTTATTAATAGGGAATGTGAATACGTGGAATTAAAATAATGAAAATATAGTAATTAAAGATAACTTTTTAAAGGAAATATATAATCTAAAATTGACAACCAAAAGTGCCAATCTAAACAAATAGGTTAAAAATAAATTCATCAAATAGTTTATTATGGAACTATCCTTATACACCAATGAAAATAAAAAATAAGATATAATAAGTAATACACCCCATCTCACACATAGACACCATGTGTAACTATGAATCTCACCCACAATGATCATGAAACCGTGAATATTAACCTCATGAATCAAGTAACCCTTCACCTTTCCCTCATGCATCAATAAACAATGAGTATCTCTATTACGTTGGAAAACCCATTTATCTCACCCCCAATAATTAGAAAACCATGTGTAACAATATCATTAATCATATAGCCATGCATATCTCCCTTGGGCATCAAGTAACCATAATTAGGTTCCTATAGAAACACACATCCTACCAAATACCCCATTATTAATTAAATTATATGATAATAATGTTATAGCCCCCATATTAATAGATTTCATAGATTCATGTACCAAAATTACAATACAAAAAAAATGAGGTTTATCCTGTTCTATTGAATCACCAATCAATGTTTCACAAAAAATTCTTAATCATATGCACACACTTCTAAAAAAATATGGCCTAGGTTTGCAAAAACCCTATATATAGAGGGAAACTAATATAGGCCTATAAATCCTTCTAAGGACCTAAAATAATATTAAAAATAAAATATGTAATGTATAAGTTACATTGGAACCATATCATAGAATGAATACCCTTAATATAACATAAGACTCACATAAAAGTAAAATGAATACATTTATTGAGAACAAATGAAGATATCACTGAGACCAATTATTCAGACCATGAAAAAAAGATTAGCTAAATATATAATTAAATAAACATATCATTAAGACTTTAATAATATCAAACAATAATAATGAAATAGTTATTTATTAAATTTGTGAGTGACATACCAAGAAAAGTCATATGGATAAAATAATGGATCAATGGATCAAAATACAGTGTTTGGGATTTTGTTGAATCAATTAATAAACATTCTTGTTTTTCAAAAAAAAAAATTAGATTCAAAATAGAATATTGAAAATATAAAATAGGCTATAGTTGTCAAAATTTTCAATGTCTTTAATTAAATTCTAGTTAGACACCCACTATTGTGAAATTGAAATCCTAAAAGTTTTTTTTTGTGGTCCAACAATTATCCAGTATAGAAACACCAACAAGATGGGGGTCTATATAGTCCAATAGTGGTGCTTTATAGTCTAATATCTATTAAGTGGAACTGAATCATCACCTTGTTGGATTCTACTACATGAATTTGGAAGATCAACCACTCCAAACCATTGTATATTTATAAAATAATAATTTAAACTAGAAACCATTATCAATTTCATAATTTAAAAATAGTTTAGTAAAAAATAAAAAGGTATAAGTACCTCTAGATAAATCCGGGTCTTAAAACAACCCCACTATATAATATCATATCCCGTATATATTTATCTCCTGCATCACTAAGTCTGATCATTGAACAAACTAGGATGCTATGATTTCATATCAGATTTTCTCTCTTACTTCTCCGACTATACATGGCCATGCATCCATTGGACTCCGAGCAGATACATTTTCCATCAAAAAAAATATTCTTATTATGGTACAAATATGTATTAGATGTTCCTCAATGGACACATCCACCTCTAGCACGAAATCATCAACATTAATCATACAAGAAGGGTTTGAATGTTATATATATAGTTGTGATACCTGAAATTCATTGTATATTACACTATATCACTATAGAAGATACAGTATATATTCCATTACTCTAACCATATCCAAAATAAAAAATGACCCAAAAATTTGGTTTATATCATTCACTACATATAAATAAAATGATTGTCCAAAATCAATGAAACCCACATTCAGAACTAGTATCATACATAAAAATCTAGAGGTAACCATCAAATATCTGTATAAGATGTCTTCCTACTCTAATTTGGTAACAAAAACATCTAGATCAACCAATTCTCCTTAGACATATCCTACATACGAGTCATTCTAATGACCATTTCTTCACTCTCCTATAACTATATAAATAGATAACATCACTCCCTACCATATTTGGATTGAAAATGATCCATCTTGATTTATTCTCATAAAATGTTTTATAAGTGTACTCCAAAAGAGGTAGATGTTTCCCCCAAGAACCTCCAAATTCATGGAAGTTGTCTCCCAAGATGTCTTCCATGATCTGAATGGTCTTCATAGATTGAAATTCATTATAAGGGTTGTTGGATATACTCATGAACACATTGAAATCCAATGCCTTATGTAGCCCATTTAAAAAAAATGAAAAACATGGATCTTGGTCCAATAATATACTCTTTAGTACACCATGAAGCAAAAAAAATTACATATATAAACAATGCCAAGATCATAAAAAGTGAATGTTTCTTGGATAGGTATGAAATGTGTTACAATCCTCAATCGATCCAAGATCACTAATTATATAATGTTTTTGTGTCCTTGGTAAATTATTAATAATATCCACTGTGAAAACATCCCATTTGAGCTCTTAAAATGTTAAAAATATATAATAATAATTTCCCCCCACTGATTCTCACCCTTCACCTTATTGCATGTAAAGAATGAATACATAAGTCAATATTTCTACCTCTTCATGACTATCCATAAATACTATCTATGTAGATCATTGATATATAGTTGTACACCCTTGATATACCATCAATCTAGATTCATGAAACACTCTCACCATCTCATCTAGTATGTAAAAATATACCAAATAATTTCTATCATTACGAATAACTGAATCACAATTAATATTATACATAGATGGAGTCTCCCCAACATTTACATTCTCAATAAGGGGAATGAAATCTTGATCTTCTAGCTTCCTCCCCTTGATAATGTAAAAAACATATAGAAGAAAAATGGTGGAGGTTAGAGTCACTCACCCCAGACTCTCATGGAAATGAAAATTCATCTAACAAAATATTTTTATTAGTATATACTCAATGATGGACTCTCACACAATCTGAGTCTATGCCATTCAACTCAAAGAGTCAATGATAAGGTTTCCCTTTATGGGTGTGTATTTCATATTGAAATAAAATATCTATATGTACTCCACCCAACTCCCCAATGTAATATTTTGATCCTTACTTGAAGAGATATATTCTGAGCTCTGAGGAAAATTTTATACCCAAAATCACTCTCCAAATAGGTATTTAAAAAAATATATCATTTCATAAAACATAGATATTAACTCCATATAATGGGTTGTATAATTCCATTCATGTTTTCTGAACATCTTGATTTAGTAGTTCATCACAGAACCATCTTGTATAAGAACTACTCGAAGACCAATTCTAAAGGAATCAAGGTACCTAGTGTACTCCTTACACGATTTCAGTAATGTCATGATTTGATTTTAAAATATACATTCTCTTCAGATCATAGATTTATTTCTCATAGACAATTTTTCATTCAATTTTTACTCCCTTATTTATTAAATAATAATTTGTTGTTGATATTAGATAAAAATACTAAATAAATATATAATAATATCCTAATACATAGATAAATCATAGTTTTCCAAAAGAAAATCTTAATCCACTCCCAATTAACCACTACATCCACATTGTTTGGATCCCTATATTTTTTAACATCTGATATAACATGGACCCAAAACTATACCTTATCAATCTAAAACTAAAACCATGAGATTTTATTTCAAAAATCCAATTCAATCTCAATAGACTGAATAATATCTATAGATCACAAGAAATATTCTCTATGTATTTTTAGTATATGAGTACTTATTCAATAAATATAATCCAAAACATGTCTATGTATGGGTGTAAAATGTTGTTCATAATTTCTATGAACATATCGTGTGAATTTGTCGTTGAAAATTGAATTACCAAAAATTTGTAAAGACCATAACTAGTTTGGATAAGTGTATAAGGTATTTGGGATGGCCTCACTCTCACATGATCATATCTTTACCTCAAATCAATCATGGAGAATACCCAAGCACCCCATAGGTGGTCAAACAGATCATTGATGCAAATAAGAAGATATTTGTTCTCGACACTAATTTTGTGTAACTTCCAGTAACGAATACATATATATAGTGACCCATCTACATTCAAGGCAAACAAAATAGGAGAAATTTATGATGATTTGATAGTATGTAAAAATCCTAAACTCTATATTTCATCTAATAAAACATGTAATTTTTTATACCTGGTTGGAGGAATACTGTATGGATGTTTTGATAAAGGATTGGCTTCTAAGACCACCATAATTTTAAAATTAATATCCCACTCTATACACAATCTAGATAATTCCTCGAAAATTAAACATGAATATTGATGTACTATTTTTTGGAAATAATCCCTAATTTGGTTCTCGATCATCAAACATAAGGCTAAATTTCTAGCCAATATTCCCATTCAGTCTATGTTTTGTAGGACCTGTATGACTAGTATAGATATCCCATTCACCATGTTGGATGTGATATCCTCCCACAATTGAAGATTTAAAAATTCACTTACCATATAAATATACACACACTTCATACAAAACTATTCAGTTTATCCCCATTTACATGTTTAATCCCTCAATCCCAAGCACAAATCCATCTTATAAGAATTCAACTCCATCAATATAATGAGAACACTCCATGGATCCCTATATACCCTCTAATCATTGGTCTAATAGTGAGTTTATATACATAACTCTAAATAAATACTTTATAATTGAACAAATTCCATATAATTTTTTGAAGATATGAATAAATGTGATTCTTTTTTATCAAGTAAAGTCCATGAGAGGGTAGATTCAACCAAAACTATAAAGAACAATGGGGGGTATACCATATTGATTAAAATGTGTATACTGGGCCACATTATTCTGGGCCATAACTCTACCCTTATCTCTTTCCCGATCTCCCTATACTATTCTTCATAGATGGTACATCTATCCCCACCTAGGAAGACCATGCCCTTTACCTCAATTATTATGATCACTGGAAATCCATCATCTCATCTTATATGGAATAGAAGACTCCATTATAGAGTCTAGAATACATATCACTCCTGATTAATTTGATAAATACATAGTTTTTATAAATGACCTCAATATATGGCCCATCTTGGAATATGTGAGGCACTCCACCAGTTCATTAAGGAACTAATCACACATGTCTCCAGTATTTTCATGCTGAAAACAAAACATCAAGTCACCACATAGAAAGGACGAACAATTAACTGTGCTGCACTTCCCACTATTTATAAAAAGGTATCATTCAAAAAAACATCTTAATTCTATAGGATGTTTTATCAGACCACTTACCTGCAACTTCTTATATGTCTGTTGAGGCATCCCTCAGGTTTCCTTTACAAATGAGATAACAATTTTTAGTGTCTAAGAATTAGGAAATCTGAAAGAAATTATTATATAAATTCAACTCATATTAAATAAACTCTACGATTCGCTTCTCCATATATGCCTCATTTATATCAAATATTATAGAACACTATTGTTTTTCAATAAATGTACTAGAATAATCAATCGATTTCATATATAATTGAACTATGTTCATAAAATCTTGTTCTCTCTACACCCTAAGAATCCTCAAGTATAAATGTTCCATAATTCTTGTATAAAAATTATACCATGATAAACGCATATAAAAACATTCATAAACCATTATATCCCACTAGTTCTTGGTTAGTCTCGACAAAATGTACATCGGATGATTCACCATCCACTCTAGCATGTCTTTAAATGATTGAATATTGATTAGACGGCCTTAACCTAAAATTTATCTTATTATAAGATTCAATAGAATATAAATGTCCATGTTTCTTAATATATAAATTCATCAAGATATATGACATGGTTAGCTCTCTACATAGAATATCCATCTCTATAAACAATATCAACTTTAAGAAAAATTCCAAGGGCAGATTATCCATAATGTTATTATGAACTGATGGAATATAACACTCTACTATGAGTGTGGTGTTCTCGTCAACCACTTATCTAAACTTTATAAGAACTCAATGTGAGGGAATCTATCTCAAAGGTTAATTCATGCACTGTTCCAAAAAATAGGCGAATAAATAGAAAAGAGAGAAACAATCATCCTGATATTCATTGAAATGAAAATAGAACAAACTTAAAGGGATGAAAATATTCTATTATCCTGAATTAAAATGTTAAAAAAATACATCTTCTTCGAATATTACATTTGAAATATAAAATTATATATAATATAACCTTGAATAATTAATTTACATTATATAAAAAGACAAACCACTATTCATTAACCAGATATCATTAATAATAATTTCTTCACCTGAATAAACCAAACATAGATAATTTCATATTCATGTTAATGAGTGCGAGAAATAATAGTGAAAATGAAAAATTCCGTTAATTCAATTTTGTGATTCATATATATCCCCCAGGTTTTCCTTACATACCCTTGAAAAAATATCCCTACATTAACTCTCAAACAGCATGTTTTTCACTCAAGTATATGTCAAAACAAATAGTAATAATGTATAATAATGAACAATAATCCCCATCCATAGAAACATATGTTTTCCCATGAACATGGGTTAGCTAATGAAAAGAATGAGATTATTTAAAACTCCTATAAAATCGAGTTATATGGTCTAACTTTTTAAAATACTAAACCAATTAAATTAAATAAACCTAATCGAATAAAACATTATAGCTCCCCTCGAATGGTTCTCCATCAAGTGACTTAGACCGGTTCCCCCACATCCTCATGAAGACATCCCAATAATCCAAATGCATAGACGTCTAATGAGGGTATAATATGTATATAAATATATTATACTACCTAATATTTAATAAAAATCAGAATATATACACTTCTAAATAAATAAACCATATCATCACTAGAAAGTAAACAAGAAAATTCAAATAAAACAAATTATATTATTCCATGTAATGTCACACATAAATATTGACATTATAGCTCAAAAACGTAGAATGATACCCAAATGAAAAATTCATTAAATGAATCCAATTTTCCTATAGGTGAAGCTCATTTATAACTGTAATTATCTCTCCTTAGTAGCATACATAATGTATAAATCATAAGTATCAAGCCCATGTCTAGACATATATCCCAATGTCTTCATGGGTAATAAATAGTTGTATATTCATATTGTCAATATATGTTAGATATCCACCAAAAATATTTTTATATTGAATTTTTATTCTGATTAATAGTGAATGCATATTTGAAAATTATAAAAGGTAATTATAGTAATTAAATTTCTCATTTTCTATGAAATTCATAAACTAAAAGCGTAAACCTAATATTTAAATGGAAACACCTAAGATATCCATACTTAAATTTTGAAGTGTATGATGTCTTTGTACATAAAACAATGTAAAAATAACATGGAAGGAAAGATGACTCCTCGAACAAATCTCACCCTCTAGCATCACATGGAACCTTGAAATGCATCTTGATGCATCAAGAAACCAAGAAACTCACCATCAGGAATCATGTAACTATGCACCTCACAAATAGGCACCATGAAACTATGTATATCTCACATAAGAATCATGTAACCTTTCATATTTTCTATAATATTCAATAAAACATCTGCCTCACCCTCGGAACTTTCTTAATCACATATCACTCCCTCAGGAATCAATCAATAGGATTCATGTTCACAAACAAATACCAATCTGGTCAAATACACCATTATCATGTTAAATCATATAATAATAATGTTCATGCATATATATTGTAAAAAATCACATTTTATAGTACTCAACTCTCAAATAAAAAACATGGTAGTTAATCATATTTTCTGAAAGCACCATACTATGGGTAAATACAATATACTAATAATATGAACACCCTTAGAGAGGCCAGAGATACAGGTTCACATCACCACCATGTTCAAAGGGTCTTCAGGAATGGTCCATAATGTTATCTTGAGGCCTATAGATATTTTCAAGATAAAATATTTATTTTTAATCATAAACTGGTTCAATATTATATCATTAATACACTAAAATATAATGTAATACCCTTTGATATGTCAAAATATGACTTACCTTAAGCGTATATGATGAAATCACATGAGTTCATATTTTATACCACACACAAAATGAAACACCATATTAGAAAACATTATAAACATAATTTCACGGCTAGAATTTGAATAACATTGAAGAAATCAAGATTTATAAATAAATTCAATGAAATACATAAAAAGGCTATAAAAAAGAAGAATAGATTTATATATTGAAATATAGCATTAGAGATGTCAAATAGGACCTATAGACCCATTTAATATTTTCAAACATGATGAATGATTGAATCAAACAACTATTAAAACATAAAATATAAATTTAGTGGAAATTATGGAGATATATTTATTTAAATTCAATGATTTTTCTAACTAGTGATCCATTACAATCCCACCAGCAAGATTGTAGGCCAACGGCTAGCCCGTGCAGAATCAATAACAATATGAGGTTCCTTTTAGCCTAAAAGGTTGACATCTAAGTCTAGTGGATAGCATGTGTAACCACATTATTCCTCTTCCATATATCATTCCACTTCTATCCTTTTGAAACTCATCCCTTGTGATCCCTTGAGCTTATTCTAAAATATAATTTAAATAAGAAAAAATGATCAATTTCCAAATTCAAAAAGGTTTCCTTATACCATTAATGGGATAATTAATTTAGGAATGTGAGGGTTATTTTTAAGAATATAAAATTGTAAAATATGAATATATGAATAGATTATTGTGGAAAAGGGTTTCCTTTAAATTATTATGTGACTAGTGTTTCTAAGAAGAAAAGTATTTATTTTACTTTTACTGTATGGTAGGTCCTACAAGAATTATTCCTTTTTATTTTTTTACTCTATGATTTCTATAATTCATGAATTATGGTGATGTAGAAATTAGAGGAATGAAATTTTCTCATGATTCCCATATCTTGTTTTATTACATAATAATACTTGGGTCTATTTTCATTTTCAATTTATAGGTATGTAATTTGGACAATTGAATAGATATTTATGGTCAAATTAATTTCACCATGTTAATGATGTTTAATTATATAATGTATTCATTAGGATAAAATTGATTTCGTAGCTAGGGTAAATAAAATTCAATGTGAATGAGGATCTTAATGATATTATAGACAACCTCCTTTTGAGTTTCACACAGTTTGTGTTTATAGTTCTCATACTGAGGATTGTTGGGGTTATGTTCATATTACTTTGAAAATATTTTCATGTGGTCTACATTGTAATGGTAGTTTGACAACTATACATGAATTAAACTCATTATTCTAAAATAGAAATATATTTGAAGGGTGAATACAATTTATGGTATTGTTTATTCGTGCAATCAAAGGGATTTTGACATGAATACTTATGTATGGATTATGATCCAAGGGGATGCATCCTTTTTTAATAGTATATTAAAATTATCTAAATCATTAGATTATACATTTGAGTATAGAAGTGATTATATGGGAGATGTGTTTAGAGGATGGCCACTTATCCATATTTTAATAAATAGTTCCATGATAATGTTTTTAAGGGTTCATGGGGTAATAGTGCATTCTCCTTTAGGTGAAATATGCCTCTAGATAGAAGTTAAAAATATATTAACAGGAATATCATTACTAGAAAGAGGTGTCCATTATAGTCAAATGTTCCCATTATTGGTATCCATTAAATGTTTAATGTAAATACAATCACTTTAAGATTGATCTGTGGTATATGGGAATGGTATATTAAATAAGTGATTAAGACACTCCATTACTGAACTAACTATTGTTAAGCTATTATGGGATGTTTTTGTAGAGTTGAAATAAATGGGGATTTACTGTGGGTAAAAATTGTATTGTTTATACCTCACTACATATCTCACAATGATAAGAAACAAGACACACATATTTCTGAACAGAATTGTTTTCTATATAGATATAACACTTATATAAGAAAATGGAATTTCTATTCTGGAATGTGATTAAAACTAGATGAATCTCCCTACTTTTTATCATTGATATGTCATCTACAACCCACTAGAAATGGGTGCATTTATTATTTTTATATGTTTATAGAAAATAATAATATACTACTTACCCTTACATATATCTGGGTCTAAAGTATTAAATTTAGACCATATAAAACATGATACTCTATGATGCTTAAGGTTATACAAGATGTATTAAGTGTCATGATGATTCATATCTTTCCAACAGGGAATCATATTCTTCGAATTTTAGATTCATATGAAATGAACCTATATGTATGGTCCTTAAATATATCATTACTATATGAAAAATGATACAAAACTCCATTTTTTTATATACTGAGTGAAAAAAATGAATCAATAATGATTAATAGATCATGGACCAAAATTATGTGGGTGTTTGTATGGAATCTATAGTTGGGAAAATGATAAATGATTTGATAATAACAATATATCTTAATAGAATAAAAATAACACTATATATAATATTAAAATTTCTTCTACACTTATCTATATCAAATATAGGATAGGTATGGGATATGTATGGGTTCCCTGGTAAGAGAAAGTGGAATTAAAAATAATGTGAATTGGTAAATGCCTCACTAAGAGAGATAAACAATGTATATAAATGGAAGCTACAATTGGTCTTATCAAATGATATCATTACATCACTCTATCTCATAATTTATTAGGAATCAATTCACATGTCATTCTCATAATATAGAAACATTAGTTATAGGTTTGGGGAAGCATTACGTTGTGACAGGATAACATGACCATACCCATTTAATTCCTAAGGAATGAAAGGAGACACATAAATAGAGTTGAAGGTGGTTCCCTATAAACGTATTCTTTGCACATAATGATAAACCTGTATTAATTTACTTTAATATTAATAATATACTTATCACATCAAGATTTATCTTCTATGTTACATAGTATGTGATAATGTCCTAAGTGTATCAATCACACTAAAAGGTCATAGAAGTTCCCCTATAATGACTCATATTTTTATCAAGTTTATTTCAAAGAATTAATTGGGAATCATACGTGACTAGGTGATGATACAACCTAGGATTCTGAGGCATGGTCTGCTCAGAATGGATCAATGAAAACTATTATGTTTTTTATAGCAAGGGTTTGTGGATTTTCTGAACAAATATAATAAATTCTAAATAGGTTCCCAAATTATAGATCTAAGGGTCGTTGAATTCAAAATAGCATGTTTATCCTTGGTGAGACATAACTTTAGTCGGCACAGGACTTTAGTTAGAAAACTAGAAATGGATTTAACCATAAATAAAATAATTCAATAAAATTATTTAATTATAAAATCCAAATAACTCATGATTGGTGACTCAGATTTAAAATTGGATAGCACTGTTGAGTTCGTAATGTGCCATTTTATATCGGAAGGGTCTAACATTGACGGTAGTGGGTTGACTGTGAAAGATATTTTTTGGATGTTTTAAAGGATAATAAAATAATGATAAAAAGTTTATGTTATTTATTTTTTATGTTTTGCAGCGACGTTGTGGTGCCAAGATGGGGAAGCCCATTTTTGTTCATAATTAACATAGTGCAGTGACAATGAAACATGTGTTCTTTATATAATAGCTTGAAAAGGTTACGAGATTAGATTCACAATCCTTGATAAATTCCCTGGATGCTCTGGAGAAGAATTTTGCTGGAAAAACCTCCCATTAGAGGATGAAGAACGACAATAAGATGACATATCAAGTTTGTTCGTGGATGTATTTCCAACGACAATGAATGTTCATAACCAATCGACCTGTACTCCAGGTATGGGTAAATTATGTGTTATTTATTTCTTGTTCTTAATGTAAAATGATTAACGTGGAGAAACCCACAATGAGGATGATTCGTGGGTCGATTGTTCTTGCTGGAATGGTATTTTACTATGGTGTTTTAAATGGGAAATAATCTATGTGAATATTTTTTTGATTTCACATTTTATAATAGGATGAAAAAAGGATGAAATGAATAAGGTTGACATTCATTCTTTTGGTGTTCTTGGTGAATTATTCTTTCCTCATTCTTGCATTCTTCAACTAAAAACCTCTACGGTTGAGGGTTACTTTTTTGGGATGTTTTAAATGTGGTTGGACCCCTGGAGTATCAGCAATAATTATCGAAGTCTAATGAATTGATGGTTGACACTGGAGAATCACAATGTTGCCTCCATATAAAAAAATGGAGCAGTAGGGTGACAGTGTCACCCCATAGAAGATACTCTGCAGGTAGCGGTGCATGGTGTCGCTGGTGGTGTGTTCAGCAGGAAGTAGGCATTTAATACTGAGACAGAAGGACGTAGAGGGGTCCGCGATGGCAAGGTTGCGGGCGGTGATCGGTAGTTGTGTCCGGGCGGGTCATGGAAGTGACAAGCCGGCGATGCGGCGGGCGCCGCATCGGCGAGTGTGAAGCCCACAGTCTGGGACCATGTGCGATGAGGGGGGACCATACATGTGTATGCAGACTAGAAACATGTGACCCTATGAGAACGGGTGACAACACTGTCATAGATTGGATTTGGTGGATGAAGCGCGACTAGGGCTAGCCATGCCCAGTGGGAAGAAACCGGCCCGAACTGGCATGTCGGGATGGACCACACATCCTAATGGTCCATTGTCTATTAGGCAGAATGGTCCGGTACAGACCAGACCAGAACAACCTTGTCACGTTTTACCCACACCCGACCATGCCGTTTTAAAATAGATCCATAACATTAAAAAGAATGGTCTGTAACTTTCAATAGAACGGTCAGTTTTAAAATCTTTTGGCGGCATTGGGACCCTTGAAATGAGATGGACATTTTGATATGTCTTTGTTGGTTTTTAGTACGGAACACCATAGGCTCTGATTTTTCCTTGGTTCTTTCCTCGAGGTTTCTTGGAAGTAATGTGTCAACATCACTAGACAACAATACCCTCTAAAGTCAGAGTCTTAGATAGGGTGTTATCATCCCTCATTGTGATGGGAGAGATCATATATCACCTCATACTGAGTTTTGTGGGAAGTAATGTGACACCAAATTATAGGGCGTTAATCCTCTATCCATTGTTCTATAACAATAGGATTCATGGTATTCTTTGAGATGAATCTCCAAAATTTCAAATTGATACAGATTGGGTTGTCAATATTCTCTAGAAAAAAATACCCTATATATATACCATGACTTTGACCAACATATTTTTTTCTTTAGGTGAGGCCCAAATTAGCATTACATTATTGTAACTGTCGCAGATGACATCAAGCCTTGAGGAGTGAGTTCTCCCAGAATGAGTGAGCCTCGAGTTGAATACAGTGGCTAATGATTAGTTATGGTCTCGAGACTTTTTTTCATAGAGAGATTTGATGTACAAGGGAAACTTCATGATGTATCGAGACCAGGTGTTCTCTTGGATACTTTTGGAATACATGATCTACGTTCTTACTGTCATATGGTACGAAGAGTGATATCTCCTTATATGATCATGCTATTGGCATAACCATATGGCTGGAAGTGGAGGAGACCATGAGTCTTGGAATTCTTTATGGTTATACATGGATGTTCTTGTTATATGTTTTGTAGACACATACCTATGTTGAGTCAACTATTTCATCTTAGTTATGCTTTATTTGTGGTCCTTTACATCGTGTTTTGGGGTGTCCTACTAGTATTGTTTTACTCACCCCAGCATGGTCTTTGACTACATGTGTCGTGTCTTTTTCAAATGAGCCACTCTTTAATGGTGTCCTTGGAAGACCGGGGAAAAGTGTTTCTTAGAGATACCCAACAGATGAGTTGTTCTTTGGTGGATTTAGATAGTTGTTCGATACCTATCCTCCGGGTATGGTTTTTTTTTTGTGGAGGAGTTCCAGGGACGTGTACCTTTTTAGTTTTCATTTTTTGTTGGCATTGTATTCTAACCCGATTTACTTTCCATTTTATATTGTTGTACTCTGTGTTGGTATCTTCGTAGTATGCCTATTTGTTTACACAATGTTTTAGTTTCAGAACAATTTCGTAGAGATGTGTGTGTGTGTGTGTAGATACTTTGGAAAATGCCTCCCATTTGTGAGGTATGCCTACTCAGTTCTACTCTCCATCCTCATACCTATGAGAGGTGGGATTGGTGTGTCATATCACAAGCCTCTTTGTGATGGGTCATGAAAGAGTGGAATCATAGATTTGTACCGGGGAAAACACCTCCACATGGTGTACTAGCTATACCACCACCTATAAAGTAACACATGGTACCCGTAGTACCAGCAGATGAGATTCATAAGCTGAGAACACTTCATGAGCTTCAGAAACATATATCCCTTAGGTTCCAAGGTGAGCCCGAATCTCTTGTGGTAGTGGACTGGCTTGAGGTAGTGACCAAGTTTTCTGTCCAATCATGGAACCAGCAGATCAGACAGTGGTCCTGGTAGTGGGACTTCTACATGGATCAGTCGGGTGATGGGGCAGTTTACATAACCTGATATTATGATGAGGTGACTATTCTAAGGACATAATATTATAGCCTTTTTTAGAGAATGTGTTCGCACCATAGAATTTATGTTCCATTCATGCTTTAGAGCTTCTACAGCTCTAGCAGGATGACATGTTGGTATCTGAGTATTCATTGAGGCATACTGATCTTTCCAGGTTCTCGATGAATACAATACACAACCAGTTCTCCAGGGATCAAACAATCAAGAGATATGTGTTTAAGGACACTTGATCCTACATAATTCCTCTGTGAAATCCAACTTCTTCTAGGGTTCTAGAGGGAACCTCTGTGGAAGAAAGTACCTAGGGTGAGTGAATAGAACCAATGTTTTTCATGAGTGGGAAAGAAGGGGAAGAGACCTCAGGAGAAAGAAACTGACATCATCATTAGAGGCTAAAAACATGAGATGTTCCGAGAGGAGGTACCAAGATAAAGGATCTATAGCTTAGGGATAATAGGGTGAGTCCAATCATCATGTAGGGAGGAATTGTTTTGAATGTGATAGCTGGGGACATGTCACTAAAGATTTTATAGCTTGTTGTAATGCTTACAGGGATATAGTGGATGGGCCACTAAGGTAGGAATAGTGATAGGAACATAGGGATCTACAGGGTGGTAGACATGGTAGAGGAGTTGAGAGAGTAGTTGGTGGTGGTATACATTTCAACATGATTTCATCAACACCCCCATGTGTTCCCCACAAGGCTCAGGTAGATGGAGGAAAAGGGATGGGATAGTTTCACATGGTCAAAGTATATGACCTAAGGGATCAAGGAATGATTCGAGGTATGGTCTATATATACTCTTAGATGTTATATTAAAATAAACATGTGTTAATCATTAGTTCTTGTCATGAATAATGTTCGAGACCTAGATTTTCTAGTTAAACTATTGACTTGACCCTTACGCCTGGAGATACCTACGAGAGGAGACTTGATAATCACACATTTGTCACCATTGTTATCTGACCATTGAGGAGAGGGTTTCGGCTTCATCCTCATGGTGGTGGCATTGAGGCCTTACGAGTTCATTCTTGGTAAGGATTAGTTTATGAAAATCAATGATAAGATTAACTATTTTAGAAAAAATGGTACGGTATGTCCGTAGAAATAGAATGGGTTTTCCATAGTCAGAAAAAACAAAGAATATAATGAAAACATGCGATGGACTCATGGGTAGGATGGTGCATCTGATCCCCCATGAGTCAACTAGCCGTACTCTTAGACTAGTATTTGTTATGAGTTTTCATGATTCCAGTGGTATTGGAAGAGTACGTGGATGTATTCCATAAAGATGTTCCAACATTACACCCCCATAGGGAGATATAATTATGTATTGATTTACACCATAGAATAGACCTGATGTCAACATCATCATAACAGATAGATTCCATAGAGCTTCTCATGATGAGGGTGAAGTCGAAGGAATTGCAGAGAAAGGTCATAGTAAGACCCTGTGTTTGAGGTAAAGTGTGTATTACTGGTGATATAACAAAGTGGCCATACAGAATGAGTATCCACTTACAAGGATCGATGACCTCTTCGATCAGTTGAGGTAGATTTTTATGAGCACCATGATCTTGAGATTTCATGAGGAGGGAGTCGAGTACAAAGTGTTTTGCGATGCAATAGGGACCGAACATGGTTGTGTCCTAATGAAAAGGAATTCATTGATTGAATAAGGTTAGTTCTAATTGAGAAAACATAAGAAACACAATGAGATACATGATCTTGAGCTGGCATTAGCATTCTTGTCATTGAATATGGGGAGACACTAACTGATGGATGATAAGTTTATCATCTTCTATGACCACAAGAGTATCAGTTATATCTTATCTCAAATGGATTTGAAAACATGAAATATATTTTGGAAAGAAATATTCCATGACTATCACTTCGAGATAGTATATAATCCTATTAAGGTGAATTCGGTGGCATATTCTCTTAGCTGGAGATTGAGTTCAAAACTACTCAACATGACATCAGGGTAGTTGGTCGCATTATAGATATCGTTTTTTCATGGATATGAAGTAGATTATCTCCATTCAAAGGTATTTACCCCTATACTCTTATAGAGAGTTAGGGAGGCATAACTCAAATATATCGAATGTGAGACTACATGTTCCGAGATGTTCCAGGGGAATTCCCTAAATGAATATTCAATAGTTTGAGAGCACATAGTTCTCTTTAGAGGGAGGATAGGTGTTCTAGTGGAATTGCGAGAGGATATCCAGAGGGAGTTTCACACATCCTCTTTTCTCGTTAAATCTGAGTGTGGCTAAAATGTGTTAGGATCTACAGCAAAATTTATGGTAGCTAGGGATAATGAATTCGATGGAAGAGATCATTTCCTGGTGTCTCGTTTTCAAACTTGAAAAGGTAGAGCATCATGTTCTAGTAGTCATGACTCAACTACTCAAGATGATGTAGTGGGGGTGGGATTCTATATCGATGGAATTCATGATTGGATTACCATGTACAACTAGGAGCCATGATACCATATGGGTGATCATTGAATGACTCACCATGTCATCCCACTTGCTACCTATCTAAGAGAAAAGCTCTATAGTTGTCTCGGGATGCCTCTATGTTCAGGAGATAGTTCGACATCACGAGGTACCCTCATCGATCATTTCAGACCATGATGATCATTTCACATACTATATGTGGAAGGAACTATATGAGGCATTCAATACTCAATTGTTCATTACAATAAAATTTTATCCCTAGATGGATGGCCAGATAGAGTGGACCATCCATGTTCTAGAGTACATGTTATGTTCTTGAATCCTAGACTTTTTCCATAGTTTGGAGGATTAGCTACCTCTAGTGGAGTTTTCATAGAATAGTAACAACCACTCCACCATTAGAATGAAACCATTGGAGGCCATATATGGACAACCATGTAGGTCACAACTATGTTGGATGGACCTAGGAGAGTCAACACTCATTGGCCCAAAGTTGGTATAGGCTACCACAGAATAGGTGAATATCATCCAAGAGTGGATGAGGAATGTAGTGACCATAAATAAATCATAAGTGGATAGGATATGGATCTCTGTGGAGCTTGAGGGGAGAGAATAAGTTTTTCTTCAGGAATCACCATGATAGGGATTACAAATATTTGGATGGGGTAGTCTGTTATCTTGTGGATGCATCGACCCTTTCTAGATTCTGAGTATAGTAGGAAAGGTAGTGTACTGTCAAGATCTACCCCTGCAGATGCATCATGTCCATGATGTCTTTCATGTGTCGCAACTAAGGAGGCACTTTCATGATTTGCTGGATGTTATCAGTTGTGGAGAAATGGTAATTGATGATGGGGAGAAGTTTGTGGAGTAGTCTGTGGAGATAGAGTATCGATGGGAGAAGATCCTTTGTGGGTGGTCGATTCCTTTGGTGTGCATTCCATGGTAGCACAAGAATCTACAAGAGAGAACATGGGAGTAGGAGGCTCATATTTTTTATCAGAACCCTTTACTTTTTGTTGAGTTTCCATTATTTTGGATATAGGGTTCATAAAGGCCTAATGTAGGGAGAATGTCATGAATCACATTTTTTCTGGTTTATTTTAATGAATTAATAGGGAAAATTCAGGTTGAGGCACTGAGACAACATGTGATTCTGAGACATGGTGTTCCCAGAATGGTTTAATGAAAAAAATTATGTTTATAATATCACACATAAGTGGTTTTCTTAAAAAAGTGGAATAAATTAAAAACGGTTTCCCATATCAGAGATTCAAGGGTACCTTTGCATTCAAACTGGACGGTTTTCTTTATGTGAAACTAAATTATAGTCAGTGAAGGTCTTTAGTGAGAAAAACCAAAAAATATGTAATCGTAAATAAAATTATTAAATAAAATTATTTTATTTTGAAATCCTAATAACTCATGAAAAATGACTTAGATATGAAATTTGAGACCACCGTTGAGTTCATAGTGTGGTGTTTTACTTATGAACAACCTATCATCGATTAGTGCTGGTCGAATGTGAAAGATTATTTTTGGACTTTTTAAATATGAATAAAATAAACATTATATGTTTATTTTATTTCTTTTTGACGTTTTGAAGCAATGCAATGCCACTGTGACGCCACGATGGGGTAGCCAATTTTCTTTCTTAATTTAAATTATGTGGTGATGTTGAAATGTGTTTTTATAATTTGATAGCTATACAGGGACACATGATTAGATTCAATATCCTTGAGAAATTCCATAAAACATGCGAAGATGAAAATAATTAGAGAATCCTATAATTGTTGGATTTAAAATGATGATGAGACAATGGATTGAGATTCATAATCGACAGATTTTCAATGTTGAAGAACATTCTTCACTGATCGATCCAAACCCTAGGTAGGGTGTTATTTCTATGTGATTTCATTCCCATCATTACTTTCAAATTATGAATGCGGAAAACCCCACAAACATGAATTTCTATGGGTTTATCGTTCTTGCGAGGTGGATATTCTACTGTGTGTTTTTTGGAGGAGAATAATATATTTGAATACCTATGATTCATTTTCACTTTTTCTAATGGTATGTATGAAGGATGAAATTAACAATGATAATGATTGTTCTATAGGTGTTCTTCGTGAATTCATCTATCCCTAATACTGTGTTTTTCACCGGTGAACCACTGTGGTTGCGACCCAGGATTCCGAGCAGTTCCGAACATGGTCTGACCCATAGAGTGATGAAGAGAATGATCTAAGGCCAAAGTTGTGAAGGTTGTGAACTGAGGATCTCAATAGTACCTCCACCTAAAGAAAATGGACTATCATGGCGATGGTGGAAACCTATGGAATACGAGATACTAGAGGAAGCACATAGAGGTACAGCCATCCAGCAGTATGGGGCCCTCGGTGAGACACCAGGTGGCGGAGGAGCACTTAGTGACATGCCCACAGGCTATGATCGTTAACCATATTTAGTCAGGTGTTGAACCATCCACAATGACACACATGGTATAGTACCACGTGCGAGGAGGGACGAATAGCTATGTGGATCCATAATGGAATTGCATGGCCCTAGGAAACTGAGCAGTGACGTGTTCAATGATTGCGTCTGTCCGAAGGGGTGCTTCTAGGGTAGGTCGTTCCTGTCAGGAACAAACCATCCCACACACATGGGTTGGAAGGGAGTAACTGGGCCACTCTATTCGCATGTTGGACCCGATCACAAAGCCCAAATAGTCACGATCCATGTGGTCCAACATGCCAATTTGAACCGTCCAAGACCGACTAGGTCAAATCTAGTCAGGAAAACTCGGTTGGTTCAGGTTCGCTTGTCCATGTCGGGTCATACTCAAACCTAACCTGTCCCTTTTTACAAAAAGTACTGTAACATTCAAATGAAATTTCTATTTCCCAAGCCATCTATGGTGTTGGGAACCTTGTAGTGATAAGGTACTTTTGAGATGGCTTGGTGGGTTTTTAGTATGGACTAGTGTAGGTGTAGAGTTTCCCATGGTTCATTCCTTGAGGGTTTAGTATGTTATTCTGTCCACATAACTAGACATTAATCATATCTAGAGGCCAAGTCCTACATAGATTTGTTGCATTCCTCATAAGGACTAATGAAATCATCTATCATTCATGATGGAGTTTTGAGGGAATTGACATGAACCCCTAGTGCAGGGCATGAATCCTCTATTCAGTGGGCCATAACGGTAGGGTTCTCAGTATTCATCAAGAAAAATATCGTACATTGTAGATTAGTATAGATTATATAGTTAGTATTCTTGGGGTAGAATCCCATCACTATATATGATGATCATAACTAGTGTATTTTCTCATTGGGTGGGACCTGAATTAGTGGGACCTCATTGAAATAGTCTATGATGACATCAAGTCCCTAGGAGTTACTTCTCATAGAATGACCATGTCATGAGAGAAATCCTATGGCTAATCTTTAGTTGTGATCTCTATACTCTATGTCTTAGTGAGACCAGATGTCTTAGGGAAACATTTTTATGTGTCGAGACCAGGTGTTCTCTTGGATACTTTGGGAAGACCTATTCTATGTGCTTATTATCTGATGGCTCAAAGAGTGAAATATCCTAGAATTAGCATGTTATAAGTGAAACCAAATGGCTGGAAGTAGTGGAGACCATCGGTATTGGAATTCATTAAGGGTATACAAAGATTTTCGTGTTATATGTGTTATAGACATATACCTTCATTGTTATGACTATATCCTCTTAGTGATGTTTCCTTGTTGGTCATTTACTTCGTGTTTTAAGGTGTCCGACTGAGTATTGTCTTACCCACCCCTTTATAAGATTTTCTTGCATATTTTGTGTCATATGAATATGACCAGTGATTTTATAGAGTGCTTAGTTGATCAGGGCTAGGTGGTTCATATATAGAATCAAAAGATGAGGTGATGTTATGTGGCTTTATAAAACTATTCTCTGCATACCCTTCATGTGGCGTTTTCTGGTGAAGAGTTCTAGGGACTTGTAACTTTTTAGTTTTTCTTTTGTTGTTCTTGTATTCTATCCCAGTTTACATTATGTTTTCTACAATTTTACTATCTATTGGTATCTTCATAATATGCCAATTTATTTTATTAATGTTTCAGTTTCAACACATTTTCGTGAATATGTGTTCATGCATACAAATACTTAATAAAATTCCTCCCACTTGTGGTATATGTCTACTAGGTTCTAGTAACCATACCATATCATATTACAAGGTAGATTGGGGTAGTCACAACATGAGCCCCTCTAGGATGAGTCATGACATTCCCGTCCCGATGAAAATGCAAAAGTACAATAAAATTATTCATAAATATATGTTATATAGTGGGATGATATCATTTGAGGGACACAAATGATACCAGATATCAAAGGTGGAGACTCATTGGAATTTGTGTCACTGTATCATGGGGCACATACATGGTAAAGTCTTTTATGATATTAATAGAATGGGACCCGCTAGTATTAAATCCACATTTAAAAGTGTTATTGGATATCCCTATATGCAGACATTTGTAGTGGTACATAGACATTAATATTGTTATTAATGAGTAATTTGAGTCTAGAAAATATATTTATTGATGGAAACTGTGATGATGGATTTTTGTGGCGATGTAGGATATATTGGGTGTGTCACGAGTAATATTACATTGATGAATAATGTAAGAAAATATTTAACCCTTTTGTTATTTAACAAAACATATTACCGAATTCCCTTTGATGGACATGATATATCCTAAATAAATCTATGGACATTGTGTTCTATAGAAAATTTTATTTTCTATAATGAAAAATATAGAGATATCGAGAAAATAGCTTGATGGCACTGGCATGCAAGCTGCTTCATTTGAGAAATTGTGATAAAGGGATTATATTACACAGTAAGAATTCGTATGAGGTGCCATATCATTGTAGTGTTAAATTATTTCTCTATGGGCTCCTCGGTGTGTTTCTAAACTCTATCCTTGGATATTAGGCTTCTCTGTCTAATTCCACTAAAAAAGGGGCCTAGAGGGTCACACACTATGTGTATCCAAAATATCAGTTAAATAATATATTATTGTATATTATTTAACTGGTTGAATTAATATTATTCTTTTATGTGGTTTAAAAATTACCCATTTACACTTCATCACATATAAATATTTATTTTATATTTACTAAATATAATATTTATTTGTTTTTTGTGAATAATGCAGCGATATTTATTTAATAAATAAATAGACATTATTCGAGATCTGATAAATATAGTGGATGAATGGAGAACCGATTTTAATTGTCCGACATGAAAAATAATATTGAATATTATTTCATTAAATGATATTTATTTATAATTTACAAGTTAAGAACATGTTGAGAAATAATAATATGAGTATTATTATTTTACATGGGGATTTTCTAGGATTAAATAAGTATGTTAAGAGAACATGATGAATTATTTTGTTTTAACCATAATAATATAAATTTTATGTTATGTAACTTTCTTAATAACCAATTCATTCAATTTTTTTGTGCACAATGAATCTTAGATAATCCTCTCAAGCCTATAGAGCTCCATTCTCCAATAATTCTCCCATGAAAGGTGATAAATCCACCTCTATCGAATCAATGAGAATGATTTGGATGAAATTCATGAGGAGATCAAGGTGGTTGACTCAAGAACAAGTCTCTTCTATTCTAGCATCTAGATAGTCCTTATACAATGTTCAGAGATTCATTGAACACATTTTTATCACTTCTATAGGAAATATAGAATTTTTTTCTACAACACAATGATAGTACAACACTGGTCTCTCACTGAATTAATCAATAAAGACAGAATCCATAAGAGGAAATTATTTATCTAATTAAATTAATTATAATTTTTTTAATCTCCCCTCTCTCTTGTTCTGATGTGATTAATGTTCTCTACATTTGATTCACTTCTTTTGATCGTGGTTATTAAACATTGTATAGATATTGGATTGATCATTGATCATTAAAAAGGCAATGTTGGGCACCACCCATCACATGCTTCCACTACACATGGAACCCACAACATGTATAAGAGAGAGAACATAATTGTTTATAATTATTTAAATATCATTGATGATTTATGTATTTTAATTTCGTTTTCAATTCACTTTTAATCGTTCTTTTAATCTTAATTAAGAGATCATTTTCTTCCTCCTTTATTTCCCATATATCTAATCAAGATGTTTAATTTTATGATTAAAATAAAATTGATGACCTCATCCAAAGGATCCAAGGTTTTTTTCCACACAACAACATACTACACTCCATTTAATCATAGTCACACCCGGTGTAACAAAATTCAATACATCAAGATTTTATTTGGAAATCAATTTGATATTATGAATTGATTATTTTATTAATTGAACCATTTATTTCACAACATGTTGAATAGATTTAAATGCCACACGGTCAACCAGACTACATTCAATGTAGACCATTTACATGGTGGTTAGTACCATTGGGTAAGATATGATCAATGATTCAATACATGGCCTACATGCCTAGTGACCATGCAACACAGAGTCAATATGGTGTGTGGCCCATTGGACATGTCATGTACGAAAAATATTTCGATGTACATTTTACATGTCAATTCCCTAAGAGTGTACCTTTGATAGATGAATATGGGTGTACATGCCGTGTAGAATAGATGTATATGTTGTTTACTTTTACCAAAGTACATATATTTCAAATATATTTTACTATGTGAACCATGAGACATGTGCACCTTTGTGGTTATAAACGTAGGACATACCATGTGACAGGTTTTAACGTACATAATTATTTAATTTTCTAATTAGTATATGTGAAATATTTATATCTAAACATTATGTATGAGTTTTATTACAACTTATTACTCTAGATGGATTTGATCACAACATGGGACTGAAAAATCATGTAATTTTCCAAATCATCCATGAAGTAAATATTGTAAATGTATATAATAAGTCATGTATGCCTCATGTAATATGATTAAAACAATATACTAGTGTAATACCTGCTTGGTAGATTTTGTCCGGTATTTACCATGTTTTCTCCAAGGTATATTTATGTACTCATTTAATTTTAAATGAATTATTTTAATTTGATTAAAATTATAATGGCTTAAAATATCACATAAATTTAGAAAATTATTAATATAAAATGATGGATTAATTAAAGATACTAAATATTTTATTTGAGATAAATTAATCATAAATAATAATAATTACGAAATTAATTCTAGTTTTATTTTATTTTTAATTGATTTCATGCATATGGATGCTCATGAACTAGAACAGACCATTTTATATGATTTGATTCATTTAATTTATTATTAAACTAAAATTCAGGGTCTCTGTGCCTTTCCTCCTTTCATTATGTTGGGCCTATGTTCCCATGGTTTCTTTTATGTAAACCCCCTTTTCCCTACACTTGAATGTGAATAAAAATAAAATATAGTAGATGGATCTCCCAAGCTAGTGGAGGCAACTCGTGATCAAAGCCTATGTGAAACAAGTTCAAGGAGATACTAAGATAGATAGGTTAAAATCTATAAACATGAACCTCAATTTTTTCAAGGTTATTCTACCCTAGTTCAATAGTTAATTTATGAATCTCTAGATAAAATAACAATTAGAATAATCTCAGGATCATACCCATTATTTAATTTCATTTCGTTTCATGGTTATTTCATTATGCATGTCTTATTATAATATAATAACTAATTAATTAACGATCATGATAGATATAACTAAAATAAACCATATTACACGTAAATATTATCTAATACATGGTTAATCACTTATGTAATCCCTCTTAATATTAACAAGCATGTGATAAAGATAATAATTGGAAATTTTTTCATAAAACAATAAAATCCCACAATTAAATATTAAGGTGGTATAGCCTTGCAATACATCGGATAGAATCTAACCATAGCCTAATGTTATTGTCCTCCCAAATTTTGGTTGATTTTAATTATTGGGGAATTCGAACTTGAGTTTTTGGGTTGACATAACTTAGTTGACATCAAGTTTTGACTTCAAAAGAATTAATTGGTGTTACTGAGAGAAAATTGTTTAGAAATATAAATTAATGATTCTAGGATTAAGGATTCCACTCTGAAAATCAAGGAACTATAAGTTAATGAAGATGGTATTTGGAATGCTTACCGAAAACCATACACATTTCTTGACCAATAAATGTTGTGGTAATGAAAAGTGGAATATGGATCCATGCAACTGTAATGTATAAGAAACATGATATTCTGAATCTAGTGGTGAGGGAAATTGAGTTTTGATAAAAATAGTGGGAGACTAATAAATATAATATTTATTTAGTTGACAGAAATGGGGGTTCAGAAACCCATTTGGTGTAGGATACTATAGTAGTACTGATGCGGTACTATAGTAGTAGAGTCCCTATAGCAATGGAAGACACTATAGTGGCTGTAGCATTGTCGGGTATTGAGAAAGTACTATAGTAGTGGGTATTGTATAAGTACTATTCATATAATGGGCCTTGGACCAAAAAATTCGGTCCTATATGCCATTTAATGGGATACATTCCCACTGGGCCATCCACCAAAATATATATGATGTAATTATGTGGGTGGTTAGGTGGGTTATCCCTTGGGGGGGTATGACATGTCTTTCATGTAACACCCTGACCCCAGCTACCCAGAGTCGGTGCATTACTACGTAACATTGGCATGATCACAAAAGATCAAGTCTCAAAAGACCAATTAGTTTAGTAACCTTGTAAACACTAGATACATTCATAAATGTTACATTATATCATAAAGTGGAAATCTATAATAACAAAGTCTCCATAGTCCACACTCATATCCTCTTTTGACTATCTCTGCAGGTCATTCAGAAAATACTTCTTCACATCCTGGAAAATAATAAAACCTTGAAATGGGTGAGCTCAAATGCTCAGTAAGGGTAAAAATATAGCGGATGATTTCATAAATAAACATAACATTTAAGGCAATGTATAACTAAAACAAATGCCTTTTAAACTTGTACTTTAGCATAATATGGCAAAATTAAAATGAAATAATTCCATTTACTTATTCACATGGATATTCTACTGGTCGAATAATCACATGAAATATCAATAACCACTTTTATAATGATGTAATGCATAATGCCAGACTATCATAACAACGTAGCCAAGGCCTCATGCCAGGACCACAAATAAGATTTTGTCAAAGCCTCATGCCAAGACACTAGTTTGTCTCATGAGACCTGCCGATGCATCGAGGAGCTATAGCGGGCTCCACCCGTCACTTATTAAGTCCAATGAATTCCTCATATGAACAGGTTTAAACATATCATAAACCATAACATAATCGTATCACATAAAATATGCATAAAGGAAACATAACATTTCCACATTTAAATCACAAGATACCAATAAAACACCTTGATATAATAAAAAAACACTTTCAAAACCATTTTCAATACCAAAATAAAAGAAAATTAAAACATTGTAATTATTTTTCATTTAAAAAAGTTATGGCTTGTAGAGGAAGCCGAAACTCAAATAATGGTCACGGCGGCGGAGAAGTCGTTGTCGCCGCATACGTACGGCAAGAAAAACATTCCTTTTTGTCATTTAGTAAAACACTTCGTATAAAAAAGATTCCTTTTGAATAAACGTAAAAGTCAAAGGGGTTTATACACCGTATAAAAGAAATTTGTGTATAAAACCAAATATGCCTCAATGAAAGGAGATTGAGATGAAGTCCTTACAAAGATAATTTTTAAAATAAAATAGATCTATTATGTGTATTCACTATAAGTACACATAAAGAAAGTACAAATACAAGATATGACATAATAATATCATGACATAATTTGAAAGTAGCAGATTAACCCAAAGAATGGAAATTGGGTTAAGAAGTTCCCTTACTTCGTGTCCGACTTGACTAGACCTTTCTTTAACCTCCTGAATAATAAACTAGAGTTAATCTCTACCTATTTAAGAACCTTTTTCAAGTTCGTTATTCCTTTTATATTACTTATTACCATGATATGAACATTATGTAATTATTTAAGTTAATAATGGTCGTTTTGTCGATATTAGGTACTTGAGTCAAAAATAAACGTCTAATAATTACACATTTTTCATGTGGTAAAATATCCATTATCTCCAGAATTATATTCATGATGTAGATATCATATATATCATATATATCCAGTATATACATTCATTTATAATATCACATAACATTTAGAGGTAAGAAATGAAATGCACAGTTCATGGAGACGGTAAGCCGTACGTACACATGAGTGCTACTTTCATTTCTATTTCGTATTTAATTAAATCATAATGATATAAAGGTATATTATAATTCCAGTATAATATCATATATAATATCATTTACTCCACCATTTATACATCCTACATATGGCATTAACGATTCAAATCACTTTGAGGGGGCGGCAGTCCGCACTTCCTAAAATGAAATTATCACGTTTACCCATAATGGAAATCATAAAGAATGACATAAATGAGAAATACATAATCATAAGGAAAACATAAACATAATATATATATATCATATAATAAAATATTGTCATCAAAATTTCCACCATTAGAGGTGTTAAAAGAATATTGAACAATCATCGTTTCATGAGGCAGTATTTCGCCACCCACAGAAACAGTATGTTCTTTAACCATTAGATGATGGTGTGTGTAAGTGTAAACCAAATCCATATCACAAAAACATTCTAGTATATTTCAGATACTGGTGTTGTTACAAAAGAAAGGAATAAAAAGAGTTTAAGGGGTTGGAGAAGCAAAATAAAACAAAACTACATTAGAGAAGACGTTACCTTAAAATCGGGTAACTCTTTTGATTTGAGCCAAAGGCTTCCTTGGGAAGAATTCTTCCAAAAGTGAGGCTTCTAGGAGTAATAATGGGATGTGGAGAGAGTATTTGGGAAGAGTTTGGCTGAGAAAAATGGCTTGAAATTTTGAATAAGGTGGTAGCGGTGGGGGCCCTTTATAAGAGGAGAGGAGGGGCACTCTTGGAAAGTAATGAAATGTTACTTTATTATACAATTCTTTTCGGATTCTAAAGGTCCCAAACTTATATAATTTGAGGATAAGGTGATAAAGGTTCAAAATAGTCTCATCTAATAGGCTTTGGACAAGTGTAATGCTTAGATTTTACATTATCCTTCCATTTTATTAAAATCGTTAATTAATGAAGTAATCGTTGCATCATCATGCTGTCATAAATAATTTAATTTATTTAATGTCTAAAAATTATAAAAAAAATCTCATTATGTATGAAATCTTTTTATCTTTCTAATGAATATTTATAGTCAAAACTATGACTTTTATAACCCCATTTAAAATTTTTCTTAGTAAAACAACTCTTGTTTGTGACATTTTTATTTTAACATTAAATAAAAAGTTTTTAATGTCATTTTCCTACGAAAGTGGCCCCATGGGGTCCCCAAGTTGACCCATGGGTTGTATTGGTCGTCCATGACTCATCAAATAGGGGTAGGACATGTGTAAGGGTCATTTCATATTTTTATAATACCATTTTTTCCTTAAATTTCACTAATTACCTTAAATCGCGATAAATTAAACTTAAAAGTTACTATTCACCAAAATATTATTTTAATCCCTTTGAACCACATTTTAATTCCTAATAACAACCATGTATGTCGGATTTTTGAAAACAAAATCACAGATGTGGAAATATTTCATTTAAATGAAAAATCAGTTATTTAACTATCACTTAGTGGTTTCACTATTCATCAAAAATTGAAGTTTTTCAGAACAATGCCAAAATTTCACCCTAAGATATAATTGATATTACGAATTCCAAAATGAGGCCTATTTTAAAAAATTCCAAACATATAATTTGCAATAATTAATTTTATAATTAATTCCTGTTATCACAACAAATAGCGTGTTTTTAAGAAACAATATATATCAAAAGATTGAAAATAGTTTATGTCTAATTTCAAAGTGAAATTAATTATAACGAACACTATTGGATAAAATGGTAAAAATATATTCTAATTATACTTTAAATCCACTAAATAGTATAATTTATCACTATAAATTATTTTGATTTAAAAATTTGTTTTTTAGTATTTTTCACTATTCATAAAAAATTGGAAGTTCTCATAAAATTACAAAAAATTCAACTTATGATAATTTTGATATTCCAAATACAAAAATGAAGTCAATTTTGAAATATAAAATTTCTATAATTTTAAAAAGTGGGTATTACTATTCATAACGTCTACTTTGATTAGTCGTGGTGTGTTTGAATCTCGAACTTGTGTACAATGCAAGCTATTGCATTATTGAAAGAGAAGCGTATCGTGAAAGCTCGGGGTGTTACATTCTCCCCTCCTTAAATAAATTGAATCCTCGCAATTTGAAATTTTTCTTTGAAAATAAAATGTTGAAAATAGAAAATACCTTTGTGGAAAACCCACATCAGAAATAAGGTTAATAAAAATATAACTTTAAAAGAAAGAAAGATAAGTACAAGGGTCACCTGAGATAGCCCATACTATGATTCTATGAAAATATGGATATGGAAGAAAAACAAACCATCAAGGTCTGATAGAGAGTTGTACAAAACTGGATTAGGATAAAGTTAACCACAAGAAAATCACAAACTTGTGATTGGTTAAATGGTCATTCAATCCCTAGTTGGAAAAGTTAACCGGCAACATTTTTGTTTTAAGTTACCTTTCATAAAGTTGAGGAATTTATTTAGGAGATTTTCTAAGAATGTAAGGAAATATACTTACTTGTCGTGTAGACTTTCATTCTTTAATAAAGTTTTACCACAAACCCATCTTTCACTCTAAAAGGTAATAGAACTCAAAAATATTCTATTTATTCTAATTGTATAAGGTTCCAAATATTAACACATACCATTTAGATTTGAAAAACTTTTTGTAATAACCAGGGACTTCCTGTAGGCTAGTGGTAGGTAATAAAGGCCTGTCGCACTATGGTTGTGGGTTCGATTCCTGCAGCTTTGTCTGATGCGACGGGTTATGCCCCACCCTGAAGGTTGTAATTTTCCTAAAACTATAGTATTATAATATTCCAAAAATAATCTTCAGAAATGTTTTAACCTTAAACAATACTATCCAAAGATCAACTTAATCCATTCCAACCTTTATAGTTATCCAAAATACATCTTTCCAACTCACAGTCCAAATTTTATAAGGAAGTTAAACATAATGAAGATCCTTTTTTCCACATAACAACATGTGAACACCTTCATCATGTATTCTTTTAAAACACTACAACATACTGAATTACCATAAATCCTTATTGATTACATTGCTGATCCCTTATTCCATATAGAATACTATATATACTCCTTCTATCCAATAATGTATACAAATCATTAATCAGTTTCAAGGAAGTTAAGAATATCCAATATAATTTATCCAAATCAATCATGTATTATTAAAAAATCACTATCTCGGTATTAGAACCATATTATGCTTTATCTTTCTCTCAACCATATATTTTCCAAAAATTTATCCTGCTATGGAGTCACTTTTCTTGGTTCCACCAAATCTCAAGTCCTTGATGAAATAGTACAGAAGTACAATCCTTATATACTCCATAATCATTATAACCAGTACATCATTGATACAACACTCAAATTAAAAAATTATTTAATAACAACATAAGAACTCTAATCATTCCTCCTCATTTGTGGTAGTATCATAACTTGATTATTATCCAATAACATCATTTGGCGCATACTCTGATGATTTGGACATTGGTTTGCGTAGTGTCCCCAATCCTTGCAGATGAAGCATTGTACATTTGAAACCTTTTTCTTACCCTTGCAGTCACACACTTTGTGTCCATTTTCTCTACACATGTAACAAACTCCCATTCCCTTCAGGCAAGTTCCATGGTGTTTCTTCCCACAGTTATCACATATTTGAAAATTCTTCTTTTCCCTCGTCCCTTTATCCATCATTCTCTCTTCCATCCTTTTCTTCTGTTTCTTCCCTTCAAATCCATAAGACCCAGAGAATTCTTTACTTATCTTATTAACACATGATACTATTTCTTCATAAGTTGAGAACACATGGGAGACTATTTCACTTCTAAATTTTGGCTTAATACCACGAAAGATATGATCCTTATTACTCTTTGAATCATACGTATTGATGGAGTTCACATTCCTTCTACTGGGTGCCATTTCTATAAAATGGCATAAACTAGGTTAGTTTATGAATTGCAATGAATAATTCCAAACTTGTAAAATACATAACGTAAATTGAACGGTTTATGGATATAATCCATAATCATAAAAAATGTTTTCTTTGAGGAATTATATACTCATAAACCCTTCATAATGGTTTGTAAAAAATGAGAATTATCCTAAGCATATCCCCCAGGAGTGTCGTAACCAAGAGTGTAGCAAGGCCCGTTGTCGTGCACCAGTTCTCGTTCGAGTCTAGCTCAAAGAGGTGTTTTTGGGTTTTACCCCTAGGTACATCTGTGCCAGAGCCGCCTCTACCTGCTCATATCCAGACAGGGATGTATTGCTCGGAAAACTCACAAAATCTCTGTAATACCAAAATTCTAGGAAGTTCTTCTATACTAATCCTCAAATTCTATCTTTGGGCTATGTGCTCTAATCAGAGTTTATCTAAATCTAGCATCCATGGTTAGTACTAAACTACCTCGGATACCAACTGTAACGCCTCGACCCCAGCTACCCAAAGTCAGTGCATTGCTGCGTAACATTGGCATGATCACAAAATATCAAGTCTCGAAATGCCGATTAGTTTAGTATTCTTGGAAACACTAGATACATTAATAATTGTTACATTACATCATAAAGTGAAAATATTCAAAAACAAAGTCTCCATAGTCCACACTCATATCCTCTTTTGACTATCTCTGCAGGTTATTCATAAAATACTTCTTCACTTCCTGGAAAATATTAAAACATTGAAAGGGGTGAGCTAAAATTCTCAGTAAGGATAAAAATATAGCAGATGATTTCATAAATAAACATAACATTTAATGCAATGTATAACTAAAACAAAATCCTTTTAAACTTGAACTTTAGCCTAAAATGGCAAAAGTAAAATGAAATAAATCCATTTACTTATTCACATGGATATTCTACTGGTCGAATAATCAAATGCAATATCAATAACCACTTTCATAATGATGGAATGCATAATGCCAGACTATCATAACCACGTAGCCAAGGCCTCGTGCCAAGACCACAAATAATATTTTTTCAAGGCCTCATGCCACGACACTAGTTTGTCTCATGAGACCTGTCGATGCATTGAGGAGCTATGGCGGGCTCCACCCGTCACTTATTAAGTCCAATTCATTCCTCATATGAACAGGTATAAACATATCATAAACCATAACATAATCGTATCACATAAAACATGCATAAAGGAAACATAACATTTTCACATTTCAATCACAAGATATCAATAAAACACATTGATATAATAAAAAAACACTTTCAAAACCATTTTCAATACCAAAATAAAATAAAATTAAAACTTTGAAATTATTTTTCATTTAAAAAAGTTATGGATTGTAGAGGAATCCGAAACTCAAATAATGGTCACGGCGGTGGAGAAGTCATTGTCTCCTCATATGTACGGAAAGAAAAACATTCCTTTTTGTCGTTTAGTAAAACGCTTCGTATAAAAAAGAATCCTTTTGAATAAATGTAAAATTCAAAGGGGTTTATACACTGTATAAAAGAATGTTGTGTATAAAACCAAACATGCCTCAATGAAAGGAGATTGAGACGAAGTCCTTAAAAAGATCATTTTTAAAATATAATAGATCTATTATGTGTATTCACTATAAGTACACATACATAATGTACAAATACAAATATTACATAATAATATCATGACATAATTTGAAAGTAGGAGATTAACTCAAATAATAGAAATTGGGTTAAGAAGTTCCCTTACCTCGTGACCGACATGACTCGACCGCTCTTTAACCTCCTGAATAAAAAACTAGAGTTAATCTCTACCTGTTTAAGAACCTTTTTCAAGTTCATTATTCCGTTTATATTACTTATTACCATGTTATGAACATTATTTAATTATTTTAGTTAATAACGGTCATTTTGTCGATCTTAGGTACTTGAGTCAAAAATAAGCTTCTTATAATTACACTTTTTTCATGTGGTAAAATATCCAATATCTCCAGAATTATATTCATGATGTAGATATCATATATATCATATATATCCATTATATACATTCATTTATAATATCACATAACATTTATAGGTAAGAAATGAAATGCACCGTTCATGGAGACGGTAAGTCGTACATACGCATGAACGCTACTTTCATTTCTATTTCGTATTTAATTAAATCATAATGATATAAAGGTATATTATAATTCCAGTATAATATCATATATAATATCATTTACTCCATCCTTTATACATCCCACATATGGCATTAACGATTCAAATCACTTTGAGGGGGCGATAGTCCGCACTTCCTAAAATGAAATTATCGCGTTTGACCCATAATGGAAATCATAAAGTATGCCATAAATGAGAAAAAAAGAAGCATAAGGAAAATTTAAACATAATATATATAAAATATATGAAAATAGTGTCATCAAAATGGCCACCATTAGAGGTGATAAAAGAATATTGAACAATCATCGTTTCGTGAGGCAATATTTCGCCACCGACAGAAACAGTATGTTCTTTAACCATTAGACGAAGGTGTGTGTAAGTGTAAACCAAATACTTATCATAAAAAAATCATAGTATATTGTAGATACTGGTGTTGTTACAAAAAAAAAGGAATAAAAATATTTTAAGGGGTTGGAGAAGCAAAATAAAACAAAACTACATTAGAGAAGACATTACCTTAAAATCGGGTAACTCTTTTGATTTGAGCCAAAGGCTTCCTTGGGAAGAATTCTGCCCAAAGTGAGGCTTCTAGGAGTAAAAGTGGGATGTGGAGAGAGTATTTGGGCAGAGTTTGGCCGATCCATAAGGCTTGAATGTGTGAATAAGGTTGTAGTGGTGGGGGCCTTTTATAAGAGGAGAGGAGGGGCACTCTTGGAAAGTAATGAAATGTTACTTTATTAAACAATGCTTTTCGGATTCTAAAGGTCCCACACTTATATAATTCAATGCTAAGGTGATAAGGGTTCGAAATATGCTCATACAATAGGCTTTGGAAAAGTTTAATGCTTAGATTTTACATTATCCTTCCATTTTATTAAAATCGTTAATTAATGAGGTAATCGCTGCATCATCATGGTGTCATAAATAATTTAATTTATTTAATGTCTAAAAATTATAATAAAATATAATTATGTAGGAAATATTTTTATCTTTCTAATGAATATTTATAGTAAAAAATATGACTTGTATAACCCCATTTAAATTTTTTTTAGTAAAACAACTCTTGTTTTTGACATTTTTATTTTATCATTAAATAAAATGTTTTTAATGTTATTTTCCTACCATAGTGGCTCCATGGGGTCCCCAAGTTGACCCATGGGTTGTCGTGGTCGGCCATGACTCATACAATAGGGTTAGGACAATTGTAAGGGTCATTTAATATTTTCATAATACCATTTTTACCTTAAATTTCACTAATTACCTTTAATCGCGATTAATTAAACTTAAAAGTTACTATTCACCAAAAAATTAGTTTAATCCCATTGGACCACATTTTACTACCTAATGAAAACCATGTATGTCGGATTTTTGAAAATCAAATCACAGAAGTGGTAATATTTCATTTAAATGAAAAATCAATTATTTAACTATCACTAAGTGGTTTCACTATTCATCAAAAATTGAAGTTTTTCAGAACAATGCCAAAATTTCACCCTATGCTATAATTGATATTCCAAATTCAAAAATGATGCCTATTTTAAAAAATTCAAAACATATAAGTTTAATTAATTTATTTTATAATTAATTCCCGCTGTCACAACAAATAGTGTGGTTTTACGAAACAATATATATCAAAAGATTGACAATTGTTTATGTCTAATTTCAAAGTGAAATTAATTATAATGAACACTATTGGATAAAATGGTAAAAATATATTCTAATTATAAATTAAAACCACTCAATAGTATAATTTATCACTACAAATTATTTTTATTAAAAAAGTTATTTTTAAGTATTTTTTACTATTCAAAAAAAATTGGAAGTTCTCATAAAATTACAAAAATTTTAACTTAGGATTATTTCGATATTCTGAATACAAAAATGAAGTCCATTTTGAAATATAATATTTCTATAATTTTAAAAAGTGGGTATTACTATTCATAACAACTACTTTGATTATTCGTGGTGTGTTAGAATCTCGAACTTGCGTACAATGCAAGCTATTGCATTATTGAAAGAGAAGCGTATCGTGAATGCTCGGGGTGTTACATTTCAAACCTGTGTTTGTGGTGTGTATTTGTTTGACGTAATTTTACACCCAAGAAACTTATGTAATAAAATATATATAGAAAATAATAACATAAAACATATCATTATGATCCATACATGATAAGAAAAACCATCTCAACAGAACAAATTTCCAAGAGTAGGAAAGGCACCTATGTGTCATCCTTCCCCATGAAAGAAAATTATATGTTCTTGAAGAACCATTACCAGGAGTGCTTGGAAATGAGGGAAGTGATGAAGAGATATTTCTCTATAAGAATCATGTAAATGATACTATAGATTTTCAATGATTCATTCTATCATCCATTTACAGTTATCTTTTAATGCAAGGTAATGATATAGATGACTATAGCATGATATATCAACATAGGGATCCTTATCAAGGGAAATAGAGACTAGATAGGTATGAGATCTCCAACGCATTATCCAAAACAAAGCATGGATATTATATCCTATCTAGGCCTCATATATTCAGTCTCATTGGATATATTGGACACCAATACTTATTATGGATTAAATTCCCTGATGATTTGCCTACATATCTCATCCTTTAATCACTGCCTAATACATATCTAACGTTATTGATAAATACAATATGAGAAATAGTGAGAATAGTATTTTGGAAGTTATTATGTTAATTATCTAAGTGGATAAGAACATAGGGTGTAACAAACCTAAAATATGTATTTTGACTAAGAAAAAGATGGACAAGAAAAAGGGGCCCAAGGCTTTTAAACGGTTTAAATCTCCTGATCACTTTCCTACGAAGAGGAATAATATCTAGAGGCAGGGAAAGGACAATGAGGAAATATGTTTTTCATGTGTAAAACATTCCATTGGGAGAGGAATTTCACTCATAAGAAAGGTGAATCTAATGGTGCATTTGTTTTCGAGGAAAATATTTTCCTTTCTACACATTGGGTATTATATTCATCTTGTGGTGACCACATATGTATCCAAATTCATAAACCATTTATATTTTGAATGATTATCCATTAGAGAGGTGGATTTGAGAGCTTCCAGTGGAGTTATGTTGGCTACCAAATCAATTGGTCCACTATTAATTTCCAACTTGAATGGTTTTGGTTTTAAGAGATTTTTATTATGTTCCTATAATTACCATGAACAAAATTATTGTGTCATGTTTTGATATATATGGATTTATTTTAAAATTAGGAAATAAAAGCTTTTTATTTTATATGGACAGCATATGTTTTCGTATGTCACATTTAATTAAAAGTTTCTATGTATTAAATTATGAAATCCAAGAGTTGGAAATTGATAATGAATCATGTTCACATGACTCATATAACAACCAAAAGTAGAATCACCATCTTGATAATATAAACATAATTAATTTGATAAAGTATTGCCATGATGGATATTTAGAATCTCTTGAGCTAAAACAGTTCGATTTATGTCATGCTTGATTATAAGGGAAAATGACCAAACCAATATTCAATGGATATAGAGAAAGCGCCATATATCTCCTATGATCGGTACACACTGATGTGTGTGGAAACTTTATTGTAGAATATAGAGGTAAATATTCATACCACATAACAGTTATTGATGAATTGGGTAGATGAGGCAATGTATTTGTAATGAGGTATAGGTATTAGTCCTTTGGAAATTTAATTTAATTTAGGAATGATGTAGAGAATCATATTGGTATGATGATAAATAATCTTTGATCAGATCGAGGTGGTGAATATCTTAACCACGGTTTTATTGACTTTCTACATGAGTTTTGGATTCTATCTCAACTCACTCTACATTATACACCATAGTGGAATGGTTTTAGTGAAAGTAGAAAATGTAACTTGTTAGACATGGTATAGTTGATGACTAGTCTATAAGATCTTCCATTGTCCTTTAGGGAATATTAATTAGAAACTAAGAAATAAAAATTAAATTGAGTCCCAACTAATGTGGAATATATAATTCCCTACGAGTTATGGACTTGAAATTAACCAATATTATTTCATACACATGTATGGGGATATGAGAAATTTGTTAGGGACTTCTTAGGAAACATACTAAAACCTCAGCGCATGATGTGTATCTTTATAGGGTATCCCAAGGAATGAAAGGGATACTCCCTATACAACCCCTCAGAAAATAAAGTGAATATCACCACACAACCTGACTTTCTTGTGATGGAGAACATCATAAAAAATATTAGTGGGAGAAATATTGAATTCGAGGAAGTTGATGCTTAATATACACAAGATTTGGTACAGGAACAGACTCTATAGGTCCCTATGGAATTATTAGTTCCTAAAACACAAGTACATTGAAGGAGTATAATAGAGGTAACATAAAAATAGAGACATGGTTTACTAGCCACTGATGATTGTGACTCATTATTGGCTGGTAATGATGAACCTCTCTCCTACAAGGATTCTTCAAAGATAACAAAAGATGCATGATGGATAAAAGCTATGAATTCTGGGATGTATTCCATGTTTTCGTTCTGGTCGATGTTCCAGTTGATGTAAATCATATCAGATGTAAATGGGTAATTAAGAAGAAATGTGACATGGATGGTAGATTAAGTGATTATAAAGAAAGTCTAATGGCTAAAGGTTTTAAATAGGGTATATAAATTGACTATGAGGAACCATTTTCTCTAGTTTCTATGTTTAAATATATAGAAATTATGCATTCCATAGCATCTTACCATGACTATGAGATTTGAAATATGGATTTCAAAACTGTATTCCTTAGTGGGAACCTAAAGGATTATGTCTATATGACATAGACAGAAGGTTTTGTGAATCCAGGGGATGCTAATAATATTTTCAAGTTGTAGAGATCTATTTACGGATTGAAGAATGCATCATGGTCATGGATCATTCAATTTGATTAATCCATAAAATAATTTGGTTTCATCATGAATGAATGGGAGTATTGTGTTTACTAGAGGTTTAGTGTAATTCCCTGACCCCAGTTACCCAAAGTTGGTGCATTATTACATAACATTGGCATGATCACAGAAGATCAAGTCTCGAATGGCCGATTAGTTTAGTAACCTTGGAAGTACTAGATACATTAATAAGTTTTACATTATATCATAATATGAAATTCTACAACAACATTGCTTCCATAGACCACATTCATATCCCCTAAAACTATCCCTACAGGTCAGTCATAAAATTCAGCTTCACATCCTGGGAAAAAAATAAAACACAGAAAGGGGTGAGCCTAGATGCTCAGTAAGGATATCAATATAGCTGAAACTTTTATAAATGTGAATAAAAATTTAAGGCAATGAATAAGACTAAAACAAAGTCCTTTTAAACTTGAACTTCAGCATAATATGGAAAAGATAAAATCAAATAATGTCATTTACGTACTCACATGGATATTCTACTAGTCGAATAATCACACGCAATATCAATTTCCACTTTCATAATGATGGAATGCATAATGCCAGACTTTCATAACCATATTTTCAAGGCCTTGAGCCAAGACTAAAAATAATATTTTTTCTTGGCATTTTTCCAAGACACTAGTTTATCTCATGAGACCTACTGATGCATCGAAGAGCTACAACAGGCTCCACCCGCCACTTACTAAGTCCAATGCATTACTCATTTGAAAAGGTTTAAATATAACATAACCATTCATAATAAAACTCTCATAAGAAATGTCAATACTTTATCCATAAACCATGAATGGTGTAAAAATAACACATCCACAGTCAAACATATCACAAAACCTTCAATACAATATGGAAGATTTGTATCATGATATATCAACTTCAATATGCTTAAAATCCATCAAAGGATGTTGACGTATATGAAATAGAAACCTTTTTTGAGAAATATCTATTTCTATTTTGATATTTTTTAAGAAAAAATTTATTTTGAAAATATTCTTATAAGCTTGTAAGTGAAGCATCAACGATGTTGTAATGGTGGAAAATAGCCTCACCCGCCATATATGTTAAAAAAAGACATTCTTACCATAATTTTTTCAAAAAGGTTAAGAAGTACCTTCTTTGGAAAATGACAAAAAGATTCCTTTCAAACCATTTAATAAAAATTAAAACAAGAGTATTGATGACATTAGCCCATAGTCTAATAAATTGTAAAAAAAATTTGGAATACATTTTTAAGAAACACAGATGTGGATAATAAAGAGGTCCATGTAGATACTTAGAAACAACCTCAGATAATAAATCGATTGTGAAATTAATCCTTTCCTTGTACTTTTCCTTGGTCGAGGGTAGGTTAAACTCCTTTATAATGGTTAAATAATTGTTATTATAATATAAAAAAATCATACACAATAATTTGATATCTTATATTATCTTCTAACATTGTTTTGTTAATAATATCACATTTTTATCGTTGATTCAAGTTTTAATGGATTTATTTTCCTTTATATTCTATGTTATTTGGGTCAAATTTGTTATGTATGGGATGTATCTTATTCATATCCCAAGTAATATTATGTCTTTAAACATTATTTTTAATCATATAATGAAACTTATTCTTGAATAGATATGATGGGGAATGAATCTCATCATGTTCGTGGAGACGGTAATCCGTACGTACGCACGAGGGACAATATTATTATTTTGAAATTAAAATAATATATAATTGGATGGTATATCAGATATACATAATCATTATCATGTTATATTTATTATTTACATCAATTTAAAATCATTGTTATACCTATCCAAATAATAATGTATTGAATACCAATTACACAACGGCATGGAGACGGCAAGTTGTACGTACGCACGTATGGTGACATGTCATTCAAAGGATGGATATAATAATGAATATAGTTTTACCATATTTATAATATCATCACATTATATAGAATATTTTTTATTTTTTATTTTATAATGTATACAACAAAAAATAGGATGTGGAAGAAGAAAGGAACTTGAAAGAGTGTGGTGAAATCATTACCTCTTATTCGGGTTCTTCCTTTTTATTTGATCAAAAGGGCCCATTAGGTTGGATTTATGACCAAAGGAAGGCCTCTAGGATAATAGTAGGACATTTGGGAGGGTATTTGGGTAGGTTTTTTCCAATCCAAATAGCTTTTATGGTGTGTATTATAAAGAAGGGGGAGTGCCCTTTTATAAGAGGAGTGAGGGGTACCTTAAGAAAATCAAGAAATATTATTTTATAATAACATCATTTTGGGTTTCTAGTGGCTCCAAAATGGATTATTTAAAGGCTAAAGTGGGGATGGGTCGAAAAACACTCAAATAACAGGTTTTAGATAGGTTTGGATTACTATACTAACTTTATCTTTTAGATTTAACTCTTAGTTAAATAGTTTGACATTTACCATGTCTCTTTGTATTTTTATATTATATGGTTAATAAACATACTATATACTTCCAAGAAAACCCCAATTTGTTCATTAATGAAACACTTAATATTATATAAGTCCTTTTTCCTAACCTTATATTTTTAGGAATATAATATCAATTAATAATATAATATGTTTTTTAAAATATCCCTTATGTCAATTTTGAAAATATTTAATAATTGATTTTTGTTAAACTCATAACAACATTAGTACTTTGAAAAAAATCATTGAATCATCCTTAATATGTCATATTCACCTATAAAATTATTTTATGTCATAAAACCATTCAAATTATATTTATTTTAGCATTTATAATAAGATTTATTTTATTCATTCATTAATAAAGAAAATATTGCATCATCATTGTGCCATAAATAAATTTAATTATTAAATGTCTATAAATTATAAATAAAAAGACATTATGTATGACTTTTTTTTATATTTCTAATTAATATTTATAGTTTAAGATATAACATGTATAACCTTATGTAAAAAAATTTTTTACTAAAAGATATATGTTTATGTCATTTTTGTATTTACATTAACTTAATTAATATAAAGTGTAATTATCACTTACAAGTGGAACCATGGGGTCCCAAAATAGACCAAAAGATGGCCATGGATGGAAATGTATCAGAAAATTGGGTTATGATATGTTTTAGTGTAATTTAAAATTATTATAATAATAAATTGTAACCTTATTTACTGGATTTACCCCTTTAACCAAGGTAAATAAAATATTTACCGAAGTAATTATTCAAAATGTAAAAAAATAAAAGTTACCTATTTACACAATTTGTACCTCGTGATTTCAAATATAGAATTAATTTTTCTAAATTCATGACACATAAGTGAATGAAATTAATTTAAAATTAATTCTCGTTGTCAAAACAAAAAACGTGTTCTTATGAAATAATAACTAACAAAAGATTGACTCTTGTTTATGTGAAATTTAAATGTGAAATTACATTTAATAACCTACATTGTATAAAATTATAAAAATAATATATAATTATACATCCAAACTATTCAAATTCATAATTTATCACTATTAATTATATGGATTAAAAATGTTGTTCTTAATTGAAATTTAGTTATTTTCACAATTCATCAAAATATGAAAGTTATCCAAAAAGTACCAAAAATTCACCCTATGATAATTTTGATATTACAAATCCAAAAATGAAGTCTATTTTATAAGATAATATGTACAAAATTTGAAAAAGTGGGTATTACAATTCATAATGTCTAGTTTGATTGGTCGTGGTGTGTTAGAACTCGAAATTGTGTACAACACACGCTGTTGTATTATTCAATGAGAAGTTTACCGTGGAAGATTGGTGTGTCACATTATCCCCTCCTTCAAATATATTCATCCTTGAAATTTTAGAGTATTACTGTGTAAAAGGACTTGGGTTGTTCTTCATCATAAGTTCCTCAGGTTCCCACGTTTCCTCTTTCATCTTATGGTTTCTCCATAGAGCATTTACCGGACAAGTCGTCTGGTTTCTCAGCACTTGTTCTCTTGTATCATGAACCTTGACAGGATGTTCGTAATAAGACAGATCAGGTTCCAGTTCTAATTCCTCATAGGTGAGTACATGCATTGGGTCAGGCATGTTTTTTCTCAACAGTGATACATAGAATACATCATAAACTATGGAAAGACTTGGTGGAATTGCCAAATGGTAAGCTACAAGCCCAATTTGTTCAAGAATTTCGAAAGGTCCAATGTACCTGGGACTCAATTTTATCTTCTTACCAAAACTTATAACACTCATCCATGGAGATACCTTCAAGAAAACATGATCTCCTACATAAAATTCCAAATCCTTCATTTGGTTATCAGCATAGCTCTTCTATCTACTTTGAGCTACCTTGATGTGGTTTTGGATTACCTTCAACTTTTCAATCGCTTCATTCACATGTTCTGGGCCTACGAGTTTTCTTCCACCAACTTCATCCCAACAGGTTGGTGTGCGACATCTCTTTCCATATAACTCTTCATATGGTGCCATCTGAATACTTGAATTGATGAAATTATTATAGGAAAATTCTACCAGAGGTAAATATTGATCCCACATACCTTGAAAGACAAGTGAAAAAGATCTCAACATTTCTTCTATGGTTTGAATAGTTCATTCTAATTGTCCATCAGTTTGGGGGTGGTAGGTAGTGCTCAAATGAAGTTCCGTATCCAGGCCATTTTGAAGACTTTTCCAGAATCATGATGTAAAACATGGATCACGATCAGAAACAATCAATAGTGGTACTCCATGAAGTCTTACAACTTCATTAATATATAATATTTCTAAACGTTCAAGTGGTAAATCTTCTATTATAGTATAAAAATGTGCTGACTTGGTAAGACGATGAACAATGACACATATTGCATCGTTCCTTCTATGAGTCTTTGGTAGTCCCATGACAAAGTCCATCGTAATATTATCCCATTTCAACTTAGGTATGGGAAGAGTTTGCATGACTACTCCAGGATGTTGCCTTCCAGAATTCACTTGTAGAAAAACCATACATGTTGCCACAAAATCAGCAATCTCCCTCTCCATGTTATACCACCATAAATGTTCCTTTAAATCTATATACATTTTGGAGATCTCATGGTGTATAGAGAAATTAGAACTATGAGCATCATCCAACAATTCTATTTTTAGATCAGGTGTATCAGTAACACAAATTCTATTCCCAAATTTTAAAATTCCATCTTCATATACGAAGTCACTCAATCTCCCATCATTCATAGCTTGAATCTTCTTTTGAAACTCCTCATCATCAACTTGAGAAATTTTTATCCTTTCTAGTAATGATTGTTTAGAAACCATTTGAAGAATAATTTATGTTTCACCTTCCATGGTTATTCCCATATCCATCTTCACTAGATCCATAAAAATAGGATCCCTTTAAACTCTCACCTTGTTCAATACACCATGATATTTTCCAAAAAAAGCATCTTCCACCTTATTTTCCTTCCCCAGGTGGTAGTGTATCAAGGAATCATAAACCTTGAGTAGTTCAAGCCACTGTATTTGCCTCATGTTGAGTTCTTTCTATGAGAAAATATACTCCAAAATCTTGTGATAGGTATATATCTCACATTATTCACCATAGAGATAATGTCTCCATATATCCAATGTAAAGATTACAGCTGATAACTCAAGATCATGAGTAGGATAGTTTTTCTCAATAATTTTCAGCTATCATGATGCATAGACAATAACTCTATCATTCTTCATAAGGACACAACCAAGTCCTTTCTTCGATGCATCACTATAAATAACAAACCCATCATTCCTAGATGGTAGAGACAATATAAGAGCGTTGAATAATCTTATCTTCAATACATAATAACATTCTTCATACTCTTTAGTCCAAACAAATTTAACCCCTTTACGTGTGAGCTTGTTTAATGGGTTAGCCAATTGGGAAAAATTCTGGACGATACACTAATAATAACCTGCTAAACCAATAAAACTGCGTACCTCAGTTATACTCATTAGTGCTGGCCATTTTTAGATTGCTTCTTTCTTAGATGGATCAATAGATATTCCTTCCTTAGTGAAAATATATTCATGAAAATAAATCTCCTGAAGTCAGAATTCACACTTGCTAAACATCTCATATAATTCATGTATTTTTAGATTCTTTGGGATAATGTGCAAGTGATTTTCCTGATCTTCGTAGCTTTTGGAGTATAAAAATACATCATCAATAAATACCACTACAAATCCATCAAGATATTCCTTGAAAAATCTATTCATTAAATCCATGACGACAGAGGTTTCATTAGTCAATCCAAAAGGCATTACTGTAAACTCATAATGCCCGTACCTTATTTGAAATGGTGTTTTCGGAATGTCTTCCTTCTTCAAACACAACTAATGATATCTAGTTCAAATGTCAATATTTAAAAAGTATTGAGCTCTATGAAGGTGGTAATATAAATCATCAATGTGAAGTAGGGGATACTTGTTATTTATTATAATAGCATTGATCTCCCTATAGTCAATGCACAACCTCATAGATCCATTTTTCTTCTTAACAAAAAGGACTAGGGATCCCCCTTGAGAAACACTAGGGCGAATAAATCCCTTATTACTCAATTCTTATAGTTTTTTATTTAGTTCCACTAATTCTACAGTGGCCATTCTGTAAGGGGTCTTTGATATTGGCCTTGAACCATGAATTAAATCAATGGAAAACTCAATTTCTCATTCTAGAGGATGTATAGGTAAATCTTCTAAAAACACATCAACATATTCATTCACAACATGTACATATTCTATTTGATCATTCCTTTCCTCACCCATAGTTATTTAATTATCTTCCTCCCCAATAATTGAATTTAGTTGAGCTAATGCTAGTGGATCTAGATAATAATCTAGTGGTGACGATTCTACTCTAAAGATATGGTGTTCTTTATCATCATCATCAAAAATTGTAACCTCCTTATTCTTGTAATAAATGTTCACATCATGGTCAAGAATCCAATTCATACCGAGAATTATATCAAATTAAATCATGGTTATGATGATGATATCAATAGATAAAGAACATTTATATGCCCTCATGGGGACTGATTCACAAAACTTTTTTGTGATGATACTTCCCTTATGATTTTTGACTGACAACTCCCTTGTTAAATAAAATTGGAAATATCTAATTTTCTTAGCAAACTGGGAAGATATGATACAATTCGATGATCCATAATCAAAAAATCATTTTCTAAACATGAGAAAACCATTAAATTACCTACCACTGCATCTTTCGGAGCATCAACCTCAACATTAGTGATTGCATAATCTTGGCCTTGTTCCCTACGCCTTTTCTGAGGTATTTTCTCTTGACACTTAGGAAATTCATTTTCATAATTCCCCCTTTCTCTAAAATTGTAGAATTCAACATCAACAACATATTTCTTCCCCTTTTAATCACGAGCTTAGTGGCCTTTTTCACCACACTTGTAATGGACCCACATTCCCTTCAAGAATGTACATGTGTGTTTATTACCACATTTACTGCAAAATGGATATTCAACTTTTCCCATCATCACCTTATTTCCATTTCCAAAGTGTTCAGTAGATCTCTTATTCTCTTTATTTTTGTTAAAGTTGTATGACTTATAGAATTCTTTTTCTATCATGATAGCACATGAGACAATATCTTTGTACGACGAGAAGGATTTTGAGACTAATGCTCTATGGAGAAATTATTATAACCCATCAAAGAAAAAATCAATATTATTTATTGGGTTATGTATATAATCTGAATCTTTCCTCACTAACCTTGTAAATTTAGCCTCATACATTGCAATATTATCATCCTCCTTTTTCCTCAAACTTATAAATTGTCTTTCTATATCAGCTCGATGGTCAGGAGGAAAGTATTTTTCTATGAAAATTTCTTTAAACTCACTCCATTCCATATTTGATACTTCATCATCTTCCTTTGTGTTTTGAATCAATGACCACAATTGATCAGCATCTCTAGTGAGGTGGTAAACTACCATGAATTTTTTTTTCCCTTTCGCTACTCCCCAAGGCGTGGAAGATTTTGTCTACGGAATTTATCCATTGTTCAAGTACTAGTGGATTTGTACCCCCATTAAATGTTGGTGGTTGTTTCCTAATAAAGATATCTAACATTGATCCTCCACATTGCGGATCAGGGTGCTCCATACATGTAAGGTTATTATTCATAACCTGATTGAGTTGTCCCAGTATGGTGATTAGCTGATCAGCACCGGTTTCATCACCAGCTCCACTATAATTATCTTGAGAAGGAGGGAAATCCCTATATGATGTGTGTGCGTAGATATAGTTTCCATTCCTTCCACTAGGTTCCATTTCTAAACAATGGAATAAACTAGATGATTTTATGAATCGAAATACATAATTGCAAACATGTAAAATACATAACATAAATTAAACAGTTTATAGATATAATCCATAATCATAAAAATGATTTATTTGATAGAGTATATAATCATAAACCCTTCATAATGGTTTTTAAGGAAAATGAAAATTATCCTAAGAATATCCCCAGGGAGAGTCGTAACCAGGAGTGCTACAAGGCCCATTTTCGTGCACCATTTCACATTCGAGTCTAGCTCAAAGCAGTGTTTTCGGGTATTACCCCTAGGTACATATGTATTGGAGCCGCCTCAACCTACTCGTAACCAGATAGGGATGTATTGGTTGGAAAACTCACAAAATCTCTACAATACTGAAATTCTAGGAAGTTATTCTATACTAATCCTCAAAGTCTATCTTAGGGTAATGTGCTCTAATTAGAGTTTATCTAAATCTAGATTCAAAGGTTTGTACTAAACTTCCTCTGATTCTAACTGTAATGCCCCAACCCTAGTTACCGAGATTTTGTGCATTATTACATAACATTGGCATGATCATAGAAGATCAAGTCTCGAATGACCGATTAGTTCAGTAGTCATGGAAGTACTAGATACATTCATAAGGTTTACATTACATCATAATATGATAAACTAAAACAACATTGTTTCCATATACCACACTCATATCCCCTCAGACTATCCCTGTAGGTTAGTCCTAAAATACTTGTTCGCATCCTTGGAAAAAAATAAAACATATAAAGGGGTGATCTCAGATGCGCACTAAGGATAACAATATAGCGGAAACATTAATAAATAAGCACAAACATTTAAGGCAATGTATAAGACTAAAACATAATCCTTTTATACTTGAAATTTATCTTAATATAACAAAGAAAAAAAATCAAATAATGTCATTTACTTACTCACATTGATATTCTACAAGTTGAATAATCACATGCAATGTCAATAACCACTTTCATAATCATGGAATGCAAAATCTAGACATTCATAACCACATAGTCAAGGCCTTGTGCCAAGACAAAAAATAAGATTTTTTCAAGGCCTTGTGAAAAGACACTAGTTTGTCTCATGAGACCTACCGATTCATCAAGGAGCTATAGTGGGCTCCACCCATCACTTACTAAGTAAAATGAATTCCTCATATGAAAAGGTTTAAACATAACATAAACATTTGTATTAAAAATAAAACATGAAATTTGAATACTTTATCCATAATCTATTAATGGTGTAAAAATAACACATCCACAGTCAACCATATCACAAAACCTTCAATAAAATATGGATGTTTTTTATCATAATAAATCAACATCAATAAGCTTAAAATCCATCAAAGGATGTTGACATAGATGAAATCAAAACCTTTTGTTTAGAAATATCTCTTTCTTTTTTCAAATAATTTAACAAAACAATTATTTTGGAAATATTTATATAATCTTGTAAGGGAAGCTTTGAGGATGTTATAACAGCAGAAAAGGGCCACACACACAGTATAAGTTAAAAAAAGACATTATTACCTTAATTTTGTCGAAAATGATAAATAGTACCTTGTTTTGAAAACGACAGAAAGATTCCTTTCAAACAATTTTATAAAAAGTCAAAAAAGGTTATAAATGACTTAATACTATAATCTAATAAATAGTAAAAATGTTTTGGAATAAATTTTTAAGAAACATGGATGTGGATGATAATGAGGTCCCAGTAGATACTTACGTAAAAACAACCTCGGATAATAAAGAGATTGTAAAATAAATCCTTAACATGTACTCTTCCATGGTCAAGGATAAAATAATCTCCTGTATAATGGTGCAATAATTTTTATTCAATTATAAAAGAATCATATACAATAATATGATATCATATATGATCTTTTAAAATTTCTTTGCTAATAATATCTTAGTATTATCATTGTTTCGGGTGTTAACGGATTCGTTTTCCTTTATATTCTTTATTATATGAGTCATATTTGTTATGGATGGGATGTATAATATTCATATAAAGAATGATATTAAGCCCTTAAACATTATTTTTATTCATCTAATGAAAATTATTCTTGAATGGATATTATGGGGAATGAATCTCATCGCGTTCGTAGAGACGGTAATCCGTACGTACGCATGAGTGACAATATCGTTCTTTTGATATTAAATTAATATATAATTGGATGGTATATCTTATATAAAAAAGTATTATCATGTTATATTTATTATTTACATCAATTATACATCATTATTATACCTATCCAAATAATAATGTATTGAATAACAATTACACCACGACTGGTAGAAGGTAAGTCATACGTACGCACGTTTGGTGACATGTAATTCACAGGATGGATAGAATAATGAATATGGTTATACCATATTTATAATAAAATCATAGTATATATATGATACTGGAGTTATTATTTTAGAATATAAATAACAAATAAAGAGGAAGTGGAAGAAGAATGGAACTTGAAAGAGGGTGGTGAAATCATTACATCTTCTTTAGGTTCTTCCTTTTTATTTGATCAAAAGGTATGCTTAGGTTAAATTTATCACTAATGAAAGGCCTCTAGGATTAAGGGAGGATAGTTGGGTGGGTATTTGGTTAAGGGATTTCCAAGACAAATGTATTTGACGGTGTAAATTTGAGAGAAGGGGGAGTTCCCTTTTATATGATGAGTGAGGGGTACCTTAGGAAAAGTTAGAAATATTATTTTATAATAAAATCATTTTCGGTTTATAATGGATCCAAAATGGATTATTTAATGACTAAGGTGGGGAGGGTCGAAAACCACTCAACAAATAGGTTTTAGACAGGTTTGGGTCACAATGTTATCTTTATCTTTTAGATTTAATTCTTAGTTAAATAGTTTGACATTTACCATGTCTCTGTATTTTTAAATTATATTGTTAATAAACATACTATATACTTCTAAGAGAACCCCAATTTGTTCACTAATGATACACCTATCATTATATAAGTCCATTGGCTGAACCGTAGATTTTTAAGAATAGAATATCAATTATTAATATAATATTTGTTTTTAAAACTCCTTTATGTCAATTTTGACACTATTCAATAATTGAATTTTTAATGTCATAACACCATTATTACATTGAACAAAATTCATTAAATCCTCATTAATATGTCATATTCACCTATAAAATTCGTGGATGTCATAAAAACTATAAAATTAAATTTATTTTAACATTTATAATATCAATTATATTATTCTTTCATTAATATGCAAAATACTACATCATCATTGTGTCACAAATAAATTTAATTATTAAATGTCAAAAAATTATAAATAAAATACCATTATGTAGGAAAATATTTTATATTTATAATTAATATTTATATTCAAATAGATAACATGTATAAACCTATGTAAATTTTTTTTACTAAAATATATATCCTTATATCATTTTTGTATTTACTTTAACTTAATTAATATAATGTGTCAGTATCACCTAAAAGTGGCTCCATGGGGTCCCAAAATCGACCCAAGGATGCCCATTTTCTGACATGTATCAACCAATAGGTTTAAAAAATGTGTTAGGGAAATTTAATATTATTATAATATTATTTTTTAACCTTATTTACTGGATTTACCCATTTAACCATGGTAAATAAAATATTTACAGAATTAATTATTCAAAATGACTAAAAATAAAATTTAACTATTTACACAATTTGGAACTAATGATTACAAATATGTAATCCATTTTTCTAAATTGAAAACACATATGTGGAAGAAATTAATTTTAAATTAATTCCCGTTGTCAAAACAAAAAGCGTGTTTTTATGAAATAATAACAATCAAAAGATTGACAATTGTTTATGTCTAATTTAAATGTGAAATTACATATAATGACCTAAATTGTATTAAATGATAAAAATATAATCTAATTATACTTAAAAAACATTAAAATTCATAATTTCTAGATATTATTTATTTCTATTAAAATAGTTGTTTTTAATTAAAATTTAGTAATTTTCACTATTCATCAAAATATCAATGTTATCAGAAAAGTAACAAAAATTTAACCTAAGATAATTTCGATATTATGAATCCAAAATTGATGTCTATTTTGAATGATAAAATGTACAAAATTTTAAAAAGTTGGTTTTACTATCCATAATGGCTAGTTTGATTGGTTGTGTTGTTTTAGAACTCGAAGTTGCGTACAACACACGCTATTGTATTATTCAAAGAGAAGCATATCGTGGATTCTTGGTGTGTCACATTTAGGTATAATTTTTTCAGTTTCCTAGTAGTGTTTGTTGATGAAATACTACTTAATAGAAATGAAATAATAGACTTGCAGTATATTAAGGACCGGTTAAACAAGTGTTTCTGCATGTTAGACTTAGGAAAAACATCCTATATTCTAGGGATCAATATCATTTCAGATAGATACAAGAGGACTATTGGACTTAGTAGAAGTACATATGTTGACTAGATACTAAATATATTTTGTACGGAACAATACATGAGGGATTGGTTCCTATGTCACATGGTTTACTTATTTCTAAGAATATGTGTCCTCGGACACAACATGAGAAAGAGGAATTCAGTAATATCCCCTATGATTCTGTGATAGTATCAATCATTTATATAATTATATATACAATATATGATGTTTCTAATAAAATGAGAATGGCGGTGAGGAACTACATGACGGGTGAGTCGGACGGCGGCTTTCCCAGCGACGACGTGTGTTCTCGACTGAGCGTCGGTGTCTGCTTTCATTATCGATGGTGGTGTTTCGTTCTGATGAGGATGATCAGGGTGAGTCATGGAAGGTTGATGATGGGACGATGATGATTTTTTTAGAGGATGGTGTTGTTGGCGACCTACAATGATGTGATGATGGAGTCCCATTGAATTAGGGTTCCTGGCTCGAGCCGGTTGTGCGTCCCGAGGGGTCGCGTGGCATGTGGCATTGCATGGACCGAGGCACGGAAATGATTTCTCATGATATTTTTGATTTGAAAATTTTGAAATTGGATTGGACTACTCGGGTACCACGATGCGATGTGTGATTTTTGTGTTTTCCTACATGCTTGTTCGGTTACCGGTAAGCCTTAAACCGACTTTTTAGAAAATGAAAAAAATGGATTTGAGGTAATAAACTGAGAATGGTATGAAGATAAAAAAAGATCCACAATAACAATATTGAATTACACATAAGGATATCCTTATGTGTCTGATAATAACTAAGGATACATTTTTGGTTTGTAGAGGTGACGACAATCTAGTCTTCAGAGTTTATATTGTTGCTAGTTTTTAGACAGATCTGAGTAATATGATGTCAAAATATGGATATGTTTTATATATCAAAAGGGGATCTGTGAGCTAGAAGAGTTCAAAGTTGCCTATTGTCACTGATTTTATTGTAAAGTTCATGTATATATAGGCTTATAATAAATCCATGAAATCCATTTGGATTCGAATCTTTGTCCAGATACTGAATTTGGCACCTAGCAGTGAAGACACTATCACATTGTATTTTGATAATATTGGGGTAGTGGATCTTGAAAAAAATACAAGTTCACACCAACAGACAAAGAATATACTTCATAAGTATAACATCTTGAGGTATTTCTACCAAAGCGGTGATTTTTTAGTAATACAAGTCCCCATGGAATGTAACATGATAAAACCCTTGGAAAAACGTCTATCTCATGGACACATCACACTTGGAACCTAAAATAATCATTTGAGCATGGATTGTGGATAACTATTCCATAATAATGATGATGTCGTATGACCTCAATGATTCTACTAAGAGATCCCAGTCAAATTTCTTGCCTCCTAGAGTAAGATCACACTAATGGAACTAGTGTGTAATCATTGAATCCCCTACCATTAGAGTCTCTAATTATAAGGATCAATCCAAAGACTCTACCACGATCTCCAAGCCTCTAACGAGGTATGTGGAAAGAAAGATTAAATTAAACCTCTATCTATGAGAACTGCAGCTAAGGTGGAGTAGACATAGATCATACTAGGAATCATCTCTGGAGCTCTATGGTCACAAGCCTCCATCTCATGAAGCAATCCCCGCCCATATACACCAACTCCTGGAGCTCATAGTAGACCTCCTTGTAGAGGTGGTGGTAGTATCTCGAACCGTCATCGACTACATGCCGCTTATCCTGCTCCCCTTCCATGTCTGCCTCCCAACGAACCTTTTTCCCTTGAACCTATGTTATTGTCTCAGTGGTCCCTCGACCACCTTCTATTTATTTGTACAGGGATTTGGACAGTGATGATCCATGTTCCCATATCCACCACAAGAGTAACAAACTCTAGTCCTTATATGACCTATTCTAACTCATGAGCTCTACACCATTGACTATATGTCATGTGGTCATCCTATGGAAGGTCTGGCCCATTTTGGGATCATTTTCATCTTTTTATTTCCAACTGTAGATCACTCCTCCACCTATCATCTAGTGGTGGCTCTCACAATCAGCGCATGCTCGGCTAGGAGGCTCTCCAACAGTAAAACTTTTTATAGTACTCCTGTCTACGTCGGGATTTTGAGAAAAATAATCAACACCCTGATCTCCAATCGAAGTCCCAAATAAATGGTTTGGGTCATGAAGAAACGGTCTCATACCATGCTAGTGGAGTAGCGGGAGTGGTAAATAAACCTCGCTAAGTATTGGGCCATAGTTAGGCTGCCCAACTATAGGTGTAGTAACTCTGGAATATGCACTGAGCATAGCTTTGCTGGTATGAACTCTTCCTTGAATATGCTCTCGAAGTCTGTCCAGACAATGGTTTCCACCTCACATGTATAGAGTGTCAAGCTCCACCACCTCCCTACCATGCCCTAAAAAAGGGTAGTGGCTAAAACTAACATCTAGTTTGTCGGTCTCTCTACTAGAAAAAAAAAACAAATGGTGCCTCCATCCAATCCCCATCATCCTGATGATATTTCTCACCTAAAGTCCTTAGATTCCACTATCTAGAGAACTTGTTAAATGCACTCAGTCATCATGAACTATTCGCTTGTGGGACTGGTACTAACTAATACTCTCTGGGTGGTAGTGCTACTTGTACACAACCCGAATGTGCTATCACTATAAGTGGTCCATCCACCGACGCCTCATCACTCGGTGGACCGTCTTCATGACCTATCACTTTAATTTATAAGGGTTTTCTTCATAGAAAAATCATGTAGAGAAACAGATTCACCAAAGCCAATAATTTATACCCGGTTAGCTGACTCAAAAGAGATCAATAGAAAAATATTTCCAACTCACATGAAACAAGTGTTTTCTTGTACCATGTCAGAAAACATAATTTAGGGTCATGGTTTATTGATACGTCAGCTGACGCACCAACAGTTGACTACATATAATTAAATACGAACACAAGACACTTGAAACTATTTCCCTCATTGAAAATATAGACTCTTTGTTTTTCGGGTAGAACCGAATTCCCTCTAATACCACATTGTCATGACCCATCCCTCAGGACCTTTTCTGTGACTACACCAAGCCTGCCTTCCGTAGGCCAGTGGCTGGTGACTAGAACTAGAAAGGAATATCCCAAAAAGTGAAGACATTACCATTAAACCTGTACACGCACACACCCAACCAAATCCCAACACACTAAAAGGGGAAACAAGTAACACTAAAACAACACTGAGTGCAAGTAAAAGTGAAAGTAATTGGGCTAGAATACTAACCCAAAAAGGAATAGAAAATAGAAAAGTAAAAAAGGTAACTCTGATGGCCATCCGCAGATAACCCCACTTGATCATGAGAGTAGTGAAGCTACTGGAAGCCGAAGTAGTATGTCATGCCTGCTCGGTCCTATAGGCCCCCACCTGGTCCTAGTACCCCACTTACACTGTTGTAAAATATATCATTCCCATCCCCCTAAGTTACACTTTCGATATATCGATCATAATTAATGAAAAAACATGTTTAGGTAAAACCTATGATGGTGTGAGTACAAAAATACCGAGTAAGGACCCAAAAGTCCCAAAAAGTCTCTCAGTAATCCACGAAAGAAAACACCACAAAGGAAAAATACCCCAAAGGTAATTCTACCATCAAAGATCTTAAACACATATCACAATATAAAATACACATCTCACACCCGGTATAACTTAAGTGAAAAAAAATATGATTAGTGGTAAAGCTATATCATCTTGATTATTTTGAGAGGATCTCCTACTGACCTGCACATGGTCACTAGGTGTTGACCCCCAGAGGATCTCTAGGTGATGTCCCACAGAGGATTTCTAGGTGTTGACCCACATAGGATCTCTAGTTACTTACCCACTCTAGATTACTATTCTTTATTCACATCATAGCCAACAACATGATTCTCACACATTGAACGGTTGATTTTTGGAGGATCTTCTCCACATTCCATATTTTGTACCTCAACCACCATAAAGTCCCACATAGAGTAACCCCAAGGTATTTCCTCATCATTAGGGTTACAACGTAATAGACAATTCATGGATCGAACACCCGATCTATTAGTTATGGTCTTTTTGTAAAAAGGGAATTATTGGATTCAAGTATGATCTAACCCAAACACACTCCAACTTCCATAAAAACTCAAGGGAAGTAGATCATAAGGAACGCTATATTTCAAGTGTCCCAACTCCACTGACAGGGTGTTAATCATACATTCGGTCTGAGAGATACAAGTGTTTTAGTTAGTGGGCTCCAGTTACGTCTAGGCTCGGTCCGACTGGGTCGGACCGACCAGACCTATTCAATATGGGTTCCCACATACCTCGGCTTAATTAGATAGACTCTAAAAACCTGGTTCAGGTTAGTGTCAGTATTTCCGAGCCTGGCTAGTGGGCCATGCCCAAAGGACGTCACTGGACCGGCCTGATTTGGCTGAGGGTTTAGTCCGCTGGGTCTCCCGATGGCCCGGTCTAGTTTGGCCCGGCTCGAAGGGCATGGGTTCGGCCTACTAGGTGGTTTTCTCCCCACATGGTCCACGAGGGGATAACTGGTCTGCCTCACTAGGATACGGACAGATGCCACATCTAGTCTACCGATATAGCCTAGTGGGTCGTCATGGGATGACCTCCTCCATTGTGGTCGACTAATTGTGTCATGTGATGTGGGATGTGGCATGGTGTCGTGTCCATGGCCCTCTGATGTGGTCGAGCGATCGAGTTCGCTGCCACCAACCACCAGCACATCCTATATATCCTCTGGCTGCATTTTTTCCCTTCCTCCATCACTTCATTGTGATATGCCGCCCCCACCGTTGACCGCTGCTGGCAGATGCGCACCCGCGGTACCTTCAGCGTGCCATCATAATTGCTCAGGTGGTCCCTTTTCAGATCTTTCTGTCCCTATGGTCCTTTCAGGTCTCCTCCATCCCTACCTTGGCCCTGGATTCCTCTTCTCAATGATTTGAGGATACAACCACAATGAATGCACATGAAGGAGGTTCTCAGGTCATTTCTTGTGCTCTTGCGCCCTCCGCGTTAGGATTTTATAATCATGGGAGGTCTGGGGATTCCAATTTAAATCAACAAATGATAGTTTCAAACCCTGGATAACGAAAAACCCAAAAATAAATTTACCCTCCCCCAGAAATGCATGATTCACATATCAACCTATTCATTGGTTAATCTGCTAATGTCATTTCTAGGAATGAACTGGGAAGAAAATCAAAATAAAATAACCCCTGCCATGTTGATGTTCTATGTCATAGTGTTATTCCTTGAGGTTTCATGATATTGATGTTGATTCTAGCATTGTTCTTCGAGGAACATCAAAGACAATAAAGTATCGATGAAATTCATCATTCTTCATTGGAGAGTAAAACTATCAGAGGTTCATCAGATAATACCTATAGTTTAATTCTCTATTCTCCCACATGATGGTTTAATAAAAAGAAAAATGTCACAATGTTTTTGTTACACTGTGACGTTGCGTCGTTATGCTGGGGAATTTATAAAACAACATCGCTATTACGCTTACTTTATTTCATCATTACGGTACATGATAAGGGATTTTCATGAGCCTAATTAATGTTTCTCATCACTTCCGGGTCGTTGCACCATAACATCGCCGCCCTCCACCCAAGGGTGAGTTATAAAGAAAAAAATAATTTATTTAAATTATATTATTATTTTTCTTGAAAAGTATGAAAAATAACTTTTCTTCTCAGCCCTTGATGATCGATATTAGGTCATTTCATTGTAAATCTTGGCATTCCAAATTCAATGGTACCCTTTTATTTTTGAACCAATAAACAGTACAAAATATTGAAAATTCCACTCGCACGTTTGCTCAATGTACCATAAAAAAGTTGAAATTTTTTTCTGGGATCTTCGGGCCTCAGAATCACATTTCATCAGAGCGTGCGGTCTTAGAATAATTCCATATAATTAAATATAATAACAAAAATTTTCTGATACATTGCAATTTATTTTCATGGATGGAACATCAGTGTTTTCTTTCCATGGTGGTGGCAGTTCCCCAAGGTCGTTAACATGACTATCTTATTAAAGGAATGTGATTAGATTCTTCAACTCATCATTGAACTACACCTGTGTGACTTCATGCATAACAAGATTGGGATTTTTTTCTCCCAATGTGGTTATTGGTAAAAATAAAGATTTTTATTATTTTTCTCCACATATTTATCAAGGTAGATTCAAGGACATTGGAGGATTTTATATAGATGGTGTTATCTACTGTCAGCTACTTACCATCTTTTTTTTACAACCAAATGTCTATATATTGGGATTTATAGGAATGATATGGTAATTATAACTATGTATTACCCTAACAAGTCAATTAATAGAGTACACGAGACACTCATTGACTGATGGTGGATTTTGTTCATGAATATAAAGCAAAGATCACTCTAAAATGTAATTCAAGTCCATATGTTACTAGAAAACCATTAATTTTTTTCTAGAAATAAAATCTATAAATTAGGTTCTTTGTTTTTTCATAAGAGGAGGTTTCTAGTAAATTTTATTTTAATAACTGAATCTATAGAAACCTTGGGTCAATAGTTATATTTAATAATTAAAATACAACAAAATAGTTACAAAATGATCTGATAGGTTAGTATTATTAGATGACTAGATATGTACATGTCTTTATTATTACAAAAAAACCATAAAATACTACAAAAAAATCAAGGGGAAAATAATTATCTCTTCTAGTATATCCTTCATAATTACACATATTTATCATCATGGTCACATGGGGATGGAAAAAATTATAAATGTTACTAATGATTCATAATAAAAAGTATCATATAGAGGAATCCAATATAACATAAGATACAAATAAACAATATGGAAAAAGGTAAATGAGAAGAATAATTCCATAAACATATGAAAATGTCAACATATTTTATCCTTAAAAATAAATAAAAACATTGATATGAATTTCTGATATCATACCAATGGAATGGTTTATATGAAACATCATAATCATACCATCAAGGACCTGTGAAAATAAATCATATATAAATAGGTAAAGAGTATGAAAACATAGTAGCTGTTATTTCTCAAGAGACCTATAGATACATCGAGGGGTTATCTATTTTTGGCCTTGCTTATTTCCAATAATGTATAATTCATTCATTGTATATGTTTGGACCAATATCATAACATTTCTTAAGGAACATTATAATTAATAAAATAAAAATAAACTAATTTATATTAATATTTTGGATGTATGAAAAAACTACATCCATGTTCAGCAGAATAATATGGCTATAAATGTGTATAACCAGAAATAAACATGAAAAAATGGTGTTTTAATAATATAAAAGGAAGTACCATAACTAATGAAATCAAAATAAGGTGGTATAGATGGTGTTTTCAAGGTGGAGTATTGTCAATAAAATATTATAGTTAGGTTAAATTGTTTAAAATGTTTAGATGAAAATTAAATGGTACTAAAATCTTTCATTATAGTTTGTCAAAATTGAGTGAATTATCTAAATAAAATACTTATTGAGTGTCTAGAAAGGTTTGTCGTCTAATACCCACACATCATTGGTCGAGTGAAGATTCAAGTGATAGTCAACCATAGTTTTTGTGTAATTATATTTAGTGGAATATGTTTCATAGATTCACTTAATTTACATTTTCCCAATAGGGATGTAGTTTCTAGAAACACTACACTACCATTTTTTCAACGAATTTTAGATTTTATGGAATTATGATAGCTTTTGTAACATCAAAATCAAAACCCATTTGAAATATAAATCACATAATTGGACTTAATATGAAATTTTCAGAAGAAAATTAATAATATAATATATAAAATATATATTATATACACCATAAAATTTTAAGTTGGCACACAATACATGGAATGTCTCAAGAAATAAATTTCAGATGAATGTTCCCCTACTATAATTTTTGAAATTCATGAATGTTTTTGAATCTCATGTGTGACACAATTAACTATCTTAATTACCAATTAAAAAACGTTTATATATTTATAAACTTTCAAAAACATATTTTATTGTTATTATCTAAATTTATAGTAGTTTTTTATTATCAATTTTTGATATCCCCTATCAGTAATCTAGATCATTCTGAAGTAGTTATTAATACTATTATTGTCATCTGTTTTATCCTATATTTCATCTCTCCCAGATCATACACGGTACTATAATTGATTATATCTAATTATTTATAATTTTATTATTTCATTATATGGTAATTGTTGTTATTATCTTAAAATATGAAATCACAGATGAGGTTGTTTCAGTGTTTCTTGAAAAAATATAATTGGTATCTTATGTAATCATTTTAATATTAATTTCACCATTCTAGAATTAAATAAAATTAATTATATACTAATTTATGTTATACACTGTAAAAAAATAAACTCCTATAGTCATCCACACATAAATTACAGAATTTATCAAATAAGTAGTTAAACCGACCCAAAAAGATCAGACACTAATTAATGGATTGTTATTGAGTGATTTATTTAAAATAATATTATAACATATGAAAAATGACCTTATATTGTGTTAATTAGTCTGATAAATTAAAATTTGTGATAAATAAACGAACATTATAACCTATATGAAGTTGTTACATCACAAAAATATATCATTTTTTCTATTATAATTCCATTGTAGATAGTTGAATTTACCAATGTTTTTTATTGATAATATTGTTAATGTGTTATAAAAATTTATTAATAAAACCATAATAATTTCAAAAAATTAATACATATGAATTAAAATAATTATTTTCTCTATCCACAAAATTTTGGTTATGAAAAAAAATCAATCATTCAATGGAGGTGGAAAACTACACATTCTCATGATTGATGAATTCATTTTCCATAGAATGAGAGACATATATCATATGATTTATCACATAAAAATCTAAAATATGTTATATATATCATTATTATTTATTAAAATTATCATTATGTACATATTTTTACTACATTCATGGAATATTATGCTTGACACTTGAATGATGTATCAATCCCCACAAACTCATGAATAACATTTTTTCCCATTGATGGATAGAAAAAATGTAGTTAATATTTATTTCCACAAAATAATAAAATTATGTGTACAAAACAAATTTGTATAACCAGAAAAGAATGATAAAAAATATTTTAATAATAATATATAATAAAATGAAATTGTGGGAAATTAGTTTATATATCTACGAAATGGGATTTCCCCTATAGGATGCCTTGGAAATGGAATGCTTAAGATAATATATAGTGACTAGAAGATGAATAGGGTAAAATATTATTATAAATGAAGGAATAAGAGATTTTTTTATGAGGAAGAAAATATTTTGAAAGGTTTTAATGGCTTGGTGAGAGGTTCCTTTTATAATATGTCAAAATAGAATTTTTATTCATATTTTGTTTCAATATAATGAGAGTGAAAGTGTCAAATATCATTTGTCTCCACAAATGGATAATAATTGGGTGGGGTGAGATAATGACTTGAATACCATAGCCATTAAACTTCACACATATTTTAAACATTGGTTTAGGTCATTTATTCCTAGAGTTATCACTCCTAATATAGAGATCCATTCCTTTTATATATTTTATAACATCATTCTTAATATAAAAATCTAATAAACACAACCCAAATATCATGGGGCCCAATGTATTTTGAAGAATACATTCATAATACCTAAAAATAAAATTAAATATATCATATTTTTTTCAACTTAATGATATTTTAAATACATTATTTCTCCCAACATTACATTGTATAACCATGTGAGTATATAAAACAGAGGGGTGGGATATAAATCATAAAATGTGAATAATCACTATAATGAAGCATAACAAGTGAGTCTAAAGAAATAACATATTATCATAAAATATAATGATCATGAAAACTAATATGGGATCATATCATACGGAAAACATTATCAAAATATCAGGGAAATATATGAATTTTGATATAATATAAAATAACAAATAGGAATAATACATGGTTAACTACTAAAACAAATTTACCTGGGGTACAAAGTCTAATCTTGGATTAGGTTTACTCTCTAATCCAATACATACCATCTCATGAGACAAAAAAAATTACCCATCATATTTTATATAAATATGGGTGTTTCTATAATATATACTACATTCTTATCTGTTCGACAAAGTGAAAATCAATCATAAGTCATAAACAAAAAAAATTATACATGGAAAGAAATTGGTTTCATAATCTTGCTTCATATCATAATCGCCTAATATTTTATAATTAATATGTATAGAAGATGTAATTTAATATTTTTTATTTTCATATCTTAGTACATAACAATATGTTTCAAAATATGGTGATCATTTGGAAAGAACTTCCTGATAATGGGTCTATAATTATGTATATTAGTGACCTTTCAAAATGGTGTTCTAAGGACCCTATTGAATAATTTTGGATAAAGAATAAGTATTTGATTTTATTTAAAAACAAGAGGTTTAAAATAATTGTTATAACTAAAATATTCCTTTATTTATTTAAATCATGAATTTAAATGAAGACATTAAATGAGTGTTACATAAAAGGATTAAGGGATAAGAGAGTTCCCCTTAATCATGTTTCATTTTTAAAAATTTAATTTGAGAAATGAACTTAAGTCATGTATTACCTAACTAATTTAAAGGACAATATGCTCAATATATATATATGGGACACAAATATATATATATTTAGAATATTAAATAACATAAAATATCCTGACAAAGTGAGTATGGTGATAATGGTCATAATCAAATGAAAATGAGGGTTCAGAGAGAACCCTTACCTTATGATCCAGAATCTCTCTACACATGTACTCAATGTCATGAATAATAAAATTTTAATTTTAATTTAGTTACCTAGTAGTCTTTTCTATAAATATTTTATTTTTAATATTATGTTCATTTATAACCATTTCATTGAGATATAAAGATTAATTTCACTTCTGTAAGGGTGTTTCTTTCTTGGTTCCATGGTCAAATCACTTTTGAATAATTATAGACCTTCTCATCAAACCAAAATAAAATTATTGAAGCTCAATTAAATAAAATAAGTTTTCTTATAAAAATTTTAATAGTCCAGAATATCGTTTTTAGTTCTAATATTGGGATGATTCACATTGTAATAATGTTAAATTTTTCTGGTAAGTTCATTTAATAGGTTTTACCGATCATCAAGAAATAATATATTTTTATTTAATATGATGTAAATATATTCTTCCCATAACATTACATATGTTATAATACAATTATTGTATTCTTATTTAAATATACTAGTAATTTTATGACCCTCTTTTAAGGTAGTAATGGAAAAAGATACCACCATCCATATAGGTGGTTAATTGACCAAATATAGACTATGATTTAATTTTTAAAATAATAGGTGAAGAAAAGTTTATGGATTTTTGATATTAAATTTCAAATATAAAATTATATATATATATATGATACTATATGTATTATACTTTTTTATCATGAATACAATAAGAAGTTATAATCTGAAAATAATTAGGAAGATGTAGTTTGACAGTATTACGTCCCGAATTTTTCCATCCCACTCACACCGCTATATAAAAGAATTCATAAAATGATGGTAAAATACTCCAACAACATGTGATTATAAATAATCATAGGTATTTATATAAATATCTCCTAAATTGATTACCACAACAGGTCCACTAGTTTTACACCACTTGAGATTCCTCATGGTTAGAATAAACAAAGACCCACACACAACCAATTTAGCCAAACTGTGGAACAAGAAGAAATATGAATATAATAAAAAGAACATTCCTTCACATAATAAGGTATCATCACCAAAATATAAACCAACTAGAACTCTACAACTCGTGGTAGAGTGAATCCTCATAAACCAATGATAGGATTTTGTGAACCAAAATTCACAATTGGAGTCACATTCAGAAGAAAAAATTCCCAATTATTCTTGGAAAAATTTCCAAATCATTAACCATTATCCTCATATTGGACTATTACAATAATATGGATCACCCTTTTCAGTCCACACAAAAATAAAATCATCTCCCTTATTCCATTAACAACTCTATGACTACCCTCAACTCTGAAATTGAAAAAATTCCACTAGCATCCAACCACTATCCAAATGTGCTACCGAGAGCTCAACCATAAATCAAATTAGGCCAGTGTTGATGCTTCTTTCTGTCATAGAGTCTAACGAATTAAAAGGGAAATACCTTGAGCACAAAGTGATTCATCCTTTGAAGAAACAACAAAAATTAAAAAAGTCATGAACAAGGATTCCATTATGTAAGGGTCGCACAATTTTCATCATAGTCGCGCAGGTATACATGCGCACCCTATTTGATTTTCACCCAAGATCTTTTGTGGCCTATTAATACCCCTTTTGGGCCCCGCACATCGAAGACAAAAAATTCCGAAAGTCATATTTGAGCTCCCGGCGCCCTAGTCTCCTCTTGAAGTCTTCCGAACACTTCTAAGGAAATTTCTAACCGAGAAATGAAGATCTAAATAGAGGGAACAAGGACTAAGTGTTGAAATTCATCAACAACATCATGCCTAAGTGTCCTTCCCTTATGGGATATGGTTACACTTGCGTGCCACCCTATCCCATCAACAGAACCAGCGCGCCACCCTTTCAGAAGCCTTTAGAGATGATATTAATGGCTTGAGAAAAGGCTCGCCCAAGTATTACCCTATGGGTTGACCATCACGCATGTACACATGTGTCGTGCAGGTATACCTGCGCGAACAGTACTTGCGCACCCAAATAAGACCTGCATGCCTACTTCCATTTGGGTTCCCCTCCTTCTTATTCAATTAATTTCTTTAAATCTACCTCTCCTCTTCAAGATTTAGCCTTAATAAGCCTCTTCAATGTCATTTATGACATGGTTCCATTATTGGCTTCCTTATCTGAAAGGAATTCTGTAGAACATCTCTCAAAACCTAGTTATTTACATATCTTTAGGTCACAAAGGTTATAGATTTCATTCATTCAAGCTCATCTTTGAAGATGAAAAGTCTCATAACATGGGCCTCCTTTTTAGGAGTAAGCCCTAGTAATAATTTCCTAACTTGGGCCTCTTATTCAAGAGTAATCCCCAGTTCAAGTTCCCCTAATATGGGAATCCTCCTTAGGAGTAATCCCCAAATTCAAAATTCCTTTAGTCAGGGCCTCCTTCTCAGGAGTAATCCCCAAGTCATAAATTCCCTTAACATGGGCCTCCTTTTCAGGAGTAATCCCCAGTCTTAATTTCTCTTAACCAGTCTTAACATCTTTTTACTTGGGCTTCCATCTTAGGAATAAAACCCAATCACAAGTCCCCTCCTAATTTGGGCGTCCTCCTTAAGAATAAGCCCCAATTTAGAGTATCCAAATCTCCATAAATCACATATAACGTTATGGACCTTTGTAGAGACCCGAAGCTTATCGTACATGGACATTACATTACTTTTGCGGAGTACTTAGTACATAACAAAAACACACACACAAGGACCGTAATAGTTTAGTGTCTTTGGAAACTCGGAACGTAATCTTCTAATCATGGTGAAAGATCTTCAATATCTCCCATAAAGATCTTCCTTTTTTTACCTAAAACCTTTCTTTATATCCTGGGGAAAATAAAACATAAAAGGGTGAGCTCAAATGCTCAGTAAGGGTAAACAAAGGAAATAAAAATCATATCATATCTTTTTGAAAATCATAACCTGCAAAAGAGATCATAATATCTTAACATGGAATAAATCATAGAAGTGAAAATGTAATCCCAATAATCATAACTTAAAACATGAAACTTTGTGGCATACACACATAATCATAGATAATCATTTCTTGTTAGTTAAGAATAATTGCCAAGACTATCTTAGTGGACAAAGTCCCTTTCTGAATCGAGTAACCCTCGTTTCAGTCCTGTTTCACTGGACCGGTATAACCTACCATTCCAGCCATGTCTATCTCATGAGATATAAAATCTTTACTCAATTCATTGGAGGGAGATATAGGTCCCACCCATCTTATAATGAATCCTTTCTTATGTGTGCCACATAATCATAAATCATACATCATTGCATAACACATGTAACAAAAATGGGATTCTTGAAACATCATGACATCATAAAACAAATCATATAAGGTAAATGACTTTGTAAAAATAATTCCCTCAAAACATAATCAAATCAATGTAATAATAGTGATAAAAACAGAACCCTATATTATCTTAGATGGAAAATAATTTTCATAAAACACTTGAACTCCATTCTTGAGGAAAATATCCTTTCCACTTCAAAAACATTTTTCCTTTCATAACATGTCATACGACTTTAAAATAAAATAAGATGATTAAAAATAAACTTGAAAACTTGTAAATGAATCTTCTTGGAAATAATGTTTTAAAAATCCATTCATGCCGTATAAGTTAAAAAAAACATTCTTCGTACTTTTGTCGGAAAAGTCAAAAAGTACCTCGTACGAAAAAACGATAAAAGATTCCTTTCATATTCTTTACTAAAAACTCACCGAAGGGTAAAATTAGATTTAAACTATTGTAAGTGGATGGAAACAATATTAAATATTGAGGGAACATGGATGTGGATGATAAAATACACCCCAGTAATTACTTACGAATAAACAATCTCGGATAAAAATGAGATTGTGATATTTCCCTTACCTTAGGTCCGATTTGCTTCGTATGTGTCCGAACCTCCTGTATAATGATTTAAATAATGTCATTGACTTATTACAGAATCATATTCATTGTTATGATATCATATATGGTTCACTTATGACTTTATATTACCCGTTCTTTTGTAAATTTCATGTTAAAGAAGCATTTTGGGTAAAATCGTTTCATTTATCGTAGGTATTTTGACTTGTTATTCTTGACATCATTATTACTTATATCATGATTTAATAACTTCCATAATATAAAATATTATTTATATATCATATATATTCAGTATATATATATATATATATAATAGATAGATAAATAAAATGAAAAACACCGTTCATGGAGACGGTAGTCCGTACGTACGCATGAACGCTGTATTCCTTTCCTTATTGTCTTGAAATGGAAGTAAGTAGATGACATACATATATATATATATATATACATAAATCCAGTAGCTTTACAATTTCATATTTTTTATTATTATTTCTTATATATACTTTATAATCATTCTTAAATGGTTAACATGGAAAATGAATCTCATCGCGTCGTGGAGACGGTAGTCCGTACGTACGCACGAGCGATGATATCATTTCCATAATTATTGAATTGAATTGGAGTGGATTATACAATATATCAGAATCAATATGATGTTGTAGTAACTATGTATAGTTATTCTTTACACCACTATACCCATCCATGTAAGGTGGTGGTGGAAAATAGATTACACCACGGCGTGGAGACGGTATTCCGTACGTACGCACGCGCGGTGATTTCTTTTTCCGTAGGATGGATAGATGGTGAAATAGGTTTGTTTCGTGATTATAATAACATATCAGTATATGAGTGATACTGATGTTTTTACTTCATAATGAAACAACCTAAGAAGAATAAGTGGAAGAAGAAATAAAGATGAAAGAATTGGTAACGGTAATTACCTCTTCTTTGAAGCGCCTCTTTGAGACCTCCTCTTAGGGTACTAAAATTGGTCTTTGAGGAAGACCAGAACCTCTAGGATGTTTCTAGGGAAGTGGAGAAAAGATTTTTCCAGGGGTTGGCCGAGCTTGAGTGCTCAAATTGGTGTGAGGAGGAGGGGGAGGAGGTGTCCTTTTATAAGGGAGGAGAGGGGCACCTTAGGAATATCTCAAAATATTATTTTATATTAAAGTCAAAATCGGTTTATAATGGTTCCAAAGGGTCTTATTTCGAATATAAAGTGGGGATGGGTCGAAATCCTATCAACCAATAGGATTTAGAAAAGGTTAGGGTATTATTTTAACCTTATCAATTAGATTTAACTCTAAGTTAAATAATTTAACTTTTACCATGTATTTTTGTTTTCTTTCACTATATGGTTAATACACTTACTATAACATGCCAAACGAACCCCAAATTGTTTATTATTAATATATATATCCTTATCTAAGTCATTTCGCCAAACCTTAGATTTTTAGGAATAAAATAACAATTAATAATATAATATTTGATTTAAAAACTATTTTGTGTCAATTTTGACACTATTTGATATATGATTTTTGTGAAAGTCATAACAGAATTATATGTTCGAAGAAAGTTGATTAAATCAACACTAATATATCATAGTAACCTATAAATTTAGTGTAAGTCATAAAAAGTCTCAAATTACATTTATTTGGGCATTTATAACATTAATTATGTTAATATTTCATTAATAAGACAATTACTGCATCATCTTTCTATCATAACAAATGATAATTATTTAATCCCTAAAAATTCTAAATAAATTCCTATGATGTAGATAATTTCATTAGCTTTCAGGAGACTATTCATGTTCGAAGTTTCATGCAGTTTATCACTAAATTAAAATTAATATACTTATAAGATTTAAGAGAGTGACATGTTGTCACTTTCTTTGGTTTTAATAAAAATTAAGTTATTTTCATGGACAAATGTCCATTAAATGATTCTAATCCGACCCTTAGGTGATATGGGTAAACTTTTAGTCATCCAATAGGATTTTGACATTTTTTAGGGTAATTTTAAAATATTATATTTACCCTTAATTACCCGATTTACCTTTAACTAGGGTAAATAAAATTTAACGTAGTTACTATTCATAATTCGCAAAAATAAAAAGTAGCTTATTAACATAATTTGGACCCACTGATTCCAAATATGGAATCCATTTTTCCAAATTCAATACACAAAATATTCAGAAATTAAATTAAAATTAATCTCGTTGTCGAAAGGAAACGGGTTTTTCTTTAAAACATTGCAAAAGATTGAATTGATTTAACCTACGAATTCAAGGTAAAATCAATGCTAATGACATACATTATATTAAATGGTAAAAATATATTCTATTTATACTTTAAAACCATTCAATATTATAATTTAACCACATAAGATATTACGATGAAAAAAGTTGTTTTTAATTAAAATATAGCGTGTTTTTACTATTCATTAAAATATGAAAGTTATCGGAAAAATATCAAAACTTTATCTAATGTAAATTTTTATATCCTGATTCAAAAGAAGAATATTATTTTGTCAAATTGAACATATAAACATGTCAAAAACTATATTTAAAGTGGGTGCGCCATCAAAAGGCGGTAAAACTGCATTTTTTGAAAAATACTTATTTTACCCAAAAAAATTATTTTGTTCTAATACCATGTTCTAGAAATGTGTAAGATGAATAATAATGTTATAAAATTCAAAATTTAGTTAATACTATTCATAACGGCTAGTTCATGACAATATTATAATAATATAACATTGTTTATTAAAACCCGGTATTGCGTACAACACACGCTATCGAGGAAGGTCGCGATTGCGTGTAATGCAAGACAAGTCAGGGTTGCGTGTTGTGAAAGAATCCTTCGTTGTTTAGTATAACAGAATCCAACCATATTTCATTTATACATATATATATATACTCAATGTTGCGTAGAATAACTATTATCAAATTTGGGTGTAACACGATCCAAGAATAGTGTTGCGTATACTGCAAGCTAATACGGTGTTGTGTATAGCGCGAGGTAATCTTGGTGTAGAATACAACACAAGACATTAATGAAATTAAAATAATATTTTTCATAAAATCTCGGGGTGTTACATTCTACCCCCCTTAAAATGAATTTCGCCCTCGAAATTCGTCGGGGTTATAAATGGTTTACTATTTGAAAGTTTCTTTGATAGAAACTCACATCGTAAAAAGGAATACCAAAACTTATCTTTAAAAACAAAAGTATGAAACGTAACGGTTACCCAAATAGACTAATCACTGGGTTTCCACATAGGTGAAAATATGGATATGGAAGAGAAATCTAGCCATCATGTTCTGATGGAGAGTGGTAGAGAACATGGCTATGGAAAAGCTAGCAATCACAAATCCATAAATTTGTGACGATCTAAGGTACCATCTGATTAATCAGATATAAGAGCACTAGGACAACATTTTTGGTTTTCAAGATCATTTCCCTAAAGTTGATGAAATTGGAATTAGAAGAAATACTTTCGTTATTTTGGTATAGTCTCACCGTTTGTCATTCTTTGGACAATTTCCACTTCATCTCTTAAAGAAATGAAGTTGAATTTGTCATTCGTGATGTGTTAGCAGATCATGTGATAGAATGATGAGTCATTCCATCTGTCTCAAACAAAAGGTTAGAAAAGTTATCAAAGAATACATAAGTCCATCTATAGTGATATTAATCATATATGGTTCCTAAAATGAACTTATACTTCACATATCATACTGCTTAATATAATAAAACTAGTTTTCTACTAAACAGGGACTTCCTGTAGGCCAGTGGTAGGCGATAAAGGCCAGTCGCACTTCGGTTGTGGGTTCGATTCCTACAGCCTTGTCCGACGCGATGGGCTGTCGCCTATCCTGCAGGTTGTCCTTTTTCTAAAACTATATTACTATAACATCCCATCAATAATATCGAAAAAACATCTATCCTTAAACAATACTAACTTATGTCCAACATAATCCATTCTAATCTTTAGGCTTATCCATAATACTGCAGTCTACTCTCATAACATAGTGAAAACGATTACCAGAAATTTAATATCATCGTTGATCCCCATATATCATAAGATATATCTTGTTGGTCACATTCCAAACATTCAAAGGACTTAATCTTGTACTCTCTTGAATACCCATTGAACCTTATTGAAAACATGAATTCTATTAAAAGTTAACTCTTTCCACATACCAAAATCCTCAAAATTCTATATACTCAAACCATGATATCACTTAGTCCTTATATCAATCATGAGCTCATGAATACAATCAAACATTTAATTTTCTCCTTATCCCTTCATTATGCACATATCATCTACATTCCAAAAATATCTGAATAACCTTTCATGGATACTGGTACCATTAATCAGACAACAGTGTAACAATCCTTACATGTCTCTTTATTCTACAGTACCATGAGATTACTTATACAACATTACACATGATAAACATGTAATCATTCCACTACATTCTTAAACCATTGACCGAGCTTCAACAATTCTTTCATCTCACATATCATTTGTAGTCTCTTTATCATCATCCACATAAATACTTCCCATACGAACATACTGATTATCTCCATGAGACTTTCCCTTAGGGCATTGGTTTTCATAATGCCTGTACCTTCCACATTTAAAACATTTAACCATTGTTGATGTCGTAGCAATACCATTATCCTCATCCCTGGTGTTAACTGAACCTTTTCCTTTGCACTTAATAGCTTTGTGTCCTTCTTTTTCACACCCAAAGCATCTTCCAGTTTCTTTGAAACATTCTCCTTGATGCCTCTTCCCACATGATTTACATAGGGGAAATTGAACTTTCTTTCCTCTATGATCATCATGAAACTCCATCTTTCTCTTATTAGCCGAGTCAGGAAACTTACCAAATTTTACTTTATTGATCATATTATGAGATTGTTGATTCGGCATAATAATGATGTTTGGACTTCCAAATCCCATTTCAGTTTTTTTCTCATAAAGAATATCATTCCATTGTCCATCATATCCTCCATTATCGTGAATCATCTTGTTTCCAGCCATTTTCTAAAACCCAAAAAGAATAGTGTGAGAGGCAAAAATCATAATAAAGGGGGAGTAACTTAAATATCTAACATCTTAGGTTTAATTCTATGATCGTTAGCGTAGTTCTAGTACTATAACCTATACGTATACTTAACCTTAGGGACATCCCTAGACATACCTTAGAAATATCTCTAGGGATCTCACTAAAGTTCTCGCATCCTAGTTTACAAAGGTTGACTAAACCTTTCCTCTGATACCAACTGTAGAGACCCGAAGCTTATCGTAAATTGACATTACATTACTTTTGCGGAGTACTTAGTACATAACATAAACACACACACAAGGACCGTAATAGTTTAGTGTCTTTGGAAACTCGGAACGTAATATTCTAATCATGGTGAAAGATCTTCAATATCTCCCATAAAGATCTTCATTTTTTTTTAACTAAAACCGTTCTTTATATCCTGGTGAAAAGAAAACATAAAAGGGTGATCTCAAATGCTCAGTAAGGGTAAATAAAGGAAATAAAAATCATATCATATCTTTTTTAAAATCATAACCTGCAAAAGAGATCATAATATCTTAACATGGAATAAATCATAGAAGTGAAAATGTAATCCCAATAATCATAACTTAAAACATGAAACTTTGTGGCATACACACATAATCATAGAGAATCATTTCTTGTTAGTCAAGACTAATTGCCAAGACTATCTTAGTGGACAAAGTCCCTTTCTGAATCGAGTAACCCTCGTTTCAGTCCTGTTTCACTGGACCGGTATAACCTACCATTCCAGCCATGTCTATCTCATGAGATATAAAATCTTTACTCAATGCATTGGAGGGAGATATAGGTCCCACCCATCTTATAATGAATCCTTTGTTATGTGTGCCACATAATCATAAATCATACATCATTGCATAACACATGTAACAAAAATGGGATTCTTGAAACATCATGACATCATAAAACAAATCATATAAGGTAAATGACTTAGTAAAAATAATTCCCTCAAAACATAATCAAATCAATGTAATAATAGGGATAAAAACAGAACCCTATATTATCTTAGATGGAAAATAATTTTCATAAAACACTTGAACTCCATTCTTGTGGAAAATATCCTTTCTACTTCAAAAACATTTTTCCTTTCATAACATGTCATACGACTTTAAAATAAAAGAAGATGATTAAAAATAAACTTGAAAACTTGTAAAGGAAGCTTCTTGGAAATAATGTTTTAAAAATCCATTCATGCCGTATAAGTTAAAAAAACATTCTTCGTACTTTTGTCGGAAAAGTCAAAAAGTACCTCGTATGAAAAAACGATAAAAGATTCCTTTCATATTCTTTACTAAAAACTCACCGAAGGGTAAAATTAGATTTAAACTATTGTAAGTGGATGGAAACAATATTACATATTGAGGGAACATGGGTGTGGATGATAAAATACACCCCAGTAATTACTTACGAATAAACAATCTCGGATAAAAATGAGATTGTGATATTTCCCTTACCTTAGGTCTGATTTGCTTCGTATGTGTCCGAACCTCCTGTATAATGATTTAAATAATTTCATTGACTTATTACAGAATCATATTCATTGTTATGATATCATATATGGTTCACTTATGACTTTATATTACCCGTTCTTTTGTAAATTTCATGTTAAAGAAGCGTTTTGGGTAAAATCGTTTCATTTATCGTAGGTGTTTTGACTTGTTATTCTTGACATCATTATTACTTATATAATGATTTACTAACTTCCAGAATATAAAATATGATTTATATATCATATATATTCAGTATATATATATATATATAATAGATAGATAAATAAAATGAAAAACACCGTTCATGGAGACGGTAGTCCGTACGTACGCATGAACGCTGTTTTCCTTTCCTTATTGTCTTGAAATGGAAGTAAGTAGATGACATACATATATATATATATACATAAATCCAGTAGCTTTACAGTGTCATATTTTTTATTATTATTTCTTATATATACTTTATAATCATTCTTAAATGGTTAACATGGAAAATGAATCTCATCGCGTCGTGGAGACGGTAGTCCGTACGTACGCACGAGCGATGATATCATTTCCATAATTATTGAATTGAATTGGAGTGGATTATACAATATATCAAAATCAATATAATTTTGTAATAACTATGTATAGTTATTCTTTACAACACTATAACCATCCATGTAATGTGGTGGTGGAAAATAGATTACACCACGGCGTGGAGACGGTATTCCGTACGTACGCACGCGCGGTGATTTCTTTTTCCGTAGGATGGATAGATGGTGAAATAGGGTTGTTTCATACTTATAATGACATATCAGTATATGAGTGATACTGATGTTATTACTTCATAATGAAACAACCTAAGAAGAAGAAGTGGAAGAAGAAATAAAGATGAAAAAATTGGTAACGGTAATTACCTCTTCTTTGAAGCGCCTCTTTGAGACCTCCTCGTAGGGTACTAAAATTGGTCTTTGAGGAAGACCAGAACCTCTAGGATGTTTCTAGGGAAGTGGAGAAGAGATTTTTCCAGGGGTTGGCTGAGCTTGAGTGCTCAAATTGGTGTGAGGAGGAGGGGGAGGAGGTGTCCTTTTATAAAGGAGGAGAGGGGCACCTTAGGAATATCTCAAAATATTATTTTATATTAAAGTCAAAATCGGTTTATAATGGTTCCAAAGGGTCTTATTTCGAAGATAAAGTTGGGATGGGTCGAAATCATATCAACCAATAGGATTTAGACAAGTTTAGGGTATTATTTTAACCTTATCAATTAGATTTAACTCTAAGTTAAATAATTTAACTTTTACCGTGTCTTTTTGTTTTCTTTCACTATATGGTTAATACACTTACTATAACATGCCAAACGAACCCCAAATTGTTTATTATTAATATATATATCCTTATCTAAGTAATTTCGCCGAACCTTAGATTTTTAGGAATAAAATAACATTTAATAATATAATATTTGATTTAAAAACTATTTTGTGTCAATTTTGACACTATTTGATATATGATTTTTGTGAAAGTCATAACAGAATTATATGTTCGAACCAAGTTGATTAAATCAACACTAATATATCATAGTAACCTAGAAATTTAGTGTAAGTCATAAAAAGTCTCAAATTTCATTTATTTGGGCATTTATAACATCAATTATGTCAATATTTCATTAATAAGACAATTACTGCATCATCTTTCTATCATAACAAATGATAATTATTTAATCCCTAAAAATTCTAAATAAATTCCTATGATGTAGAGAATTTCATTAGCTTTCTGGAGACTATTCATGTTTGAAGTTTCATGAAGTTTATCACTAAATTAAAATTAATATACTTATAAGATTTAAGAGAGTGACATGTTGTCGCTTTCTTTGGTTTTAATAATAATTAAGTTATTTTCATGGACAAATGTCCATTAAATGATTATAATCAGACCCTTAGGTGATATGGGTCGACTTTTAGTCATCCAATAGGATTTTGACATTTTTTAGGGTAATTTTAAAATATTATATTTACCCTTAATTACCCGATTTACCTTTAACTATGGTAAATAAAATTTACCGTAGTTACTATTCATAATTTCCAAAAATAAAAAGTAGCTTATTAACATAATTTGGACCCACTGATTCCAAATATGGAATCCATTTTTCCAAATTCAATACACAAAAGATGCAGAAATTAAATTAAAATTAATCACGTTGTCGAAAGGAAACGGGTTTTTCTTTAAAACATTGCAAAAGATTGAATTGATTTAACCTACGAATTCAAGGTAAAATCAATGCTAATGACATACATTATATTAAATGGTAAAAATATATTCTATTTAGACTTTAAAACCATTCAATATTATAATTTTACCACATAAGATATTATGATGAAAAAAGTTGTTTTTAATTAAAATATAGCGTGTTTTTACTATTCCTTAAAATATGAAAGTTATCGGAAAAATATCAAAACTTTATCTGATGTAAATTTTTATATCCTGATTCAAAAGAATAATATTATTTTGTCAAATTGAACATATAAACATGTCAAAAACTATATTTAAAGTGGGTGCGCCATCAAAAGGTGGTAAAACTGCATTTTTTGAAAAATACTTATTTTACCCAAAAAATTTATTTTGTTCTAATACCATGTTCTAGAAATGTGTAAGATGAATAATAATGTTATAAAATTCAAAATTTAGTTAATACTATTCATAACGGCTAGTTCATGACAATATTATAATAATATAACATTGTTTATTAAAACCCGATATTGCGTACAACACACGCTATCGAGGAAGGTCGCGATTGCGTGTAATGCAAGACAAGTCAGGGTTGCGTGTTGTGAAAGAATCCTTCGTTGTTTAGTATAACAGAATCCAACCATATTTCATTTATACATATATATATATATATACTCAATGTTGCGTAGAATAACTATTATCAAAATTGGGTGTAACACGATCCAAGAATAGTGTTGCGTATACTGCAAGCTAATACGGTGTTGTGTATAGCGCGAGGTAATCTTGGTGTAGAATAAAACACAAGACATTAATGAAATTAAAATAATATTTTTCATAAAATCTCGGGGTGTTACAACCTTATTCTAGGGCTTCTTATCTAAAGTAATTCCAGATCTTTATCTATTTGGGAAATGATACATACATAATCCCAATATCATTCCTTATGACTGCATCTTTCATGGCACAAATTTTTAGGTTTACTAATACCTCTAGTTTCTCACACCGACCATGACTCACGTGAGTTTATAGTGTAAAAGTAACCATGGCACATATGTTCGGGCTATTAATCATTCATAATCCCCACTAATCCCAACCGAACTATGTGGACTTTGATCTCTACCTTAAAAGTGGAGTATGTAGGAAGCCTTTCTAAGGTTAAATCCCATCACCCATTAATTATCTTCTGTCCCATATGACGTTAAACTGTATCTTAATTCCCTATCTATGTGTGTTGTGATTCATTTTCTAACAAGGATACGTAGGTCACCCATCTTCGGGTACGATCCCAACTCTGAAATACTCCATGTCCTTATGAACAACAATAAATTTTAAGTGCCCTACTGAGTGGCTTTAAAACTAGTATGGTTATCATAATGACCAAGAGATCCTTATATGATGTGTTGAAGGATACCATTGACTAAGAATCTATAACAAATACAGATTATTTTCTATCGATGAAGAACCTCAAATACATATAAAATATTCTCTAAATCTCATACATATTAATCATTGATTGTTAGATCTTAAGGAAAGCTCATTTTCATACTTAGTAGTGTAATAAGGATTCACAAACATAACTTAAATCTATAAAGAAAGTCCCAGAGTAGACAATTATTCCCCCAAAAAATGTGTGATGAGTCCATTCTCCCTTCCTCTCAACCAATGAAAATTCTTAAGCCTCATCAGTCCACAACTAATGAGAACTTACCTATGGAAAGTAGGTCTAAATGGATATAGGATCATTGCATGTTTCCGGTTCTACGAACAAACCCATTTGAAACCGATTGTAATGTTTGAACCTTAAGAAAAAAATTTCATCCCCATTTCCAGAGGAATCAAAAAATGGTGAACCCGACGTGAATCATTAACCATGATAAAATGATCTTTTACTTATTTGTTAGGCCCCTATTTAAACTCAATAAGAGGTCCAACAAAACAATCAATAACATATGTTCTCATCTAAAAGATCTAGTGGCCGATCTTATCTTGATAATGTATGTTATATCAAACAGGAACTCTTTTCCAAGATCTTATGTATTATAGAAATGGATTATCTAATGTTCAGACCTGTGAATGCCTCTACTATGAATACATCTACTGCTACTCTTGTTGGATCATCGTCCGTTATGAGGACGACATCACCTACTCAGCATCTTCAACACTGGGTATCAAATGCACTGGTTATGGAATACCATCAACATGGTACCATTTCGACTCTGGAGGCTTCTCAACATGCCCTTCAAGTCAATAACTCACCCTGGTTGTCCGGACAGCGACGACCAGCAATCAAGAAACAGGTGGTTCCAACCACCATCTCCAACTGTTTCAGGTCATTATCCCCATAACGCAATCACCAGTCCCTCCCATATTATGTGTAGGTGAATGAGAAGGTCACTGAATGCCTTAATTCAAGGATATGGGAGTCCTTCCCAAAGGATCCCACCAACAATCGATGCCAGACTCGTGCGGTAGTGCACCATAAACATGAGGAGGGTTTCGTCTCCAGGCATTCGGCTCAGGTTCCTCGAACCCAAGAAGGCAAGAAGAACCACCAGAGGTGACGACCAGCCAATAGTGAGCAGTTTCTTATCTCTACCATTTCCAGAAAAGTTCACTAACCTAACTTGGTGGAAATAAATGAGAGGGCACGCACACCCGTCTATTTTTATTCCGTTGTCCAGCAGACACATCTGACAGCAAGACGCCATTCCCGCCAGGAAATTCTAGCAGAGTACTATAGACAGGAACATACACATGTTTATAAATTATCAGCTAGTCAGCAGGCTCGTCTGACTACATACAAAGAATCCTGCCAACCCAATGTTTTGACAACTGGTAAACATTCACATAGACATGCTTACACTCATCAATCCTGCCAGCTATCTTGTCTCCCAGAATTGAAAGATGTTCATCAACCATGTTTGGAGGAGTGAAATCAAAAGGCACATAAACCTGCTAGTATTGATCAAGCCTACCAACAGTCTCATTTGGTAGCACCCGGAGAAGTTAATTGAAAATCCCCAATGACAAACATGAGGTATACTCAACTCTCTACCCCCACACATGAGTACTATCAGAATTCACTGGCTGGAACAGGAGGACAGGAGTAGGAACACACACCTACACCAAGCATAGAATGGACATATATTCCCATTCCGGCAGCTGAAGTCACGAAGCACATTCTGACGATGGTGAAAGAGCATAAGCAAATCCCTGCTCATATTCTGGATTCCCACTAGGATATTATAATAGCTTCAGCAGCATCATAGGGAAAGAAACGAAAATATGTCCCTACTAGTGGAGCGACACATCAATAGATCACTCCAGAATAGATAAAAACATCTGTTCCAGTCCAAGAGGGTTATGGGCCATACTCCCCCATATCATACGAACAATAAATTTAGGCACATACACCTGATTTGAATGAATATTATCAGCCTAACCTGACTATTTCTCCTAAGAAGGCACATATACCTTCCCATAATAACCACCTTCATCAATAAGTGGTTCTCAAAGTGAGTAAGAAAGCGTCTAAGAAGAAGACCCGTCCAGCACAGTGAAGAAGTCAAGAGCCAATCTGTAATAAGGCCTTGCTCGATGCTGGAGTTCTTGATGCACTCAGACAATTATCTGTTGCAACTCAAGATTCTACTCTCTAATTTCCAAATAGTGGGAACATTAATTCAAAAGGTCTGTATCATACACTTCCTCATGAAGGATTGCTTCATGATAGTTCGGTTGATCTCAAAGTATCATCTTCAGATGAGAGTCACGATAACCCTCTGCATGGCCAGAATATCAAGGACCAAAATGTTTCATCTTTTGTTGTAACCCACCATGGTGGTCCTCCCCATGATGATGAATTTAGCTGCAAAAGTCCACTCCGAAGTGGTAATTCGTATTCCGTGGAAAAAATTTCAAAGGACAATGCAGAAACAAGAAATCCCTCTTATCTTGAGGCACTTGTGAATGTGAAGCTAGTCATGTCTGATGCTTTACCAATAGTAGGTGAAATACTTTCTCAAACAGATGATAGCCCGATGTGTAGGTCATTCTCCGAACCACCCCTGAGCCATGCATCTTCTAATTTGGTAAGTGAATTCTATACCAATATTTTATAATCTGATGAAAGAACAAAGAAGCATCATCTTTGGTCTAATTTGGTAGAAGAATATTCATTGAATGATAAAGAGGATGTGCTGAATATGAGAAAAAAAACTGGCGAAAGATGAAGTACCAGTCATGTTTTGGGCTTTGGCTGATTCTCAGTATGACATTCCAGAAATGATTATGGAATATTGTATTCACGATATTCATCTCAACATGTGGAAAAATATTTTTCAATTGAAAAAGAAAATATTATCTTCTGATGAATATGAAAATCATATCAATATAATAGAAGCATTACTGCCAAATTGATTTGGCCTCTCTCTCATTTTCTCGATGTCTGAAGGCTGAAAAGAAGCAGAGAGACCTTTAGCATTAATGCCTTGGTGCATTAAGAAGATTTCACTAATTAATTTCCAATTCCCCATCTGGTATTCATATCATGGGATGGGGTGTCCATGGAGCACTACATTTCACTATACTCTCAAGCCAACAATGGCTACCAAAAATAGACTCATGCAATGTTATTTCCCATGGTTGACCATAGACAATTGGCTTTGTTTGTAAACAAAACAATCACTCAAAAATAGGCCTCAACTAGTTCTTCACAAAGTCAGGCATACAGAGAACAAGTTGTTGAATTACACTTGCATCAAGAAAATGAGAATATCATACAGGCTTCTTGTTTAGAGCATGTGCATTATCAAGTGATAGAAGAGTCAGAAATCTTCCATTGGTCATTTGAGCTAGGTGATTTGAGTGGATGTAGGTCAATTCATCCAGCCAATTTCCAGACTAAATTCCGCAAGATAAGAAGAGATTTTAAGAAAGTCTCAGATGTGGCAACTCAAGAACCACCACAGCTTTCCAGACTGGTGACTCTTTTAGCCCAACCTTTGGAATCAGCAAATAAGTTTCAAGGAGTTGAGCAGGAATATCCCCAGTCCACCGGACTGGGGAGTTTTTCAAATCCTCAATCTCTTCCTTAGAGAAAGTCATTCATCTGTCTATAGGGAAGAATCCCCAAGAGGAATTAAGAGCCGAATTATCAAGAGATTCCATCTAAATTATGGTTCGTTAAGAAGTTACTGAGGGATCAACTCAATAGAAGGTTGTGTCTCATCAGGTATATTGAAGAAGAAAATATCACAGAAATGATGATAGAAGATATTCAAGGCGTTATGAATCAATAAATGGCATCAATGCCATTCTTGCTGATCCTCCAAAACATGATGTTCACTCAATGGGATCTGATGAGGAAGTTCCTACTCAAGAGTTTGTGCACACAGAGAAAATGAAAAAGGTATGCATATAAGAAATCAAAGGCTCACCTAGAATCTATGTATTCCTTCAAATAACCATCTTCTCCCTCTCTGAAAGGCATCAAACAAGGGGAAAGGAAAGAATCCGGATAAATTCCACCCTTCCTCTAGAAGAAGGACAATCACTATAACTAATGTAATGATTCATACAAAAACCGGATGAAATGAAGGAATTAAGGAGGTTGAATGCAGAAATACTTCAACGTAGTCTTACTCCTAAGCGTGATGGAGTCAGTCAGCCAAGGGAATTTTTTGCAGCTACTGAGATGGATCAAGAGTATCCTTCCATACCAGTATAACCTCACAGGTCTAATCCTATGGGTCAGGTGCAACAACAACCGGTGGTGTTTTTCTCAGTTGCAGTACTAACCACCACATCTATCTAAGTCCAGTTATTGCACCTACTCAGGTCCAAGATCAACCGGATGTTTCGAAAAAGTTAATAACTACCATTGAGTAATTAACAGCTCGGTTGGAAGCTATGTAGGGAAAGCATGCTCAAATCCAACCAGAGAAGCGAGGTTACCCTGAATGGGTTGATGCAATTCCCCCCCCCCCATTAAATTTTGTAAGTATCACATTCCCAATCTTTAATGGTTCGGGAGACCCAGAGCAACACATAACACATTATGTTTCCAGTTGAGATCCAATGATGGGAACCCCTCAGCAACAAGAATAAGTTAAGCTCGGGTGTTTTGTACAGTCATTATAAGGGCCTACTTTTGTTTGGTATACAAGCTTGCAATCCCAGTCAATTACTGGGTGGGAGGATCTCATTCAATGATTACTTCTTCAATTCAGCTCACCATTGCCAAAGACAATAGTTTTTGATCTTACAAATTGTAAGAAAATGGAGAATGAAAGGGTTTGAGATTTCATTGCTTGCTAGAAGAGATTAACATATTCTCTGAGCTTAGCACTCCCTCAAGAAAAATTGTTGCCAATCTGTGTGGAAAATTTGCATGATGAGTTACACACACCATTGATACCTGTGAAATACAGAGGAGGGTTTCAAGACCTTACTTCAATCACTTAGCATATTGAAGACTCTCTTACAAAGACTAAGGATAATCCTCATGTAACTCAATCAGCTCCAGGAAGGAGAATGGGTAATGCAGAGACTGCTACATTTATTCTTAAACAAGCTCCTGTACCAGATTCTACTTCAAAACCTTCATCTTATCTAAGGGCTCCACCTCCTGAGCGACAAAAAAAGAGGCTGTTTTGTTAAGATGATCAAAGAGATCAAAGATGAAAACAATTTGAGGATATAAAGAGAAAAGTTTACTCTTTTCGAAATGAACAAGTTCCTGGTTACTTCATTTCGGCTCTGGAAAATAATTTGGTTCAGTTTCCAGGTCCCAAAAGGACTAACATGGAAGGAGATGAAGACCATCCCAACTATTTCCCATTTCATCAGATATTGGGGCATCCCATTCTAGAGTGTTTTGTTTTCAAATACCTCATAAAAAAGATGGTGGACTCGGGACAAGTCAAACTAAAAGGTTCTTCAGCTCAGGTAGCCTGTGTTACTACTACAAATCTAGAGGAATAAGGCGAGTGGCAAGAAGTCAAAAACAAATATGCGCAAAAATATGATGATTGGATGGTCAGGAAAATGATCAACCGAACTCATAACATTTTGAGTAAGAAATTGACAAAAACAATTGTGTCTTATACTATGAATGCCACATAAAAACCCTCTTCATTAGAGGGAAAATAATCAAAGAAATTACATAATTCAAATAAAGAGGAATAGTCAGAAGATGATGAAATCGTGTCAAAGCCCAATTTGTCTTGGACACTAGTAGATTTTATTCCATCTACTTCAAAGCCATGGGTAGCACCCCGCCAAACGGCACAGCCTAAATGGGATAATCAGGAAGAATCTTCATTAGATGAAGAGTTGATCTTTGGTTCTGTTAACATGATTCAATTAATAGATCCTTATGCTAGTCACAATTTTGATCTTGATGAGCCTGAGTTCCTTGAATCAAACAGAGGATTTAGAGGGAGTTCTAGAGGTCTGGGATATAGAGGAAGACATGGATATCCCAGAAAACACTATTCCAATTCTACCCCTACTAGAACTATGTATGCAATAGAAACTCATGGCAGAGCCCTTTAGAGGGCTCAACAAGAACACCCAAATTCTTCCACCAATAGAAGATTCCGTCTTAGAACAATTATTTTGGAGGATCGATTAAAGGTTCCACCTTCTTCCTCATAGAAATTAAATAGACCTATTCGGTCTAATCTTCTAAAGCCAACAGTATTTCCAACTCCTACCCCGATACAAGATGCATCTACTTCCAAAGAATCAACTTCTAAGGCACCTACAAAACCACATGTTCTTGTTAGGAAACACAGACCTTTGGATAAAAAATATGATGTCTTGAAGCATTTGGCTGAATTACCGGCCAAGTTATCAATTCTTTATTCCTTGAATCTATCCATGGATCTTTGGGAGGCACTCATTGAGGCTTTGACAAGTCCTTAGGAGTTCGAAACTGAAATTGTTGCGGCTGCAGTCTACCATGTAGTGAAGAATCATGCAGAATTCCATGCAGTGATATCTTTTACAGATGAAGATGAGGATGATATTGTGCATGGACAGATTAGACCTTTGTATTTATCTGGCAAGGGCAATGGTGTGTACATCCGAAGAGCCTTCATTAATAATGGTTCAGGAGTCATCCTCATCCCCATTCGTACAATTCGTCGATTGGGCCTCATAGAATCTGATTTATCTCCTTCTACTCTAATTTTGCAAGGATATGATAAAAATGAACAAGAACCTCTAGACGAGATCACACTGATAACTCAGTTTGGAGACCTTGTATCCAATTTAGATTTCATGGTTGTTGATCAAGATACATCCTTCAATTTTTTTCATGGAAGACCTTGGCTACATAAACATACAGCTATCCCTTCATCATACCATCAATGCCTCAAATATTATTTCAATGGTCAAATTGGTACATTGTATGGTGATAAATCCCAATTCAAAACGTGTGCGTCTCAATACATTAAGGCGGAAATCTATCACATAGAAGGGAAGGAGAAATACAATACAAAGGAGGTCACCAAAAATAATACTCCATATGGTTTGGAAAATATTACAGTAAACCCATTCACACATATCAGTATATATTATGTGTTACATATCAGTCAAATTGATAGGATAGACCAGAATCCAAAAACTTATATGGAAACTTCCATAATGTCAATTATGGCAATCAAGCCAGACAACATGCAAAAAAGTGGTGATTCACCATGAAATGATGAAATCTCAAATAGAGATGTCCACATTTCATCCACTGAAATCCAGCAAATCTATAATTCACCAACTAGGAGAGAAGAAGTTATAACAATGTCAGAGGAGAATGATGATATTGATTCTCAATCCATCATCTCCACTTTATTACCCAAGGAAGACCGTTAATCATCAATAGGGTCAGAAATGGAAGCTTCTTCTTCAAGATGTTCAAATTTTAACATCTCTCCTAATCATGGAAATTATGCTTCATCATCTACTATGAAAGAAGAAATAGAATAAGTAACTCATGTTGAAGAAGAAGATGAAGATCTTAGGGGTTCTCCTACAATATTTGAAGAGGGTATCTCTACTACTATGGATGAACTCAGAAAATAAATCTGGTTACAAAATAAGATCCACGCTGCACATTAATTAATTCGGCCATGACTATTGAAGAGAAAGAAATGTATATTTAATTTTTAAAGAAAAATCGAGATATATTTTCTTGGAATTATACATAAATTCCATGGCTTGATCCTGATGTTTCTACTCATCGTTTGTGTTTTCCAGAAGTACATCGAGGATTTAATCAAGCTGCAAGAATAACACACCCAACTTATGCTTCCAAAATAGAAGCTGAAGTGGATAAGCATATCAAAGATAACTTCATTAGAGACTTTCAATATCCCATGTGGTTGGCTAATATTGTCAATGTGAAAAAGAAGAATGGACAAATTAGAGTTTTCATTGATTTCATAGATCCTAATCTGCACTATCCCAAGGATGATTTTCCAGTCCCGATTACAGAACATTTAATTGATGCAATAGCTGTCTATGAAGAACATTCCTTCATGGATGGATATTATGGATATAATAAAATCCAAATGGCTATATAATATGAAGAATATATATCCTTCAGAGCCCTTGAGGGTGCGTTTTTCTATTGGGTAATGCCCTTTGGCCTAATGAATGCTGGCACAACATATCAATGTACCATGCACCATATCTTGAAACCCTTTTTAGGAAAATTTGTTGAATGTTATGTGGAAGATTTGGTGGTCAAATATAGGAAACGTTATAATCACTTGGCTGATTTCGAATTCATATTCCACAAACTTCGACAGCACAATTTGAGGATGAGCCCCTTGAAATGTGATTTTGGGGTAACCTCAGGAAAATTTCTCAGCTTTGTTGTATGCCATTGTGGTATTGAAGTCGATCATGAGAAGACAATGTCAATACTTGGTATGCCACCTCATTGAAATTTAAAAGAATTCAGAGGACTTCAAGGACACTTGGCCTATATTCGGCGTTTCATCGCCAATTTGGTAGGAAAAATTTTACCCTTCATCAAATTGATGAAGAAGGGTGTCACTTAGCAGTGGACTAAAGAATGTCAAGAAGCATTCAATATTCTCATGAAAAATCTCTTGGGTCCACCGGTATTAATTCCACCTATTGAAGCAAGTCCACTTATCCACTATGTGACAGCTTTAGAGAAATCATTGGGTGCCTTCCATGCCCAAAAAATTGATGCTGGGAATGAAAACAACCTTTACTATCTCATTCGGACTATGCTTGAAGCAGAAACCCGATATTCTAGTATTGAAAAGTGCTACCTAGCGTTAATCTTTGCAGTTCAAATGTTGAGCCACTACCTGCAACATCATGAGGTCCAATTGGTATCTCGCAATAACCCGCTCAAATTCATCCTTAGTCGTCCAATGCTTACAGGACTTCTGGCATGGTGGGAAGTTATTTTGCAGCAATTTGATAACCAGAATGTGTCTCAAAAGGCAATAAAGGGCCAATCTCTAGTTGATTTCCGTGTTTAACACCATTCAACGGAAGATACATCATTAGATACTGAACATTCTGTTGATGAAGTCTTCTCTATTCAAGATAGTCTTCAAACATTGTAAATGTACTTTTTTGGTGCTTCTAGAAGTCCAACAGGGAAGATAATGGAATATCCTAAATTCAAAAAAGATGGGTTGGGAATTGTGCTTATTTTCTTGGAAAAGGAAGTTCTACTTTATTACATCTTATTAAATGAAGGAAGTAAAAACAATGAATTAGAATATCAAGCACTCATCACAGGATTAGAGTGGGTACTTCAAGCACAAGTGAATCACTTAAAAGTGAATGGTGATTCAGACCTAGTAATCAAACAAGTAAATGGTGATTATGCAATCAGAAATGAAGATTTAATCCCTTTGTATGATTACGTCATAGAGTTACTGGCGGAATTTCCTTTGGAACCAAAATTTTCTTATGTCCCACGATCACAAAATGCTCAAGTTAATGCATTGGCTAGTATAGACACAGCTCTAGCAGATCCAAATCAGGACGAGACAATCATCATTATTGCCCACCGTCATACAATTTCCCCTTATGTTAAAACCATAACAGAGGAAATCAATGAAATTTGTCCCATTCCTAAACCATATGGTCAAACTACAGGATGGATGACACCTATCAGGTATTAACTTCAAAATGGAACACTCCCACCTGATAGAGCTGGTAAAGAACAAGTCTGATGAAGTGTGGTAAATTTTACTCTTTATTATAGCCCATATCACCTAGAAAAAATACTCTACAAAAGATGTTTTTATGGAGATCTATTTAGATGCATTGATGGTGAAGAGACAATGGTTGTCATGACAGAAGAACATGCAGGAGTTTGTGGTGCCCACCAATCTGGACATAGACTATCTAATAAAATTTGAAGGCTTGGATACTTTTGGCCATCAATGATACACGATTGTGTTGAATTCACTATGAAGTGTCATTCTTGCCACGTACCTGCCAATTTCATTCATCAACCCCCTATAATTGCTTCATATAACTAAATACTCGTGTCCATTTTCCATATGTGGAATGGATGTAGTGGGACAATAACCATCAGGTAAAGCCAAGAAATTTAAGTATACTCTTACTACTACTGACTTCTTTTCCAAATGGGAAGAGGAAATACCTCTCAAAGATGTTATTTCCAAAATAATTGTTACCTTCATCAAGTCTAACAACATTAACAGATTTGGTGTCCCTCATACCATATTGACAGACAATGGGACCAACTTCTGTTCATCCGAGGTATGGAAGTTGTATCAAGAATAAAACATCAAATCCAACCATTCATCTCGATATCATGTAGCGACCAATGGCCAAATAGAAACCTTCAGCAAGAATCATTCAAATATAGTGCAAAAGATGGTGGATAAAGGTAAGAAATCGTGGCCTGATAAACGCTTTCCTGATTTATGGGCTTATCGAACCACAACCCGCACTGCAACGCGGTCAATTCCATATTTATTGGTATATGGAACAGAAGAAGTCTTGTCCATTGATGTTCAATTTCCCTTGATCAGAGTAGCCATTTCTGATCAGTCATCTATAGACGAACAATCTCAAAAGCGATTGGATGAATTGGAACGATTAGATGAGAAAAGATAGTGCACCCTGCACCACTTAGAAGTCTATCAGAATCAAATAGCACGAGCTTTAAACAAAAAAGTTCATCTTCATTCATTCATTCATGGAGAATTGGTATTGGTTCTCAGAACACCAATGATACCAGGAAGGAATACTCCAAAGCTTGAGACAAAGTGGGAAGGACCTTACTCAATACATAAGGTCTACTCCAATGGAGTTGATTCTTTAATCTCAATGGATGGATAACTCATTACGACTCCAACCAATGAAAGATTCTTGACGAAGTATTATGTGTAACACAAATATACTTTCATCAAACATGATGTTAAACTGTGTTTTCCTTGCTAAAAGACTATAAATTACATAGCCCTTATGTCAAACATGACATTAAATTGTGACGTCCTACATACATGATGCTAAACTATACAGAAGTCCCTTACATCAAGCCAGACATTAAAATGCATAACCATCGTCCTAGCTATATCACGTTAAACTGTGCACATCTTCTTCCAACATGACGTTAAACTGTGAAAAAGTCCCTAATATGTCCTAGCTACATGACACTAAACTGTACAACACTCCATCGTCTAACATGGAATTAAACTGTATTGTCCCCTTTTGTCTAGTATGACGTTAAACTGTGTTGTCCTTACTTCATGACATTAAACTGCACAGTCCCCAAAGTCATTACTGCAGGAAATTAAACTGCATAATCTTCCCTTTTTTCCTAGCTATATGACATTAAAATATATTGCCCCCTCCAAAGTCCTTACTGCATGACATTAAACTGAACAGTCCCCTCTTCGTCCAACACGACGTTAAACTATGCATCGTTAAGTTTTTTTCTACCTCTTGTTTCTCACACCGAGTATGGATCACATGATCTTAGAGTAAGCTTCAACCATAACACCCTCTCTAGGTCGCTAACCATTTGTAAGTCCCGACATTATTTTTTAGTTCGTTGTCCTCATGAACAACTTGATCACTAATTCATTCTTTAATGGAACTATGCAGACTTTGATCCTTCCCTTCGAGGCTGGGTACGTAGGCAACCTCTTGAGGTTCAAGCCCAAAACCAATATTTTCACATCGGTTCACCTCCATCTCATGTGATGTTGATTTGTGATGCCGCTCCAAGAACCTATATCTTTTACAGTGGTTCAGCATCATCCTTGCTATATGACGTTAAACTATTCGCACTTTTGTCCTATAAGACAATAAACTAAAATATCCTTTAACACCCTCACCTGAGAGGGAATCATTATTTACATTGATCTCCAATCATTTTATATTCCAAAGACTATGCTCATACATGGAATTTCCTAAACCATTAATCTTGGATCAAACCATCATTGCACTAAAGTCCTCTTTCACCCTTCACATGTACGAACCAAATCTGTATAGAGGGTATTTCAATAAATATGTCTGGATTGATTCCCATTCTTATGGAATTCAATGTAACATTCAAGAATCCCTCGAATCTTTCCCCAAGTCCTTGGGTCTAACCCCAAATTTCACTTTCAGTCCCTTGGCTGAAAAGTCCCCCTGTAAAAACATGAATGTGGTATGAAAACTCTGGTCTTCATTCACATCAGGTTTATAAAACACACAATATGTATTCCTTATTATGTTCTGAGATATATGACCCTAAAATAAGATCTCCTACACTCTCGTCCCACATGACGTTAAACTGTATTTCAAGAAATATGTTTTGCTTGATTCCCATCCTTATGGGATATATAGTGAAGTCCAACACCTCAATTCAGGACCCAGCCACAACATGATTATGGTTAGCATTGGTCTGTGTATTTCCTACATACATTGGACAATGCCCATTTTTATTTTTCATACTCCTAACCTTATATACTTCATGATATCCATAACCCTTTTCTTGACTTCTGGTCACAAAATGTCTGATACCCGAGAGTTCTTTTGCCTGACTATGTAGCATTTTCCCTTAGGCAGCATTGCATAAACAGTCTACATAACAAACCTGTCAGTCAAAAGATGTTATTATTTGACTATGCACCCAATGCCCGTAGGTGGACCTGCATAATTCAACCCCCTAACAGGTTTTTCAAATAGTGGTAACTTCATTCTTGGGAGGAAAATTGATTTTTTTCTTATTTGTCTTAATGACAATATGTAGGGATCTGGAAAAATATCCATCCTTAACATATCAATCCCATACTATTTTTCATCATCTATAAGTATTCAAATCTAAGGTTTATATATCACTTTACTATGTTTGGGTCAGACCTTCATAGGAGTGACATTAATCCAATTATTTGATAATCCTGATTGGAAATATCATCTATATATTCATGTACCTTTTTCCATACAGCAGACTCTGTTCTTTGGAAAATTTGAATCTCTATAAACATTCTCTGGATTTTTATAAATAGAAAAGTAAAATTTCTGAGAGTTCTTTTTCCTACCTATGCAGCATGTGCCCTTAGGTGGCCTTGCATAAGTAGTCTACATAATGGACTTGTTAGCCAAAAGATACTATTATTTGACTATGCAGCCAATGCCCTTAAGCGTCCCTACATAATTCAACCCCCTAATGGGTTTGTTAAATATTAGTAACTTCATTCTTGGGAAATAATTCTTCTAATGCCTTTTAGCCCTTTTTCATATCATTCCTCATATTCAAAATTTATTAAGTCATTATTTAAATTTTCCCCCCATACATGAATATGGTAATATGTTTTTCGATAAATTATCAAGAAATTGAGTCAATTTTAATCCATTCAGCCAAATCTATTCCGACCTGAAACATTAGCCTTTTTATGTCCGACATGCATGACATTAAACTGTCCACAAAAGATAAGGGATCTCTGAACAAAAGTAAAGTCCCAACTCACTAAACATATACATTGTATGATTTAGGTAATATTGAGAAATTAAAAAGATTCAATGTTTGTAGGGTTATTTTTATAATCCTAGCAAAAATAAATCTATGCTTACTAGGCCCATTAGCTTAGGAGAAAGTTTAAAGTAGGTAGAAAAAGAAAGAATACGCAAATGATTTAAGATGAACGTGTTTTTCATTTGATGAACAAGATTGAGAAGGATATCCACAGATTGGATTCTCTTCTCTTTTCCAAGATTAAAGAAGGCTTTTAACATAAATCTTCATTTTATTTATGGCATCCCGAGCTTCATCAGCAGCCACTTGGAATTCATTCATTCAACTGAATACAATAGGAGATGCAGGGATACCATCTCTTCTTGGAACAATTGTAAAAGAATGTTCTTGAGTGCTGTTTGAGAAAAGTTTCCACTGATCAAATAGTGACTGTGTTTTTGTCCAAGAGACTTGGAAGATGGATACATGGATTTGAGAATGGAGAATTGGAAGTAAAGGGAAATTTGGAGAGAGTAATCTTTTAGAATATTGTTCTAATTCCATGATAATCTTCCTTCCACCAATCTACAGCGGAAAACATATCAGCCCATGTGTTTTCCATTTTCATATCTGCAAGGAAATGGCATGGAAGAAAAATTTGAAATTTCACACAATTGTTTCTACTCTTAATACACCGTATAATTGAAATTGAGGTATAGAAGTGTGGCTTCATCTCGGGGATATAGTTCATGGAATTTGGAAGGTTGTCTCCTTGCAGATGACCGTGCCCATACAGAGGCAAGTAGATGCTTTGTGGGAAATAAAGATGATACTTTTTCAAGTACCTGGCCAAATCTGGGAGAGTTCTATTGCAGATCATGGCCAATGATGTTCATCATATCATCAATCCTCTTGCTAGCCAGTTCATCAGCCATTCCCAATCCTCAAAGGATCCATTTAATCTGTACAATGGTCGAATAATTAAATCTTAAGTAAGTTAATTTTATATAAAATTTGTGAAGAAATTTTAAAAAATTCCTAAGGCATTAAGAAGCACAAGTAAAAATGGTGGCGTGAAAGTCTCATCATGTCATCTGCGCAGGTCAAAATACCTCTACAGCATGGCGACACTAACAGAAGCAATGAAAATGTGGAAAATTATTATACTTGCATGACGAGAGCAACATGCATGGTGAGAGAGAAGTGCTTTGAAACCTAGGTGCTTTGCGCAAGAATGAACACATGTTTATAGGCCAGACTACACCCCTGAACGCCGAAGCCAGCGTGTCGAAGCCTGTACGCCGAAGCCTGTGCGCCCCTATCTGTGCACTCAAGACTTGCGCTCCACAATTCCTTGGATTTATTCTTTTACCTCAGAGTTACATCCTCCTTCCTTTCAGATCCAACTCTGAGGGGGGACTTCTGAGGATTCTCCTTTCTATCACAGAGTCTAAAGAATGAAAAGGGTAATACGTTTAGCACAAAGTGTTTCATCCTTTGAAGAAACATCAAAAATTGACAAAGGCATGAACACAGATTCCATTAAGTAAGGGTCGTTCAAGTGTGATACTAGTCATGCATGTATACCTGCGTTCCACATATTTGGGCGCGCATGTGACCTGCACACCATATTTGATTTTTTCCGAAGTTCTTTTGCAGCATATAAATACCCCTTGTGGACCCACCATTTCGATGACAAAAAATTCCAAAAGTCATATTTGAGCTCTCGGCACCCTACTCTTCTCATGAAGTATTCTAAACACTTCTAAGGTAATTTCTTACCTAGAATAGAAGATCTAAAGATATGGAACAACGCCTAAGTGTTGAAATTCATCCACACCTACGCGCCTAAGTGTCCATCCCTTATGGGAAATGGTCACAGTTGCGCACTGCCTTATCCCTTGAACTGAACATGCATGCAACCCTTTCAGAAGCCTTTAGAAATGATACTAAGGGATTGAGAAAAGGCTCACCCAAGTATTAACCTATGAGTAGACCGTCATGCAAGTACACATGTGTCGCATAGGTATACCTTCGCGACCACTACTTGCGTGCCCAAATAGGTCATGCGCGCCTACTTCCTTTTGGGTGCCCCTCCTGCCTATTCATCTCATTTCATCAAATCCACCTCTCCTATTCACTATTATTCCTTAAAAACCCTCTCCAAAATAATTTATGACATGGTTCCTTTGTTGGATTCCTTATCTAAAAATAATTATGTGGAACAACTCTAAAAACTTAGTAATTTACATATATTTAGGTCACAAAGGCTAGATATTTCATTCATTCAACCTCATCTTTTAAGATGAAAAGTCCCCTTACCTGGGCCTCCTTTTCAAGAGTAAGCCCCAGTCATAATTTCATAACGTGGGCCTCCATTTCAGGAGTAATCCTCGGTTCATTTTCCCCTAATATGGGCATCATTTTTAGGAGTAATCCCCAAATTCCAAATTCCTTTAACCTGGGCCTTGTTCTTAGGAGTATGCCCCAAGTCGTAAATTCCTTTATCTTGGGCCTCTTTTTAGGGAGTAATCCCCAGTCATAATTTCTATTAACTAGTCTTAACTTTTTTTTTATTTGGGCTTCCTTCTCAGGAATAAAACCCTATCACAAGCCCCCTTCTAATTTAGGCATCCTTCTCAGGAATAAGCCCCAAGTTAGAGTACCCAAATCTCTATAAAGCACATAAACCTTTATGGACCGTATTCCCGAGCTTCTTCTCTAAAGTATGTCCTGATCTTTTTCTATTTGGGAAATCGTACATACATAAGCCCCATATCATTCCTTGTGACCGCATCTTTCATGGCACAAATTGTCATGTTTACTGATACCTCATGTTTCTCACATAGAGCATGACTCACGTGAGCTTAGGGTGTAAAAGTAACCACGACACATCTCTTTGGGCTGTTAATCATATGTAAGCCCCACAATTCCCAACCGAACTATGTGGACTTTGATCTCTACATTAAAAGTGGAGTACATAGGAAGCCTTTCTGAGGTTCAAGCCCATCACCCATTAATTCTCATCTGCCTCATATGACGTTAAACTATATCTTAATTCCAGAACTATGTGGGTTCTGATTTCTTTTATAACAAAGATACGTAGGTATCCCATATGCAGGTATGATCCCTACTCTAAAATACTCCAGGTCCATATGAACGATAATAAACCTCAAGTGCCCCGCTGAGTGGCTTTAAAACCAGTATTGTTATCATAATGACCAAGATATCTTTATATAATGTGTTAAAGGATACCGTTGACTACGAATCTCTAACAAATATAGATGATTCTCTATTGATGAAGAATCTCAAATACATATAAAGGATTCTCTAAATATCATACATATTAATGATTGATTGTCAGATCTTAAGGAAACCACATTTTCATACTTGGTAGTGTGATAAGGATTCACGAACGTAACTTAAATCTATAAAGAGAGTCTCGGAGTAGACAATAATTCCCCACAAAAAGGTGTGATGAGTCCTACCTCCCATCCTCTTGACCAATGAAAATTCATAAGCCTCATCAGTCCACAACTAATGAGCACCTACCTTTGGAATGTAGGTCCAAATGGATATAGAATCATTGGATTTTTCCTGTTCTACGAAAACAACCCATTAGAAAGCGATTGGAATGTTTAAACCTTAAGCAAACAAGGTCATCCCCATTTCAAGAGGAAATATCCAGTCATCCAAAAAATACTTCCCTCTCAAGCCAACCATTATACATAGAGTACTATTGTTTCTGTAACTCTTATAAACTAAGCACCCATGAAGTGAGCTTCTTACAAAACAACCCCTAGAGATAATAAAAGCTTAATATCCATACCAATAAAATTATAAACCAGGCCACACAAAGGAATTTATGATAGTAAGTATATAAGTCCCTACCGGATGAGCTAGTAGAATGAACTGGGAGAGATCTATCTCCTTCATGATAATATATAACTAAGAACATTAGGGAATCATAAACCTCATATATTATATATCTTAATCCAAAACTCAATTCATGTATCTTTTCCATCATCGGGACACAAATTGTTTCAGATGGTCATCCAATGCCTGAACCGACCCACTAATGGTCTCTACGAATTCCTCAATGATGTGACTACATCACAAACACTATATAGCATCTTATCATCACATCTTCATGGCCTATCAACAAAAATTAATATTTACTAGTGGTTGAATTGATAATAATTTCACTATGGATCTATATTTTACCTCACCATATAAGTGATTACATATACTTTTAGCAACTAAACTTCGATAATTAGTGAAATCACACACTAACACACATATTTCATATGAACACAATATTCCATGGCCGATTTTAAATCATTATCCCCTACCCAATTATTATGATCTAAAATCCAAAAATCAATAATTTCCCAAACACAAGTACATAACACTATGTGAAATCACACAAACATAAAAAACAAAAACCATAAATGAAAAACCTATCCCTTGGAAACATGTTCTTTCAATTGGTAATGTTGTTCATGAAACACTAGTCGGATATCCACCAAAAGCCTTGACAAATTCTTATACCACCTATCTACCAACTCTCCAAATCATAAAACTAGACATCTTTGGATCCCTTTATTAATTAACTAGTGCAATTCGAGTAGACACATGAACATATTTGAATTACTATATGGCATAAGGAGAGAATCCTAAAATGATAAAGGCTACCAACTAGTGGTGAGGGTCTAAAAGATATAGTGGGGTTAATATACCTCATTGTCAATGAAAAATAAAAATAGAAAATAAAAAAACTTATATACAACCATTACCATCATAAATCATAGTATTAATAAAATGAAATATAATAGTTCTATAAAAAATGAAATGAGGAATACATCCATAAGAAATCATATAATTCTAAAAAAATCCAAATGGTCACCTAATAAACACACATGAAATATTAAACAAAAAAATAAATTAATTTTCCTCTATATCCAACTCCAAGATAAAACATATACCCTTTCTTAATAACATTAAAACTAAACCAACTCAATTTTTAGAATAAACCTGAGTGACTCCAATTAGTCTAGAAATAATATGGCTCCTCCTGATCTACAACCTAATAACTTCTCTATCATGAAACAATAAATATGGAATAAACACACAAACACACACAATAAGGTGGATATATAGAGGGTGAGAACTAAATCAAAGTTAGAGAACACTAATGGTGTTCCAAACATATTCTATAAAAAATTATATTGAAAAGTTGTATGAAAATCCATGTCAATAAATACAAACAAATTACATAAATCCATACAATTTTAAGTAAGAAAAATTCATATAAAAAAGTGTCTGAATGAAAATAAAAAGTAACACCATCCTTGGGTTCTAGAATAACATCCAATGTTAATCTATCCCCACTACATCCCATAATAGAATAATTATATCAAATGGATCACCAATCTACACAACATCATGTGCATCTTCCATATCAAAATAAAATTTCAATGGAATCTAAAACATAGTAGCAAAGAATTTCTAACCATATGGAATAACCATTTCAAAAATAAATTAACCGCACTAAAATCTACCAAACTCTTAGAATCCAAATAAAATTATGATATTTTTTATATTTACTCTATCGACCCATTGATAACCTATCCTGAAAAATATTGTTCTAAAAATCTAATTGGCTCCATAAAATATTAATTCTAGGAAATTTCCTATAGCCGATATCTGATAACATATCTCAGTCCATGAATACCCAAACCCTATATGGGTCACTACCCAATAGCCTAAGGGAGTTCTCTAATCCTACAAAACATCCCATTAGCTCTAAAATTCTATATATGAATATCCAAAAAATATAGGATAGAACCAGATACATATTAGGGACAACACTCAGTCCAATAATATCCCAAACATATCCTCTTAAATGAGGGGCCTAAATATACAATGTCTCAAACATCCTCAACTGAATTCCATAGAAGCAAGGGTCAATAAAATCTAAAAATTATAATTCAAATAAATAAATCATCAACACTAACACTCACATAGAAAAATCAAGGATCTCCCCTAGTCCACTCAAATAATAAGACCCCCACTTTGGGATCTAATTTATGGTCTCTTCATCATAAGGGGAAACCTAACATTTCAAGATCATAGAAAACACAACCCACAATACCAAAATAAAAACATAGGGCTCCATTGGTACCTTATATCACCTCAATATCAAACAATGGGCCACTCCTAATACTTGAAAGTATAAATGGTTACCCAACATCCAACCGAACAAAGACCACTGACTCACCAAAATGGAATCCAAAAGAATTATCATGCTTACAAGGGTATTTTGAGCAGTCCTGATGACCTAATAAGTAGTTGGATGTCATATTGAAGTATCCTCATTGTAAGAAAACACTTAGGGTAAATTTCATTACAAGAAAACCCTACCCATCCTATCCAACCTATAACACATCATTAGGTATTACCCTTCCCATAAGGGCACCAAATAAGGAACCCTTAAAACCATATTAACTTATACTAAGTTTCTCCTAACATTATCTAATGCCCCTTGATATCAAACCATAAAAAAGGATCTAGATTAATGAATTCAAAAACATCAATTCTAAAACAACATGGATTATTCTAGAACCTCAACCACCCAAACATTTTGTATATAGGCTATGAAGACTCATCCAAACTCTTGGATCCATACAATGTAACCTCAAATAGATATCCTTTTAATAAATGGTCACGGACAATCAAAAAATCACAACCATCACTCATTCTATACATCCCACAACCCAACCAAAAGGGGGATTATTAATTATAATTACAATGAAAAACAACCACAAACACTCACCCAATCAAAAACACCATATAAATAGCCTATAAAAAAGAGATCATCCTTCTAGTATATATGAAAAAACACTCAAAATAGACTACTCAGAATTAAAATTCATTCATATGGTGAGAAATTAGGGAGTAAATAAACATAATATGATGTACATGGATTTCCCTTCTTGTACATGGTGTTAACCCACAACCATTAGCATAATCCATGGAACACTGGCTAGTATAGAATGTAGTTATAAAGGTAAATTACATTCGCAAAACCAATACAACATGCACATCCCATATGGTACCATTACATATACCCAACATGGGGTCTAGTAAACTACCAAAATGGCCTCTGTTTTGGCATTTCACATGGTTAGTGGTTGTGTACCTTACCCCACCATGTTACCCCAACATAGGGTGTGTGGATATTCCCATATAACCACCATGAGTCACCCAATAGCATGTAACGTAAAAACAAAAGTCCTATGACCAATTCGTCCTCACCACACCTAATAGGAAGAACACATGAAATGTTTTCTCTAAACTATATTCCATGTAAACTTGTTTCTTGAGATGAAATTTATTGTTATGTTCTTAGAACCTTCATTTCACCAAAAACAGTCCTAGATCAATCAACATAGGGTCGCCAAAAAACATAAATAGGTTTAAAACATAAAAAAAACAAATCTATGTTGATATACAACTGAAAAATTAAAACAACTAACATTCAGATATAATACACTAATGTGTATAGATAATATATTTGTTTTATGTACATCGATATTTAATCTACCTACATATAATCTCCCTAGAGGTTTCCCCTCCTCCCTTCCACCATATCCCACTCTCTCTATCTCTATTGGACACACCAAAGTGGGAGGCCCCTATCACAAACATAGGATGGAACATCTAAAAAAATAAATGTAAATCATCAAAAATGAAAAATAAAACAAAACAAAGAAAGATAAAAAGAAAAATAATTGGGGCCTAACCATGGTCCTGGTCCTATGAATGGATTATTCCTTATCTCTAAAGAAACCCAATTCACTCATTGGACATATCCTTGGCATCTCAAAATTAATATCCATTTTGATGATATCATCAAACAAACATGAATGAATATATAATCATTTGATTAATCAAATATTAGTATTTAATGAATATTCGAATGTCTTGGGATACTTCAAAGATTTTTCCCTATTATAAAAACATTATTATAAGTAAAAAATGGTCGTAAAAATATTATCCATGATCAATTGAATTGAATTATTAATATTTTCTCCTAACACACTTTTGGGAGAAAAAAAAATAAACTTTATCATGATTACTCCAAACATAATGATACGGGATGTTAAATGTGAGATAGTAGAAAATATTGATATTATATTATACTACTTATCCTTTTTATAAAATAGAGAGATTTTGTAATGAAGAAGAAATTTTTAAATGAGATTTACCCTCTGAAAGAAAATATGTGATATTTAGTAAAGTAGTAATATTAAATGCATTTACATCACTTCAATATTACCATGAATAATTATAAAATATATCCATTATATATTTTTTGGTCATTATGATTGTTAATCCTAATTAGAATTGTTACTGTATCCATTAAAAATTAATTGTTAATATTAATATATATAGTGTATGAATAAATTTAATTGATGTAAAAATGAAGAGGTGACACCCTCATACAGTTTGTTCACACCTTATAAACCACATTTGTTCGAGAATCTGAGGGAGATGACCTAACAAGGGTTTCCCATTTACCATACCCAATAAAATATTTAACAATTGTAACTTGATGAGAATCAATTGTTGTAGATGCTTAAGATTATAGGAGTCACTACCCAAAAAATATTCATCGAACCACCATGTGAATGTTCTATAATCACAAAATTTACCACTATGGAATATGTCTATTTAATAAAGGGTTATGTATCTAGACCATTGTTGTGTTATGATTGGAAATTTACTTTTAGAAATAAATTACTGATTACATTATTCGAATTTTAATTATTTAATTATTTAATAAAATACACTTGAATGTAAGATGAATGTGAAAAATTGTTTTTTGGATGAAAAGAATACATAAATATATTTGTGGAAAATAAATAATTTCAATTAAAATACACATGAATTATAAGTTAAAAAATTATAAATAAAATTTATTTTCATGAAATATCCTTATAATATAATATTTTTTAATGTAGATGATAATATGATAATATACTATACTTAGTAATCTGTATAATGGTAAAAATGACTGGTGTGTTTAAAAAATTAAATTTTCTATAAGATATTATCTTATAATAAAGTTATAAAAATATTATTTAGAAAGAAATAATTAGAATATATATATATATATATATTGAACTCATCGCACTGAAAATAGTGATTTGGAATATTTTATAATTTTCTAACATAAAGGATTGTTTCGGAGTAAATTATGTACTATGTAATCATATGGTATGAATTATGACATAAAAATAACCTAAAAGTGATGTAATAAATTTTATAAAGGGTACTATCAATAGAAAGTTGATTTTCTCATTAAAATAATGTATTTTAATGTGATAATTTTTTAAAATACCTATAAAGAACCGTTCAAAACCTAGAGGATATTTTATGATTTTATTAAAAACTCTATGAACATAACCTACATCGACATCGTGAATGATAATATATAAAATATTAGAATTATTAAAGTAATAAAATATTAAAAACACTCATCCATAAAAAATATAATAGTATAAAACAATGGTATGTCCCATGGTATTTTTTTATTAACGCAATTTTCAGGGCCTATGTGTCAAAATTAGTAAATAATATCTTCTCATTTTCTATAAATATCAACTCATTACACCATTAATCTTCACTCCAAATCCATAAACCAAGCATTTGATCTAATTTTCCCACTCTATAATCCTTATAAGTATTTTATATGGTTCTTTGTAGCTCCTTTAATGCATTAATAAAAAACATACAAATGTAAGGGTTCTCCCCTAACTCATTTCAATACAAGAACGTCCTTTATTATAAGATTTTTATTTTATATTTGGTGAAATTATATTGTCCTTTAAATAATCCCTTAGATATAAAGCTTTTTTTGAGTACTATTTATCACACCCAAATATATAGGTTGTATGATGTAAAAATTCAATCATTGGAGGGTAAATTGAGATCATGTTTAATGGATTTCAAAGGATCTTGGTATTAACACCTTCACTTAGTATAGTTCTCAAATAAAAATAGTTTACATTAAATGATTCAAATGTAAATATATAGTGCCATTTATGGAAAGAGGTGTAGATCTCTCTAATGTTGGATTGATGTTTGAGAAAGGAATAAAATATTGACAAATGATATATAAGAGATGACATTTTTGGTTAAAATGATTCATTATAATTTGAAATCAGTAAAATGATGGCCAAAAAACTATTCTAGATGTTAGGGATAAGGACTAGAGTTTTAGTTAGAGAAAAAATATTCCCTTGTATACCGACCTAGAAAAATGTTATGATGTTTTGGAAGAATTGAATGAAAATAACTAGATACATCGTCCTCGTAAAAATTCTGATCAAATAAAAGCAGTGGCCTATCAAATATTCCTCCAGCCCAAACATTCATAATATACAATATGTGTTCAACATATATATCTTGAAGAAGTGTATACCATATCCCTATAATATACTAAATCTTAAGGTGATATATTTAGAGAATGGTTCCTCATATGAGGACCATATGATAAAGATAAATGATCATATACAAATTTTTCAATGAAACATGATACCTCACCTAATAAAATTACTATAATGGAACTATAAGTTTCAATAGGTAACGTAGGAACCTTAATAAAGGAAGAAACATAAGTACCCAAATATATTGTACAGTAAGAAATGAAATGTTGATGGAAAACATTCTATAAGGGGATGAATATAGTGACATATACTTTTGTAAATGAAATTTCCCATATAATTTAATATAATGAATATATAGTAATGTAGTAATATAAAATTTATTCACACAACTTTATTATTAGAGTGGATCATTATAAACTTTATTTTTATTAAGACTATTGGTTATTATGGCCATTAATCTTACGACCACTAGTAATGTCTTCGTTATAAACTGATAATTAATATCATTATATATAGGAAATTATAAAATATAATTTATAAGGATAGAGTATGATATGGTATCATCCAATAGGATCCTACCTTATGATTCTCGTTAATCAACAAATCTAAGTGTGTTTACATCACTAGGGTTTTCCCTTCACCTATCTCAAGTGGAGACATATGAACATTTTCATAATTGAAATTGATAACGGATGGATTTCAGATATATAGAAGTTACCACCCATTCAATATTTGTTGAATAACCCCATGAAGTTTCTAGAATCATAGATCATACCCTTCATGGAGATGTTGGTGTAATAATGGGTTATATATCTTGATCTATATAGTTTAAAGGTATAAAAGAAATTAATAGCAAAATTAGTGATACATTGATCTCATTCCCATTATTTTTGTATTAGTAAAGTACACATTTACATATGATGAATATGTTAATTATTTGTTTGGATAAAATTGAAGATTAATTTCATTTTTCAGAAATATATAATTTCAATAAAAATACACTTTCATGTAAAATTAATAAATTTAAATAAAATTTATTTTCAAGAAATAGTCTTATAAAACACTATATATTAAAATATAAATGGTAATATTATTTTATATTGTATCGATTATCGTTGATTAGGGTAATATGGTGGATTATTCCAAAGAAACAATAATTTTTCAAATAATAATAATTTAAAAAAATACTCAAAAGATAAATTTTTATTATTTTGGAAAGTATATTGATAAAATAGTTACTAGTATTAAAATCATATTGTCAAAATTATCTCGTGATTAATTTCTCATAATTTATAGATAAACCGAAATTTTTGGTTAAAATTTATACATGTTAGGATTATGAGTTTTGTAATATGAAATCGAAATAACATAAAAGTGATGTAAAAATAATCGAAATATTTTTCATTAAAAAATATTCTTACATTTAAATAAGGGTTTTTAATATGAAAACATTATTTTGGAAAAACCACTCCTCATTGACAAATTCCATTTGAAAAAAACCTAGCGTGGCCAATGGTTTTGTATTTTTTATTAACATGGAATTTATTGCCTATATTTGGAAATTATTTATCAAACCTCTTTATTTTACTATAAATTTCCTCCCATTCTCCAAATAATCATCACTCAAAATCAATGATGCATTAATTTCATCTAATTTTCCCTAAATACTGTCTTTCTAATGGTTTAATAATTTTCTAACAATATCTTTCAATGATTTAAGAAGAAACCAATATAGGTAAAGGTTATCTGCCTACAAATTTCAATACAAGAACATACATTTTTATAATAAATTTTTTTTCAAATTAATTATTTTTTATAGGTTTTATAAATGATCACATACGTTCAAAATTATTCTCCATTAATGAGAATATAAACTTTTATCTAATTAATTCATAAAATGAACATTCATGTACCCACATTTTTGTGTCGAAATTAAGCCTTTATATTCCTTTCCAAACCCTTAGGTTGATGTACCCAAATCTAATTTAATTTAATGGTATTAAACAATATGTAACTATATTTAATTTATTATGGATCATTGTTTTTGAAACCCAAATTACACAATCATGGTATTGAAGTGATGAAATATATTCTAATGTTATATGATTGATGTGGGATATATGAAGTTTATCATATGAAGTTTTTATATTTATATCGATTCACTGCATTTGGAAATATCATTATGTCATGAGATACCATGTATGGTTCGTGGGTGGTTATCCAAAAACAATATTTTATTACCTTTTGGTGGTTACCCTCAACATATTATTATTAATGAAGTTTTTTATATTGTTTTTACAGTAATATGATACCATGATTTCATATTATTATTTTCTCATACCATGCCTCGATGTAATTATTTTGTAATATTAGCATTTTTTGGTATCATGATATGAAACATGACTGACATATATAATTTATTATCATTTTATGCATTGATAATTACATTACTATTAATTATAAACTACCTCATTATTTCGTATATCCTTAAATTATCATGTGTATTGTCAAGAATTCAAATGAATCTAAGATAATTTAATATAGTTTTAAATAAACATGTTTTCTTTTTATTTTATGATAATTTTCTATATATCTAATTTTAAAAAGAAATATAGACTATTTATTTTATGAGATTGTATTATATGTATCATTGTGTTAAAAACAAATTATAAATATATGATGACATTGATTGTGTGGTGGAAAATTATAACCATCTACTATTGTTCCTCATATATATCAAGGAAATAAAAACATGATGTAGAAACCCTAGCCTTTTTACATAACATTAAATTATTTTAAACATAAGTATACATCAAATTGAAAGCCAAGGATCGTTAGGTCTAGTGTCTTTGAAGACTATGTACATAAAACATAAAATATAAAACATGGTGCTAACAAAGCTTTTATTTAATCTTCATAAAGATCTCTTATATTCCTTTCATACCTTACATCTGTAGAGGGTACCCTAGGTAACACATGAACAAAGGTATGAGCTACAAATCCTAGTAAGGGAATGAACATAAGGATACCGCTTAAGCACAAGAGTTGGGAATCATGACATAATGATATCAAAATCATGGAACGTATGAAATCGCACCACATAAATATGGGATCATATAAACATGGAATCATATAAATGTGGAAGAAACATAAAACATGTATTTATTTTATATCAAGGCTAATAGCCAATCCTGTTTCCCATAGTAGTATGGGTCAAGGCTAACTGCCAATCTCGTTTCCCATAGTAGTATAGGTCAAGGCTAACCACCAATCCCATTTCTCATTGCATCTCACAAGACATTACATTTCATAATGAATTAGAGCACTATTTTTTTGAATCTATCTCAACATTTTCACTAAATTTCTTGACACATAAAAAATCATACATAATCAACCATACATAAACATAAGGTTACCCAGTGAATGAATTCGGTACCACAATCATTACATAATGCATAACCAATGGTAATATCATGAATGTTTCCATGAAAGAAATGGATTATAACATACATGGACTTTAATAAGGTAAAATAGGAATATAAAATGGTAAGTGATGTTAAATAGAAATGAGAACATAGAAGAAAGGAATTTGACAAAAATTAGTATTAAAACTTTTTATGCGGTTTTAAGGAAAATACTATAGAACTTTTAAAATATAAAAGAGGAAAACATTTTTTATAAAACAAAAATTGAACCAAGAAGGGATTCTTAATAAAAATAATGAGATTAAAAAGGAAGATTTGGCTTAAAAAAGAGGACTGGTGCACTTAAAATTGGCTAGAAGTTCGCAATGTTCCCTTAAAACAGGTTTTCTTATCAGAATGTTCTTAGGAGAGAATCTTTTAAAAACATGTATATCCCAAAAAAAGAGTAATGAAATTTTCTTAATAAATAAGTTTTTTTTAAAACATAACATAATTTAGAATATTTACATAAATAGATAAAATAAATCCATTTTTATATAAAGAACGATAAGGCAACCTGAATGAACAACAAAGGTTCGGGTAGAATTTGTTTCAGTTAATCGTCATGGTGTCCGGTGTAATTGTTAGGGATTGATGATAGAGAAAAGAGGTTTCTCATCAAATATAAATCAAAAGGTATTTATGGGAAATATTATTAATCATACTTCATAATTATCCATTACACATAAAATGGAATAGCATAAAAGATATCTTGATTATGAGTGAAATAGAGAGGATCCCTTACATTATGTCTGATGGTGTTCTTTTCATGAACTTAATAACCTCATAAATTTAATTTGGTTCATTAATTAAGAATTATAGAACCTACTATATATTTAAATGATTTATTAATACCCTTTTTAAGATCATTCAAGACCATGTTGATTGGTTATGAGATTCAATTTCATTATTCGGTTATTTTTTCGTACATGGTTTTAATGATCGGTTCACTTATATTTTTGTTTGGATAAACATGTAAGATAAATGTGGTTGTCCATAATTGGGTTTTTATGATATAAGTGACAATAAAAGAGATTAAATTGTTAAGAATTTATATGGTTATTGGGAGTGAAGATGAATTATTATATAAAACCATAGTGATAATCGTTTCGGTCAATCGGTGTGTTTGATTACAATGAAAATGTTTAAATTTTATAACTTAATACATTCTGTACAAAAGGATTACAGAACCATAAATAGGATATATATAACAATCTGGTTCAACCATAACACAAATTTTTTTATTACTAGAATCAAATATGATAACAGAAACATATAAATTGTTGTCCTTGAATGTGCTAAATTAACACAACCCAAATGGTTCTTTCATTTATTTCTAATAAAAGGTGGGGAAATGAGAGAAGATAATGAAATGTCCCACTATAATAATAAAATTCCAGTACATTTATACTACTATAGTTATCATACCATTTGGGTGAAGTGAGGTGAGGAAAGAAACAAGAAAAGAAAAGAACATAAAAGAAATTAAATAAATGGAAAGAGGAATTTACATCATGAGTCTACCTATTTGATAACCTTTTAAGGGGAGAGATTTCTATATTTTGAATAGGATAAGGGACATTAGGAATGGGAGAGGAGAACGGGGATATATTTGGGAAGAATATTGGAAAGGAAAAAAGGATTTAGAGGAGTGAAGAGAAGATGGACTGAGGGGGGGTTTTGTAGTGGAGGAGAGGAGGGTTTTCATAATTTTTTTATCCTAAGATTTTTAATTTACCACAAGACCAGAAATAGTGATGATAAAATGACCATTAATAGTAATAAATGTATGCGAATTTGATATTTTCATTCTTACATCACTTGGGATGTTAGGAATAGTGGATTTAAATTATAATTTATTTATAAGGTAAATTAATGTATTTTATTATTCACCAAAAATTAAAGTAACTTGGAAAAAACCCAAAAAACCACGCTAACCATTTTTTGATCTGTAGAATAAAAAAATGAAATCTATTTTTCATAAATAAGTTTCCAAATATTATTAATTTATTATTTAATTAAAACCATAATTTACTTGGAAAATATACAGATTTTAAAGCATTTATTTTCTTATTCCTAGATATAGGTACATCAAACATCCACATGAATATTATTTATATACAATCATGAGTATGGTTACAATTCATTAGGGTATATCACTATTCAAATGAGCATTTTAATATTCATAAGGGCAGGTTACAATTCAAAAAAAACATGATTTTTTATTAGACTCCTAATATCTTACCGATCGCACCATTTTAAATCAGATTTTTGAAATTAAAAACATGGAAGTGACAAATATATGTTTAAAAGTCACACAAAACATGGTAGTTCATTATGATATATTTTCTTGTGATTATATAATATTATTATAAGAAAGTAATTTCCATTAAAAACATAGGGTCATTATATTCTCCTACCTTATGAAATTTATCCCTAGAAATTTAATTTTACATTATATGCTCCTGAAAGGTGAAGATACTTCTCCATCATTGCTTCCTATAGTTCCCATGTTGCCTCTTACTACTTATGGGTTTTCTATATTACTATATCCATGTGAGTTTTCTTGTTATGTATAACTTTATCTCTATGATCTAAGATCTTTACAGGATGCTCATTGTAAAAAATACTATTATCTAAATGTACCACCTCTGAAGAGAGTACATGTGAAGGGTCTAGTATGTACATCCTTAAAAGGGATACATGAAATACATCATGTACGTTGGCCATGGTAGGTGCAAGTACTAGTCGATAGGCCATAGCTCTGACTCGATCAAGTATCTCGAATTGGCCAATATACATTGGACATACATTTATTTTCTTCCCAAACCTCATTACCTACTTCCATGGAGATATGCATATAAATACCATGTCTCTAACATTTAACTCAATGTGTCATTGAATATAGTCTGCATAAATCTTCTATTGAATTTGGGATACCTTGATATGCTATTTAATAGTTTTCACCTTCTCGTCTAGTACATCAACCATTTCAGGCTCTAGCAGCTTACGCTCATCAACTTCATCCCAACATGCTAGTGTTCTACCCCTTTTCCCATAAAAGGATTCATATGGTGCCATTTGGATACTCAAGTGGAAACTGTTGTTGTAGGATAAATAACCAGTGGAAGATGTTGGTCCCATCTTCCTTTGAGGTATATAGAGAATTCTCTCAACCTATCTTCCAATGTGTGAACAGTTTTCACATATTGGCCAACTGTTTGAGGATGATAGGCCATACTAAAGTTCAGTTCAGTTATTTGGTCATGTTGGAGACTTTTCTAGAACATCATAGGGAATCTCGTATCACAATAAGATACAATAGACCTTGGCACTATATTCATCCTTACAACCTCTTTGATATATATATATCAGTGAATGTTGATCCAATGAGAAGTCCTCTCGAATCGTAATAAATTGAGATGTATTAGTATGAATATGCCCAATAACCCATATAGAATTGTTTCTAATGAATGTACTTGGATGTCTAGTGAAAATGTCCATGGTAATGTTCTCCCACTTACAGGTTCGTATCAGTAGTGGTTTCTTCATCCCTTGAGATTTTTTCCTCTGAACCATATCTTACTAACATACTAGGAAAATTGACATACATTCATAAATCTATCATTTCATATTGTCCCACCAAAAGTTTTCTATAGATCTCAATACATCTTTGTGCTCGCTGGGTGGAAAGAGAAGGATGAGCTATGTGCATTACTCAGAAGTTCCTTCTTTATATCTGGATTAAATGGTACACATAATCATGACCCAAAACTTACAACTCATTCTCCATAAATTTTGAAATCATAGGATTTCCCATTTCTAATAGATTCCATGCTTTTTAGAATTTCCATATCTTTTATTCGAGCATTGTTTATTTTCACCATGAGATATAGTTGAGAAATAATTTGATAAAGGATTGCTGATGTTTTTACCTTTATGATTCCCATGTATATACTCATCAAATATAATAAGATCATATCCTTTTCAACTCACATAATTGATATTGATGATGGATCCTTTTTTACATAGAGCATATGCCACCTTGTTTGTCTTACTGGGATGGTAGTGGATTGAGTAGTCGTAATGCTTGATGATCTCTATCCATATTTTTTGGTGCATATTAGGATCATTTTGTATGAATATATATTTGAGAATCTTGTGATCATTATATATCTCACACTTCTCCCCATAGAGATAATGCCGCCGGATTTTCAACGCAAAGATCACAACCGCCGACTCCAGATCCAGCATGGGATAATGTTTCTCATGGATTTTTAGGTGGAATGAGGCATAGGATATCACTTTATTATTTTTCATTACCACAAAGCCTAACAACCATTATGAACCATCACTTTCCACCACAATGACTTCTTCACTTATTTGTAGTGTGAGTCATGGTGCAGTGATAATCCACCTTTTCAACTCCTTAAAACACTCTTCAAATTCCTAAGTCACTACAAACATTACTTCTTTCTATGTCAGATTGGTGATTCTATTCAACAATTATGAAAGGTACTTCATAAATCATCGAAAATACCCATCTAGACCCATAAAGTTGAATATCTCCATTACATATATTTGTCTAGGTCACTCTAAAATTTCTTTTTCATTGGAAGGTCCCACAAATATTCATTTGCTGGAAATAAAATTCCCCAATAATGATACTTCCTCCATCCAGAGCTCACATTTATTATACATTCCATTCAAATTATACCTTCGCAAAGTATTCAACACAATATTCAAATGTTCCTCGTATTACTCACTATTCTTGGTGTATAGAAGAATATCATCAATAAAGATTACCAAAAAATTATAGGTAATCTATAAATTTTGTTTCATTAAATCCATGGAAGTTGATAGAGAATTAGTGAGTCTGAAGGGAATCACTATGAATTTATAGTGTTCATACCTCGTTTGAATGTAAGTCATGGGTATATCCTCCTTCCTCAGCTTTAGTTGGTGATATCCTGACTGAAGGTCCACCATAGATAAATAATAGTCCCCATGAAGTTGATCGAACAAGTCATCTATCTGTGGAAGGGGATACATGTTCTTTATCGGGATTTTATTGAGTTCATGATAATCAATGTCAAGGCACATTGATCCATCCTTTTTCTTGATGAAGTGGACTGAAACACTCCATGATGAAGCACTGAGACGTATAAAACCCTTCCCCATATTCTTCTGTAACTGCTTCTTCAGCTCCTTTATCTTTGTGGTGGCCATTCTATAAGGTTTATTTGATAATTGTATAGATTCAGGGATAATTTCAATTGAGAACTCAACCTATCGGTCAAGGGGAAGACCAAAAAACTCTTTGGGGAATTCACTAGTGTAATCCCTCATGATGGGAATGTCTTCAAGCATGATTCCATACTTTATCTTAATTATTAGAGCTAGATATGCATGCTCATAATTCAACTATATCCATACTTAAGACAATGATTCTAAAATAGATCCATCTTTCTCCTTACACATGTAAAGAGTCAGAGGATGCTTCATTATGTGAAGAGTGATCTACCATTTCCAATAGTTGATGTTGGCCTTGTATAATGATAGCTAATCCATTCCCAAAACACTATCTAACTCCACTATAATATGTATGAAATGATTTTCTAGGAGGTTCAGTTCACAAATGTTAACTGTGGAGGAGTTATAAACCATGGATGAAAAAATTTCCCCATTCTCTGTTCTCATAGATATCTGTTCCTCCAAATTTTGAGGTGATATTTTAACTGTTCTACTAAACTTGCATGATTTGAAAGAATATGTAGAACCAGAATCAAATAATGCATTTTATATTCTGCAATGAATTACTAGAATACCTATCACCACATCGTTTCCCAACTCCTCCTCAATAGTAGTCAGAGCATAACCCTTACTTATTGCCTTGGATGTTGTTGCTAATTACCTCTAATAAACCTTGGCTTAGGGAAATTGTTTGCATAATTCCCATGCTCCTTGAAGTTGTAACACAACACTATAGAATGGGTGTTGATCTGAAACTTCATTTCATATTTCCATATTATCGGGATTTATCATATCCCATCATTATTTTTTAGCCATATGACCAAAATTTTCATATTCAATGCAAATTTGCATTCCCTTCAGACAGTTCCCAAGATGATTCTTCCCAAAAAATTTACAAGGGGAAAGGTCAGGCTTTATCCATCATTGGATTTTTTTTGTTCAACCACCCATGTTGTTCTCCATTTTCAACTTGTTGTCACTAGGCCCATGATAGTAATGAGAGTCTAAAATATCTATTTCAACCATGAGGGAAAAAAAACAATCTCTTTATAACTATCAATGTCTTGAATCGCCATTTCTTTTCATAGAATCAGCTTTAGTCTGCTAAATATGAGATCCACCTTACATTCCATGTTCATGAAAAAGCCAGAGGCATACCTTGTAAGCCTTGTAATGTATTCTTCATACGACCTAATGGACAAATCTTCCTTTTTCTTGAGTCTGAGGAACTCTCATTTCATCTTGAGATGGAGGGTTTGGGGAAAATATATATTGAAAAAAATCATCTTGAATTCCTCCCAATCTATGGAATAAATTTCTAACACCCCATGTTTCCATAGTACGTTATTTTTCAAATAAATTCAATAACATGCACTACACACAACACTGAGTTCCATCGCCCCACGACAAAAAAAACTAGCTGCTCAAAAGTGGTTATGAATAGTATTAACTGATTTTTGAATGTTATACAATCCTTATAATTTTATTATCCATATTATATAAACAAATTCATTTTTTCCAAATAAAAGTTGTATTTAAAAAAATGAAATTTTACTGCTTTTTAATGGAGAACCCTTTTTAAATCAAATATTTGAAACTTTTATATATTCAATTTGACAAAATAAACTTCTTATTTAGAATTGGGACATATGAATTTAGTTTTAAGAATTGTTTGGCATTTTTATGATAATAGTAATATTTGGGTGAATAGTGAAAAGTACTATATTTTAACTAAAAACAACTTTTTTAATCAAAATAATTTATTGTATTGAATTATATATTTTAATGGTTTGAAATATAATTAGATTATATTTTTACCATTTAATCCATTGATAGTCATTGTAAGTGATTTAACATTGAAATTGGTTATAAACAAGTGTCAATCTTTTGACAGTTAATATTTCTTAAAAATAAGCATTTTGGTTTTGAAAATGGGAATTAATTACAGCAACATCTATTTTTTGAAATTGGTAAAATAGAATTTATTTTTGAATTTCTAATATCAAAATTATCTTATGGTGGATTTTTGGTATTTTTCTGAAAACATTCTATTTGTTAATGAATGGTGAAGAACACTGAGTTATTGTTTCAAACCGACTTTTTATTTAAATAATTATTTATATTATTTAAATTTATTTTTGGTCAAAATTGATACATAATACCTATATAAGTTCAATTTAATTCATTTGAGTTAGTTTATAAAAGTTTTAGGTATATAAAAATTTTATCGAACTTTTTAACGTCTTTTACACACATCCTAGAAGCATTTGCAAATTTGCATAAACCATAATTTTACATCTTCTATGAATTGAATTTAAAAAATCTCAGAGAAATGGTTGATATTTGTAAGTAAAATATGGTTCAATAAGATGAAAATAATCTTTCGTGAATAGTAACTTTTGAGTTTTATTTACCGCATTTAAAAGTTAATAGGGTAATTCAAGGTAAAAAAGTATTATAATAATACAAAATTAACTTAAAATTTGTCCTAACCTTATTGGATGACTAATGGCCGACCATGGGCATCCTTGGGTCTATTTTGGGATATCATGGATCCAATTATGAATGATAATGACATGTTATTTTAATTAACTTAAAGTAATGGCAAAAATTACATAAACAAATAGCTTTTAGTAAATCAATTTTTACATGGGGTTATATAAGTGATAATTTAGACTATAAATATTAATTGGAAATATAAAACTATTTCCTACATAATGGTATTTTATTTATATTTTTAGAGATTAAATAATTTAATTTTTATATTTCACCATGATGATGCAGTAATTACCTTATTAATGAAATATTAAAATAATTGATATTATAAATATCCAAATAAATGTAATTTGAGACGTTTAATAAACTAAACAAAATTTCAAGGTTAATATGACATGTTAGGGTTTATTAAATGAATTTTTTTAAGTAATAATGCTATTATGAATTTAACAAAAACAAAATAGCAAATAATGTCAAAATTGGCATAAATAAGTTTTTTAAAACAAATATTATATTATTAATTGATATTCTATTCCTAAAAATATAAGGTTTGGATGAAGGTATTAAATAATATTATATATGTCATTAATGAACCAGTTGAGGTTCCCTTGGAAGTATATGGTATGTTTATTAACCATATAATTTAAAATTCAAATAGACATGGTAAAGGTCCAACTATTTAACTAAGAGTTAAATCTAAAAGATAAGGTTAATATAGAGACCCAAACCTGTCTAAAACGTATTTGTTGAGTGTTTTTTGACCCATACCCACCTTAGCGTATAAATAATCTATTTTGGATCCATTATTAACCAAAAATTATTTTATTATAAAATAATATTTCTAGCTTTTACTAAGGTGCCCCTCACCCCTTTTATAAATGGGCATTTCCCCTTCCCTCTAATTCACACCTTCAAAGCCATTTGGCTTGGCAAAAACCCAGCCCAAAAACCCTCTCAACTATACTATATTCATTCTAGAGACCTTCCTTTAGTCTAAAAGCCATCCTAAGGATCTATTTTGATCAAATCAAAATGAAGAACCCGAAGAAGAGGTAAAATATTTCATCACCTCTTTCAAGTTCCTTTCTTCTTCCATGTACTCTTTCATTTTTGTTTCCATTATAAAATAATAAATCTAGTATCTTATATATAATGTGATGTTATTATAAATATGTTACATCCATATTCATGATTCTATCCACCGTTTGAATGACATGTCACCATACTTTCGTACGTACGGCTTAGCGTCTCCACGTCGTGGTGTAATTGTTATTCAATACATTATTTTTTGGATGTGTATAATAATGTTGTTTAATTGATGTAAATAATAAATATAACATGATAATGATTATTTATATATGATATACCATCTAATTATATATTATTTTAATATTAAAAAATGATATTGACGCCCGTGCATACGTATGGATTACCGTCTCAACGAACGGGATGAGATTCATCCCCCATTGTATCCATTCAAGACTAATTTTATTTAGATGATTAAAAATAATGATTAAAGAATTAATATAATTCTTAATATGAATACGATACATCTTATCCATAACAAAAATTACTTATGTAACAAAACATATAAAGGAAAACAAATTATTTAACACCTGAAACGACCATAATACTAAGATATTATTAACAAAGAAATGTTAAAAGATCATATATGATATCATATTAATGTATATGATTATTTTATAATTTAATAAAAATTATTTCACCATCAGAAATATGGAAAACCTGCCCTCTAACAAGGAAAATTATAAGGTTATGGTTAATTATACAATCTCTTTATTATCTGAGGTTGTTTTCACGTAAGTATCTACTAGGACCTCTTTATCATCCACATCCATGCTTCATAAAAATGTATTTCAAAACATTTTTTCTATTTACTAGACAATGGGTTAAATTCATTTATACCCTCATTTGACATTATATGTTATTAAAGGAATCTTTCTGTCATTTTCTAAATAAGGTACTTTATGAGCTTTTCGAGAAAATTAAGGTAAGAATGTTTTTTAACAAATACAGCAGGTGCAGATTACTTCCACCATTATAAAATCATTAAATATTTCCTTTAATTCTTATAAGAATATTTTCAAAATAAATTTTTCTTTATAATTATGTGACTCTTAAATGATTTAAAAATATAATGAGATATTTCTCTAAAAAGGTTTTGATTTCATCTCTGTCAACATTATTTGATTTATTTTACGTTTATTTGACGTTGATTTATCATGATACAAAACTTCCATATTGTATTGAAAGTTTTTTGATATGATTGACTATGGATGTGCTATTTTTTTAACATTCATGGTTTATAGTTAAAGTATTAACATTTTGTATGCCAGTTTTAATACGAATGTTTATGTTATATTTCATCCTTTTCATATGAGGAATGTATTAGACTTAGTAAGTGATAAGTGGAGCCCACTATAGCTCCTCGATGCATCAGTAGGTCTCATGAGACCACTAGACGTGGAATTGGCCGAGGCCTTTCCCAATTTGATATATGGTTTTGGTAGAGGACTTAATCATTTTTAGACGTCTTGGGTGAGGCCTTGACAAACTATTTCAGAATGTCCGGAATTATACATTCCATCATTATGAAAATAATATTAATTGTTCATGTGGTCATTTGATTAGTTTAATACCCATGATTATGTTTTATTATGGCATTATTTACTTAGCTCATATTCCTTCCATAAAATTATTCATGTTTATTATTGGTAAAGGCATGTGGCTTAAATTATTCACCATAATTAATATTTATGTTGTCCTCTATTGTATCTCTTACCCTTACTGAGCATTTGAGCTCACCCCTTTTTTATGTTTCATTTTTCCAGGATATGAAGAAGTTAGTTATGAGTGACTTGCAGGCATAATCTTGGATGCTTAGATGTTTCTACTGGAAGAAATTTATGTTGTATTTCATTTCATGTTGTAAAGTTGTACTTATGTATGAATCTTGTTTCCAATAATACTAAATTGATCAGTCTTTCGAGACATGATTTCCTTGTGATCATGCAAATGTTGTGTAATAATGAACCCACTCTAGGTAATTTGGGTTGGGGTGTTACATTTGGGATCAGAGGATGTTTAATACAAACTTTGGAAACAAGATTAAGATAAACTCTGATTAGAGCACATAGCCTTAAGATACACTTTGACGATTAGTATAGAATAACTTCCTAGGATTTTGGTATTGTAGAGATTATGTGATTTTTCTAAGAAATACATCTCTGTCTGGATACGAGTAGGTAGAGGTGGCTCTAACACAGATGTACCTTGGGGTAAAACCCAAAAACACTGCTTTGAACTAGGATTGAATGGGAACTGGTGCACGACAACAGGCATTGCTTCACTCTTGGTTACGACACTCCCAGGGGATATGCTTAGGATAATTCTAAATTTCTTCACAAATTATTATGAAGGATTTATGAGCATTTACCTCATCAATGAAAATAATTTTATGATTATGTATTATATCTATAAACTGTTCAATTTACATTATATATTTTACATGTTTGGAATTATTCATTGCAATTCATAAACTGTCCTAGTGTATGACATTGTATATAAATGGAACCCAGTAGAAGGAATGTGAACTCCAACAATACATATTGCCCAAAGAGTAATAAGGATCATATCATTAACAGTATTAAGACAACATTTATAAAGGAAATAGTCTCCCATGTATTTTCAACATATGAAGAAATAATATCATTTATTAATAAGATAAATAAAGAATTCTATGAGTCCTATGGCTTTGAAGGGAAGAAAGAGAAGAAAATTATGGAAGAGATAATGATGGATAAAGGGAAGAGGGAAAAAAATAATTTTACCATATGTGATTACTTTGGAAAGAATCACCATGGTAAATGCACGAAGTGAATGGGAGTTTGTTATAAGTGTGGAGAAAAAGGACACCAAGTATTTGATTGCAGGGGTAAGAAAAAAGTTTCAAATGTTCAATGCATCATATGTAAGGAGTTAAGAAACTATGTGAATCAATGTCCAAATCATCATAGTATACCCCAAATGATGCTATTGGATAATAATATAGTTATTATACTACTAATGATAAAGAGTAGTGATTACACTTCTTACATTATTATTAAAGTATTGTGTCATTTGAGTATTTTATTAAAGATGTACATATTATAAGAATTATAGAGTATATAAGGATAGTACTGTAGTACTATTTCATTAAGGACTTGAGATTTTGTGGAACCAAGAAAAGTGACTCAATAGTATTTTTAATTTTTTTAAAATATATGATTGAGAGAAAGATAAACCATAATACAGTTCTGATATCGAGGTAGTGATTTTGGAATAATACATGACTGATTTGGATAAATTATATTGGATATTATTGACTACATTGAAACTAATTAATGATTTGTATATTCCATCATTGTAGGAGTTTACAACATTTTTTGATATAAGGAGCATATCCAATATTTTATAAGGAATAAGGGAGAATGAATTTAATCAATAAGGTTTTATGGTAATTCATGATATTGTAGTGTTTTAAAAGAATACATGATGATGGTTTTCACTTATCATTTTGTGGTGAAAAAGATCATCATTGTGTTTAAATTCCTTATAAATTTTGGACTTGGAAATAAGTATTTAGGATAATTCTAGTTTGAGATTATTTTTGGATTTCCAATGAAGGATAACCCAAAGGTCGAGCGGCAACCCATCGCGTTCGGTAAGGCCGCGAGACTTGAACCTGCAACCGAAGGGCGTCAAGGGTGTATCACCTACCACTGTCCCACGTGATGTCCTAGATTGAATAATGTAGTTTTTTTAAAAGGTCTAGTAGATGAATTATAAATTCATTTTTTTGTAACCCGATAAGAATAGGATAAAAAGAATAATTTTTAAGTTCTATTATATTTTAGAGTGAAAGATGAGTTTGTGGTAGAAATTAGTTAAAGGATTGAAGTATACCTGTCAAGTATATATATTTTTTCTTTTCTTACTCTATGAAGAAATTAATTATAAAACATTAGGTAAGCGATCTTAAAACTAAAAATGTGTTAACCTAATACCTTCTGTTTTGTTCAACCGATGATATTTTAAAGCATCCTAGATTGATGGCATTGAGAACCTCAATTGTATAATTTTTTGTGATTGATGACCTCAATCACTCTCTATAAATATTTACGTTTTCCTCTAATTATGTGTCTCTAATTGCCTCCAATTTTCTCATAATTAAGATCATAATTTGATGGTGACTTTTTCATTCCATTTTTCCTCTTATTAAGACTAAATTTTATTAACCCAATTTCCGATGTGCGTTTTCCCACAATGGTATTTTCTATTTTCAAAGTTTTATATTAGAAAAACAATTTCAAATTGCGAGGAAACAATTTATTGAAGGAGGGAAGAATGTAACATGTCAAGATTTCATAGCACGTTATTTCTTCAAACAAATTAAATAACTGGCACTCCACGCAACATTGAGTTAAAACACACCGTGACTTACCAAAAATGTCGTTCAAATGAGGTTATGAGTAATATTAACTGAATTTTTATCTTTATATCATCCTTATAATTTTAGAATTTATATTATAAGAACCAATTAATTTTTTTAGATAAAAGAAGTATTTTTTCAAAAAATGCAATTTTAACGCCTTTGAATGGAAACCCCTTTTTAAATCAAAATTTGAAACTTTTATATATTCAATTTGAAAAAATAAACATCTTCTTTAGAATCTAGACATAAGAATTTAGTTTCAATAAAATTTTTGTGTTTTTCTAGTAAATTTCACATTTGGGTGAATAATGAAAAAAACTATATTTTAACTAATATGATTTTTTTAATAAAAATAATTTAACGTGTTGAGTTATAATTTTTAATGGTTCAAAGTATAATTATATTATATTTTTTCATTTAATCCAATTATGGTCATCATAAATAATTTCTCCTTCGAATTGGACATAAACAAGTGTCAATCTTTTGATAGTTATTATTTCTTAAAAATACACTTTTTGGTTTTGAAAACTGGAATTAATTAATGAAAATTATATGTTTTTAAATTGGTAAAATAGAATATATTTTTGAATTTAGAATATCAAAATTATTTTAGGGTGAATTTTCGTATTTTTCTGAAAACTTTGAATTTTTTATGAATAGTGAAAAACACTGAGTTATTATTTAAAACCGACTTTTTATTTAAATAATTATTTATTTTATTTCAATTTATTTTAGGGTAGATTAGATACATAATACCTATATGTGTTCAATGTAATTCATTGGAGTTAGTTTATAATAATTTAAGATATATAAAAATTTTACCAAACTTTTTACTGTCTTTTACCCACAACCTAGGAGAATTTGAAAATTTGCATAAAACATAATATTACCAGTTTGGTGAATTGAATTTCAAAAATCATAGAGAAACGGTTGAAATCACTAAGTAAAATGCAGATCAATAAGATGAAAATAATTTTTGGTGAATAGTAACTTTTGACTTTTATTTACCACGGTTAAAGGTTAATAGGGTAATTCAAGGTAAAAAAATATTATAATAAAAACAAATTAACATAAAACATGTCCTAAACTCATTGGATGAGTAGTGACCGATCATGGGAATCCATGGGTTGATTTTGGGACCCCATGGGGCCACTTATTATTGATAATGATACATTATTTTAATTAACTTAATGTAAAGGAAAAAATGACATAAACAAATATCTTTTAGTGATTCAATTTTTACATGGGGTAATATAAGTGATCTTTTCAAGTATAAATATTCATTGGAAATCTAAAACTATTTCCTAAATAATGGTATTTTAATAATATTTTTTATACATTAAATAATTTAATTTTTAAATGACACAACAATGATGCCGTAATTACCTTATTAATGATATATTAAAATAATTGATATTATAAATTTCCAAATAAATGTAATTTTAGACATTTTATGAATTCCTAAAAAATTTTAAGTTAATATGACATTTTAGGGTTGATTAAATGAATTTATTTTAAGTAATAATTCTGTTATAAATTAAAAAAACAAAATAGAAAATAATGCCAAAATTGGCATAAATGAGTTTTTTAAAAAAAAATAATATAATTAATTGATATTCTTTTCCTAAAAATCTATGGATTGTCTAAATGTCTTAAATAATATTATATATGTAATTAATTGACCACTTTATGTTCTCTTTGAATTATATATTATGTTTATTAAAAATATAATATAAAAATACAAAGAGACATAGTAAATGCCAAACTATTTAACTAAGAGTTAAATCTAAAAGATAAGGTTAATATAGTGACACCAACATATCTAAACCCTATTGGTCTAGTGAATTTAGACCCATACCCACCTTATCCTTTAAATAATCCATTTTTTAGCCATTATAAACCGAATATTATGTTATTATAAAATACTATTTCTAGGTTTTCCTATGGTGACCCTCACCCCTCTTATAAAATGTCACACCCCAATCTCTCTAACTCACACATTCAAAGCCATTTAGCTCAGCCAAAATCTTCGCAAATTACACCTCAAATATCCTTCATTCATCCTAGAGTCCTTCCTTTAATCAGAAATCCATCCTAAATAACCCTTTTGATCAAATCAAAAGGAAGAACCCGAAGAAGAGATAAAATATTTCATCACCTCTTTCAATATCCTTTCTTCTTCCACTACCTCGTTCTTTGTTGTTTCCATTCTAAAATAAGAGCTCTAGTATCTTCTATATATTGTGATGTTATTATTAATATGGTACAACCATATTCATTTTTCTATCCACCCTTTGAATGATATTTCACCATACATGTGTACGTACGGCTTACCGTCTCCATGTCGTGGTCTAATTGTTATTTAATACATTATTGATTGGATGGGTATAATAATGATGTGTAATTTATGTAAATAATAAATATAACTTGAATATTATTATTTATACATGATATACCATCCAATTATATATTATTTTAATATTAAAAGAATGATATTGTCGCTCGTGCGTAGGTATAGATTATCATCTCCATGATCGCGATGAGATTCATTCCCCACTGTTTCTATTCAATAATAATTTTCATTAGATGATTAAAAATATTGTTTAAAGACACTATATAATTCTGAATATAAATAAGATACAACCTATCCATGAAAAACATTACTTACTTATCAAATCATATAAATGAAAACGAATTAGTTAACACCAGAAACGACGATAATACTAATATATTATTAACAAAGCAACGTTAAAAGATCATATATGATATCATATTAATATATATGATTATTGTATAATTTAATAAAAATTATTTTAACATTATACAAGAGTTTAACCAACCCTCAACCAAGAAAATGTACAAGGTAAGGGTAAATTCTACAATATCTTTATTTTCTAAGGTTGTTTTCACTTATGTATCTATTGGGACCTCATTATCATCCACATCCATGATTTTTAAAAATGTATTTCAAAACATTTTTACTATTTACTAGACAATGAGTTAAAGTAATTTATACCCTCATTTGACCTTATATGATCTCAAAGGAATCTTTCCATCATTTTCCAAACATTGTACTTTATGACCTTTTCAACAAAATTAAGGTAAGAATGTTTTTTTAACTTATACGATGGGTGCTGCTATTTTCCACCGTTATAACAACATCAAAGCTTCCATTACAAGATTATAGAAGTATTTTCAAAATAAATGTTTTTTTTATAATAATTTTACTCTGAAATAATATCAAAATAGAAAGATATATTTCTCTAAAAATGGTTTTGATTTAATCAATGTCAACATCCTTTTATGGATTTTAAGTTTATTTGAAGTTTATTTATTATGATACAAAATATCCATATTTTATTGAGGGTTTAGTGATATTTTTTACTATGGATGTTCTATTTAATAACATTTATGGTTTATGGTTAATGTATTTACATTTTGTATGCTAGTTTTAATACAAATGCATATGTTATATTTCATCCTTTTCAAATGAGTAATGTATTGGACTTAGTAAGTGACAGGTGGAGCCCACTATAGATCCTAGATGCAGAGGTAGGTCTCATGAGACAACTAGACGTGGAATTGGCCAAGGCCTTTCCAAATTTGATATATGGTTTTTTCCGAGGCCTTAATCGTTTTTAGACATCTTGGATGTTGCCTTGACAAAATGTTTCAGAATGTATGACATTGTACATTCTGTCATTGTGAAAACAATATTGATTGTTCATGTTGTCATTCGACTATTAGAATACACATGATTATGTTTTATTATGGCATGATTTACTCAACTCATATTCTTTCCATAAAATTATTCATTTTTATTAGTGTTAAAGCCATGTTTTTTCAATTATCCACCATGATTAATATTTATGTTATCTTCCACTATATTTCTTACCCAGACTAAGCAGTTGAGCTCACCCCTTTCTTATGTTTCATTTTTATAGGATATGAAGAAGTTAGTTATGAGTTACTTGAAGGCATAATCTAGGAGTCTTGGATGTTTTATAATGGAATAAATTTTTGTCGTATATCTTTTCAAGTTGTAAAGTTAAACTAATGTATGAATATTGTTTACAATAATACTAAACGGATCTATCTTTAGAGACATTATTTCCTTGGGATCATGCCAATTTTATGTTATAAGGCACCGACTCGGGGTAACGAGGGTTGGGGCGTTACAAAAATTTATTCTTGGGACTTTGAATTCTTGATCAGTGTCCACCACAGATCAGCTTCCCATCAAAACATTAGCCCGCTAGTACGACTTTCACTTCTTCAAAGAACTAGAGGATAATGAATATCTTTTCAATGGAGTTAATGCATTGTTCCACATGGAGGGGATCATAATATACTCTACACATTGTAGGTATTTAACACATGAATGATTCTATGAAAATATTCACTTTACATATAGGACGAGGGTGTTACACATGATTCACGATATTATTCATAACTTGAGCTAGCTGAGCAAGTATTTTCCTGATGTTTTGAGAACCAGTTCCTGTTATATCATGCATATCATTAGGGAAATCATCACATTGCCAATCACATTGATTATTAGAACATGTTATTATATTTCTAGCCATTAACTAAGAAAAATAATTTTTATTTTGAGGTCTTCAATACTTATCTATTGAGAATAGATAGTATACCTTGAACATAAATGGATATACTTGTAAAGAAGAATTATATCCCAACTTGTGGTTATATATGTATCAATCATTGTTATCCTTGATCTATTTCATAACTTATATTCTTATGGGATTTTTCCCTTTAATAATGGTTTGTACTAAGCTCATTAATGTACCATAGCATATACCTCAAGAGTGTCAATACAATGTTTGCAGCAAGGCCCATTGTCGTGTACTAAGATACCTCAGGTCAATCCTAAAACTCCTTGTCGGAGTTTCCACTCCTATGTACATCTATGGCAGAGCCACCTCTACCTGTTGTATCTAGACATAGATTTATTTCGTTGATAAACCACTTACTCTATACTTTCCAATATTTAGGGTTGTTTTCTTACACTTAGTATCATCATTAAGGTTCCCACTAAGGTTCTCTATTCATAATCTCCAAAAATAACTATACCATCCTCTGATACCAACTATATATATCCTAGAATTTTTCACATATCATTACATGATTTTATGTATAATTATACATCAGAGTACAATCCAAGGATCGATAAGTCTAGTGTCTTGGAAGACTAGGTACCTAAAAAATAAAACATGGGTCTAATAAACTTATTTATTTAATCTCTATTAAGAGCTCCAAACATCCTTTGAGCCCTTACATCTGCATAGGGTACCCTAGGGAACACATGAAGAAATAGATGAGCTAAAATCCAAATAAGGGAATGAACATAAGGATACAGCTTAAGGACACCAGTTAGAATGCTTGACGTAATGATATCAAAATCATGGAATATATGAAATCATATCACATAAACATCAGATCATATAAAAAAGGAATCATATAAATGTGGAAGAAACATAAAACATGTCTTTAGTATGAGTCATGTTTAACCTATAATCATGTTTCCCATAGTAGTACGGGTCAAGGCTAACCATCAGTCATGTTTCCTATAGTAGTATGGGTCATGGAAAACCGCCAATCCAGTTTCACATCACATATCATTAAACATAACTTTACCCAATGAATTAGAGCACTATTTGGGCACACCCATCTCAAAATTTTCATGAATATTCTTTCCACATAAATAATCATACATAATGAACCATACATAAACATAAGGGTACCCTTGAAATAATTGGGTACCACAATCTTGACATAAAGCATAACCAATGGGTGTATCATGAATGTTTGCATGAAAGAAAGAGAATAGAATATACATGGAAATTCATAATATAAAATAGGAATATAACATGGTATGTGATTTCAAACATAAGCTACAACATATAATAAATTTATTTGAGAAACATTAGCATTAAAACATTTTTTTGCGGTTTTACGGGAAATACTATAGTTCAATTAAAATAAAAAAGATGAAAATATTTTATATAAAACCATAATTAAACAAAGAAGGATTTGTTAATAAAAATACTTATTTAATAAAGACAAAGGTTTCATAAAAACATAGGATATAGGGCACTTGAAATTGAGAAATAATTTGGGAAGTTCCCATAAAAGTGGTCTGCTTATCGGATAGTTCTGAGGAGGGAATATTGTGAAAACATTTATATACCCAAAAAAGAGTGATGAAAGGGTCCTAATAATTGAATTATGTAAAAATAAACAGAATTTAGAATATATACATAAACATATATGAAAATTTCATTTTTATATAAAGAAATATAAGGAATCCCGAAATAACAAAGAAGGTTCGGGTATAATTTGTTACGGTTTATCGGCATGGTGTCGGGTGTACCTAAGAGGGCTTGATGAGGGAGAAAATGGATTTCTCATAACTTATAAATCAGGAGGGATTTATGGGGGAGGTGCGTAATCCTTCCACATCATTAGTTATTACACAAAAAATGTAATATCATAGAGGACATCTTGATTAAGAGAGAAATGGAGGGGATCCCTTAGCATTAGTCTAATAGTGATATTTTATTGAACATAATGACCTGATCAATAAAATTAACTTCATTAATTAATAATTAAACAAAACTCGTATATATGTAAATGATTTATTATAACCCTTTTTAATATCATTCATGTCCATTTGTATTGGTTATGAGATTCTATTTCATTATTCGGGTCTGTTTGCTAACTTGGTTTTAATGGTCGGTTCACTTATATTTTCATTTGGATAAACAAGTAAGATGAAAATTGTTTTCTAGAATTTCAGTTTTAATATATTATTGAAAATATAGGAGATTAAATAGTTATAAAAACTCATTCGGTTATTATGAGTGAAGATGAATTATTTTATAAATCCTTATTGATAATTGGTTTGGTTAATCATTGGGTTTGATTACAATGAACATTTTTTTATTTATAACTTAATAATATTTATACAAAAGGATTATTTAACCTTAAATAAGATATATATCAATCTGGTTCAAAAATAACACAAATGGTTTCATTAACTTAATTAAATACGACAAAATAAACTTATAAACTGTTGTTCTTGAATGTGCTATATTATCACATCTCAAACGATGCTTTCATTTCATTGAAATAAATGGTTGGGAAAGGAGAGAAGATAAAGAAGTATCCCATTAGAAAAATATAATCCTAGTAATTTTATTCTACTAGAGTTATCATACCATTCTGGTTATGTATGGTTAGGAAAGAAACAAGAAACAAAAAGAACATAAAATTAATGAATAAATTGGAAAGAAGAATTTACGTCTTGAGTCTAACTCCTTTGAGAACCTCTTAAGCGGAGACTTTTGGGTATTTTAAAGAGAATAGGGGCCTTTGGACATGGGGGAGGAGATTTTGGGGAGATTTTTCCTGAGTATTGGCAAGACCCATGTCTTGAGTGGATTGAAGAGAAGAGGGAGTGAGGGGGGGTTGTAGTGGAGGAGATGAGGGATTTCATAATTATGTAAACATTAGTATATCAATTTAACTCAAGATAAGAAATAGTGATGGCTTCATGATGAAGAATTGTAATAAATAAAATAGAGTTCTATATTTGGGTTCTTACATAACTTGTGATGTTATTAATAGTGGATTTAAATTGTAACGTATTTATACGAAAAAATTCCGTATTTTACTATTCACAAAAAATTCAAGTATTTTAGAAAAATACCAAATATTCACCACAACCATTTTTTGACCTGTAGGATCCAAAAATGTAATAAAATTTTCAAAAATATATTTCTGAATATTATTAATTTAATATTTAATAAAAACCATAATTTACATGAAAAAAATACAGATTTAATGCATTTTTTTCTGATTCCCAAATATAGGTATATCGTACTTCCACTTGAATATTATTTATATACTATCATAGGTAAGGTTACTATTCATTATGGAATATCACTATTCATAATTGTATGTTACTATTCAAAAGTTAGGTTATTATTCACCAAAACATCTAGTTTTTCTTATCGAACTCTAAATAACTTAGTGATCGCAACCGTGTGTGTCGGATTTTCGAAATTCAAAACACAGAAGTGAAAACAACTTGGTTTAAAGGACACATAGAACATATTAGTTCATTTTTTATGTTTCCATGTGATTATATAACATAATTATAAGAAACTAATTTCCATTAAAAACATTGGGTCATTACAAATGACGTTTATCATCCGAGGGATTACAGCTCCTGAGTAAAAATACCATGGTTTCTTGTATGATATCATTTATAAATTGATCATTCTATAATATTTACAAGAAGCATGATGTTTATAAAGTATAATTTATTATATTCTTGATGTCGATGACCATGGAAATGATATAATATCATAAATTATGATGTGGACACATCCAAGTTCACTATGAAGAATTTATTAAAATAAGAGAAGAAGTGTGAAAATTATATATTTTTTGGAAACAATACAATTTAATCTCAATTAAAACGATAAATATATGTCATTTTGGTAAAGGATGATAAATTATTAAATTTTAAAAGATGATACCTTCCCACCCATTGTAATTATTGATTTAAAGATGATCACTTAACACTATTTTGTAATTTTGATAATCTATTTATGATAAAATATGTGTCGTGGAGTCAATCCAAACACAATATATAGTATTCACTAAAAATTTTGGGGAAACATGTAAAAGTATAAGATTCCACCCATTTCATTAATTTCAATTGTATATATGAGAGAGTGTTATTTAAAGATAGTTTATGAAAACATTAATAAATCATATAGGTTGATTTTAAAGAAAAAATTCTCAATATATGACCAATGATTCATCCCCACCCCCATATTAGTGATGCATAAAAATTTTCCTATGAATTTCAAGTGGTATCCAATATATTCATGATTCTCTCTATGTAGTCCTTATATTTAAAAATTTGATTATGGATAATCTGAAATAATTATGCAGTAGTTTTTTTCCTATATTTGAGGGAAATATGTTTAATATATAGAATAATTAAATGATACCATATCATCATTAATAAGTTCTAATTTTATTTAATTCTTAAAACGTCGATTTCACACAACTTAAGAGAAACTACCCAAATAATCTTTCAGATAATATTATCTATTATATTTATGGGAAATTATGGAACACAATTTTTATTTCTTTATATGAATTTGTTTATAATTTTAGAGACACTCAAAAATCTAAAGAGGTGTGGGATAATCTTGGGGAAATATTTATAGGGGATTTTAAAATAATAGATTACAAATTGATTATATGGTGGAAATTTTTTAATATATTATAATAGTGGACTATTAGACCGTTGACGACCACATCATAAGATTCAATAATATCATCATTAATATCATCAGATTTGGAGAAACTATTATCGTATTAACTATATTCAAAAATATAATGAGAATTCTAATTTATAAATTTTATGTAAAAGTTTCTACATTGAAACTAAAGGATTTCATATCTTTATATAAGTTATATAAAAAAATTTATAACTATTAGAATAGGAAAACCCACATATTTTAAAATACAATCAAGGAGGAAAAAACATTATTATATATTAAATATCATAAAAGAAGTAGGAGGGGGGTTTTCCCCATTATATGTTAGAATATGATGGAGAAAATAATAAATTTTATAAGATGAGAAGGAATATTATATCAACAAAAATAGAGAATGTAATGGAAATGCATATAGGGAAACTCCAACTACAATTCATTAATCGTATTGGAATTGGAAACTTCTCTACTGACTTCCCAATGATCAAAATGTGTTGATTATGATGAAGATAATAATTAATAATTTTATATGAATTTTTTGTATATTATTTATTCTTTGAAATATAAGAATCAAATTAGAGGTAATAAATAATCACTATAAGGAAAAAACAATCTTGATGAAAATAGAAGTGGAAAGTGCTCCACTAAAAGCGGTTTATATGAATATTATGTTCCTAAATATTTTAGAAACATTATGAATCATGTTCAAAATCATGGATAAACCAAATCCAGTGAAGAATATGTTCAAAAAATTTACATTAATTACTTATTGAATGATGAGATAGAATAATTCTAGGAATAGAATATCTAGTATGATAAGAGAAAAATAACAAAGACTATGATAAAGATGATTAGGTAATGTGATTATAAATTTCCTTATAATCAAATTGAATATATTATGGAAATCAAATATATCAATGTTAATGTTATTTAAAGTGAAAAATATTGTTATATTTTGAAGATAATTGTTTTACCAAGAAAGTTGAATTAAATAAGACATAATCAAGGTTTCTTAATGTTAAAATACTCTAAAAGAAATGGGAGATAACTACAAAAAATGTTCATGTAAATCATGATTAATAACAAAATTTTAGAATTTATTCATATAATATAAATTAAAATATACACCTATAAGTAAAAATTAATTAAATATATATTGTAAAATATGATAATATCTAATTGAAAAAATTGATAAAAATTGTTTTATAAATGTTCATGAAAATACCAATTCTATATTAATGGAAGTTGGAGATATCAAAAGATGGTAATTTTTCACAATGAAAAAATGGAAATTGAGAATGTACCTATACAAAAAGTAAAATTAAATTGAGATATTAATTGGATTTTATGGATATAATGTTTTAATGTAAATTATTGGAGTTGTAGAATAATTGTTCATAATAATTATGTTTTTTGTAATTAAATCTTTTTTCCATTGATTTATAGAATTATATAATTTTTCAAGATCTATTAAATGGAAATAAGAAAGAATTCTTGGATGAAGAAACCTTTAATCAAAAATATATCAAGAATTACTACTCAAAATATTTTCTATTACCTTGATTAAATCAATATAAGATAATAATTAAAATTTTATTGTTCTAATAAATATATAACTATGCATATTAGAAAAACATTTCATAATGCTAGAGATATTATAGTTCAGAGAAGATATCATGGAAAAAAGTCCCCTCTTATTAAGGTTGATGTTAATGAAAGAAACGAAAGCCATCCATGGAAGCCAAGTATTATCTACTAATATAATGTTAAAATAGAAACTAATATCTTTAATAACATTATATAGGTGTTTTTTCTTTTGTTAATTAATGTTCCATTCAATTATATTTATTGGTATTATTATTATTGACTCTCAAAATATAAAATATAAATATGTCTTACTTTTTGATTCACTTTAACTAAACATAATTTATGAATGAATTTTTTGATGATGGTAGTGAATTTATTTTAAAATTAAACTCACTTATAATTATTATAATAATGTATGAAATAATTATCACAAAAGGTTATATAATGATGGTTATCATTGTTAAAATTATTGATCTATTTAATTATTTTTATATAAGTGAAAATGAATAAAATAATATTAGGAACATGATACATGTTTATCCTATTAGAAAGTGTTTCTAGTAAATACAATTAAAAATTTAGGGATAAATCAACACTTCCTAAATAAATATTGTGATTTTTTTGTGAAAAATGTAACAGGAGGAATATTGTGTAAAGAAAACACAAAAGGGTGAAAAGTTTATCCACTACACAACAAGAATTAATACATTTATATTTATGTTTTTCAATGAGTAATAAATCCACTTGAAATGATATATAATTAATTTAATCTATTGATACATATACCTGAATTTTTAATGTGATTTTTTTGAATCAAAAGATATAGTAATTAGATACATTCATGATATTCATATGGGAAATTGAGAAAGATATAGGGTTCTATAATAATTATATAAGAACCAATTAAAGAAAATATTGTTGAGTAAATTATTTTGAATACAATTTTTAAATGGACATCACTAATCATCAATATAGTATTATATACACTCCCTACATAATTGAGTTTTAGAGATAATTAACATAATCATTGTTAAAATTAGAACAATTACACTTCCTCAATTCATGCATCAAATTCCTCTAGAGGTAATTTGTAAATACAATTTTAAATATTCAAAATATTTGATTTTTAATAATAAAATTAAATATGAATTAGTAGGATATTTCTAAAAAATAAAACTACAAATAAATAGTTTAGATTTGTTAGAAGACCATGTTTTATGAATATGAAATATATGAATTTTGGAATGATTGATTATAAATTAAGTAAAGGTATTTTTATAAGAAACATATCCAATGAAGGAGATAAATAATCTAGAAAAATATTCTTTACAATATGATATATTTATTAAGTGAAAATTATATAAAATTAACAAATTATTTGTGAGGAAAATGCGGAATTTTCATAAAATACAGATGTCGATAACATGTGGATTTCTATGAATATCAGCAAGATTTTTTTAACAATCTAGATAACAAATATATTGATCCAAATCATACTAGTGATGATGATAGTGCATATAAATATTAGAAACTAAAATATTATAGGATGAAAAGGAATTTTAATTTTAAAAAATATATTTATAAATAAAAATTAACCTATAATGATTAAGAAGAAACTAAGACTTTACATTAAAAAATATATTATGTCTAATGTTCACAAATAATCTATTTATGTGGTAGTTTAGAAAAAAATAATTAAAACATGAAATTATTAGGGTGATGGATTATATATAAAGTAACGTAAAATGATATATTTTTTAAATTAAAAATTATATAATAATGTTTTTGGAACCATGTTCATGTTTAGAAATAATATCACCATTGAAGGAATGGTTTCAATAAAAAACCTATTTTTTGTGTAAATACTAGTATCAAAATGAAAAATAATAATTTTGAAGAAATATTTTAAATTTCTATAATAAATTATTCCATGATAATGATACTTGTTGTTACATCTCACTAGAACTACAAAATCAATAAAATGGATATGAGGTATTCTTTTTCTAATAGAGAACTTGTAGGATAAATATATATTTAAAGAACTAAATGATTTTCTTCTTGAAAATGATGAAAAAATTCTCTAAATGGTGTAGAAAGATATATATGAGATAAATCCTTCACCTATATCCTCATATTGAAAGATGTATAACACCCTGAGAGACATTAAATTAACTAAATTGAACAATGATAAAATTTATTATATGATGTATATGAGTACATGAACACTTTTTACCATTTTTTATATTGGTGAAATCAATTTATTAGGTGAAAAAATATTACTTTGCGATATATTTTTTATAATAATGATATACCATTTTGAAATGATAACTCTATGAGAAATGAGTTTATTTATAGGATTAAAAGTTGTGAATGAAAATTAATATTTATATCCCATGAAAAATATTCTTTCTAACTGTTAAATATGATTGTAATAAATGATTAAAAATAAGTTTCAACTCCCATAAATCTTTTTTTAATTATGAGTAAGGTTATCGAAGAATAAAATGTAAATATAAAGGCATTTATAATAATAATTAGTTATTTTCTTTAACTCCCTACATCAAGACACAACACTTTCTACGGATTGACAATTTGTTTAATGTATCAATGTTATCCAAAATAATCACACTTTATAACTTCTAAGTGGGTTCTTATATACATTAAAAGAACCTATTATTTTTATCTGATGTATAGATGAGTTCAGTCCCTAAATCTTGTTGGATATATTGGTACTTATTAGAATGTAGTCTATGATGATGGTAAATCTATATTAGGTGTATATTATTTCTATGTAAAATGTGTGTATAAAAACCACATATATTAGCATGTTTTCTCCTTAAAAAATATAGTTTCAAATATCTGGTTTCATGCACAACACTAAATAAAAAATAAACTATAATATATTGTGTTGATGAAAAATATATACATGATTGATAAACATAAATTTATTATAATAATAAAATAAAAAAGAATATAAATTAAATTATATCAATCAAAAACAAAAACAAAATAAAAAATAAAGAACATGTAATCATTAAACTCATGGTTCATTATAATTATCATAACCCTGATTGAAACTATATATATACAGTGATGATTTAAAATATTAATGGATATGTTGATAATGAAGTAAATTGATATTCATAAAGAGAATAGTAATGTATATAATGCTATAAATAAGAATGCAATTTGGCCATGATATATATGGTCATTGTAAATAATGTCTTTGGTTATATTAAAATTTGGTATACATATATTAAATAGGTACAATAATAATGTCTTTTTTATTTAAAAATTTTAAATCTCATGATGTAAAAATAATAATTAATCATGGATATAAATATATTGTTAATATTTTATCATAAAAATAAATTGTTTTAGGTTGTATTATTATTATTATTATTATGGAAATATTTGATGTATTTATAAAATTTAATGAAATATTATATTATATAAATATTGATAAATAGTAATTTTCAGATGATAAATACATAGTTTTATGGCAATGTGATTAATATACTTTAATGTTGAATGGTTAATTTTTTTCAAAGTACAATTGTGAAATATTTAAATATTTTGATATAAAAAAAATAAATTTTAAATATTTTAATGATGTAGATAATTTATGGTTTTAGTGAATAAAAAACTATATTAAAAAAATAAATTAGTAATTTATTTCAAATTAGATTAAGAAGCGTTGATGTTTTAAAAAATTTCTATAAAAATTTCTTATCTATGTGACATATGTTTTCAATAAAATGTTAGATATATCATACCTATAACTTTTATTATATTAAATTGAGTTCAAATTTTTAATTAGTTCTCTAAAATTATTTTTTTCAGGTAAATTTCATTTTTATGTATAAAAATATGTTACAATGTAAAAATTGAATTACCAAGGCAATGAGAAATTAAGGTTAAAAAAGGTAAAAAAAATTGGTAAAGATATATGATATCATTAAAATTTTTATTTAAATTCCATGGATGAAGGAATCAAAAACCAATATCTATTATTATTTATTGTTCAATCCATTTTTCTTTTAAAATGGAAAAATTTACATAGACTATTGAATATTTATGGAAATCCACTAACAAATCAACTATAAATGGACACCTACATTACAAATCCAAAACCACTCTTTAACTATAATAATATCATGTATCACTAAAAATATTTACAATCATTATTCATTCATAGATGTTTGGTTCATTGGGATCCTTAAAGGAAACCAAAATCGTTAATTTTGAAGAGACCCATATCTAGAGGGTGAGAATTCATGAAAGAAATGAATACATCACCATATTTCATTCAATTAACCATTCATTTCAAAAATTAATAAATATAAATATTTAAATTAAGGAATATATATTGTCATCATTATACTTATAGGAAAATAAAATGAAAATTATATAACTCTAAACATTTTCATATTCACTAATATAACATGTTATGGTTTGGGTCTGCCAAACCACCCATATGAACTATTCTATACAAAAATGATAATTTTCACCAATAATAATAATCATAAAATTAATATAGGTACTAAAAGTTATTGATTGTTAATCTATATCGGGAATATTTTATGTAAGTTTTACATAAAAAATTTTAAATATAATTTAACAAGTTTTTGTCTTTAAATTACATGAAACATGATCCGCATTTATTCCATTATCATAATCCAAAACCATAATTTCCAATGAAAATGCATGTATAACTGAATAAATATTTCAAAAAAATTATTCCATGATAATGTGTATTTTTTGATTGATAAAATTATTATCAAAGAATGATAATTGACATCACTTTTATGAAACGTTTACATTAAAATAAAGATTACTAACATCCCATATCGAAAATCAGAAATAAAAAAATAATATATTTGGTAATGAATGATTATAATTAATGTGAATATAAATTAATATACATAAATAATGTTCATAAATAAGTTTCAAATTTTTATTATTTTTTACACACGATGTTAATATAATTTCATGGATATTGAGACTAAATTAAGTGTTTATTTATCAATTTCATTTTTTAAATCGAGATTTCTAATCTATCAAAAACTCTCTAAGATAATTATATATTATTTATCGCTAAAACCCATCTATTTTAATCTTTTATAGAAATTCATGGGGTCATAAATTTCATTATACAATTTCTCCCCATTTTGGGGAAAAATTCATCTGAAAAGATGTTTTAAAGGGGATATGGGCTTATCTTTTCTTTTTGGTAGAGAATCATTCTCCTCTATGTACATATTCAATATTTTTTTATATATTTCCAAATCTTTACATATATGATGTATTAAGGTAGTTATATATCTACCTGACATTTTTTTTTAAAATAAATCTTGTTTTAAAATTTTTATTATGTTAATTTTCGGCAATATTTGATATTCTTTGAAAATGTTCAAAAGGTATCTCATTTTGAATAAATTATTTAGCCAAAATGAATGTTAATATTTTTAGTTTTAGTTTTTTAAGAAAAATCCTCTCTATGAATTATTGGTTTTCTAAGATAATTTATATTCCCAATGTTTTATAAAGTAATTTTTTATTATTAAAGTTACCAATGTGTGATAAAATATCATTTTGTATTCAATGTAATTTTATATATCATTTTATATTCAATGTAATTTTATATATCTATTATAAGTTGGTTACATCAACATAAATATCCTTTAATATTTCCTTCTCTTAACTAAAGATATTCTCTAAAGATATTTTCAACATTATTTTTTCTTGTCTTATGATAATATCTTTTAGAGGCTTCCATGAAACATATTTTTTCCGGATTAAACTAATCTGTGTTGTAATTTAAAATGCTACAATATTTTTATTAAATGAATAGATATAGTTTTCCCCATCAGATTCCAGTTTCAAAAGTTGTCAATCTCTATATTGAATTGGAAAATACTTTGGATACCCTAAGGTTATATTAATGGAACTAGAGAGTTAACCCAATTCACTATTGGACACTATCCATTATGGTTATGGGAATGGTAAGTGAAAGTTATAAACTATGGGACTATTTACACTATGTGATGATTGTATAAAAATATAGTTTTAACATAGGAAAGGATTGTCTATGTGATTTTATGATCAACATTCTTATGCCTATGTCTTGTTTTTATGGTGGATGATTATTTACTCATGTTTCAACACACCTATTACCCATGATAAATGCTATGAAAAATTCCATATTCTATTACCCATGATATCGGGTATATACTTTTTAGGATTAATTATCTTATGAGATGTCTAAATAAATTATTATGTACTCAAACACACATGTTCATCTATTTTAACTCATTATCATCAATTGTTTTCTCTAATGTTTACCCTTAAAATATATTTTACTTTAAATTTTGGATTTTTTTCATTCCATAGGTTATGAAGCGGTATATGATGATTGATTTGTCTAAATGGGTATCATGTGAGATTAATATTTTTGAGAGATGTTGAATATATTTTAAAATAATTCGGTTATGTATCTACTGTCAAATGACAAAATGCATACAGTTATAAGGGGAAATTTATTGTTATTGTTATATTTAATAAAAATTCATAAAAATTGATATACTAGAAATGTATGTTATTCTTAGGGATTATGATATTATTAATAAAATATGAAACCTAAATAAATCTATAATTAACCTATTGTGAAAAAGGGTTAATCTAAAATATTTTATATTGAGAAGATGTTTTTTAATTTATAACATCTTTAGATCCATTTTTATCATATATTTTGGTACTAAGGTTATTATGTCATTATAAAGACACAAATGTTTTTTGATCGTTCAAATGCTAAAACTAAGAGGAATAATGTTAACCATTATTGTGATGTTAGATGAAATTAATTTTCTATTGAGAAACTAAATTACATTGGAGAGTAAGTTAAAATCTTCTTGTTCTTTCCCACCATAATATGACATGCTATAAAAAATAATATGGATCGGGTGGAACAACATAACATACGAAGGAAGAAACCAGTCTACATCAAACCCTTTATGCAAAAGTCAACCACCCCCTTTTTGTGGGTCGTTCAACCCACTTTGTATTATGTTATAGATCAAAACAATATAAAATACGATTTTCTATGTACCAATAACAAAAAAAATGTGAGTAAAGAATATGAAGTGTTCAATGTTACACATATAATTTACTCTAAAAATTAAAATGTATTATTTGATTAGGTATCTAACCACTCTATCATATCACGGACTTGCTATAATATGATCTAATTACAACCCAAATGGATGGATATAAAATTATTGTTCAAAAATATTATTGTTACATTAAACACATCCCAAGTATATAAACTCTATTTGATAGATGTTTTTAGGAATTTACTTCCTTTATATCTTTTTATTCTCCATTTAGCTGAAATTTATGTGATTCTGGCTATGGATTGAGACACTAAATATGATTAAATATTTATTTTCATGATAGGGAAGTAGAATATTATATCCTAAATAATACCTTGATCTTTTATTGATGCATGATTAGAATTCAAATTCAAATAGAAGTAACATCCATTATATTGGTCATAATACCCAATCATATTGGGTATTTAGGTCAAATGGTTGGGGTATATTGTGATATTCAATATATTAATTTTTGGTAGAAATAAGTCATTAAATTTCTTTATGACTTTCCAAGTCTTCCAGAGATCATTGGTTTTTATTTTTAAATGATTTCAAATGGGGTGTTAGGCCTATATTAAAGACTCCTCAAAGGGTGCTTCTAATTGAATTAGTAAAATTAGAGATAAGATAATCTAGAAAATTATATTATATTATGATATTTTAATCTATGGAAATATTGATTCATCTTTATTAAGAATAATTAGGGATCAATGTGTCCCTATATTCATTATTATGAACTTAACAAAATCATGATCAAAAAAATTATCTTGAACCTTGTATTAGTGTCTTTTTTATCAACTATGATGCGATCAATACCTCTCAATGTTTGACCTTTAATCTATATATCATCAATTTGATGTTAAAATGTAGTGTCTACTAAAAAACATTTCATATAATATATTATAATAATGAATTTATAGTGGTTTTGTCTAATAATACACATTCCCTTTCTACGATCATGGATTTGATGAATAGTGTATTTAGATATTAACTCGATCACGTAGAAGAAATATTTATAGATGATATTATTGTGTATACAAAAAAATGAGAAAATGATAATAATTTAATTATTTTTCTACATACCTTGAGAAATAATACATTGTATACTATATTTATCAAGCTTGAATTATGGATTAATGAAGTTTCGTTGTTGGGTTATGTAATCATAAGTGGTTATATTTTAATGGATTCTTTAAATTAAATGTGACTAATGAATGTTGAAAAAAAACATTAATAAGGATTAAGATTCCTCTTAAATTTTCCATAAAATATGATTTTTTTTAGGTATTTCTGAAAGATGTAAAATTCAATAAACACATTTACAAGGAACAATGTCATTTTTTAAGGATAGATGAATACAAAAAATATTCCCAGGTTCATTAGAGATGTTTTTTAATTTCACCTATTCTCACACTACCCTATAATATATAAGGGTTAAGAAATTATAATGATACATAAAGGATGGGATTGGGATGTGTACTCACCCTAAATTACATGGTGGTTACTCATGCCTCTAAATATTTCAATGTTCATGATATAAATTAACTAATACATGGTTTTGATATAGTAATGGTAATATTAACAATGAATATTTAGATTCATGGTATCAATGGAAGAAACTGTTAAATATATACTGATCCTAAGATCTTGAGGTATATATTCACACAAAAAGTTTCTAACTTGATCTCTATGAGATGTTTGGATTTTCTTTGTGGGCTATAATTACTTGATACATTACCACCCTCAGATAGAAAATAATGTGGTTGATCATATTATATAGGAAAATGTTACAACCATATTTATAAATATGATTTAAATATAACTAATACTCATGGATTTTCAAAGTATAGTCATTGAAATACTATATTAATGGGTTAAATCATATCTTTATAAAATTAATTCTCAACCATCAAACCATATAAAGATCAAGGAGATAGTGAATTAGGATATGTAGATCAATAATTAGTTAGGGAATATTCTATATTTCATCATTGAAAATGATCAAATTACAAGTTTTATAAAATGGAAATTTATTCTATAATATTAGAATAAATGAAACATAGGTTGGATGATGAACATACCACATCATTCTATATCTATCCATAAAGTACACCCACACACAGATATATATATATAAATATATATATATATATATCTCAAGAATAATTTCATGGGGACAATATAAAGTGTGATATTGTAGAGAATATATATCAATTCTTTGCATGCGAGAATGACATTATTTAATGATAAATGTTTAAGGGTATTATACAATCATTACCTATACTAGTATTGATGTGGGAGATCATCAGTATTAATTTTTTAAGTATTCCACATAATTCTATGGATTATATTTCCATTTGGGTTATATTTTTTCACTTTATAATGTTAGCACATTTCAATTCTACTCAAGATCATTCATAACTTCAACATTCTAATATATATATATATATATATATATTGTGTTTTAGGGATTACTGATGTAATACTCTCAATTGTATTTATCCCGGAATAAGGTTGACCTTGACATTTGGTTTTAAATTATTCAATAATCATTGTATACAGAGATTATATTCAAAACAGTTTATCATTAAGATAGTGATATGTTATTAATACAGACCATATAAAGGAAATAATATTTACTGATTACTTTTTAGGTGGTTTTTAAATCAATTCGAGATCTACATATTCCCTTTTTCCTGTTCTCACATAACAATATTTTCCATTATAACATTCAAATGGAACCAAATGAGCCCCTGTTTGGGAAGTAGGGAAGAACTACAACTTGTGGGGATGATGTGAGAGAGTATAACATGATGGTACATGATCTTTTGAAAGAAATGGTAAGTAAGAATCCATCCATTTAGTGATAAATTATAGATAAAAAAATTCAAAAAAATGTATATGTTTATAATAATTATCACATTGGTAGTTTTAAGTTGGAGACAACATATTACTCCAAAGATTACCATTGAAGATTCCATGAGATTCCAAAAAAAATCAAAGTTGATCCCTTGAAACAATTTCATTCCATAGTCCTTGATCATGTCAGGATAATAACATATTATATCACACTAAAACCAAACCTATTCCAATATCATTATGTGTTCAATGTGTCATTTTTGAATAAGTAAATATTTAATCCTTGATATTTACTCAACATGGAAAATGGGTAATTAGAACACAATCTGTCATATAAAGATCATTAAATAGAAATATTAAATCAAAGAAATAATGTACTATTAAAATATACTACACAGCAAGTTAATGTTATATCTATGAATCATATTATTGAGGTATAAATGTGGAAAAATGAAGATTTAATGAAGGAGATTTTTGTTCATTATTTCATTAGAGTAATGAAATTTCAATGGTGAACTTCTTTTAATGGGATGTAAGGTAACACCCATTTGAGATTAATATGTATTCTCTATTAAATAAACAATGTGACAACTAGCTTGCATCATATGAAACAATGAGCTATAATAAAAAAGAAATGTTTTGTGGATAAAATTTTACAATGTGAGAAACATATTAATACAATTTTATAATATAATGTGAAACATCTGTTTGAAAATTACATGAAGAATAAAACAAAAAATATATTAAAATAATACAAATTGAATATGTTTCTTTATAGTTTAGTAGGATTATCATTTCCAGGATGGTATATACATACATAAGGTAAAATAGAAATATTATAAACATATTGTAAAAGTTGTAAATTAATGGAAATAATGATTCTAGGAATGTTTTTTACGCTACATATATGATTGAAAGATGACTGTTCAATATATGGGAATTGGAAATATGCTTATTCAAAATGTGGTCATTCAATATATGGTCATTTGATATTCCTATAACAAACTGGTATATTTATTTTCTGTACATTTTTGTAAATTATTAAAAATAGTATAATACAAAAATAATAAATAATTGTAAAATAAAAACAATAAATAAAAATATAAATTATATATATATTTATGTATTATATATTATTATTATTATTATTATTAAGGAATGATGTTATTTATTTGTAAAATTCAATGAAAATTTCTAATTTATGTGTGCTGGTAAAATTAATATTTTAGAATAGAAATGATTAATTATAAGGGGATGTGATTAAAATCATTAAATGTTAGAACATGTTATATTATTTAAAGAAAATTATTTTATTATATTATATTAATAAATAAAATATATAACTTTTTAATAATACATATAATGTAATTTTCCACTAACTAAAAAAAATTTAAACACTTATTTAATCATTAATTCATTATAAATTATTTTAAAATCAACTACTATTTAAGAAGACGTTAGTCTATAAAAATAGTTTTTCATTTTATATTATCATTCCAATGAAATAAAAAAATTACCATATTTAGAAATTGAATTATATTAAATAGAGTAAAAAATTAAACATTGGATAAAAATTAGGTTAAAAGGTCAATTACATTTATAGGAGAAAAATAAGTCACTCTGGTAAAATTGAGTTACCATAGTATATGCAGAAGGATGTAAAAATTGTTATACAAAATGTCAAGGACATAAAATATCATGAAAAATTATGTATAAAGTGTACATATAAGTGGATTAGTATCCAATTTTTATTATTATTCACCTTTTAACATCTTTCATAAATGGATAAAATCTTATTTATTAATGAATGCATGTTTATAAAAATGACACTCAGAATTAACCAATAAAAGGAATCCTTTTATACCCCTAAAACCCACTCTTTAACTTTGGTTAAATATTAAAACTATGAATACATTTCTTCAACATGATGACTTTTAGATGTTTGTTAGCTTCCAGTTCTATAAAGGAAAACTATATTCTTCATTTATAAGGATCCCATATCCAGAAGGAAAGATGTCCTCAATGTACCTTGTTCTTCCACATAACCTCTTAAATTACTCTATAATATACACCCTTTATAAATATAATTATACACTATAATTCTATTATATTAACAACATTATCATTTTGATAGAATGAAATTACTACAATATTACTCTACAACGAAATGTTTCACTATTATAGCATGATTCTGTTTGGTCAGCTCTACCACCCATATAAAATATATTATACAAAAATAATAAAATAAATCATTAATAAGTATAAAAACATTAATATTATAATGTATTATACTAAAGTTTATATTATTTCATTAATATGTTTCTATAAGTATGATGCAAAATTTTATCGACCGTTATAATGTTTCTTGTTGTTATAGGTAAACTACCTAAAACATCCTCTACATGGATTCCATTCTCAAATATGAAGTCCACATATTCCATCAAATGAACATGATAATAAAAAGATAATTAAAAAAAGATTCCAATAAATAAAATAATATGATAAATATGATATTGGTATTAAATTATAAGGATCAACATCACTATTAGAAAACCTATATGAAACAATCAAAATCCCTAACATCAAATGATTAAAATTAAAACTATTAAATAATAAATGTGTAATGATTAAATCAAATTTAGTATTAAACAAAGTAATATATATGTCTAATTTTATTTAATATGTTATTTATATTGATAAGTTTATTACACAATATTTTTATAAACATATTTGGAAGTTAGTAGTAAAGGTATGGTTTTTGATAACAATCTCTTTTTTAAAATTTTCATTTTTTATATTTGAGCCTCCACAGATAAATTTTAAATGTAATCTATTTCTAAAACTAATATTCATTCTTCTAATCTATTTATTAATGGGTTTCTAACATTTTAATTGAATTTAACTTAATTATGGATAAAAAATACGTTCGAAATGATCCATATAAGTGGAGTCAACCTTATCAATTATTAGTCAAGAACCATCCACATACCTAAAAATATTTTCTATATTATTATATAAAAATCTCTATCTCTAATTATATTATAATAGTATTTATTTTTCAATGGAATTTACATTATTTATAAATGGAATCTTCTTTTAATTCTTTCAAAATGGTCACTTTCTACCAGTATTGAAATTATTTAGAAAAATATAAAAGGAATATCATTTTTTAAAAATTTCCTATACAAATTGATTTTTCCGTCATTTAATTTGGATATATTTAATAATTTTACTCCCTATGTTTCTATGATACTCCAATTAATTTTATATCCACAATATTTTAAAAATTAATTTCTTTTAAAATAAAATTTTTCCAAAATTAATGGATTATTTTTCTTATTTTCCTTAGAACTGTTCTAACTCTCTTATTAAAATGTTTTCATCTATGTAATAATCTTTTAATATTTCTTATTCTTGATTCATGATATTTTCCAATGCAACCATCAACCTTATTTCATTAGATGACTTATAATAATTTCATAAGGATGTTTTTAGAAAACCTATTACATTTTCACTATCTATTTATGATATTATATAATTAAAGAATATGTTTATGTTTATGCAGCACATATATGTATATTTATTTTTCTATGATGGGTGGAACTATAAATGTATATCCCTCTAAATCAATGAGTATATTTTTATATCCCATTATATTTCATGTATAAGAATATCAAGTGAACCCAATCAACTAATGGAGTATTTAAACTATATTTATATAAATGGAGAGTGAAACCAATCCACTACAGTGCTCTTTCCACAATGAGATGATAGTTTTGGAATTAATCCTCAAGAAACAAAATTATTTTCATTGCTTATGTATGTTTGGTATTTTATAATTATGTTAGGTTTTCATGGATTATGAATATGGAATCTTGTTTCATTAAATATATTACTCAATACTTATGTCATTATTAAATCCTTAGGCCAAGACAAGTTATTTATGATCTATCATTTATTTGGTACGATTAAATTATATTATTTTCATACACCATGATTTTTTTCATACATACATTTTTATCTGATGGTTACTTTTGATCATATATTTTTTTACCTAATTCACACCCTTACTAAGAATATAAACTCACCCTTTCTTATATTTCCATTCATAAGGGTATATGGAATAATATTTTGTATGATATATCTAAATGGGAATCCTACGATTATACTATTTGTGGGAGATTTTTAATATGTTGAAAAATATATTATTTAAATATATAATCTCTAAATATAATATACATTATGGTTTTGGAGAATGATATATTATTAATATGATATACAATGAATATTTACATAAAATGATATTGTATTATTCTATGTTCTTCTTAGTTTATATCACCATGTGGGATACTATTACATGATGAAAACATGTTGTAATTAAGAACTACATAAGCTATGTTTTTTACAACTAAAAATCCTTGTATACTAATTATTTGGATTCTATATCATTTGAAACATTTAATCCTGAGAATTGAGAATCCATTGAGAATTTCATTTGATAATCAAAGTGAACATTATCATATCACAAATCAAATAGAATACTATAAATCTAAAAACATTAACTCAAAATATAACATCATAAAATAAAATGGTGAAAATGAGATGTGAGTCCAGAATTAAATCCTATAAGGGAATAAAATGATGATATCTTTGTCATGTTCATTATCAATTATATTTCCTTCACACAAATATGTTATTTTGGTTCTTTTTTAAAGGTACTCAGAGTTATACGAAGGGGTATCTCAATATAATTTTGAAAATGTTTCAAATACTACAATTAATATATATGGGATAATATGATTATATTTAATTTTTAATTGGAGGATAAATAAGGTTTAATAGTTAAATTTTTTAAAATAATTAGATACGATATCCCCAGATCATACAAAATTATATTCCCAAAATAAAAGTATCTAATGGTTCATGTTAGAAAATGATTTATTATTATTAAAGATAAAAATATAATTATTCATTGAATATGAATTATTTGTCCAATAATATTTATGGTGAGAGTTGAAATACAAGGATTCACTATGATGTGGGTTATTATGTTGTAAGGGTGTCTGTAGATACTCATTGTGACTTGATGTATTTAGAAATGGATATTATGGAAGTAACAAAGAATTTATATTTTAGGATATTATTAAAAAATAATTTTGGGGTCTAGAATATTAATATTTAAAAATAATTATGGTGATTAAATTGGAGCAATTACATAGTGATCTTTGAAAAGATTCTAAATAGGTTACAAGGATAATACAATTTAATGAAAACTTTATACAATCAATTTATAGAAATAATAATCATGGTATTTAATGAATAAAATAATTTAGAGGAGTATAATACCTAGAGAGATATATTAAAAAAATTATTCACTTCATTTTAATACTTATCTTTTCTATCATGGAGACAAAATGTGTGAGAGAATGGAGAACACAATATATTGTTATTCAACATTTTTCTGAGGAATGTACGAAATCATGATAATCATATAAATGATACATTTTCTAAGGAATTAGAATTATTTGGATTAAATTTTTTCACCATTGAATTTATATTTATATAATATTAAGAATATGTTCGGATTTCATGTTGTGCTATCAAAAATATTCCGACATTAGAATACCCTATATATAAAAATAATATGTTACTTTGTGATGTTGAGAAATTATAGAGCATGCTGAAGATATTTTTCACATAATAGAATAAGTAGGATCATTTAATAATAATTGGGAAAATTATAATATTTTCTAAACATTTAATATCTAGAGATATAATTTGAGTTATGAGTGATACATTCCAGAATGGTTAAGGATGATTCACTACAATTACTTATAAGAGTTGATTAAATGATGACACCTTCTTATGAAATTAAAATCTCTAATATTGATTTGTGGTCAAATAAATATATCCAACTGAAATTGAACAAATATTTTTATAACCAACCAAATACTAGGAAAACCTTATAAAAAATAATGTGTCCCCCAATATTTCATTTCTTTCAATTTTATATAGGTGATATTGAGATTTTATTGTAGTGTACTAGGATGTTAACCAGTCATAGATACCAATTTCAATAAATAAATTATTGAAATATTATTATTGAATTAACCCCCCCTGACCTTCATTGTGACATGTCACAATTTACATGGGCACTTCATGAATTAACCTAATGGGATGGGTGATCATTTTCTTGATTTTTATATTCTTTAAAAGAAATTTCATTCTTAGTATTTAAGGGTTTTTATTTGTCTCAAAATATTTGTATATATTAAATTTATTTTATATTCATAACTATTTAATATCATATAATCATGGGTGTATTATGTTTTATTTCTACATATATAAAAAATTATAAGTATTTTTTAAAATTTATACTTCTTCACCAAATTAATATCAAAGAACAATATTGATGCATTACATTTTACAAAACTCACAATTTTTGTTAATAAAATAAATATAGGGCATGTGTATATATATATATATAAATTAATCTCATGAAAAAGGTATATGAACCCTTTTCATGTAATGACCTATATTCTTATGAAATCAAAAATACTTAAAAGTGGAATGGAGTGATATTTTCCAAACACACATTTTTATAAGTAAATCATATGATTCAAGAAGAATGAGAAAATCTACCTAATGTCCCTCATCCAATGGTTCAGTTCTCAAGTGTGACATTAATTCCACCATAATTCACACACCTAACTTTTATAATTTATCATAATGATCTATATTTAGCATCATAATTACAATCATAACCAAAGTGAAGGTGAAATAAAAATAAATTCAATGTTCATATACCAAAATTTAGTCCATGATATGAAACTTTTATGAGAATTTATTTACCATGTAAATGATAATATAAATAATATCCACTTACTGTAAATAATTAATATACATATATATTTAAATATGAATATAATTAATTAATGAAAATATAAATTATTTACCAAACATGATATGTTAATATGAATGTTACATATTTTATTTAGTCATTAAAAACTTCATTCATAGTTCCTTAAGAATATCATTTATCAAAAGTTTCTAATCTATAATCATTTATCAAAAATATCATTTTTATATTATACCATATTTAATGATATATTCTTATAATTCTTCATGATCATAATCTTCTCATATTATATGCTTTATCTTTTCTATTTATATATACCAAATGAAAGGTGATATCATGTAGTGGAGTTCAACAATTACATTATACAATTAAAAGAGATATCAGCTATATCACTATAAAAATATAACACATTGTTTTTAAAAATTATTTTAGTCATTAAATCTTATTATAATTTTTATTATAGCTTACGATAGAGTGTAAATTAACATAAATTTATGAAACATACACTATGACTCATACTGACATACAAAATAAAATGTTAAATCACCAAAATTCAATATTATGATATCATATCTCATATCTCATGAAATAACAACCACGTAACTAACACTTAGCCATATAATATCATAGATATTTATATAATAAACTATATATTATGATAGAAATGTTATTTATAATTTATTTGTGAAAACATGTTGATTCCAGGATAAACACATCTTTTAAGAACATTACATGATCTAAAATAGTTGAATAAACCAATTTAAAATTAATATTTATCATCATGAAATCATTATAAATATTTAAGAACATAAAATAACCATGCATACTTCAAATCTAGTGAGATAAATCATTATAGAGTTTATGCAAATAACTAAGATATAGTATTCATTATTTTTCCTCCAATAGTAGTACACTAACCACTATAATCCATGTATGTGATGTGAGGAAAACTTAATCTCAAAATGGTGTGTGGCACGCTCACCTAAAGGATGAAAATGTAATACGTAATAATAGAGTTTCATATTGGCTCAATAATTCCCTAGAAAATATAATAGAATATACTATCTGGGGTTTTCCCTTGTGTTACATTGCTCAATATTTATTTCGAAAGTCTCAAGGCCAACATAAAGAGTAAAATGGTAAATTTAACCAAATAGATGACATCAAAACAATTTTCTTATGGCACATTGATATTAGGATGTGGTGGTTACCCCATAAGTGGAGTTTTGGTTAATTTAAAAGAATGTATATTTTAATTATATTTCTAATATTTATTACTTATATAAATATTTATCATGGATATTGCCTAGTGATTTGGGTAACTTGATTTTTTTGCATATAGAATTTAGATTGAGTTATATTATTGATGAAATCATGATTTTTCATAGAATTACTGGTCAAATGAGGCCTCAGAAGTAAATGTTTTATTACTAAAATATTAATTTCAGATTGCAAGTTCGTTTTAATAGGAAATATCCCTATTATTCAAAATAAAGGATTGAATTTAATATCTAATATTACATTAGTATTTAATATGAAGTTTTACATAAGAATCATTATAATATGAGTTTTCTTCTGTAGTTCCTTAAACTAACATCACCCACAAGTATATTCTAAATATAGTCAAAAATAGGGTTAGGATATATAAATCTCATCTACCCATATTCTAGAGATAGGAAAAAAACCATAGATTTATTATAGGGAGAGAGAGTGGTGGTAATACATTTATGATGGACATAGATTGGGAATGTTTTGAGGCATTATGACACGATTTGTGTCAATAAGAAAACCATAGTAGAAAAAAATTGAATCATTTGTATTTCACCATAATTATAGGAACTTTTTCATGAATATGATGATACATTAATCATATTTAACATTTAATTGATTTCAATGAAACTAATTCATGTGTTAATATCTTGTTTCTGGGGAATTTTTTTAAAATTTTAATTGGTTTCCAATTTTACCATTTGCTTCTTATTTTTTTTAAAATGTGGGAGATAAGATTCAATTGGTCTTAGGGTTAACCAATGGTAGAAATTGGAATTTTTTATAGTAGAGGATGTAGTAATAATAAGGAATATAATTATAGGTGGTGTGGGGTAGATCATCTAGGTGGAGGTCATCCACTGTAAAATTGTGGATCATATCAGGAATTGTATCACGGTGAGGATTTCCAACATTGATGTGGTGGGGACTTTGTGATATGGGATCTGGTGGGTTTATTTTAGGTAGTAATGGTGAAATAATAGAGATCAATTAGTAATTGAGTGTCCAACCATATATTTTTTAGTTTCCCCGTACCATATACTTAGGGTCAGGATCGTATATGTCCAATTCATTTTATAGATAGGGTTAGTAATTCCCCCAAAAACTCCAGGATGGAATCTTCTATATATGGAGTTATTATTCCAACATCTAAGTTAGGATTTTTGGCTGGAATACTCTATTAGAGGTGGGATTATCCATGACTAATGTATCTTCAATCAAGGTAAGGATCCTTCACTACTTTTCATATGATGTTAAATTGATTTCCTAGAGTCAGAAATTTTTTTATTTACCAATGGTCCTATATCAATGAACCAGAGTATAAAATATTCCCCTGACTAGAGTGAATGAATTTATGATTATTGGTATCCACATCTTGAATGCAGGTCACAATGTGTGTTTAGGAAATATATCTAGTATAGACTTCATTGGGACATTTGATTCATCATTACCATATGGTTTATTTTATGGAATGATTTACATCTAGATCTTAACTGTAGGGTTTTTAGACTCCTAATAATTATAATATTACATATTTTCTCATGTGGTATGACATTGGAATATTATATATGAGGTTATTGAGGCATTCCTTGAATCCATTACAATACTATTCAGAGGTTATATCCTTATTTTCTTCACAAGTTATCATATAGTTAGATCTCACTTGTAATGGTTGATGTAGTTGATCCTTATCTTCATTTTGATAACTCATTATTATGTATATCTTTGATTATACTTCATGTTATGTATTTACTATTTTACATCCCCCTAATCACCTCTTGTAATGAGATATTGGGAAAAAATCTTATTATGTTTCCTTTATATTTTTTGGGTCTCCCTACTTGCAATAATTATATTCACTCATAAACAAGATTTTTCCCACACATAATGTCTCTATATAGAAGATGAATAGATATAGAGATGGTTGTGGTAGATGTGGAGCTAATATGGATTATTCAAAACTGGAACAAGGTTTTGTTCTTTGATTTATGTTAGAGAACGGTGGATCATAACAATATTAGTTATAATTGTTGATATTTATCATTCTTGGTGTACATACACTATAGCAGATCTCACTAGTGTGTTGAATCGGCCAGTTTTAGAGTCTTTATGAAGTAAAATTCCTTCTTATTCTCCATTTTACTATTATATTTTCACATGTTGTTTCATGCATATATTTTATAATGGTTATTTGATAATATATCTTAATTATGAAGGTGATTTTATTTATTTTATGTATGAGAGATATTTATTTTTTGTATGTTGATATTAGTTAAGGATTCTTATATTCTATGTCAATCCTACCCATAGGAATCATTACCCCTTGGCCTATTTGATGTTGTCATTGGGTGGTAAACTCTACCTTTATCTAGCCGAGGTGGGGTTAAATATTGTTCGGACCTACACTTTTGTATACAATGGAATAAGTACAATAATTTCAAATATTCATTGATACAATGTGACATCAATTTATCATATCATTAATATATTTTACTTCATTTCCATAATATAAACATTTCAAATCATTAATAATGAATAAATTCAAAATCCCAAGGTTTAATGAATTTTAATTTTGGCCACATGTTCTTATTATTTTATAGTTATTTGTAAACATTTCTCACAAATAGTATTATCACATGACACCAATTCAGACAAATCAAACAAAATACACAAATTTAAATCCTATTAAATGTAAACTAAGGAAATTAGTGAGACTAGATTCATAAAAAGCGTAAGTATATTGTATATTCATAGAATAATATAAGTGATATTATTATTACAATGTCGGTATGAGAAGATAATCACATTGCATAAAAATGGTTAATCATACCCAAAAATCATATTTCATAAATTATTTGTCATGCTATAATGATTTTGGAATGACATAAGATATGTGATATATACCTAAATATAAGATTATATAACATTGTAAACATTACTAACATTAATCATTTCCACACATAACATTTATCAAATAACAATAATTTTTACTCATAGAACCTTAAATAGGGAAATTATTTCAACAAATTATGTTTTAAAAATAATTACAATTTTCATTTCTAAGTTATGAGAATATAATAATGTCTACACAAGAGTTGTGAACAAAAAAATTAATTTCAATGGGTAAAATAATTATCTCACAACACATAAATGTTTTGAAAATTTGATATAGGGGTATAAAAAACCCTCTCATAAAATTATAATAAACTATACATGTTTAAATAATGGTACCAATCATAATCCCATAAAATCATTACTATCCTTTGGGGAATAAATATATTTCATGACATATTCCAAGAGAAATTATTATAATATATACATAGAATTAAATTAGATGGAAAAATTATAGTATATCCCCAATTAATTATTAGAAACATTTAACTATGTTAATATAGAGGAAAACACTTTTTTAAGAACTTTATACGATTTTTTTGAAAAACTAGAAAAAAATTCATTTTATTTTGATATCATTTATTATCAAATAAAATATTCAAAAAAATAGAAATTAAATTTACATTGGAACCAAAGATAACATGTAAATAAATCATTATAATGCACAATTTTTTTGAAAAAAGTTTATTTATAAAATATTAAAAAGGAGACTCTTTTAACACATCTTTAATGAATTAAAAAAATGGATCTCAATTTTTAAAATATTCCATTTATGATTTGGTAATGAAAATCAAATAACCTTTGAAAAGAATATAAGAAATCTCTAATTTATAGATAATAAAATTTAAAAATAAATATAATAAATAAATACCTAGGGTATAATGTGATATAGAAACACTATAAAAAATTTGAATTCATGGTTTATAATATTAAACACATATAAGTTTTTTAATATTTAAATAAAAAACCTCATTTTAAAGAAAAAATGAAGATATAATTTTTAATTGAATGAATTTATGGAAATGTTTTATACATTTAAATAGATGGAGAGTATATAAAAAATCTAAGTTAAAACAAGATGTGAATATGTCACATATCTCATTGAAGAGAAACAGATATTAGAAAACACTTAGGGTTTTGGAAACCATTGATTCAAAATCATATAAAACAGTTACATGAGAGAATTGATTATTCTATTAGATAACCCATTGGAAATTAGGGACTTGGGATTCCTTCTTAATAAATATTTTCCCAAAAAATAGAAATTATATAGAGAGGGATAATATTAAAATAAATTAAAGTTATTTTTAAATTAAATATGTTTTATTATGTGTGAATTGGATGGTTGAATTTGTAAATAATAGAGGTGAGATTTTTGTAAATACCCATTTATTAATATAAAAGAAATTTCATATTTATGTTAATTGGATAAAATTTTGATAGTTAATTAAGGTGATATTATGGGAGGTAAAACATCCTTCACACACAAAAAATATAGAAACTTTATTTCTATATATTTTTATTATATACCTTATTTATATGCTATTACATCATTTTAGATTTTACCACTATGAAAAACTTTTAGCTAGATAATATTTGTTTATGATGAGAAATGATATTAAACTTATTAAAAAATTTCGAAATACTAATTAAAAATATTAAATTAATTTTTCTAAATACAACTTATAAATGTTATAATAAATAATTTTAATATATGTATTTTTAAATGAACACAATAATTTTTAGAAAAAAAATTATTTTTAAGAATAAAAATGAATGAAATATTATTTTGGACAAAGAATAATGATAATATCAATTCATATGAAATTTATTAGTCTATGATTAAAAAACATGGGGTTATTTTGCTTTTAAAAAACTAAAATATCTAATAGAATAAAGTGAATACTTAAATAAAAAAATTACCAAAAAAATATTTTTTTCCCTATAAATGAAATATAATATAGGATCCAATTCATCAAAAATATGTTTTTAAAATCAATATAAATATTTAAAATTTATTATTTAACTCCTTGAATACATTTTTTATTTAGAAATAAGATTTAGAAATTTATTTGTCATTTTCATAACAAGATGATTTCATTAATTAAATGGTATGTTTAAAAACTATATTTCTTATTGTTCACGTAAAAATATTGTATATTGGAAATATCCAAAAAAATAACATGAAGAAGACTTGTACTTATTGGATAAAAAATGATGTTCATTTTATAAAATTTTATTTATATAATTTAAAATTACATCTTTCAAATAATACCATATACATCATAGAAAAGACTAAAAAATAAATTTTTCTAATTATAAATACCGTATTTATTTTACGTACCTTGAAAAGATAGACTATATTGATCAATAGAATTTTATGTCCACAAAATTTTCAAAAGTATTCATTTAATAAATATTAAATATTATATAAATCCTTAAATTGATGAAAATAAAAGTAATGTTAGGGGAATTTATTTTACCTTTTAAAAAATAAATGTTATATCTCATAAAGTAAAAATAATAATTCTAAATCTAAATTTGGTGTGTAGTTGATTATAAAATAACATTTTAGACGTGGAATATATATATATATATATAAATATATTTCATGTTTATTAATATTAATAAACCAAACTATTATATATTTCAAATAATGAATTGGTTTTCACATTACCTCAATAAAGTGTACCATAATTCATTTTATTTTTATGTTTAATGTGAAATAATTCATTAAACATAGTATTTATTAATGGGAAATTAATACTAAATTCCTTGGTTTTTAGATTAAACTCTAATAAATAAATTTTAAACCCATAATTTTGATTATCAATTATTTATTAAAATAGTTTATGGTATTCAAAAAATATAAAAATCTAAAGATTTGATTTGTAAATAGATATCAACAAAAATATCTATGGAATAAATAAGAATCTAAGCTCATTATTAATGTATAAATCCAATATTATATATGTAATTTTCATTTAGATTTTATGGTTAACTATTTATTGATAGATTATAAATGTATGATTTGGGATATTAAATATTGAATCCTTATGCTAACAATTAATATGGGATCACGGTTGATAAATATAATCAATAAAATAAAATTTATTAAAATTTATCTAAAATAAGAATAATAATTTCTTAAGGTATTTTATTCCAAAAACCATCAATTGGAGAAGTGTTTTAGACTTGGGATGTAATCATCGCATAACAATGAGTTTTCATTGAAAATTCGATATCAAATCATTAATGTTATGACTTATGATCTATAAAAAAATTCCCAATATAAAAAGTTTGATTAATAAAGAATCGAGGAAGATATATATTTTTTATAGAGTGGATGATGAGTGTTCTTTTCACTATATTATTTTCATTCCCCGCATCAGTGGTAGTGATTGTGTAGGATTTCCCTTAATACATTTGATTTTAAGGTTGTTGATATTTTTCATTATCATCAACCCTTGGATTGATATTACGGTAATCATAATTACCAAAATTATTAATTATGATGTGTGAATGGTACATTATTTGGGACCAATATTTTATTATCCACCCTCTTAAACTCTCATAAAAATATAGGATCTAAATGGTTAGTCATATAACATCAAAATCACTTGCTCATTCATTTTGAGATCATTAATAGATTCTTATTTACATTTTTTAGAATATAAGTTGATAAAATTTAATTACTACACACAATTTTTCATTAAATCTTATATTAAAATCCATTTTTTATATACTATACTAAACCCCTTTAGAATGAAGAGAATCTCCAATATTCATTTCCACCTTAACTGAAAATTGCGAATATTTATTCATAACTACCAAAGTACCTTATATCTAGTGACACATGAAGACATGATATTGTGATACTAAAGAAATTACCAATCATACATTTAGGTTCTGTAAGAAAATGGGAGTTTAACTTCAATGTATTTTGATGTTTAACTAATAAGTATTAGTGGGTTCATCCCCCTTATCTTTTAGATCAAGGAATTATCAGCCCTTTTAATGTGTGGGGATCCAATGTGACCCAATTGTTACATAAATAATTATTTAATAATGTTAGATAAATATTATATACATCTAAAAAATAAACACCATTGCACCATTAGATTATTTATAGATTAGATATATATTAATTTTATATCATGAAATATCTTTATTTTTACCCAAAAAATCATATCCAGAAGCATATTTCATATGAATACCTTAAATTATACCATTCATTAGAAAATTTAAATATAAACATAAAAAATAACGATATTAGATGTTATTTATGGGTAAACATATGATATATAAATAAATAATCATAAAACATAATATGATAGGTATAAAGGTATGGAAACATAATCATAACTTACATAGGTTATACCGCTAATGTAAAAGGTCATTAATCATTAATCATGGCATAAGGATTTTTCATTTTAACATAAATCATTCATAACAGTTTGGAGTCATCATTAATCAATAATGATTCATTAAGAAATTATTTTAGAACAAGACATAGGTTTGTGTCAAATAAAAATGTATATCAAATAATTTCTTTAGTGAAGCATCTCTTTCAAGGATATCATTGTGGATTGGGTTAATGCCCAATTATATCATTTCTTTAGTTAATGAATACACCTAATAATATAATATTGGACTATTTCTTATATTTATATATATATCATACGCATTACATTCCTTACTATCTCATAAGATATAATTTATTATCCAACACATTAGAGGGCTATATAATTCTTGGTCAAACCATCACAAAAGGAAAACAATGCATTTGTTTGTAAAAAATTCATAAAACATTAATCCAGCCACCAAATAATAACCCCAATATAAGAAATGTATATTTTTGAATAATTATTCATTTTATAAAAGCATATCTATTCAAAGAGAATGTGTTTCAGAGTGATTTCATTATAACATATCCAGCCCTTGTGAAATAAATGAGTTTTTTAAAATTATCCAAAAATAATTATCATAATTAGTGATATGGAGAAAAAAATTGGATGTTATCATTACATAATTTCCGAAAATAATCATAATAATCCATAATGAATGTTTCCATAGATGAAAATTACATATACAATAACATTTGAACATTTCATTAAAAATAGGGAAAATATACTTTTATTTAAGTATCTCTAAAACCATGAAATTAAAAAAATATTTATAAAGTTATTTAATTTAAAAATACCCAATTAAAAATCTAATGGAATCCTCAATTCAATGAATTACCATTTCATAAGTAAAATTCTTTACTATGATGAACATTAAAACAAATATTTCCTTAAAAATGTTTTTTTTGAAAATTCATAATTATCCAGTTCAGAAAAAAATTATAATTACTCATTTTTTAAAAAATGAAAATAAATTAAAATAATGTTGATAATGAGAAAAAAATATTTTATCATAAAAATGAAAATTATTTAAACATTATAAATAACATGGTCATAGAATAAAAATTCCATTTACCAAAGGGAAAATATGGTTGTTTTTTCTTAAAAACATTTTTCTTGAGCACTTTATGTTCAAAAGAGAAGAAAATTGTACCATTACAGGAAAATTATAAGAATAACCATATGAGATGAAATTATAATAGGTCTAGAGGATAATATCCAAATAATTTCCCTTAATTTATATTTCACATAGATCATCTTGAAAAGAATTCATATTGTAACATAAACTATTACTGTTTCGGTAAAATTTAAATCATAAACCCCATGAAAAAAATAATGAAAAAATATACATAAAACAAAATTAACAATAATTTATTTATTTTATCATATAAAAAATGGTTATTATATAAACCACATGAAAAAATCAAGGTTAATGTGGAATATGTAACATAAATACAAATGCGAGACAAGAAACTCTTACCTTGTGTATTGTCTTACATTATACATCTTCAAAACTCATTTATAATATATAAAGATTTACTATACATATATTAAATAAATATAATAATACATAAAATAATATTTATCATTCCTTTATAATTAAAAATTATGTTTTTATTTATAATTTTTTAATTGAACTGAACATTTAGGTAAAAACTATTCTATTGTGTAAGAGTGTTTCATTTATGGGTTTATTGTACTTTCACGATTATAATGGTTTGATTATATGAAGAATATTAATCATTAAATTTTAATTTTAAGTATTCTATAAAATAAACTTTTATAAAAATTCATAAAAATTTGTGGTGAAATATTAATTAGATCACATCGACGAGATGGTAGTTTGTATGTATAGATGGGTAATGTTTCCACTTTTGGATGGATTTAATGAAAGATAGGTTAAATTAATTACACATAAATGTTTTTATTATATCATAAAAATAATATTTATTTATTAAATATATTCTTATTAGTAGTCATATATAGAGGAATTGAAAAAATAATCTCTTGAATGAGGTGGAAATATACAGATACACACATGCAACGATATCATTTTCCCATTGATGTGAAGGAGATAGAAAAAGTTTTTCCCGTAGTCATGATAACATTTAGAAAAATTTATGACACAAAAAACATTATTTTTTGATGGGTTCAACATATTTAGAGGACATATACAATGAAATAAATATAGAAATAGTCTTGTAAGATGATTTCCTCTTCATTGAGTGACCTCCATTGATTTAAACATTAAGCATTCTTTAGATTGTCTTTGGATAATAAAATAAGGTATTTTATGTGGTGAATAAAATATGGATTATATATAAGTAACTAATTATGGGGATATGGGTCCCAATATTTTTTTAATAAGAGAGAAGAATTGGTTACATTTTATAAGTGAGTGGTTTTCACTCTTACAATTATTCTGTGATTTAAACTAATATAAGTTCTTAATTTTTGTTAAGTGGAACTAAGGAACCCAAAATTAATATATAAGATGTTATAGGGTTGAAAAAAATCAACATATTTAAATTAGGAATGTTTTGCATACATTTTTTTATTTATCTACTAGTAAAACATCTGTTAAACCAAATTAACCCATATATATGATAACTTAAGTATTTACTATGACAACCTAATTAAAAATTATAGAGACTTATAAACTTTTTTACATAATTATTAAAAAATTAAATCCTGAAAATAAGTTTCAAAATCTTTATGTGGAAGGAATTAAATTTAATATTAGTATGTAAAATACATGGAAATATTGTTTAGGAAAATTACATATTTAAGAGTTATAATAATATCACCTTGAAATCAATTAAGAAGTTGAGTTTAGAAAATTTAATTATTAAATATTAAAAAATTAATGTTTTTATACTTTTTATCAATCCAAAACCTAATTTCACATTCTAGAAAAATGCAAATACCCAAAATAATTTAAAATTTAGATTAAAAAAATTATTTTTATAAAAGTAAATCATGAATTCTTAAATTAAAAATAATTTTAAATTAAATTATTTCACTCAATAAAAAATATCTTTGGTGAGGAACCAATCACACAATAGGATAAATTAAGGTGTTTGAGAAATTTTAAATCCTTACACCATAGTCTGAACCCTATTTTATCTCTTCTATCCTTACGGAGGTGGAATATCATTTCTATTATAACTATTAATAATGATTAAAAATAGAAAGATAAATATTTAAAACATTTGAACACCTTGATTCTTGATATGGGAAATATTTTTAATGAAATTTTTTTTAAGAATTTTTAGAAATAAATATTAATATAAATTAATAAAATGCAATGAAAAACCTTTTTTCAATGAAATTTTAACCATAAAAGAGAATTTATTCACATTTTTGTCTTATTAATACCCATTAAATTTTACAATATAATATTTAAGATATAATATATACATTTATTTAACTTAATTCCTCAATAGTGACTAATTGAATTTATTAAGATAAAACAAATTGTATATATAATTTTTTTCAAATAAAGCGTCATTCATTACCTTCAAATACATTAATTTTATTTTATTTTATAACATAATTATAACCAATGAATTCATTTTATAAAGGATTAAACATATTTTTTTCATACGTTATTTATTACTATTCATACTAATAAATCCATCAACTATGAAATAAATGTTGCATTATTTAATATAATTTAACTATTCTAACATTAATTGATTATACTCATTATTCTTTTTAAATGATGATATCTGTGAAATTAAATTTATTTAAAGAATTAATTTTTATAAAATCATGGTTTGGAAAATTATACCTCTATATATGATTTTCTCCTTAAAAATAATTTAACACTGATATAAGATACTAAGGATACTTTTAACTCATCATATCCTCAGGATCCCACATAGATTCCCCAAATTTATGGTATCACCAACAAAACTTTAACAATGTAAGTGGTCTTATTATGATGTTATTTCTCCCAATAATCTAGAATATCATCCATTTATTTCTCATATTATATATCTTACTAATAATAGTATGACCACTATGTTCAGTACATGTGAAGGCTCTGGTTTTTACCTCCTTGGGAGATATACATGGAAAACTTTTCTAAATTGAGAGAGAGATTTAGTTGATGCACCATGTGATAATATACCACCTTGATATGATAAATAATTTTAATTGGTAGATATATTTGGGGCATATATTTATTTCATTTTCAAGTATCATAAAAATATTACAATGAGATAATTTGAGGAATTTCTTTTTGCTAACTTAGTAAAGTAAATATCATCAATGATTTTCAACATATGTTTTTGTCAAATATACTCTTCAGGATATAATAGTTAATTAATATAACAATATCTAACATTTAATTATTAAGAAAAATAAACAATATCTTTTTTTTCTATAACTTCATCTAATCGTCTTGTTTTTATTCACTATCACTTAATAAGGTTTTCGTAAAGAGTCAACTCAATTCTTGAGAGAAAGCTACTATTGTATGAATACTCAACTAGAGAATGGTATTGATTTCAAAATAATTTATAATCCATAGATAATGCTCTTAACATATATTCTTGGATATCAATGTTCATATTATACTAACTATCTCTTTAAAGATGATATGCAGTTCTGAAACTCAACTCTATATCCAAATCATAAAAAAAATTACTATAACTTTATGGTAAACAACAGACCTTGACCAGATATGATTGAATGTGGTACACCATGAAATATTAAAACATACATAATGTTGATCCTGGAATTATAATAAAGAGATTAATATTACCTAATGTTAATAAAATAAACCAATTTCATAATATTATCAATTATTACACAAATAGCATTGTCCCATTTTTATTTTTAAGGAGTATAATGATTTAATCAACGGTAATGATTTCACATTTCAATTTTTTATGTGTAATGGTTATAACATATCCTCACACTTCTGTATATCCACTGCAAATTTCTAATATATCAGAAATCAAGATACACACTAATTAATATATCATTTAATTTTATCCCACTAGAAATATTATTTTAAATATCTGTATATATTCAAACTTATAGGGTGAATAGAGAATAATGAACTGTGATATTCTCCCAAATGATCCTTATTCAAACTAGGTACTCATGGTCGATATACTCAGTTCATAAAACATATCATTACATAAAAACAATCTTTAACTTAGGAACATTATTCTCTGTCTTATGTAGTTCAACTTTTTCCTTCCATTCATTTTTATTTTCCATATGGATATATGGTTGAACACTAAATTTAAAAAATAATATTTCTCTACTTCATTCATGGTTTCATAGTTAATCATTTGAATATCTATAATTATTCTATATTTTCTAATAATAATTATAAAAAATATTTCACTATAATTATGACTAAAATAATTATCCACTTTGTTCTCCTTCTATTAGTACTAATGTAATCGAATTTTTTTATCATTAATCAACTTTATTAATCTTTTTTGTATCATATTCAAATCTTTATATGTGAATATGTACATTAGGATTTTGTGATCATTATATATATAAAAACATGAAAATATAAAAATTTTCTACATATTTTCAATGTTGTGTTTCTCACCAACATTTTGTGAAAAATATTCCTCATGAATAAGTAATAAGACCCATACAATCGAAGGAATTTTTATTTTAATTTCATTTTAGTGCTCAAAACTATAAATGATAATCGGTTGATTCGAAATAAAAATGTGATTTTTTTATTATATAAATTTATAAGAGATCTATATATTGTTAGTTAATCAATTCTAAAAATCACATCAAATTATACAAAGGGATAAATGAAAAAATATTCATAGGGGACATTCTTGGAATCCTTAACATGAAATCCACAAATATATAATATAAGATAAGTGTTCCTTAATTGTAATGATCCTCTTAAGTGATAATCATATAATATTCCAAACCATGTCTAAGTAATGAGAACTTATATTATATAATTATCTCAGATAATTCCCATGTTCCCTATATACAATACATTTAACTACTAAGAGTACCACATGATGTAATTTATTTTCCATGACCAAACTCTTCATTTTTATTAATTATGATATCTATATAACCTTATTCTATACTAAGAAAAAAATTATCCTTCATATGATACATTTACATAGGTGCATCTTCTCGAATCTTTTATATATAGTAAATAGAATACTCTTTCTTCAATAATCATTATCTACTGATCTCCCTTGAAACATCATTTTTTACTTATTAGGTTTTTTGAGAAACCCACTAAAGAAAAGGTTGTTAAAAAATTAACAAGTTAAATGGTTTGAAAAAATCCTATGGTGTATCCATGTAAATCATATTGAATTAGGTTTCTCATTTGGAAAATCATTGCATTATATATATCATTCATTATTAACATGATTCCTCTTCATTTCAACAATTATGTAAAACCAAAATATTGGGTTGGGAAATAATAATCATAGTGGGAAATTATTTTGTCATCATAGGATTTCAAAATCACGATAAATTATCTTAAATATATTTCATATTATATTTATTTTCAAAAATATATTATCATAATTTATTAAAATAAATTATAATGGATCATAAAATAAGTGAAATAAAAGAATAATATTAACCAAGAGTTTATTTATTGGTTTTTATTTTTAGGCCCAACCGTCATGAACTGGTGGTTACACATTAAATATCTAATCTTCCCATTTCAAATATAATAATCATATGGGAATCTAATCCAAAACCACTTCCATATTTCAATATAAAAATAGGGATAAATTTTCTAGTAAAATAAAAAATTCTAAATAATTCCAAATATTAATGATGTTTTCATATACAGGGATGACCTGCAGAGCAGTTGGGGGAACTTCTGTTGGGTCCCGAGGAGTGCCACGTTACTCAAGTGGATTTGGGGACACATATCGCTCCCTCATAACATATATTCTAGCCTCTATCCTGTCTACATGGGCTGGGTGGTCATGGTCACCTGGAGGCATTTTGTCAGGGGGGATGTTGTGCTTGCCCTGGTTAGCCCGACCGAGGATCACAATAGTCTGGTCATTGCTCCGTCGTGCATTCAACAAGAATGTCATCAACCATCTTCTTGTGATCTATGACTTGTTTACACAATGTGGCTTTTTCAGCATCATAATCCATCTTTTTCACTGAGCCAGATGAGTAAGAGGGTTTGACAGCTCTGAGGTACTCTTTGTTATTACTGGGATTCCGGCTGAGGACCAATGCCTTGGTGGGAATAATAAGACCCAGTAGATTTCTCTACTGGTGAGTAACCCTTCACAACAGATTCAAAAGTTTGGGAACTACCCTGAGGGGTATGTTTTCTCCAAGGAGATATGTCTCCATCTCTTCCTTTGATATATCAACCTTGTTAACTACAACTCTACTTGGAGGAATATCATTGATATTTTTTGAAATGTTGGGATGGAACCATATATAACTAAAATAGAGTTCTGTGTACTTCCCCCAACAATGGATCTACACGAGGTGGTAAGCCTCAATTATTATCCTACATAACAATTTAAAACTCGAGACACATCGTTGATGTATGATCTGATGGAGGCCTGGTGACTCTAGACGTTGGGCCAAAGGGAGTGTGACCAAATCAACCAGAAAACATTGTTGACAAATGCCTTTGAAGTGTGCATAAATCTTGGGGTATGTCACTTTTTGATGGAGAAAACGAATATTTGTCGCCCAGAGGGTCTAGTGAAAGCATTTGACTTCCTTCGGGGTTATTGATTCTGGAGCACTAAAATTCGGTGCGGCGACTGGCCAAAATGCCCTCGAGAAATCATTTTCCCTAAGAATCTCCCACAAACTCCTCAGCTCAGACACGGGGTTTGTCCCTTGGTTTCCCCACTCATCGATTGGAGGCAGCAGGGAAACTAGTACCAGTACTGAATTAGACTACTAAGACGGTGGGCTGGCCAGTGGAAAAGACAGTGAGCCGGCAGACAAGACGCTGCATCTTGGGATATCTTCCGAAGAGTGCAGTGACATAGCCACCACATCACTATAAGACGGGATAGAGACCACAGTTTCTTGCATAGGGACTATAGCTTATTGTGGTGGACATGTTGTTACTCTTTCACCATCAGACCCTAGAATAACTCTCCATGATCTATAGAAAAGGTATATAGTGCTCCAGGCGATCATGGTGGCGATTGTGCGGCCATACCCTAGGGAGATGCATAATCTTCGTCCTCATGAATGTATCTACGGGGGAGGAAGGGATCTAGTGACCTATAATTCTGGATGTATGAGGATGATATGCCTTGTCACTGCCCCATCCCCCGACATAGAGGATTGAGGTGAGGGTTCCATTTCTGCATCATATTCTGCCTTGGAATCTGAGAAGAATACAGGTTTAATCTGGGTTTGAACCTTCCCGTAATTATTTTTATGGTGGTAGAGACCCACACTCCTGCCCCAGGATGGCTCTTTGGGACAGGGTATATTTTTGGATCGAGGAGGAACTTCGGTCAAACTGGTGTTGGGGTAGAGAGGACTTCCACTTGGGTGAGTTGGGGTACTAGGATCACATGGACATATGTTGAAGGGAACATGGGTGAATTTACATAGGCGAATCTTCTAGAATCTTTGATATATCGTAAATAGAATACTCTTTCTTCAATAATCATTATCTACTGATCTCACTTGAAACTTCATTTTTTAATTATTAGGTTTTTTGAGAAACCCACTAAAGAAAAGGTTGTTAAAAAAAATAACAAGTTAAATGGTTAGAAAAAATCCTATCGTGTATCCATGTAAATCATATTGAATTAGGTTTCTCATTTCGAATGTCATTTCATTATATATATCATTAATTATTAACATGATTCCTTTTCATTTCAACAATTATGTAAAACCAAAATCTTGGGTTGGGAAATAATAATCATAGTGGGAAATTATTTTTTCATCATAGAATTTCAAAATCATGATAAATTATCTTAAATATATTACACATTATATTTATTGTAAGAAATATATTATCATAATTTATTCAAATAAATTATAATGGATCATTAAATAAGTGAATTAACAGAAGAATATTAGCTAAGAGTTTATTTATTGGTGTTCATGTTTAGGCCCAACCATCATGAATTTGTGGTTACACATTAAATATCTAATCTTCCCATTTCAAATATATTAATCCTATGGGAATCTAATCCATAAACATTTCCATATTTCAATATCAATATAGGGATACATTTTCTAGTAAAATAAAAAAATTCTAAATAATTCCAAATATTAATTATGTTTTCATATACAGGGACATATCCTAATAGTTTCTAACAATTTCCTATAATCCCAATATATAAATTTTACTAAACCCTATTCTAAAACCAATATATTTTACCCAATAATTAAATAAGATATTTTTTTTATTTTTTATGAATATAAAATATATCTCATAACAATAAATAACATATAATAGTAATAGTTTTTTCTCTTTGGAGATTAGATATATGGTCATCTTATTTCACGAAATATATTTTACATATCCCATGATTTTCTTCTTAAAAATTACACTTCTTAGGGATAAGATAAAAAAATCCATTCTTCAAAATGTTGAAATGGTATCACAATATAGGGGGAGGTCAAAGTCTCACTCAGTGTAAACATAAGATATATCAATAAATGATTATAAATAAGTATAAGATCAGCATAATTGTGTGATAACATGATCATAACCAAATAAATTAATTCAAAGTAAGTCAATGATATTTAAACATGAATCATAGAATAAAAGTTTCTCAAAAATAAGATATAATTCATAAGAGTGTGTAATCAAAAATAATCTATAACGATCCATGTGAACATGTTATAAGCGTAAGACTTAATTCTTTGTAATATACATAAGTATATAAAATCACTTAATTAGTCAGTCAAAAATTCTAAGGATATCACAGTGGACTGGTTTTAATGCTCAATCCAATATTTCCAGAGTCAAGAATCACTCTATGAATATCATAGTGAACTAAATTAGTTACTCAATTATTTTAACTCCCAATTTGAGACTTTATTATCCTAGGCGATATCAATTTTTCCCAATTAAATGGAGGGATATAAAACTATGGGACCATCCATTGCATAATTAAAACCATACATATTTGTGTCATAGGATCATAAAACACTTATCATTTAATCAAATCTTAACCATTTGAATGAATAGTTATTTCAAAAATATTTCCTTATATTATTACATCCTAACATGGGGAAATGATATAGTTTTCATGATTATATTATCATAATCTAAATAACCATTGAGGAATAAGTGTGTTACATAGAATCATCCATAATTTATCATCAAAATAAGTCATCCAAATAATTAAAAATCGAAGATATCATAATATATCGTCCCCAATAAATCATATAAATATTTAATGTATGTTTCTATGGATAAAAAATACCTCTAGAATAACATTTTAACTTTTAATTGAAAATGGAGAAAATATTAATTCCATTCAGTGTCTTCAAAAAAATAAAGGAAATTTGGGAAAAATATTTTATTTCTAAATAAATATATATATATTTATTGGAATATTTAAATTAAATATTATTCATGATAACGGGAAAAATCATTTGAGTGGTAATTATTAATATAAATATTCCTTTCATATTTTATATAAAAAAATTTAAATAAATAGTTAAGAAAATTATGAAAATACTCAATCATAGATCATTGAAAATAAGTTCAAATATTGTAAAAATAGGTTTTAAAAAAATTTATTTCTAATAAATAAAATTTGTGAAAACATTTTATTGTACATGGATATAGAATATATTATTCATTAACTAGAGAGGAAAGAACACTAGTTTCCCTTAATAACATTTTCTCCAATAATTTAATATAAAAAAAATTAAAGAAAATAATATTATTCTTAGAAACTTTGAGGAATAACTTGAGTATAAGAAAATAAATGTGTTTTATATGATAAGACACATATAATTTAGCTCATTAAAAATTTAGAATAGATAATCCGGAAATGAAATGAGCATTTGAGATAAATAGTTATCACTTTGGTAACATAAAAATCAATACCCCCATGAATAAAATAACATAAATTATGACTCTAAATAACATGAACATAGATATATTATATACAGAAAATATCATAGGCGTAATATATACATGTCATGAATGAAACACGTGGTGAATACCGAATAATTCTCACATAACCCAATAAGATATTGTAAACCCTTACCACAGGTCTCATATTTATTTCTAAATGGAAAAAACTAATATATAATAAATTTAGATTTTGTATAAATATATTACATAACTGTATTAATATAAAAATATCTATTTAAATATCTATTATAATTTCCTATTATTCATTTATTAAATTTTTTTCATTAATGTGAATATTATAGTGAAAACTATAATGTTTTCCATGCATGTTTCGGTTCGACAGTAACTGTAAAAGACCATTGTAAAAATTATCATAATATACATCATATAAATAATGAAATAAATATAATATTTATTAATTACTTACAATTTTACAACAATTAATGTAATATGGTGATGAGATAAAAATTATATCACTTTGTTCATATGGTAGTCTGTATGCACGAGGGATGCTTTCACTTTTCAATGGATAGAAAAAAAGAATGGTATTTAAAAATTAACAATTAAAGAATCATTATAATATCATTTATATCATATATATTAATTAAATATATATATATTATCATCTAAGTAAATAAAAAATTAAAAAATCACATCACTTTGTGAAGATTGTAGTCTAAACAAACACGTGAATGATGATATCATTTTACAATAGATTGTATTGAGATATAAAAAAGTATTCCAGTAATAATAAAAACATGTAATTATATTTATTATTCATGATTCATTATTTTAGTTTTTATAAAACATATTTATAGTAAACTAAGAAGAAATAATATTTGAAATAGATTAATTGGAGTATTATCACTTATTTTAGAGGTCACTTTCTTGAAACCCATATTCCTTCAAATTATTGTCTTAATGGAACAAAAAATAACCCTGGATATGTGTAAGGAATATAGAATTTTATTTGGTTTGGTAATTGTAAATATAATAGGATCGTGATGTGTGAAGAAGATAGAATAATTGATTCCCTTTTATAAAACAGTGGAGTGGAACTCTTGTAATTATAAAAAAATTTAAATTAATATAATGACTTTTTTATGATCCAATAGAACTAGGGCATCCCATTTTTGTAGATAATATGTCATTGGGATGAAATAAATGATACCTATAATATTTATTCATGTTTTAGACACATTTTACTTTTTTTGACCTAGTTAAACCCCACCCCCCTTTAAACCCAATTTAACCTTAATCACGATAATCTGAAATTTTAAAAACATAACATAATTATAAGAAAATAAAATAAAATTTACTTATAAAAAAGGTTATACATTGTTACTAAAAATTTAGAATCAATTTAAATATATTTAAAATCTACATTTGGAAGAAATTATATTTAATATAATTACACCATACACATGAAAATCATCTTTCACATAAATTCATGATCAATGTGTAAAAATAAATTTATAAGGATCAAATCTTGCATAGTTTTAATGGGTAAAATGGATTACCATTGATTGGGGAACACAACTGCTTACTGATAAATGGTGTACACAACGGCTTACCACTCGTTGGCGTTGGACCTCAAGGAGGCTTCCTACGTACCTTGTCTAGGAGACACGAATCAAAGCCCGAGTATTTTGAGAAGGTATCGTTTAACATATTGCATCCCCAAAAAGGGGGTCATATAGTTTAACATCATGTGGGATGAGGATGGATCGACGTGAAGGGGTCGGGACCAGCAGGTGTTGGGATTGAATCTCAAAGAGCCTTCCTACGTACCTCACCTTGGCAAGTATCAATGTCAACATAGTTCGTGTGTGGAATACAGTTTAATTTCTTGTGGGACAAAGGTGAACCAATGTGAAGGGGTCGGATTGAATGAAGGTGTTGGTCTTGATCCATAGGGAGACATCGTACATACCGTGCATTGGAAAAGATCAAACTCCTTAGAGTTTGGGATGGTTTGGTGAACCAACGTGAATATGTCTGGACTAGTATATATTGGACATGAAACTCATGGATGCTTTCTATGTACCATGCCTTGGTAGTGATCAATGTCCATGTAGTTCGGTTTGGGTTGTTGAACTAATGTGAAGGAATCAGGACTACTGGGTGTTAGGCTTAAACCTCAGGGAGGATTCCTATATACCTGGCCCTGGCCAAAATAAAAGTCCATGCAGTTTGAGTTAGAGGATATCATGGTTGGTACATACTCTAAGACCATATGAGTCATCCTCTGAGTGGGAAACAAGAGAAATAAATTACATGATGATCACGTTCGTAAAGTTCCATTGGTGGGATGTGGAGTCGGGATTACAAGTGGTTAGCATAGCAAAGAACAAATTGGGGCTTATGCGTGGTTAGCATCACATAGAGGAATCACGGGATTACACGTGCTTAGAGGCCATGGGAGATGGAGATTGAAACTTACTTTATGATAGAGGAATTGTCGTGAAAAATCCCAGAGGGAGAGGGATGGGAGAATGAAGGTCCATGTGCCCAACTCTCCTCAGGTCTTTGGCACAGATGAAGAGAGGAAGTGCAAGAATGCTTCCACCAGTAAGAAATGCTAGGGGCTTACACCAAGATGGTTTCCCCTCCCTGTGGATAGGTTCCACTTGAGTAGAGAGGATATAATTCCATGTGTGGAATATCTCAGTCCTATGGATTTAATATGGCATAGAGAATGTCTGGTACCCCCCACTTATAATGCACTGGCTGAGGAAACAATTTAACGTCATGTGCTGAAGATAATGATGCTTGGCAGTTTAACGTCCTGCATCATGGACGAGGCAGTTTCAATCAACACCCCTAGGACTTACATAACTGATGCCAATCCACCCATGAGGAATGGAAGGAATCAACAATTCCATATTAAGGGGGTGTCATATAAGGATCCATTGAGGGGCCCACATTTACATGGCTATGATAAAAAACAATAGTTGTTTGAATGGCTATGTGAGGAAGCATAATTCTAAGCAACACAACACAAAACACTACCTAAGGGACTTTTAAATCACATCATACAAACCTGGAGGGTCATATGAGAGAAGGGGTTAGGGAGTAAAGGGGTTCACAGGAGGATGCCTCGTGATGATCTGCTACTCCATATAGTAGAGGGGCTTCGTGAAGGGGAATGCTTTGCGATGTAGGGTGGCATAGCCTATAAATAGGGAAGAGTTTGACATGGAGGGTGCTTTCTGAAGTAGAAGGTCCCTCACAAAGTCAGGCTTCACGAAACATGGGTTCCTTACAAAGCACAGAACTGCGATGTAGTGTGCCCCGCGAAGCAAGGTGACCCTACCTTAGCATGTGGTTCACAAGTGCATGGAATGTAATTCAAAAAGCATGAGTGCTTTTCAAAGACAGGAGTCCCCTTAGGGATCTCCATTGCGAGGCATGTGGCTTTTGCGAAGGGAATCCTTGCTTGAGGAGGGGTTGTGTTTAGGCTAGAGGGAAGGCACATTGCAATGTAAAAGTACCTAAAAGAGATCCTTTTTCATAGAGTAGAAAGTGCTTCATGATTTGAGAGATGGGAATGAGAATTGTCGAAGTATTCATCCTTTGTCCTCAGAAAAGCCCAATATATATAGGAAAGAGGAAGTGAGAATAAGGGACTACATGACACAAATCCACATGATGTTTTGTCCTAACCATAGAGCCTCCGACCTATTTTCTCTGTGACAGCTTCAGAAATGCCTTTCGGATCACGGAGCCTTATGCCTCATTCTGTCGCGGTGGATTCACAGACGTCTTTTGGACCATGGATCCTCCAACCTCTTTTCATCATGGTATCTTCACAAATGACTTTGGGATCGTGAAACCTCCTGCCACTATGCTTCATGGAGGCATCAAAAATGCCTTTCAAATCACAGAGCATCCATCCATTTTGTTGCATGGAGGATTTGAAAACATCTCTCGGATCATGGAGCTTTCTTCCTCTTTGTTCATGGTGGCTTTGAAAACATCTCTTGGATCGCAGATCCTCTCACCTCTTTTCATTGTGGAATCCACAAACGGGGAAACTTCATGCTTACTGCAGTGTTGCGGGACTTCACGAATAGGATTTGTGAGGCAACCTTAATGTATTTGGTGTTCTCTTTGCATTTTTATTCCTCTTCAAGTATTTTGGTGTCAAACAATTCCCCCCATCAGACTTGGAGCCAAGGAGGAAATGAGGGTTGAAGTATATAGGAAAATTTCCAATGTATTTTGGCCAATTGCAATCTAGGCCCATAATGATGGGTTAGGATGCGAAGAGGGGACATGTGGGTTGAGAGGGCCGCAATGCTCACCACGGATGAGCGCTCCACGAAGAAATGGGGGGCGGGTCCCATAAATAAGAGAGGTTGAAATCACTTTTTTCTTTTCTCATCTCCGATTTTTGGTGATTATGATTTTAATTTATGAAGACCCATTATCTGTACGATTTATCACCGTGAGTCGGGTATTTCTACTTCATGGTGCACAACTAGTCCTTCGACTACGTGAGTGTGCACTCCACATCTTACGTCTGTGAAGTCTATGGAAGGGCTTCGGGAACCGGCTCTGCGATTGAGCTTCGCAATTTGGGCTTCGCGATCAACCTCCACGATCTAGGATAAAATTTTCAAAAACATAAATAATGAATGGATCATCAAGATGTTTCTAGGGGGTCCTTACGGTTGCTACCCTTAAAGAAGAAATGGATAATAACGCGGCCATCAGAAAACAAATAAGGATCCATTCAGACCATGAGTCGCTAGTGGAACTGTTGTCAAAGGGTCATATAAACTACCCCATGTAAAAAAGGTATCCTTTGTATGGATTTTTCTTGAGGGATGACGTCTTAATTCTTGAAGTGAGCAGGGACGAGCCAGCTTACTAGTTCTGAAGTACGTCATGCCAGCGCCAGTGTTTCAGAGTGGCCGACAACCATGCTTGGGAGGATTTCACACCCATCAATGTTGATTTCATGTAAGACCATGTGAATAAAATTGATGGGAAGACATTTTAGATAGATACATACCCTCCACTATACCACACCATCCTGAAGGTGGACCTAGGGAACCCAGGGAGGGGGTGGAATGATGAGTGGGATTTACGCCAGGGTGGAAACCTTACAGAGGACAGGGTGTTGGCCTACTGGGTAGGCTTCTCATGTGAGGTGTTCTGGGAGATGTTGAGGTGAGTGGGCATGTATGATATGGCTTAGGATTCCCAATTTCACATCTATTAGCTGAAGCAGTTGATGGTAGAGCTTCTGAGTAGATAGTCATCGAGGACCAAAAATTTTCATTTGCACCATGGAGAGGTCGACATCTGCCTATGAGACCTGCACCAGATCTTAGGGGTCCTGATAATGGGGGAAATGTAGGACGAGTTCCTCCCCCTCATGAATGCATGGGAGGACCCAGAGCAGATGTAGCCTCTATCAAAGGCATTGATGGACCTCATGCCAAGGGAGGAAAAATATTTGGTGAGGGACGTCCATTTCACATGGTGGTTCAAGAACTTCCTAAACATCCCTGAAGATGAAAAGTTTCATTTGAGACCTTGGACCTACCTGAAGGGGGTTCAACAGGGAAATGACACTCATACTGGAAGCTCTTAGAAGAAAAACAATCGAAAACTAGGGGGTTTATCATCAGTACCAAGAAGAAACCGGTGGTTCGGTTAGCTGCATTCATCGTGGTGCTTATTTTTGGTTGGATCCTGCCAGTGAGGGACACAGAACATCAGTGTAAAACCAAGAATGCTCATCATGGGGTCCCAGTTGGAAATAGGGGGACAAGTCAGCCTTAGGATCCCAATGCTCCCAAATCTATATAAGGTGTTGTGGAACATCTGTGATAGGAAGAATCCATAGAGGATATGTGGTATGTTCCATCTTCTTTATGGGTGGGTTCGGCGCTTATTAGGGGAATCTATGAATATCTGAACCCCAATTCCCCTCTTGGGTCGGATTTTCACCCAAGCATTCTGAATGTGGAGGGGAGGTTTCTGACTAAGTTGACTTTACATTTAGTGTTGAACTAAGTCTGGCAGACAAGTTCAACTTCCACCCATTCCCACTGCCAATAGGTGTGTTCACTAATGTAGGCTAGGGAACAGAAGAACATCGATCATGCCTCCTGGATTTTTGGGGTAGAGTCTTAATGGAGTGGGTTGACTGTGAGTCTCTCTGTGAGCCGTACACCCTGCACCGCTTTGCGAGGTAGTTTTGGTGTATGCAGTGGCTAACCCCACAAGTCTACTTGGGGGATCTCCATGAGGATAACCCATGTGTGATGAGGCATATATGGATCATGTTTATGCGGGAGGATGGGAAGATGCGGAACAACCTGCCTCCACCCATAGCAATCTTCAGGCTGGTGAAGCACTACACTATGTGCCGGGAAGTGGCCTACCTAAGGGAGATGATAAAGCAGAAAACCGTCTGGGTTAGTGATGGGGTGCCTCCCCAACCTCGAGGTTGGGGCCGGAAGGGGGTAAAAAAAATATCGTGGTGGAGGGGTTGTAGTGGCGCTAATGCCCGCACCAGTCGAAAGGAAGGAAGAGGAAGTGGATCCAATGGTCCCAAAGGGATAGATTCATTCCAAGGGGAGGCCGCCAAGGTTATTCCAGAAGATATCCACCCAGGATCCTAGAAAGTGGCTACGCCACATAGATTTGATCGACTGTGTTTTATTTCTACATGCTTGGGTTATCTGAGACATCTAGAGAAAATTCCTCAACCCGTCCAAGATGTTCAAACACCTGAACTATATCGGGATGGATTGTCTTGGGATTGGCCCTTTAATGGGTAGCTTTGCAGTATCCAAGGCATAGAGGGAGCAATTCCTGGCCGAGATGGATGACTTTGTACACTCCTTGGGTGCTCTTTGTCTAATGATGGATCGAGTAAAGGTGTTTTTGGATCGAAAGACCCCACCACTGTTGTCGGCCGCTGAATTAAGAGAGTGCTTCCCACTATTAGAACAATAAAATGAGTCCTCATGGGGGGAGGAGGCCAGCAGAGGGAGCCCTCCATAGGAGGGTGGGGTCAGTGATTCAGACTTGGATCATGAAGATATTCCATAGTCTCTCTAGGTAAAACCCTAAACTGCATCTCTAGAGTATTAATTTAGTCCATTTATGAATCATTACTAACATTTGAACTGTGCAGAAGAGCCTCATAGGTAAACCCCACTCCTGCCCAATTGTATATGAAATTTTTGCAACATCAGGATCTGCACCCACGACTATGGAGGTTACTACTCTTACTAGGGTAGTGCACCCATGGTGGTCCTTCCAGATTTTAGGAATTTCTAAAAATATACAGAGGGCCAAACCTTGGGTTTCTAATGGAAAAAACTCATGAGTGAGACTAACTATTCAAGATCTATGAGTCTCCTTTATAGAACGTGTACCTGTCTCCCATTAAACAGATCAAATGATGCTCATTCACTCTTATATTCATAGTTCGTCAAATGGTGTGGGATGAAATGGCGAGTTTTCTAGAGCTCTTGGAGATGCCTTTCATGGGTGAATGTCGGTGGCTATGGAAGTGGACGTTCAAACCGGCCAAGCTGCAGTGCTTCCGATCACTGGTGGGACTGTTAGGAGGACATATATTGAGAAAATTGAGGTGGTATCTAATGATGGGGGTCGATCTGACAGCACAGGTCCTAACATACCTGATGAGACACCATATGTAGACCCTACAGGTGATTTCTTGAGGGTGTTCCCAGGTTATGAACCCACAGACCCTACGGACCGAGAGAAGACAACCTTTGATGAAGGTGATATAAAAATAGTCCATTGTCGGTCATGGAAGCTGATCAAGCGCATCATCAAGGATTCACCTCAAGCACAATGGATATACCAGATTGGGAGACTTCGCTCCCAGCTGCGTGAGCTGTGCACTATGGGAGTGGGTGCTCATCGTTCTCATATGCTCATTCGATGCCTAATGGTAGAGATTATTTTGGAGCAAGATTGTGGCCTTAGTTTAAATAGGAAATGGAGGAAATAAGTGAACATCAAGAGGCTCCAGGAGGCCAAAAGTAGGATTCAGTGGTTGCAGAGATGAGTGAATGAGAATTCTGCTTTCCTCAATGAACAATCATATCTCATGTCTCACATAATGGCTCATCTGGTGGAGAATAAAGAAGATATGGAGCAAGCCTCTAAAGATATTGCCATCATCAAAACTGACAAGGAACATGCATGGATCGCGGCTGAAGAATTACACCCTATTTCTACCTAGGAAGACTGAGAATTAAATAGGTGCCAACAGATCCTGGATTCCACAAGCCAGAGAGTGGCAGAGATGAAATTCCCTATTAAAGAGGTCAACCCATCCATGGGAGGTGATGATCCTTTGGTTTTGTAATGCACACAAACATTTAAATATACATTCAGGATTTTATTGTTTATACTAGATGCATTAATGGGTTATATTATTTGTTTTTTTCTACTTCATGGCTGTTACATTTTTGAATCATCCAGTGATCAATTCCTAAGCTCATGTGGGTCGGGCTTGATTTGAGATACAAAGGATCAACAAATCATTGTTTTATCTGAATATGAGAGTGAAGACCAAGCTTCAGACATCCATATTTTTTAAAACCAATCCGGATTCCTTGGAAGAAAGGGTAAGTCCCGACTAGAGGACGAAGTCCTCAGAACAATCAAAGTGCCATTTTCCAAACGTGCACAAGTTCATGAGCGGGAAAACGCAAGGGGCATTAGAATAAACCCAGATAAAGGTGATGTGTAAGGTGTAAATAACAATACCATAAAATTTGGAACATTATTTTGGGTGGCATGAAAATGAAGGATAAATGTTGACTGTGTTTGAATCATATATCCCTACTGTGTTATCCTGAGATCGGGACACAAAATGAGTGCCGACCCTTGACCATGTTTGAATCACGGGGCCTGACTCAAAAATATTATACATTAGTATTCTAAAACGTTGGCCCTTGACAGTAGGTGAGTCATAGGCCGAGTATCCATACTACTAGGGGGTTATTTTAGATGTGAAATAGGACAAGAGTCCGAATAAAGGACTTGCAAAGCATGGAGTGTGGAGTGATGGGTTATTCGAACAGAGTCCACCACATTTGAAATTACGCCACTATGGTGGAAACCCAATAGGTGGGTGCATTGGGATGATCAGGGATTATAACTCTCTTCCAAACAAGACATCTTTGGTGAGGATCAAGAATGACTTGTGTTGCTATGTCCCACCAAGGTGGATGATATAAATGTAGTTTAACATCATACAGTGTGGATGACACACATAGTTTCATGGTCATACCGCCTATACAATGATCAGGGCCAAGGGGCAAGAAGGGTTAATGGCCATGAGTTTGGGCCTGAGTCGAAATTTTTGGGCATCAATATGTATCTTTTTAGGATGAAAATAGAGACAAAAATAGTTCATAGACACAGCATGGTCGAAGACCAATGGTGGTAGAGGAAACCCACTCTAATAAGGAAACTAGTCCATCCCATAGTTAACATGGGGAATCCATAACTAGTGTATGGTGGAGTCGCAGTTTACTGTCATGCATTGAGGACACATGGACTCGTGTAGTGTAACTTCATACGATAGGATAGGGAGTGAAAGGGGAGATCTCAGGAAGGGCGTTCGTGATGAGGTAGCTATAAACCTGAAGTGAATGTGGACATATGGAGTCCAGAACACACCATGTATCCATAGAGAATGTTTTTTAGGTCAAGGGACATAAAGTGAAAGTTAGGATGGGCCCAGGGAAATGTACCTAGATGTTCTTATGTACCCCATTAGGATGGGAATGAATCCTCACATAGTTCTAGAATCACAGTTTAACGTCATGTGGAACAAAAGGTCCACGTGTTATAGCTTCACCAATGCACACACCATGAAAACTACTAAGCGCACGTGAGTCGTGCTCGAGGTTGGAAACATGGAGTAGTGGTGAGATTTTCATGGTACATGAAGTCATGCATTAGGTGAAATGGAACACTAGGTGAGTGACATCTCAAAATTATTGACCCATGTGATTAATTCATGTAGATGCATAGAGGTGTAAAACGGTGTGAAAGAATTCCACTTAAACATAATGGATTGGAATGATGTGAATCATGGAACCTGAGATCTTGATCACAATGAGGGTGGCCTGATGATAGAGGATGACTACTAAACTTGTTTGAAACATAGTATCCTCTTCGCGTTATCCTAGAATGGGGACAGACCAATGATTGTTGACTGCTGAACATGTTCGAAACATGGGACTTGTTGCAAATGTTGTCTGAGGACTTCATGGGTGTTGGCCCAAGATGGTATGTGAGCCAATGTGTCATGAGACCGAGCCATAAATGTGGCCCCTTAAGACATGGAAGAGGATGACGATACACATAAAGGGCTCACAGTTCATGGTCATGGAGTGAGGGAATTTTCATGTGAAAATTCCACACTTTGTAATCTTTTCAAGACACATCGGATTACGACCATAAGACGTATCTGATAGGGGGAGTTGAGTCCCTTCCCAAGAAAAAGGGTCCTGGCGTCGTATACTCCAGACCTAAGGTCTTAGGGTTGACCATTGAAAGTGGAACTGATTTAATTATGTTCTCACAGTGTGGAGCAGTAGTCGAACTAGATGTGTAGTTCCCATAAAGAGATCTTATTATAGGATCGTAGAACTCGAACTAGGCTAGGAAGATACAGAGGAGGCACATGGCGCGGTTGTTAAAAAATATGATGAAAATAAGAGACCAAGAGGTAATCACCACACTTCATATTTTCAATGGAGTTTGGGCCAAGGGGACAAAAATGGGGTAGGATTTAAGATTCTTGGGGCTGGACCTACAGATGACATGTTTGGGTGTCCATATGTGTCCTATGAGGATAGGAATAAATCCATACGTGTTTATGGATAGTGTCGTGTAGTTTGAAAACTTGTGAAAATCATAGCCAGATCATAGTTTAAATATCTTAGAGCTTGGACTAGAGAAAGAAAGGTGTGTGGTAAACAAATGATATGACATTGAAAAACCCGAGGTGAATGAGGACTTGGTCCCACACAACACCATGTGTTCCCTGAGGAGGTTTTTGGTCAAGGGACCAAAAATGAAAATTGGGATGGGACCGAGGCAAAGTGCCCAGGCATTCCTATATACCCCATTATAATGGGGATCAAGACATGTGTAGTTATAGAAGTGGCATTGTAGGGTACCAATGCGAGGGACAATACTATCATGTGGGTCTGGCCCACACACCAAAAGAAGCATCATTTGATAGATCTTGTTTGTTCTTTTGGATGTATGTGATTTATGGTAGAGAAATAAAACTAAGAATGAGAATCTATGTGTCAATACATGAATAAAGCCACATGTAGGCATTGAAAAATGGAATGGTGGATGACCAATACCAAACATGATGTCCCCTCGAGCGTGGATATCACAATGTGGTATGTTTTTCATTGTGCAGACAGAACGATAATGTCATATATTGGGGTCGTATGATAGGAACTACAAAGGCATTTTAACATCGCACAATAATAAAGAAAAAGATTAAATCCACATGGGACAAATAAGAACATTTTATGGTAATATTTTCTTGGAAACATATAGAAGAAATGAGGTTCTAGTGGGGAATGTTCACAGAGTGATGAAGCATACCCGACATGTGTGAGGAAGAGGTCCACACCACACACGCATGATTCCAAAGAAGAAACCTCGACCAATGGGGACAAAAAAGGTTACGGAATATAGAGTTGGACCCAAAGACGAAATCTCTAGGTGTTCCTATATATCCCATGAGGATGGAAATAAATCCATACATAGTCCAAAGAGGATTATATGGAGGAGAGACTAGATCATAGAAAGGGAGTACGTGGTGTGGATATTGCAAACCAAATTTAAATAAGGATGTGGTCCCACCCCACACCATGAAATCCTATGAGAGTATGGGCAAAAAGGTTGATCAAGAATGGTAAATAGGGGGAACCTAATTTGGTCCCATCAGTAAGATGCCCGGGCATTCGTCATATCCCATGAAAATGACAATCAAGATGTACATATTTCTAAGAATGGAATGTATTTTTACATGTTACGAAAAATAGATTGAGATTGTACTTTAAGGTTATAGATCATGGACCATAGATAAGAAATAATCTTTAAAATGAGTGAAAACCTCGACCATATAATTAATCCCATGTGAGCTACATTTGATGTGGGAAACAAGGGCAGAGAAGGTCTTTTGAAATACATGGAAGACTCGTAAAGGGGATATCGGTGCAGAGTCCCAGACGACACCTCATCATGACATTTCCCTCTTAATGTTCCAATGTGAAAAAAGGGAAATTTCCATGAGTGTCAGAATTCCTCTTGGATATGAGGGAGCGGAAAAGGATGTGAATCATGCAACCAATATATGAGGCTTTATGAGGGTGATGATGGAGGATAACTATTGATCATCTTCTAAACACAGTATGCACATCGTGTGACCGTAGATGGAAACAAAAAATGATTGTTGAACATTGACCTTATTTTCAATGCGGGACATGTGTCAATTTGTTGTTCTTGATCCATGATGATGTTGGTCCTATATGATAGGATGGCCCATAGGCTAAGTATCTATACTGTTCGAGGGCCCTTATGGATGTGAAAGGTGATGGAAACCCAAATAAAGGTGAGAATGAATCTTTTGGATGGATGATAACATGTTCTTGTAGGATTCAACACTCTAATTATTGAGCCAGAGTGCTATTGGGCACATTGGTGAACTGCCAAGGAGGGTCGAGGGGCCCATCTTAAGATATGTGGACATGAAAAGATCAGTTTAGAATAAGGGGATGAAGAGATCTTGAGGGAGAGGAAGGTACGTGACGTGGATGTTATACAGTCTTCCAAAATAAATATGAAAGTCCATACCATGATGTATTACCCTCTCCTGGGAGAACTCGGGCCAGGGGGCCAGGAAGATAAAGGGGGTTTTCATGAAATGGGGTTGGACCCGATGACTAAATGTTTGAGCAATTCTACATATCCCATAAGGATGGAAATCAAGCCATATATAGTTTTGGAGGAAGCTGTGCAATTTTACGTCATTCAGAAAAGATGCAGATGGGGCCAAGGTATCTCAACGAGGGATGCGAATGGCATGGCGGTCAACCCGAAATGAATGAGAACATAAGCCCATGCCACTCTATACGATCCCAAATGGGGACTTGGGCCAAGGGTCCAAAAAATTCAAGGGATCTAAGATAGTAAGTCCCATATAGTTCTCAGTTAAATGTCTTGTAGTGAAGACGATGGTGATCATAGTTTATGGTCATATAGCTCGGACCGTAGACAACCATTTTAATGTCATGTGCATGGGACAAACTGGTAGAAAGGTTAAATCACAGTGCTTATAATGTGGGAGACCACAAGATGATAGTGATGATCGAGTATAACTACATACCATGTTTTCAACACTGTATTAGTATTGAGTGACTAGGGAAAGGGGAAAACAATTGAGCGTCAGTTGTTGACCATATTCTCAATATGGGACTTGTATCAATTTTACATTCAAAATCCTTGGGGACGTTGGGCAGAAACTGTAAGAAAGAACTATGGCCTAGAATCCATGCCACTCAAGGGTCATTTTGGATTTGAATGATTATGGAAACATAAATGATGGGATGTGCGAAGCATGGCAGGACCTATTCTTGTAGAAATGGCGATAAATGTAGGAGGTATGTCTCAAGGGAATCTATGTGGAATGGCCAAAATAGCCCAACATGAATGAGGATGTAAGTCCATACCACACCGTACAACCCAATGTGAGAACATGGGAAAAAGTACCAAAAGGGTTGAGGGACCTGAGATAGGAAGTACGAGACAATTTTTAGTTTAACATCTTCCAATGAAAACGATGGTGATCTTAGTTTAAGGTTATAGAGCTCGGACCATGGACACATGACCCTTCATGCAGGTATTTTATTCCCAATGATCCTAAGCCCATGTGATCACTTCTCATTGTATGAAACAGGGAATAGGACCACACTCTCCCCAACATATAAGGGTACTTCAACTGGACTCACACTACTACCCAAGGAAAATTGACGTGTGAAGGGATAGCATGACAACATGAACCACTACACCCAATATTTGGGACATATGGGGGTGGTGAAAATGATGATGGATAGATTTTGACCTTGATAAAAACACATCATCCATTTCATGTTACCCAATGTGGAAACAACAAATGTGTTTCGACCGCTGACTATATTCGAAACACGAGACTTGTATTAGTTTTTCATTCGAAGCCCTAAAGAACGTTAGACCAGAATTATAGGAGAGACCTTGGGATAAGTATATGTACAATTCATGTGCCCTTTCAGATGTGAAAGATGATGAATTACCAAATAAAGGGATTGTGAGAATCATGAATTTTCTCGTGAAATTTAATATCAAGGACATCGGATGAGGTGGATATCTCCCAGGTGAGAGATATGTGGTGAGGTCTTGATGAATTTGGCTTGAATGATGGAAAAATAATACACCACCATGTGTCTAATCCCAATGTAATATTTTGAAGTTGGGTCTTGGCCTACAGAAGAAATTTTTGGGCGTTCCTATGTATCCCATAATGATGGAAATCATGCCACAAATATTTCTTAAAAGGTTCATGTAGTTTAGCATCATGCGGTGAGGATATGGGAGGATAAAAAAATGATGAAGGTAACATGGTGTGATCATACTAATATCAACTAGAGTGGGGTAAAAAAATCATACACTACTCCATGCAGAACCCTCCAAGTGAACTACACTCAGGGGTAGTCAAACAGAAGATTTTGGGGGACTAGACTCAAGAAAATGTGTTTGAGAGTTCCTACGTATCCCATAAGGATAGTAATAAAGCCATTCATAGTTATTGAGATGTGTTTTAATGTCTTTTAGGATGATGGAGGTGGGGAGATCTTAATTTAAGGTCTTAGAGCTCAGACCGTTTTGCATTTTATCATCATGTGAGACAAAAAAACAGTTTAATGTCATGTAGTACGTTACAATTTAATGTCATGTATCAACACATATAATTTAACGTCCCATGGGACGAATTATTGTTTAATTCCATGTGAGACATAACATTTTAATGTCCTATATGTGGCCTATATATTTTAAAATCATGTGGAATGACATACAGTTTAATGTCATGTAGGAAATAAGTGTTTAAGGTCATTCGGGACTCGAAAAATGGTCAAGAAAAGTATTGCTTCCGGAATTTGTCATTAGTTTGAGGTGTTATACACTCTCCATCCATGGTAACCAAGGAGTACACACTATTGGGGTAATAATTATGAATTCTTTAATGTCTTTTCCATTTGGGATCCATATTGTGTGGTTTTCTATCTGGTATCATTGGGTTTAATAGAGCCAACACCAAGTCACCTTGCAAGAAAGAGCATCGGTGAACCTTATTGTTGAAAGCTATGGCTATCTTGTTCTGATGCCTTTCCAGATTACGCAGGTCACAAATCCAATTCTCGTCAAGCGCTTCCAATTCAGCCAAATGAATTTCATCTACCTTATCTAGTGCTTTCTGATCGTTGAAAACAATGCGTAATGATGAAAATGGAATCTCGATTAGCAGGAAAACCTCTACTATGTACACCATAGAATACAGAGTGACCTGTGTGGAATTGCGATTCATTGTGTGATAGGCCCAGAGGGTGTTGGGGAGTTTGTCTGGCCAACTCATATTGTTCTGACCAACCATTTTCTGCAAAATGATAGAGATGGTTTTGTTGAACACATCTATCTACCCATTTGGTTGCATGTGAGAGCGGAAGGTATGGTTAAAACGTATGCTATACTTTTCATAAAATTTCTTCAACTTGGTTACATAGAATTTGGTGCCATTATCGGTGATAATTTCATGAGGGACTCTAAATCTATAGATGATGTTGCAGCTCACAAATTAAATGATATAATTAGCCATGACCTCCTTGAGCAAAACTGATTCTGCCAACTTGGAAATGAAATCTGCAGTGGTCAGGATGAACCTGCACTGGCGAGTTGTTTCTGGTGGATATGGTCCCACGACATCCATCCCCCATACCACAATGTTCCAAGACTACAATGTAGTTTGGAGAGGCTCTGGTGGTCGATTCACAAAGTTTTCATTAACTTGGCATGCATACCACCTCATTGCAAATGTGATGCAGTCATCGATCATAGAGGGACAAAAATACCCCAGTCATTTGATCTGGGGAGATAATTTTAGCTCGGTATGATGATCTCCATATGAAAAAACATGAACCTATTGCATGACTTGAGAAATCTCAACTCCATTAATGCTTTAGAGAAGAACCCCATAAAACCTATGCTTGTAGAGGATCTGCTCAAGACCAGGAACACTCAGAAGGGTAAATTGAATTGCGAGACATCAGATTCTCGGCCGAGAAGCACAATATATATGGAGATTAATGTGTTAGAGTTACATGACAAAGGAGGTACTCTAGTTGGGAGTCACTTCCATCACTACATTGGGGGGACCTAGAGGTCCTCGCATGGAGGTTTCGGTGGTAATGGTTCCTACCTAATGGTTGTCATGGCCATCTGCAGTGGAATGGGTTATGAATCATTGGTGTGCCACATGGATAATCAAATAATTCTGATCAGGCATCAGAAGAGAAGCAGCTAGGATAGAAAAGGATTTAGCTCCACCATTTTGGGATCGTGGGATATGAGCAACCTCTGGGTGAGAAGGGAACCGTGCCACCAGCTGAAGGGTGCATTCCAATAGTGGTACGAGTTCTGGATTTCTGGCGACATAGTCACTGTCAATCTTCTTTATGACTAGTTCAGAATCCCCTTTCACATGAATGTGGGGAATGTCAATCCCAATGGCCGACTCGAGGCATGTGATTAAAGCCTGGTACTCTGCCTCATTATTGGTGCAACCTTATGATAGAAGAAATGAATATGGAAGAACTGTATGTGTGGGGGTAATAAATACAATACCCTTTCCTACTATGTTGAGTCTATGTTCATTGATACTTCTTCTGGTAGGGCTCCAAGAAGAACCATCAAATTGCATTTACTAGCACAGAAAGGCTTAGTCCACATAAAGGATTGCTTCATCAGGAAAATCAATATCTAGAGACTAGTCTATGGGGGATGAATGGGAGGAAAGGAAGTCTTCTAATGATTTACCCTTAATAGCCTTATAATGGAAAAACCTGTTGTCAAACTACTGAAGGATCACTTCCCACAAATCTAGATAGCCTGTTAACATGGGGAGATTTAGGTTATACTTCAATGGATCCACTCGGGACACCCGCTGTTCTTCATGATGTTGCAGGTAACGATGCAATTTCTGTACTATGAATACCATTGTGAGGAAACTACTTTTGATAAGGGAGTATCTAGTCTCTTTATTGAGGTGCATGAGGCTGAGATAGTAGAGACGGTTCTTTTTCCCCTCGTTGTTCCCCTGGGATAGAGAGGCATCGATAGACCATTCCAGGTCTTTCAGATAAAGGACCAGTGTCTTTCTAGAAATAGGTGGTATTAGGATAGGAGGTTGGAGTAGATAATTTTTAATTTCCTTGAATACATTCTAACGTTCCTCATACCATTGATAGATAGTCCCATTCATTATGAGATGTGAAAAGGGATTACACCCGATGTCCAAATTGGCGATGACTCGGCGTATGTAGGCTAAGTGGACTTGGAAGCCTCGATGCTCTAGAATTTTTCTCGAGGGAGACATCTGGCTAATGGCCTTGATCTTTTCCAGGTCGATCTCAATTCCCCTTTATCAGACTACAAATCCGATAAACATTCCAAAGGTAACCCTAATGGCACACTTCAATGGGTTCAACTTCAAGTGGAATGAATGAAGCAATCCGAACGCATTCTCAAGATATATGAGATGGTCTTAACGCTGACGAGATTTAAACACCAGATCATCTATGTAACATTCCAACAATGTCCCAAGGATCAGCTTAAATATGCGATGCATGGCACGCTGATAGATGGTACACGAATTCTCTATATTGAAGGGAATTACTTGGTTGGAGAAAGTAACTTATGGTGCCTTGATGGATATATAGTCCACATCCTGGGGGGAAATTTGGATCTGGTTATACCCTGAATACCCATACATTATAGAGAGGAAAATAAACCTAGAGGTGGTATCAATCGACAACTCCATCCTGGGAAGGGGAAAATCATCCTTTAGACAGTAACAATTGAGATCCCGAAAGTCGATGCAGACTCTGATTTGTCTACGGTTCATCCTTACGAACACAATTTTGTCTATCCATCTCATGTACTGGACTTATTTGAAAAAGTTGTCTCTGGTGATCTTATCAACTTCTTCCTCGACCATGGTACCGTGAGAAAGGTGTATCATTCTGGGCAGCTGCATAAACCCGTGATGATTTTTCGCATGACCGAGGTGGTGTACGGTGAAATGATGGTCTAGTAAAAGAATTTCATCATAACTCTAGGAAAATACATCATGTTACTATTCAAAAATTCAACATACTTTTGTTTCTCTTTGACAGGCATAGAGGCACTAATCAATGTAGGATTCAGAACCGTCCTGCTGCTGAGCATCAGCTTTACCAGTTCATCGACTTTGGTGGAGACACCCTCTTTGAAAGCAATATGAGCATACCCTAAATCCTCCTTTTGACATATGGATTAGGGGTACTCATTGGGAGTATATTCCTATGTGTCAACAGATCCCGGTGGGAAGCTGGTTCTTGCATGAGTGGCGGTGGATACAACATTAGGGGACTTAAGTGCTGTCGAAAGCATAGAGATGAAAGATGTCAAATCGATACCATTTGTTCATAAGCCCAACAGGCCATGATTGATGATATCAAATAAATATTGGGGTTCCTTTTTTATTTGGTTTATCCTAGCCTAGAGGAACAAACAGATATAAGAAACTGTAGTTGCCATAGGGCAGACATACCAATATCTAAATGTAGTAGGGGACTTTGGGAACACCCGAGCCAGGTTCTTTTTGGAGTAAGTGGTGATCGTCCATTGTCACAAAGACTTGGTAATGTTCTTCTATTTAGTTCCTGAAACAAAAATGCATTTTTTCAGGTTTGGGTTCATCACCTCCTATTAGTGGATTGGGAAACTTTAATCATCATCTAGGTCTATCTAGGGGTTGGTCGTATCCATATCATGTTCAACATCAATGGGCTGGATCTATTTTCCCTTTCCCTTATAATATTCTATATCTAGGATGAGGGTATCAAAAGAGGAAATGGGAGATAGGTCACCTTGAGTATTCCCACTCGACCATTAAAAGAGTACCTAAGGAACAAGTGATATGATGATGGGACCGCCACATGTATGTGGAGTCATGGCCTGTCCATCAATGCATTGTAAGTGTTGTCTCAGGATAAAACCTTGAACTCGAGTCTCGAAAATAGGACATAGATATGGGTCTTTAGGTAGATTTTTTGATTCGTGTATGTTCCATCCAATCATAACCTTCGATTTTCGGGTCAGAGGGTCTCAGGTGATCCTCGGATAGCCCCATCTTTCAGAAAGTTTTGGTCGGGATCAGGTTAATCCAAGAGCTTGTGTCAACAAAACAGCGATGATATTCCATTCTATTGAAGTGGCCTGTAATATAATGTGGGAGAATGTTCCCATGTATTGGACATCATGTATCTTTTCCATAGAGAGAGATAATGTCTTGGGATGCAGCATGTTGGACTACCTCATCATAGAAGGCTTTTGTAGCAGCTACCTCTGTCTAAAACAATATGGGGATTCTTAAAGCCTCATCATGGGCTTCACACAAATCTAATGATATACAAAAGGACTCAATAAAATAGAGCCTTGAAAAAATTCTAGAAAGATGGTTGAGGATGTCATACTTCCGTTCCAAGTGTGATATTTTTCCTACATGAGGTTGTTCTACGATAGGGGGCATAACTGGCCATTCCGGCCAGACCGGTGGATGACTAGTGTAGGGGATGCCCCTTTTCTCACCAGTTGAAGCTCACATTGTTACTACAATATGTTTCTCAAAATATTTAGGTCAGTCCATGATAGAGCATGGCTGATCACAACACTTTCAAGATAGCTCTTCCTGATCAAGTAACACAAATGGGGGTGAAAGTGAATCTGGTGACCCCAGATGAGAAGGATGCGCATGCTGAGCTCTACGTTGGGCCTGCTATCTAGTTTTAGTGGCATGAACAATCTTGCGGGAAGTAGTGACTGTGGTACTTCAGCGAACCATATATCCTCAACATCATCGACGTTGGCGATGGCTGGGAACATTGGGAGGATCTACCTAGAGATCCTTGCCATCAGAAATCATGCAGGGGTTTACCGTCTCTATAGTTTTAACCTAGGCGTACCCTTGATCGTAACCAAATTAATATTCCACTACTATATGTATTCTCGGGGGGGAAACCATCTCTAGGGGAATGAAGTCACCGAGATTACGGGATGATGATGACATCAATGGGGTACTTCTTTTTCCCTTCCGTCGTCAATGACTTCTCTTCTGGGAAGAGGAAAACTTAGTTGTTGATGTAGAAGTACTGACTGCGGGTGACGCAACATCTTTTGAAGGCTCAAGTTGATTCACACATGCACATATAATACCAGTGGCATGGGAGACTACCTTATGAGACATACAGTCATCGAAATTCTGGTACCTTTGGTTAGAAACCAGAAGTCGCTCACATTCGCTACCACTACAATTATTTGCCTTCACGAGGACACATTCAACTTGTGCTAGAGCTGGACCAAATATGAGTATGTTGTTTTCAACCTAGTATTGAAGCTAGTATTTAAACACATAGAACTTTTTGACAGTGTTCCCAAGGATCCAGTGATAGGAGCTGTAATTGGGGGGATCAGTGATATATGCCTCTTCTGGTCTTTTGCATTCGGGCAACCATAAAATTCCATGTTCTGAGGAACTTTTGAAATAACTTGGGATGTAAACCTCGTTGTATGATTAAGTCTAGTTTCTCCTATCTAGGAAGGGGGATCTGGGAGCCCAGTCATGAAGAGGGGTTGGAGGAGCCTGTCGAGGAGGTGGCACCAGGTTATCTCATCTGAGTGGTGGCGGCACATTATGTGGGTGTGACTGCCGATTCTGAGGTGGGAGTTGTTTGACATGAGACTGCACCTGATGTGGATGGCCTCTGTGAGGTTTTAGAGGTGGATCACTAGTAATAACTCCAACTTCGTGGGGGACTCTATTTGTGCCACTGTGACGGGCTTAACCATAGCAGCCCTTCATGCGGGAATTGCAGGAGGCATCAGTTGTTCCTGCTTAGCTAGCTTCAAGGAATATTCTTGGAATTGGGTCTTATCAAAGATGTCTAGAAATTCCCCAGGGTAATTTTGGGTAATGATAGAGGGGACCGATTTGTTCTTGACATTCCCCACACACATTCTCTGTTGTTTTTCCTAAGTCAAGGGCATATCTAAATCATAGGTAAAGCCTTTCCACTAGGCGAATATGTCCACGATGTGCTTATCATGCCATTGTTTTCACTTGAAGAGGTTTCAAATACTCATATTTTGGATGGTAGAGCTGAACTGGTAGAAAACTACCTATGAAAGTCTTTCCAGCCGGTGACCGACCCGATGGGTATCTGGTTGTTCCAGACAAACGCATGCCCTTCCAATGTCTGTACGAAATACCAGAGTTTGGTGGCCTCCTTCTATGCCAGAGTTCCCAACATGGGTCCACACAATGAAATGAAGTGGTCCAGATGCTGCAGTAGTTTTCCCGTCCTATTAAAGGGGGTTAACCTGGGATTTCTGAAACTCGTGGATGCTAGCATATCGTTGACCCACAATGGATATGGCTTTCCATTAGGATGGATTTACACTTGTCATGTTTCCAATGCCTCGAGTTGAGTAATGAGTTCCTCCATCAGATCATCTGGAAGGGGATTCTTCTCATGACTAGGATCCATGAACAATAGTGCATTGGTAGGTTCTTCAACATGATAAGTAGGCCTAGAGGATTTTGGAGGGGCTGGTGGGATGACATGCAGAGTGGTTGGGGGAACTTGAGCTGGGTCCTGGGGAGTGTCACACCGCTCAAGTGGATTTGGAGAAATATATCACTCCCTCATTACATATGTTATGGCCTCTATCCTATCTAAATGGGCTGGATGTTCATGGACACATGGAGGTAATTTGTTCGTGGGATGTTGTTCTTGCCCTGGCTGGCCCAACGGAGGATCACAATAGTCTGGTCATCACTCTGTGGTGTATTCATCAAGAATATCATCAACCGTATTCTTATGATATGTGAGTTGTTTATGCAACACGGATTTTTCGGGATCATACTCCATCTTTTTCACTGATCCAAATGGGTCAGAGGGTTTGACAGCTTTGAGGATCTCTATGTTCTTATTGGGATTCCAGCAGAGGACTAATGCCTTGGTGGGCACGAGATGACCCATTATATTTCTCTCTTGGAGAATAACCCTTCCCAAAATATTCAAAAGTTAGGGATCTCCCCTGAGGGGTATTTTTTCTCTAAGGAGATATGTCTCCATATCTTCCATTGATATATCAACCTTGTTAAACGCAACTCTACCTGGAGGCATTTCATTGATATTGTTTTACATGTCGGGATGGCACCAGATAGAACTAAAATGGAGGTCTTTGTACTTTCCACAACCATGGATATGCACAAGGGGGTAAGCCTCATTGATAATCTGGCATAGCACATTAAAACTCTAGATGCATATTTGATGGAGGTCCTGATGGAGGCCTGGTGACTCAGGTCGTTGGGCCACGGGGAGTGAGACCAAATCAACCGTACCACATTGTTGAAAAATGACTTTGAAGTGTGCCTAAATCTTGGGGTAACCCACTTTTTAATGTAGAAGAATAATATGTGTCGCCCAGAGGGTCTGGTTGAAGAACCTGACTTACTTCGGGGTGAGTGATTCTGGAGCACTAAAATTCGGTGACGCGACTGGCCAAAACGCCTTCGAGAAATGGTATTCCCTAAAAATCTCCCACAATCTCCTCAGCTCAGACTCAGGGTTTTTCCCTTGGTTTCCCCACTCGTCGACTGGAGGCAGCTGGGAAACTAGTAGTGGTACTGATTTAGACCACTAAGATAATAGGCTGGCCAGTGGAGAACACATCGAGCAGGTTGACAAGACACCGCATCTTGGGATATCCTCCGAAGAGTGCAGTGACATAGCCACCACATCACTATAAGATGGGCTGGCGACCACAGTTTCTGGCTTAGGTACTATAGCTTCTAGCAGTGGACATGTTGTTTCTCCTTCACCATCGGACCCCAGAATAACTCTCCATGATCTATGGTCAAGGTAGATAGTGCTCCAGGTGATCATGGTAGTGATTGCATGGCTAGACCCTAGGTAGATGCATAATCTTCATCCTCCAGGATGTATCTGTGGAGGGAGGAAGGATCTAGTGACCTAGAATTATGGATGTATGAGGATGATATGCCTTGTCCCTTCCCCAGCCCCCGACACAGAGGATTGAGGTGAGGGTTCCAATTATACGTCATATTCTGCATCAGAATTTGAGTAGCAGACAAGTTTAATCTAGGTTCGAAACTTCCCGAAATTATTTTTATGGTGGTAGCGACCCACCCTCTTGCCCCAGGATGGCTCTTCGGGTAAGGGTAGATTTTTGGTTTGAGGAGGATCTTCGGTCAAACTGGTGCTGGGTTAGAGAGGACTTCCACCTGGGTGAGATGGGGTGCGAGGATCACCTGGTCATATGTCAAAGGGAACATGGGGAGTACCTCCATTTCCACTAGTAGACACATGGAGGGAAACTCCACGGGAAGTGATGATGTATGTAGGACCTCCACTAGAGATATTAAATGCATGGGTAGGGAATCCCTGATTATTTCCTCTAGAAATATTTGTGTGAAGAGGTTAATAGTACTTGTTAATCAGAGCATGGGTAGGACCTCCATGTTGGGTGTTTATGAAGAGATGAAAACCTACACTTCTCTGGTTACTGGGATGAGGAGGACCCTCTTCGGTTGCTGTGAGGACATGGGGAAGACCCCCTTGTTGATGGTTGACCATATATGTAGCATCTTTACACTAGAGACCTGCAACTGGAGGAACGACTCACTACTACAAAAACGGGAAAGGGAAGCACCACCTTATATCAGCGATAAGAAAAAGCGCTTATAAATAAATTCTTTATCAGTACTATAAAAGTGCTGATAAAGTTGCCCTGTATCAGCGCTAAAATTTTATCACTGATACAGGGGTTCTTTTATCAGCGCTTTTCTAGCCCTGATATAGGGTAACCTTTATCAGTGCTAAAAAAACACTGATAAAGAGTCCCTTTATCAGCGCTACAAAAGCGCTGATATAGAAGACCTGTATTAGTGATAAAATTTTAGCGCTGATACAGGTCTTATTTATCAGTGCTTGTTTAGCACTGATAAAACTGTAGTCCCATATTTTATGAAATTGGTCGCACAGTGTCCTTGTTTTATCATGATCTAAAGCTCTCTTGGTACTGAAACCTAGCAACTCCCCTATGCTGCCCCCTGAGCTTGATGTTGCCGGATATCCGCCGCCCCCGATATTCATGTTGCCGGACCTATGCTGCCCTCGATCTTGGCATTTCCGAACCTCCTCTGCCATCGATCTTCATGATGCCGGACCTCCGTCGCCCCCAATCTTCGCATTTCCGGACCAGATTTGCAAAGTTTTTTTGGTCCCCTATTACACATACTCTTCTTGAAACTATGGTAATTTAATCGCAATGATTTGATATATCTTATCGATGTGCTGGGGTCATGAAATTTTAATACCAATGTTGTTATAGTTAAACTTCTATTGAGGCTATAAGATTCTAACATTCCTATTGACTCATTCCTTCAATCTGTAGGCTTTGATATTTAATCCAAATGTGTCTTATGAAACCATAATAAGAAGGAATTCAATCATATGTTCTTAATACATGACATTTCCTCAGTTTTTTGGCATGTTTTCTTCGATATTATTGAAGTGTAGACTCCCAAGACAACCACTGTCTAGAAGAATCATAAATATTTTTCTATGATTCCTCTCTCCCAAGAACTACTCAATATACGTCAAGTGTCCAGTGTATAATTGATTTATATTATATGTAACCATAAATGTAATATGAATCATGGGTATTCTTCCTCCAATATTCAATATTACCTAATAAATATTATGGTTGCAATAATAAATGTAAACTCGCTTCAAAATGTTCATTGTAATAACTCTATAGTTGACATTTTGTTTCTTACGAATCTTGGAATTATAAGTAATTTATGACCTCCTTATGAAACTTTTTTTGTTATGTAGATTCCCTCATTTCCTGGATTGATCCAATGCAACTCGAATAGGGCATGAAGAGGGAATCTAGGACCATTGGGAATTAGAGTGGTCTTTAGGAATCATAATGGCAATGTCCTGGGATGTCTTTTTAGACCATGTGGAGTTGTCTCATCAATTGATGCTGAAATTATTGGCACGCTCAATGTAGTTAAAATAGTGTGCAAAAGAGTTTATAATTAAATGTGGATATAATGAGGCTCTACTACCATCATGTAGTCGATCAGTAATGGTTATATTCATCCTTTATGAAAAATGGATGTTAGTTTGATCAAATTCTTGGAAATTCATTCATACCTGAACTAAATCATCACACATTCATACCATGAATTCTACTTATTGGATGATAGTATTGAAAATAATGGGGTGAATTTTAATCACTTCATTTTGACTAAGGAATTACAAAATGTTTTTTTCATTTATTGGAAATAGATTGTTGTAAAATTCCTTATTTCAAATATTTGAGTAAATGGATTCTACAATGGTGATATTTATATAGTGTTTCTTGAACTGTTCCAAAAAATTACAACATTGACCCTAATTTTCCCATGTCTCATTATCTTTTGGAATAGAGGAAGGGGTATGAATGGTGGTGGTTCCACATAGTAATATTCTTTGAAGGGTTGGTCTTGGACTTGATATTTTTCATTTTTATCAGCTTTTAGATTCTATTCTTTATCAGATTTGTGTGTGCTCTCATTGCTAGCTTTTTTGATGACTATGGTATGTGATTTAAGTTCTTCAATCCTATTTTCATCTATTTATATGTCTATTTAAATATTATCTCGTTTTCACTATGTAAAACAACATATTTTTCTTATTCTCTTGTATGTGTCTTAGTTTTACTATGTAGTATACCCAGTAGTCTATCCAATAAAGTCTCGGAGATATTCCATACATTGTGATTGGGGATTCAGAGAGCATCCATTTGATTATGCATCTATATTTATTATGTATTCATTCTCTAGTCCACTTATTAGATGAATGAGATAAGAATATTTTCATGATTTGACTATTGATTTGGTCCTTTTTGCGGATTCCTCATCATATCTTGTTGAATGTTTTGCTGATGAGGGGGTGGAAAATGATGATACATAGTGGGGAAAGGTTTTAGTGTGATTGTTTATTATGGTTGAGGAGATGGATTATGAGGTGGGAACTCAGGTGGTCTCTGATTTCATGGTGGATATTTTCCACTAATATATTTATAGTGACCCTAATTGGTTTTTTTTGTTATGAATTTTTATTAGTGGGTAGAAAGGTTGCTGAAATTATTGTGGTTGTTTAATGTAATTAACGTAATTACTATCCCAGATTTGGGTTTCCTCAATTCCATCCTGAATGTCTTGTTATTGGTGTGGTCCTCCACACATTTCATATTATTTAATGGACTCTATTATTATCATGTAGTCGATCAATGAAATTATAATGAATCATGCCGTTCCATAATTTATGCCACCTAAATGCCATGCGGATGGCCATTCAAGAAAACAACTAAATTACAGACTCATGTAAAGGCTACCACAGTCGTTATGAACCAAATGCTCGGTCCCCTATCCAAGAAAAAAACCCAAAATCAAAGTTGTCAATAATCAAGTGAAAGTCCCCTTGACCTTGTCCCGACATATATCCATGAAGACTTCTTGGGTACCAAGTAGATGTATCATTCTTGATTATTCATGTGTTAGGACTAGGGTGATTTGAGGAAACTATAATGAATCAAAAGTTATTATATTTAATGAATTCCATATTGTAGAGATTATGAGAATCCGTTCTTTACTTATAGAGTTGGATACTAGTTTTCATCCATATGTATTTTAGGTTGGTGAGGTATAAAAGGATGGATTAGTTGACCATATAAGGGTTGACCCGATAGAGGAGGATGAGCCATAGTGGATAATGTCGTGTGAATTTTACGATCTATGAAACAAGTGATTACCCCTATGAACCCCATTTTGTTTGGAAACTATGTTGATTTTGATGGGGGGTTTATCCTATTTTTGTTTATTTCTAAATCATTATTGGAAATGGTTAGGCTCTATTAATCTCTATTTTATTTGAAAGTAGTTCTTTTCTACTATATTTTGAAGTTCTGTTTTGTGTACTTGAACCATAATTACTAATAATTGAGATTCAAATAGGATGAAGATGAATAAAGATTGGATGGATGCTTATCGTTTTACAATAGAGTATGAGAACGGAGTGAAAGAGGTCATCAAGTTATAAAAGGATCACATAAAGGATCCTTCTCAAATCCTTTTTCCCTGTTTATGTTGTTGTTATTCTAGACTACTTACTCTAGAGGAGTTGGATGAACATTTGATATGTCACTGAATAGATCACAGTTGTAAATGTTAGAATAAAAATGGAGAAAAATCGAACGCAGCTACTGGATGGGAGAAAACTGCTTTTTATGGATAATCAGATTTTAATACAAATATGGATAATGAAGAAGACCATATGGAGGATGTGATTACAGATGTCAATGATGATGAAGATCGTATTGATGAAATGACAATGAAAGTTGAAGATGAACTCCATGATTTCCCAAAATTGTTTGAGAAGTTAAAGAGTTGTGAAAAGATGCCATTGTATGCTGGTTGCACTAAGTATACAACATTTTCAGTTGTACTGATGTTGTATAAATTGAATGTAGACAACAGATGGAGTGATGTTAGATTTATGGAACTACTTGCTCTCTTGAATGACATACTCCAGGAAGATAATGAGCTCCCAAACCGGAAATATAAAGATAAACGAATACTACACTCGATGGGTATGATTTCTGAAAAAATACATGCCTTCCCGACAGATTGAAAATTGTTTCTCAAGGAGAACAAATCACTTACAGAATTCCCAAAGTGTGGTGCTACTCGATACAATAAAGATGAATCCAATCCAATGAATGTTTTATGGTACTTTCCAATCATTCCATGTTTTAGGTGTCTATATTAATGTGAAGAAACTAAAAGACAATTGTCGTGGAATGCAGATAAAAGAAATAAAGATGGATAATTACATCATCCGGCTGACTCTCCTCAATGGAAGAAAATTGATCATGAGTATCCTGAAATTGGAAAAGTGCTGAGAAACCTTCGTCTTGCGTTGTCTACAGATGGAGTGAATCCTTTTGGTTTTCAAACCAGCACTCATAGTACATGGCCTATTATGTTTGTAAATTATAACTTTCCACCCTAGTTATGCATGAATTGGAAATTAATCATTTTATCTATGCTTATATCTAGACCAAAACAACCAGGTAACGATATTGAGGTTTATCTGGCTCCTTTTATCAAAGATTTGAAGTTATTGTCAGATTCTGGTGTTATGTTGTATGATGCTTATAAAAGTGAATACTTCACATTAAGAGCGATTTTGTATGGGACAATAAATGATTTCCCTGCTTATGGAAATTTTTCAGGCTATATAATTAAAGGAACTCAAGGTTCTCCCATGTGCGAAGAAGATATAGAATAAATTAGGTTGAAACATTCATCGAAATATGTGTTTCTAGGACATCAAAGATTTCAACCTCGTCGACATAAGTACCGATATTGGATGACATCATTCAATGGAAGTTCAGAATAATGTGAAACACCTTCCCCACTAATAGGTGATCATCTATTTGAGAAAGTAAAAGATGTGAACACTGTTATTGGTAAACCATTTTTAAAAAACCTAATGAAAATTGGTTGGAAAAAGATATCATTTTTTTTGAATTACCATACTGGATCTGTTTGTACGTGAGACATTTTCTTGATGTGATGCATGTGGAAAAAAAATTATGTGACAATGTTATCAGAACGTTTCTAAATTCCCCTCGCAAAAAAAGGATGGAATTAATGCAAGGTTGTACATGGTTGACATGGGAATACGAGAAGAGTTGGCTCCCGTGAAGGGTGAAAATCGAATGTTTCTTCCTCCAGCTGGTTATACTCTTTCTAGGGAGGAGAGATATCAGTTTTGCAACTTCTTCAATGATATATAGGTTCCAGAGGGGTATTCATCAAATATCAAGAATATTTTGTTAATGAATGATTTGACGTTAAAAGGGTTGAAATCACATGACTGCCATTCTTTGATGCATGATCTATTTCCTATATCTTTACATTGCATTTTTCCCAAGAATGTTCATCATACGCTAACAGAAATTTGTTTTTTTTTCAAATCTATATGTAGAAAAGTATTAGACCAGGTGAAATTTCCAGCTATGGAAAAAGAAATTGTCATTATATTATGTGAATTAGAAATGTTCTTCCCACCAACATTATTTGATATGATGGTTCATTTGATGATTCACTTGGTGAGAGAGATTCGACTTTGTGGTCCTATGCACTATAGATGGATGTATCCTGTTGAACAGTATATAAATATTTTGTAAGGGTATGTCAGAAATTGAAGTTGGCCAGGGGGTTGTATAGTAGAGCGATATATTGTTGGGGAAGCCATTGAATTTTATACCGAATACCTATCTGATGTGGAAAGCATTGGTCTCCTGAAATCTCGTCACACTGGATGCATTAAGGGTGATGGGATTTCAGGAAGAGAAGTTGTGACCATCGGTATTAAAGATTGGGAGTAGGTACACCTTTATGTTTTGCATAACAGTTGGGAGGTTTCTCCATATATTGAAACTCATAAAGAAATTCATTGGTAGTAAAATCCATCAAGGTCTGAAAAATGGTTATCAAATAAACATAATCACCAGTTTATAGGATGGTTTCATGACCATATTTTTAAGCAGTTGGATGAAAATCCGAATTCAATTTCAAACCGACTTTGATGGATAGCCACTAGACCATGTTTGTATGTATTATCTTACTGTGGTTATGTAATTAATGGTTATACATTCTATACAGATGAACATGATAAAGATAATACCATAAAAAATAGTGGAGTTACACTAGTGGATGAAGCGATGCATGTTTCTGGTATTAAGGACAGAAATCCAGTATATGGAAATATGTCATACTTTGGCATTATCAAATTAATATGGGAGTTGGATTATACGACATTCCAATTACCGATTTTTCAATGAAGATGGGTTGATAACAATATTGGTGTTAAAAATAGTTGAATGGGGATTTGTGAATGTGTATTTTAGTAAAGAAGTGTACAAATACGAATAGTTTATAATGGCATCACAAGCGGAACAGGTTTTTTTTCTAGATACCGAAAACCAAAGGTGGTCGATTGTCCTATTATCATCCAAAATTACTGAAGGTTCCGATGAAAATTTAGTTGAGGACAATCCTTTCAGTGGTACATTGCAATAATTTTGGATTGATCCCATTGTAGATGATGTTTTTTATGTTAGATGAGACCACAATGAAGGGATTTGGATAATCGATAGAGGTGTCAAATCTATTAAACCTTTCAAAAAAAGAAAGAGAGTTCAATAAATAGGTTATATTTTGTTTGTAATATAGATCTTCTTTTCTCATTTTATTATCTTATTATTACTGAATTTATGTAATCTAAATTAAATATTCATCCACTTTTGCAGATAATGAGTTTTTCACATTCTGGTGCTCTTATCCATGAGGTTGAACAAGTCTCTCAAGATGCTGCTCCTACTACTGTTCCAGCTGCAGCTGTTGTTGCTCCTACTATTGCTCCTGCTGCGACTCATGTTGCCCCTGCTGCGGCTGCTGCTACGGCTACTGCTGCTCCTAGTGTTGAGGTCCAACAAACATCATCACATGTTGTTGCTACCATTTCAGGTTAACATATAGATGATATTGATATCGATGAAATAGTTGGTAATGAAGGACCGATGTCACAGAAAACATAGGTGCGTCATAGTTTGACAGTGTTAGCCCAAGTTGTTAAGGCGAAAATCAAAGGCATCAAATTTGATGTCAGATGGAATGCACGAGTCCCTCATGTGAATCCCAAAAAGGCTATGTTTAGTAGTTACATTAGAGTTTTCACTCGATAACGTGTGCCGATTGACATAGATTCATGACACCATGTTGTGTCTGGGTTGAAGGTTGTGATCTGGGAAGAAATTACTATAACATTATGAATTTTTTTCTTTAATATACTAGGAAATAAAATAATGAAACAATGTCTTACTCTTCTCAATCTCTTGAAGAGTACATTTATAGTAGACGATTCACACAAGGATTATGTACTAAGGCTTGTAGGAAGGATTTAACGATGTTTTCGCACTATTATAACTAGTTGTCACCTGAAATATTCCAAAGGTAAAATAAACCCGTACCCACCCATTGTCTACGCTCACCTGATATCCCAAGACGAATGGGATGAATTTATTGGTCGTCGTGGGGATGAGAAGATTCGTGTACATTGTGGATGATAATACATTGTTTGAGGATACTCGTATTCATCACTTTGACTGTCAATATTTCATTTATGTAATAGAAACTTTGTACTAAAAATAAAGAACGTGAATCAAAACCAACATACCCCTATCGTAAAGCAAGGATTGGGTACGCTTCACTAGAAAATAAAATGGTATGTATTTTAAATTTACAGTGACATTGTTAGGTGCCAATAAAAAACATCATAATTATCTTTCTATGTTTATATGTAGATTAATGAGTATAAAACTAAATACACTTCCATCCCATGTCATGTGCTATGGAAGAAGGCACGTTTGAATAAGGAAGGGAAGCTAGTAGATGAGAACACACAAAAAGTGTGGGAAATATGTGTAAGAATGACACGCCAATAAAAATATTTGTTTTAAATTACTATTACATAAAAATAATTAGTTATTTTCTTATATATGACAGCCACAAGAATCAACTACTCATGTAGCGGATGCAGACCTATTATCGACGTCTTTGAAGCAGCTAGAAAAATACGGTCGTGTCAGAGGTAAGGGGTTTGGGGTGACACCCTGATTATATTTTGAGAATAGAAAAACGGATGATACAGATGATGAATTGGAACAAATGAGAGAAAAAATATCCACCCTTGATGAACGATTTCAATGGGAGGGAGAGTTGCTAGAAACTTTTAGGGGTGGGAAGAAAAGAAAAGATGCAACTAAAGAACAACAAGTGTATGAACATCCTGCCCCACCCCCCACCAGATTTTAGGTGAGCCATTCCCCTTAAAGAACTATCTTAGCCGTGGTAATCAATATTCTAAAAATTGTTCCCATGAAATGTGAATCAGAAAAACACTGATACTTTTTCTATACTGGTATTCTACAGGTTGATGATGATTGTGATTTATATCTGTCAACACCCACCTATCACCTTGTAGTGAGGACTGCAGTGTTCAATATCCCAAATGTCACGCTGCATAATAGAACACTTCTGAAAGATCATCTAAAAGTGACGATTACTGTAGCTCATGAGCCAAATGCAGATATACCTTTTCCACTTGCTAACGATGATATTCATATAGTCAAAAAAGGCTATTGGGACATTCATTGCATGGCCTTCACAACTTATAAGAGTACATGCAGAAAAGGAAGTATTTATTTCATTTTATTTTCAATCCAAACCTTTAAAAATTATTAAAAAAAGGGTCTGAACTAATGATAGTTATTATAGACAGAGAAAGGGAAGGGGTGACAAACGTCTTCTCAAAAACATCTAAAGGATCAACCAACTGATCCCAATGAGCTAATGAAAGCACAATAACACCATCTGTTCTCTATATACATTTACTATCATTGAAAATTCATGTGGATAAAAAGCTAAAAGATGGTACTAGTCATATAGTAGTTTTTAAAAAGAATATACACAGAGAGGAAAGTCAAGATTTCATTGCTGCTAAAAATGTAATTGAGATCCTTGAAAACTGTTGGCTAGGCATCACAGTTGTAAATATATATAAGAGTTATAATTTCATGAATTTATTTTCAAAAAGTTGATCTAATGTGAAAATAATGACTAAATGCATTTTATATTATTGACAGATGCATTTATGAAAAAAAAAAAGTTAATGGAATTTTCCCATGAGCCATGATTTGGACTCATTAGTCCTCATACCACATCAACACAAATAAAAAAAACTTGATCCATCAAAAAAGGATGAAATAGTGAATGGCATACTGAAAAAATTGAATGCAAGATTACAGATGAAAGACTCTTCCTAATACTAACCATTCAGGGGTAAAACTCTATGATTAAAGCATATCAAATATATTTTCACTTCTTTTATTACTTATTTCTTTTTTTGATTTTAAGAAACATTGGTTGCTAATTGCAGTGAACTTGGATACTCCAAAGATTTGTTTTTTGGATTAAAAGCAAGAATATCCATCAAACTGACCACACAAGATGGAGTTTGTGAATCTTTAAGACACTACATCCTATGTTTTAGGTCTAAAAATCATGTAATATAATTTATATTATCTTTTAATGAGGATTATGTTATGACAGGGTGGTGTATCATTATCATCTAAAAAAGGAATCAGGATAGGGGCTAAGCATAGGGAGGCGAGAAAGTACGATGTGTGGACAAATATTATGGTATATATAATAAAATTTCACTATCCAAACACATCTCAACACATGTTAATTATTCTCATAATGATGATTTTTTTGCAGTGTCCAAAATAATCAAATGATAATGATTGCGATTATTATGTTTGTAAATTTATGAAAGGGATCATTTTTCATCAACAAAATGTAAAGAGGTATTTTCAAAATCAACTACTAGTTCGTTTAATTTATTTATTAATTCTTTATTTTTATATTTTGTAGCACTACTCTAACTACTGAAAATTCTCCTACTCACAAGACTATATAGATGTGTTCCGAAATGAGTGGGCCGCATACCTGATGGAAGATTGTACACAAATAGAATGAAGATCTGACTTGGGGACATGTACAATTGGTGGTCATTTTTTGAGAGGGGTTAAGGGGATCAAAAGATTAAACATTTTTGTAAGTAAATGTTCATAGAAAATGGTAATTGTTATTAAACAAAACATCCTTTCTCTAATGATTCATTTTTCCATTTTAATAGATGACATGTACCAGAAACATGCAAGAATGCGAAACCTCTCAAAGAGTCTCTCTTTTCATTAAAATGGACAGATTTTCAAGTGAAAACAACAACTCGCATACAAAAATCCGACCAATGCATTTAGATTGTCTTGATCCTCTATGAGAATTATCCATGGGTCCTTTGTGATGTGTATGAGATTACCCTGCCTCAAGCTAAGACACGGTGTGGCTGGTACCACTCAAAGGGTCTCTCTTTTGTTTAAAACGGACACAATTTTAAGTGAAAACAACTAACCTATAGAAATACAACCAAATTCATTATGATTGTATTGATAATTTAGGAGAACGATCCATGAGTCCTTCGTGATGTGAACAAGTCATCCCCGCTTCAATCCCAGGCACGGTGCGGCTGGTACCACTCAATGGGTCTCTCTTTTGTTTAAAATAGACATAGTTTTATGTTAAAATGACAAATGACCTACGGTAATCTGACCAAAAGAATTCGTATTATGTTGATACTTTAATAGAACGACCCATGAGTCTTCGGTGACGTGTACGAGTCAACCCCGCCTCAATCTGAGGCATGGTGTGGCCGGTACCACTCAAAGGGTCTCTCTTTTGTTTAAGATTGACATATTTTTAATTGAAAACAACAAATGTACTGTGGAAATCTGACAAAATACATTCTGATTATGTTGAAAATTTTGGAGAACTATCCATGGGTGTGTTGGGGACGTGTAAATGTCAACCCCACCTCAATCCGAGGCACGGTGTGTCCGGTACCACTCAAATGGTCTCTCTTTTGTTTAAAATGGACAGATTTTTAAGTGAATGAAAAAACTGACCTATGGAAATCCAACCAAACACATTCATATTGTGTTGACCCTTTAGGATAATTATCCACTGGTCCTTTGTGATGTGTGCGAGTCATTCCCTCCTCAATCTGAGGCACGGTGTGGCCGGTACCACTCAAAGGGTCTCTCTTTTGTTTAAAATGGACACAATTTTATGTGAAAACAACTGACCTATGGAAATATGACCAAACACATTCGGATTGTGTTGATCCTTATGTAGAACGATCCACGGGTCCTTTGTGACATGAAAAAGTCATCCCCGCCTCAATCCGAGGCACGGTGTGTCTGGTACCACTCAAAGGGTCTCTCTTTTGTTTAAAATGGATACAATTTTAAGTTAAGACAACAACTGACCTATGAAAATCCAACCAAACACATTTGGATTTCATTGATCCTTTATGAGAACGATCCACGGGTCCTTGGTGACGTGTACGATTCAATACCTCCTAAATCCGAGGCACTGTGTGGCCGGTACCACTCAAAGTGTCTCTCTTTTGTTTAAAATGGACACAATTTTAAGTGAAAACAACCGCTGACCTACGTAAATCCAACCAAATGCTTTCCGATTTTGTTGATTCATTAGGAGAACAATCCATGGGTCCTTGGTGATGTGTACAAGTCAACCCCAACTCAATACGATCCACGATGTGGCCGGTAAAACTCAAAGGGGGTCTCTTTTGTTTAAAATGGCCACAATTTTAAGTGAAAACGACAACAGACCTACGGAAATCTGAACAACGCCTTTAGATTGTGTTGATACTTTAGGATAACGATCCACGGGTCCTCTGATACATTTATGAGTCAACCCCTCTTCAATCCGAGGCACGGTGTGGCCAGTACCACTCAAAGGGTCTCTCACCTATTTAAAATGGACACAATTTTAAGTGAAAACAAAATATAACCCATGGAAATCCAACCAAACACATTCATATTGTGTTTATCCTTAAGGATAACGATCCACGGGTCCTTGGTGACGTGTATGATTCAACCCCTCCTCAATCTGAGGCACGGTGTGGCCGGTACCACTCAAAGGGTCTCTCTTTTGTTTAAAATGGACATAATCTTAAGTGAAAACAACAAATGACCTATGGAAATTTGAACAAACACATTTGGATTCAATTGATCCTTTATGAGAACGATTAAATGGTCATTCGTGATGTGTAGGAGTCATCCCCGCCTCAATCTGATGCACGGTGTTTCCAGTAACACTCAAAGGGTCTCTCTTTTGTTTAAAATGGACACAATTTTAAGTGAAAACAACAACTGACCTATGGAAATCTAACCATACGCATTTGTATTGTATTGATCATTTATAATTATGATCCATGGGTCCTTTGTGACATGTTCGAGTCAATACCGCCTCAATCCGAGGCACGGTGTGGCCGATAATACTCAATGGGTCTCTCTTTTGTTTAAAATGGACAATATTTAAAGTGAAAACAACAACTGACCTATGGAAATCCGACCAAACAAATTTATATGGTATTGATCCTTTAGGAGAATAATTCACGGGTCCTTGGTAATGTGTACAAGTCAGCCCCGCCTCAATTCAAGGCACGTTGTGGCCGGTACCACTCAAAGTGTCTCTCTTTTGTTTAAAATGGACACAATTTTAATTGAAAACAACAAATGACCTATGAAAATCCATCCAAATGCATTAGGATTGTCTTGATGTTTTATAAGAACGATCCACTAGTCCTTCTTGACATGAATGTGTAATCCCCACCTCAATCTATGGCACGGTGTGACCGGTACCACTCAAAGGGTCTCTCTGTTGTTTAAAATGGACAAAATTGTAAGAGAAAACAATAACTGACCTACAGAAATCTGACCAAACGCATTCCGATTGTGTTGATCCTTTTATAGAATGATCAAAAGGTCCTTGGAGACATTTACGAGTCAACCACGCTTCCATCGAAGGTAAGAAGTGGCCGGTACCACTCAAAGGGTCTCTCTTTTGTTTAAAATGGACTCAATTTTAAGTGAAAACAACAACTTACCTATGAAAATCTGACCAAATGCATTCGGATTGTGTTGATCCGATAGGAGAACGACTTGAGGGTCCTTGGGGATGTGTATGAGTCAACCCTACCTCAATCTGAGGCATGGTGTGTCCGGTAACACTCAAAGGGTCTCTCTTTTGTTTAAAATGGACACAATTTTATGTGAAAACAACAACAGACCTACGGAAATCTGACCAAATGCATTCAGATTATGTTGATACTTTAGGATAATAGTCCACGAGTCCTTGGTGACGTGTATGAGTCAACCCCGTCTCAATCCGAGGCCCATTGTGGCCAGTACCACTCGAAGGGTCTCTCTTCTGTTTAAAATGGACACAATTTTAAGTGAAAACCACAACTAACCTATGGAAATATGACCAACCGCATTCAGATTGTTTTTCTCCTTAAGTAGAACTATCCACGGGTCATTGGTGATGTTTAAGTGTCATCCCCTCCTCAGTATGAGGCACGGTGTGGCCGGTACCACTCAAAGGGTCTCTCTTTTGTTTAAAATGGACATAATCTTAAGTGAAAACAACAACTGACCTACGGAACTCTGACCAAACACATTCGGATTGAATAGATCCCTTATAAGAACGATCTAAGGGACCTTTTTGACTTGTAAGAGTCATCCTTGCCTCAATTTGATGCACTGTGTGTCCAGTAACACTCAAAGGGTCTCTCCTTTGTTTTAAATGGACACAATTTTAAGTGAAAACAATAACTGACCTACGGAAATCTATCCAAACGTATTCTGATTGTCTTGAAAATTTATTATTATGATACATGGGTCCTTTTTAATGTGTACGAGTCAACCATGGCTCCATCCGAGGCACAGTGTGGCCGATAACACTCAAAGGGTCTCTCTTTTGTTTAAAATGGAAACAATTTTATGTGAAAACAACATATGGCCAACTAAAATCCAACAAAAAACATTTTGATTGTGTTTATCCTTTAGGATAATGATTCATGGGTCCTTGGTAATTTGTATGAGTCAGCCTCGCCTCAATCCCAAGCACGGTGTGGCCGGTACCACTCAAAGGGTCTCTCTTTTGTTTAAAATAGACACAATTTAAATTGAAGACAACAAATGACCTATGAAAATACAAAAAAATGAATTAATATTGTATTGATATTTTATAAGAATGATCCAATGGTCCTTCCTGACATTAAAGTGCAATCCTCGCCTCAATTCGGGGCACGGTGTGACCTGTACGACTCAAAGGGTCTCTGTTTTGTTTAAAATGGACAAAATTGTAAGTGAAAACAATAACTGACCTTCAAAAATCTGACCAAATGCATTCCGATTCGATTGATAATTTTATAGAATGATCCAATGGTCCTTGGTGACATAAAAGAGTCAAACACGCCTCAATCTAAGGCACATTGTGGCCAGTACCACTCAATGGGTCTCTCGTTTGTTTAAAATGGACAAGAATTTTAAGTGAAAACAACAACTGCCCTATGGAAATCCAACCAAACACATTTAGATTGCATTGATACCATAGGAGAACAATCCACAGGTCATTGGTGATGTGTAAGAGTCAAAATTTCCTCGATCTAATGCACAGTGTTGATTGTACCACTAAAAGGGTCTCTTTTTTTGTATAAATTGGACACAATTTAAAGTAAAAACAACCACTAACCTATGGAAATCTGAACAAACGCATTCGTATTGTGCTGATCCTTTAGGAGAACAATACACGGGGCCTTGGTGACGTGTAAGAGTCAACCCCGCCTCAATCCGAGGCACGGTTTGTCTGGTACCACTCAAAGGGTCTCTCATTTTCATAAAATAGACACAATTTTATGTGAAAACAACTTACCTACAAAAATCTGATCAAACGAATTTGGATTGTATTGATCCTTTAGGAGATTGATCCACGGGTACATATTGACATGAAAGAGTCATCTCCACCTCAATCTGAGGCACGGTGTGGCTAGTACCACTCAAAGAGTCTCTCTTGTTTAAAATGGACACAATTTTAAGTGAAAACAACAACTGACCTACGGAAATCCAAGAAAACGCATTTGGATTGTGTTGATACATTAGGATAATGATCCACGGGTCATTGCTGATGTGTACAAGTCAACCCCTCCTCAATCCGAGGCATGTTGTGGTTGGTACCACTCAATGGGTCTCTCTTTTGTTTAAAATAGACACAATTTTAAGTGAAAACAACAACTGACCTACGGAAATCTAACCAAACGCATTCCGATTATCTTGATCATTTATAATTATGATCCATAGGTCCTTTGTGACTTGTACGAGTCAACCCCACCTCAATCTGAGGCATGATGTGGCCGATACCACTCAAAGGGTCTCTCTTTTATTTAAAATGGACACAATTTTAAGTGAAAACAACATCTGACCTACAGAAATCCAACAAAACACATTTAGATTGTGTTGATATTTTAGGATAATGATCCCTGGGTCCTTGGTAATGTTTATGAGTAATCCCCGCCTCAATCCAAGGCATGGTGTGGCTGATTCCACTCAAAGGGTCTCTCTTTTGTTTAAAATGGACACAATTTTAATTGAAAACAATAAATGACCTATGAAAATCCAACCAAATGAAATCGGATTGTCTTAATATTTTATAAAAACAATCCATGGGTCCTTTGAGAGGTGTAATAGTTAACCCCACCTCAATACAAGGCATGGTGTGGCCAGTACCACTCCAAGCATCTCTCTTTTGTTTAAAATGGACACAATTTTAAGTGAAAACAACAACTGACCTATGGAAATCCAACCAAACGCATTTTTATTTTGATGATCCTTTTAGAGAACAATTCATGGGTCCTTGGTGACATGTACGAGTCAACCCTGCCTCAATACGAGGCACGGTGTGGCCAGTACCACACAAAAGGACTCTCTTTTGATTAAAATAGACACAATTTTAATTGAAAACAACAACTGGCCTATGAAAATACAACCAAACACATTCGAATTGTATTGATCCTTTAAGAGAACGATCCAAAAGTCCTTGGTGATGTGTATGAGTCATCTTTGATTCAATCTGAGGCACGGTGTGGCCGGTACCACTCAAAGGGTCTCTCTTTTGTTTAAAATGGAAACAATTTAAGTGAAAACAATAATTGACCTATGTAAATGGGACCAAACGCATTCGGATTGTGTTGATATTTTAGGAGAATTATCCACGGGTCATTGGTCATGTGTACGAGTCATCCCCGCCAAAATACAATGCATTTTGGGTTCGGTACCACTCAAAGGGGCTCTCTTTTGTTTAAAATGGACACAATTTTAAGTGAAAACAACAACTGACCTACCAAAATCTAACCAACACATTCTGATTGTGTTGGTCCTTTAGTAGAATGATCCATAGTCCTTGGTGATTTTTAAGATTCATCCTTTCCTCAATCCGAGGCACATTGTGTCCGGTACAAATCAAAGGGGATCCCTTTTGTTTAAAATGGACAAAATTTTAAGTGAAAACAACAACTGGCCTACGGAAATCCGACCAAACATATTCGGATTGGGTTGATCATTTAGTAAAACGATAAAAAGGTCCTTGGTGACTTTTAAGAGTCAACCCTGCCTCAATCCGATACACAGTGTGGCCGGTACCACTCAAAGGGTCTCTATTTTGTTTAAAATGGACTCAAGTTTAAGTGAAAACAACAACTGACCTACGGAAATCTGACCAAACACATTCGGATTGTGTTGATCATTTATGAGAATGATAAACGGGTCATTGATGATGTGTAAGAGTCAACCCCGCCTCAATCTGAGGCATAGTGGGGCAGGTACCACTCAAAGGGTCTCTCTTTTGTTTAAAATGG